>CP136065.1:139431338-140631338 GCA_032622095.1 Siphonodentalium dalli
ACTAACCTGAATTGCAGTAAAGCAAGTCACAATAATGTTAATACTATTGTGATTTTCTGTGAAATCTGCAATGGTCAGCCATGTAGCTTCCAGGATCCTATAGCCCAAAAGTGTATATTAAAATATCTTATTAAAGAGTTGCATGTTGAAATTTCAAGTCTTCTCAGCTGGTCTGCTGTGCATTTTCACATTAAAATAAAGCAGTTGAAATTCACAATTATACGTGACGTAGCCATGCAAATGCAGTACATGTATCAGGTTATATGTGTTCGGTTTTTTATTACTTTAAAGAATACAATATTTGTAATATCATTTAAAAAAAAATTATTCCATAAACTTATGGTAAATATATTTTAAACCTAAAAAGGTCTAATTATGGAGTGGGGAGTGGACCGTGTTCATTCGAGATTCGAATATACATGATTGATAACCCACGTCCTCCGGACCTCAATAGTCCACAATTGAATGAGTGTTTTTATACCCCACTGTATCTAATGAAATATCAGTAGTGGTGTGTGGGAATATTTGCATATTGCTAATCAGAGAGCACTGTTGTACATACTGGCAATCCTGCCTTCTGAAAACAATCACTATTTAGCTCAATAGCAAACAATAATGTGGAAGATCGTTATTTTTCATATCATGCCAGAAACAGTGCTTAAATGTCCCATCAATTTGGGTACTGAATTACCCAGGTTCAGGCAAAAATTATTCTCGATCATCTCCCCTTTTCTACTTCATGATACCATGTGTACCCTTATAAGAAAAAAAACAATAAATCCTATGTGATGTGCCCACTCCACTCCACTTCTTTTTCCTTCACTCTTATACATTAAATACAAAGCATGGATATAAATAAAATGAATCTAAATTTTTGTCTTGTAGTCAGTTTCTTGCCCATTTGGGGTTCAGGGCTATACAGAAAACTACACACCTCCAACTGGGTGCAATTTCACCTTGAGGTGACATATCAATTGTCAAGAACATTCCAAATAATTGCATATAAAGTAGACATGTGTTGCATTCCTTTACAGATTTATTTATCGACCTGTTTTGACCAGAGGAAGATATGAATTACTAGGTTTATCACTTCATTGAACATTTTGGGGTCCTTCAACTGAGTTGGAATTTTTTTTTTCCTGTTAGACATTCTAGTGGCATCTATATATTTTAACAATGTGGGTCCATATTACAATTATGAACTGAATTTGCCCTTCTAACTATATCCGATACCACAGGATAATTGTTCAATTTCTTCAATGATATAATCAGACTAATTTTGACTCCCATAGAATCCAATTCAAAGTTGGCAACTTGACCACCTTAAAATGACAAATTTATAAGACCCAACCTGCGGTCACAACTACCCTACACCCCTACTAGCCCCCCCCCCCCCCCCCCCCCCCAACCCACCCCACCTCAACCCAAAAGAAGTATAATGATGGTGTGGGAGTTTTGCAAATTCTAAGTATTCGAGAGATAACCCACATCCTCCGGACCTCAATGACATATATGCTGTTTTTGAACATATTATTTCAATATCCCTCTCAAATAAATGATTGGTAATCCATGATGTTTCTCTGCCTGTCATCTGCTTATGTTTTCTGATGGAGATCTTTACGTAATCAAGAATATCTACTTTTGCAATGTGAATTCGCAATTGAAAGAAACAGCACATTTTAGTTTAACATTATTGGTAGCCAGAAATTATATAGTTTAATCTATAGTGGCTATATGCATGCAGACAACGTCAATCTGAAAATGGCAATGACATTCCACACCATTGATCTACCCTGGGATCATAATTCTAAAAATAATGATGACATGCTGCACAGTGGTCTATTGATCTTAGCTTGGCTGATGAAGTATAAGCCCATATGTAAACTATCTACACACCACAACTAGTGTTTGTCAAAGTTTAGTGGGGTATATAAATACTCATTCATGGTCATGTCATTGAGGTCCGGAGGATGTGGGTTATCTCTCGAATACTTTGAATTTGCAAAACTCCCACACCATCATTAGACTTCTTTTGTTTTGTTTGGGGGGGGGGGGGGGGGGGGGGGGTGCAGTCGGTGTGGTTGTAGGTTGGGTTTTATAAATTTGTCATTTTAAGGTGGTCAAGTTGCAAACTTTGAATTGAATTTTCTATCGAATCTCCAGAGAAAAGGTTACATTTCAACATATGAAGCATTAAATTTGTCCAAGAGCTGAAGCAACTATATCATTATACATTTATAATTTCTAACTGGTGAATGGGCAAGGTATATTTTCCGTTCTCGCTGTAATTCACTTTTTGAGAATTGTTTTCTTCAGTTATGACTCCTAACTTAAAATATATAATTGAAAAATAAATGAGTTTAAACAATTCCAATTTTCTTTTTGAAAATAAATATATACATGCAATTTAAAAATAATAAGATAGACATACTAATGAAACCTAATCCAAGCCATTCCCGCAGATAAATGTGTATTATAATTAATCAATCAAGCCATAACTCATGTCTAACTTTTGTTTGGGAGATTTTCATGGGTTTTTTTTTTTAATCTATTGAAAACAACTAGCAAGGCTTTTTGACAATAAATTAAACAGATATGTGTATAAATATATAATAATATACACTAAATAGAAAACCGGCTGTGCATGTCTTCACAGAGTTACACAACCTGGACCAGAAACATCCCCCCCAATTTCTCAAATATGCACGATTGGCATTGTATGGATAATTCGCAGAAATGCACGTTTGGCATCAGAAGAGTTAATAATTGGCCTTTGAAGTATAATCTATATCACTGCTTATGAACATAACATTCTTCTGACATTATATAATATGTGATGACATGCTAGAGAATGTTCTTGTATTAAAAACTTCAAACATCATCCATGTCTTCTATTCTTTATTCTTGTATTATCAATCCTGCATTGTTAGACCATTGGCTATTGTGGGATATAGTTGGAACCCAGCATTCAGCAGTACTGCGTAAGAGGTTATATACATATGGGGGGGGGGGTGCATAAAGTATTATTTTGGGTGCTCCACAGAATAGCAGGAAATAATTACCTTAAATTTCAACAGAAATGTGGCAAAATGTTTTCTTTTCAGAATTAAAAGTTTACTGAAACATGTCCCCTTTTCCGGAAGTTGTGCCCACTTTGTAAATCCTTGGTTGCTTTGAACACCCCTGTGACTGTTCAGATTAAGTTTTGTGTCAGGTGTATTGGCATGAGGCATTTTTCTACCAGTATTTTATTGGTTATATTTAAATATTGATAATTCTCTGACATAATGTTAATTATTTCTGTGTCTTTATATATATAGAGAGAGAGTGAGAGAGATGATTTATTGGCAAAAATGCATACAATACATTATACATTAAACATAGCATGGATATAAATAAAATTAATCTAAATATTTGTCTTGTAGCCAGTGTCTTGCCCGTTTGGGGTTCAGGACTATATAGAAAACTACACACTGACTCTCAACTGGGTGCAATTTCGCCTTGAGGTGAAATCAATTATCAAGAACATTCCAAATGATTGCATATAAAGTAGACATGTGTTGCATTCCTTTTATTCATTTATGACTGTATCACCCCTGACAATATTCATTTATATATTCTATTATATATATTTGTATTTGTATTTTTCATGTGTATATTGTAAATAAAATTATCCTATCCTATCAGAGGAAGATATAAAAGATGAATTACTAGGTTTATCTGATGTATTGAAAATTGTGTGGCCCTTCAACCGAGTTGGATATTTTTTTTTCCTGTTAGACATTCCAGTGGCATCAATATATTTAAACATTTAATTTGGGTCCATATTCCAATTATGAACTGAGTTGTAGGGTGTAGGGTAGGTTGGCTCTTATAAATTTGTCATTTTAAGGCGGTCAAGTTGCCAACTTTGATTTGGGTTTTCTATGCGAATCTCCGGAGAAAAGCTTTCATATCAACATTATGAAGCATTAAATTTGTCCAAGAACTGAAGCAACAATATCTATACATGAAGCTATACATTCATAACATCTAATTGTTAAGGAAAAATTTTCCATTCTCGCTGTAATTCACTTTTTGAGAATTGTTTTCTTCAGTTATAACTCCTGACTTAAAATATATAATTGAAAAATAAATGAGTTTCAATTCCAGATTTTCTTTTTAAACATAAATATATACATGTAATTCAAAAATAATAAGTTAGACATACTAAGGAAACCTAATCCAAGCCATTTCTGCAGATAAATGTGTATTATATTCAATAATGAATCAAGCCGTAACACATGCCAGTCTAACTTTTACTTGGGAGATTTTCATGAGGTTTTTTTAATCTATTGAAAACAATTAGCAAGGCTTTTTGACAATAAATTAAACAGATATATGTATATAATTTCACCTCTGATTATATCATTGAAGAAAATGAACAATTACCTTGTGGTATCGGATATAGTTAGAAGGCCAATTCAGTTCAGTTGAAGGGCCACAAAATGTTCAATACTTCAGATAAACCTACCGGTAGTATTATAAATTCATATCTTCCTCTGGTCAAAACAGGTCGATAAATAAATCTGTAAAGGAATGCAACACATGTCTACTTTATATGCAATCATTTGGAATGTTCTTGACAATTGATATGTCCCCTCAAGGCGAAATTGCACCCAGTTGGGAGTCGGTGTGTAGTTTTCTGTATAGCCCTGAACCCCAAACGGGCAAGAAACTGGCTACAAGACAAAAATTTAGATTCATTTTATTTATATCCATGCTTTGTATTTAAGAGTGATGGAAAAAGAAGTGGAGTGGAGTGGGCACATCACATAGGATTTATTGTTTTTTTTCTTATAAGGGTACACATGGTATCTCAGAAGTACAAAAGTGGAGATAATCGAGAATAATTTTTGCTTAAACCTGGGTACCCAAATTGATGGGACATTTAAGCATAGTTGCTGGCATGATATAAAAAATAGTTATGATCTTTCACATTATTGATTGCTATTGGGCTAAAAATAGAGATGACTGTTATCACTGTTATAAGATTGCCAGTATGTACAATAGTGCTCTCTGAGTAGATGTATGCAAATCATCCCACGCACCACTACTGATATTTCTTTAGATACAGTGGGGTATAAAAATACTCATTCAATTGAGGACTATCAAGGTCCGGAGGACGTGGGTTATCATGTATATTCGAATCTCGAATGAACACGGTCCACTCCCCACTCCATGATTAGACCTTTTTAGGTTTAATATATATTTACCATAAGTTTATAGAATAAATGTTTTTTTTAAATGATATTAGAAATAATGTATTCTTTAAAGTAATAAAAGACCGAACACCTATAACCATATACTGCGTTTGCATGGCTATACATATAATTGTGACTTCAACTGCCTTTTTATGTGAAAATGCACAGGACTTGGAAATTTCAACATGCAACTCTTATTAAGATATTTTTAATATATTTTTTTAGGCTATAGGATCCCAGAAACTACCTCGCTGACCATTGCAGATTTCACAGAAAGTCACAATAAAATATACTTGGCTACTACAAATTGCTTTATTTCAGGGACAAAATTTTTAACATTTGATGAAATATCATGTGTTATTGCTGGAGGGAGTGAAGAATGTCAGTCAGTACAAATTTGCTAAAAAAATTATTTTAGACACTGTTTCTGATAAATACTAATGACTAGCGGCAATACTGACTTGAGCTATATATATATGGGGCGCCATCCCTGCAAATATTCGTTTTCGGAGATATCTCCTTGGATCCAAGCAGAAATCTGCTTGTATGGGGCGCCGTTCTTCTATTTATTACCTATTTAGTGATATCACTAATTCATTTTATGATATCACTAATTCGATTATGTGATATCACTAATTAATTTTGTGATATCACAAATTATTTTGTGATATCACTAAATATTTTAAGATATCACAAATTCGAATTCTTGATATCACAAATTGATTTTATGATATCATAAAATCGAATATGTGATATCACAAAATAGTAGCATTTAGTGATATCACGAATTCTATTTTGTGATATCACATATTCATTTTGTGATATCATAAAATTGAATATGTGATATCACTAATTCATTTTGTGATATCAATAAATAGGAAATGGCATAGCTTGCCGCACCATTCTACTATTTATGTAACATTTTGTGATATCATAAAATCGAATTATTGATATCACTAAATGCTTACTATTTTGTGATATCACATATTCGAATTTGTGATATCACAAATTCGAATATGTGATATCACATATTCATTTTGTGATATCACAAATTACTATGGGGCGCCGTTCTTCTATTTATTACCTATTTAGTGATATCATAAAATCATTTTGTGATATCACTAATTCGAATTTGTGATATCACTAAATGATTTTATGATATCACAAAATCGAATATGTGATATCACAAAATAGTAGCATTTAGTGATATCACAAAATCAAATTTGTGATATCATAAATTCATTTACACGATTTTATAATAGTGATATCACAAAATATTTCATGATATCACAAAATAATATTAGTGATGTAACTAAATAGTCATCACGTTGTCAGAATTAGTGATATCACAAAATCGAATTTGTGATATCACTAATTCCATTTTATGATATCACAAAATCGATTTTGTGATATCACAAAATAATAAGCATTTAGTGATATCACAAAATCGATTTTGTGATATCATAAAATGAATTAGTGATATCACTAAATAGGTAATAAATAGAAGAACGGCGCCCCATATGCTTGCATTATAATGGAGATATCTCCTCGGTTTCAAGGAGATATCTGCTTGGAATATGGAGATATCTCCTCAGAAATATTTTCAAGGAGATATCTCCTTGAAACCGAGGAGATATCTCCATTGGGACTGACTCTTCACTGGACCGAACCATCACTTGCAGTCCGGTCCGGTCCGGTCCGCATCCTTACAAGATAGAACTAGTTGGGTAAATAACACAAATTCAAATCCCCTCCCACTCCACAATTGGCCCTTTTTTCAAAATATTCTTTGAGGCACACGATAAGTTTTATTCAAGCAGAAAAATGACTATGGTTTTGTGTAATTTTGCATCTGAGAATTTTTGAATTTCCTATAAATTTATGTGTAGGTTTGTAGTAGGTAATAAGTTCAGTCTTGGGCTGTTGCTTGGAAGTCTCAGGATGTTGTTGAACATATTATCTGAACATCTCTCAAATAAATTATTGGGAATCCATGATGTTCCTCTCCCTCTCATCTGCTTGTTTTCTGATGGGAAACTTTACGTAATAGAGAGTATCTACTTTTGAAATGAGAATTCGCAATTGAAAGAAAACCTCACAATAGTTTTAACATTATTGGTAGCAAAAAATGATATAGTTAATCTATAGAGGCTATGCATTCAGACAAAGTCAATCTAAAAATGGCAATGACATTCCACACCATTGATCTACCCAGATCGTAATTCTAAAAATAATGATGACATGCTGGGCAGTGGTCTGGCTGATAAAATAAGCCCATATGTAAATTATCTACACACCACTACTGGTGTTTGTCAAAGTTTAGTGGGGTATATAAATACTCATTCACGATCACATCATTGAGGTCCGGAGGATGTGGGTTATCACTCGAATCCATTGAATTTGCAAAACTCCCACACCATCATTAGACTTCTTTTGATTTGGGGAAGGGGGGGGGGGGGGCAGTAGTAGGGATTTAGGGTAGGTTGGGTCTTATAGATTTGTCATTTTAAGGTGTTCATGTTGCCAACTTCAAATGGGGTTTTCTATGCAAATCTCAGGAGTAAAAGTTACATACGAAGCTTTAAATAAATTTGTTCAAGAGCAAGCAATAATAGTTTGATCATTTCTAAATATAGCAAATCATCATGTCTGACTGCAACAAAGTCTGATGGTGGGGTTGAGCCCACAACCTTTAATAAGGGGCTGAGCGAGCCATGTTGGATTGTGCCCTGAAATGAAGAACTTGGCCCTTGTTATATGTGGTGTTAACCTGAGTGACAGACGACTGAAGTTTTTTAATAGTCTATTGTCATACTGTATTCATCATATAGGTTTTATTGACTTTTCTTATACAAAGGGTGCACATGGTATCATCTCAGAAGTACAATTAATTTTTGCCTGAATCTGGATAATTCAGTACCCAAATTGATGGGACATTTAAACATAGTTTCTGGCATGATATGAAAAATAGTTATGATCGTCCACATTATTGATTGCTATTGAGCTAAAAATAGTGATGACTGCTATCAGAAGGCAGGATTTCCAGTATATGCAATAGTGATGCGGACCGGACCGCTTTGGACCGGTCCGGTCCGCAGTCCAGGGGTGGACCCCGGTCTGGTCTGGACCGGACCGGACCGCTTTTTGCCGCTGGTCCGGTACTCTCCGGTCCGGTCCACTATTTTACTTCAGTTATAATAAACTATCGCGAATATTATTGCGTATTTGCCGTCCTATCAATTAGCAACGATGTATTGACGCATTCAAGTGGTTAATATCTATTAAACGTTTGATGCCACGAAAACAATGTATATATGTACTTTGTACATGTCAATTTCCTTATAATGAAAGACAAGTCAGTCACATTAATCCAATAGTAGTTGTACTTGGGTATATAACTGTAATTGTCAGGACTATACAATCAGCCATCACAATCTCCAAGACTCCAATATTAATGTAGTAGTACACATTTGTATAATTGTCATCAGTATAGTTTATATTTCGTTTAAATTTCAATTTAATGAAAATAAGTATGATACGAATCATGCATACGATCAGTTGAGTGCCATGTTAGATTGGTTATAACACATTCTGGCCCTAGCTATAATCTGTCCAATACATTTAATTCGTGCATGTTCGCATTACTAGAAATACTATTATCGTGCATCGTTCCCAGTATATCCCACCAGAGACAGACAATGATGCATACAATCGGCAAACAATGTAAGTTTTAACATATATGGACTCATTACAATGCACTGAACTCAGTAACCTTATAGTTAGTACTATACAGAGTAAAAACTGAGAATTTCATTAACATATAGCCTATTATAGGTGGACCGGACCGTTTTGGACCGGTCCAGGCATGTGTACTGGACCGGAATGGCCTGGACCGGACTGGACCGCCTTGGAAGTGGACCGGATCACTAATGTGCAATAGTGCTCTCTGAATAACAATCTTACCACACACCACTTCTGATATTTCTTTAGATACAGTGGGGTATAAAAACACTCATTCAATCATGTACTATCGAGGTCCGGAGGACGTGGGTTGTCATGTATATTCTAATCTTGAATGAACACGGTCCACTCCCCCACTCCATGATTAGACTGTTTAGCTTTAATATATATTTACCATAAGATTTTGAAATAAAATTTGATGGCTATACACATAATTTTGAGTTTCAACTGCCTTTTTTAGTGAAAATGCACAGAAGACTTGAAATTTCAACATGCAACTATTCAAGATATTTTAATATACTCTTTAAGAACTGAATGTGATCGTTAAATACTAAAGACTAAATTTGGTAATATATTTACCATAGAGCTATTTTAGAAAAAATCAGTAGATGTGTAATCTAATGATCATTTTGGAATTCACCAATACAACTGACATAAAAGACTGAAAAGACACTAAACCTCAAACCAATCATCGAAACCAACGTAATTTCACAATTGAAAGAAATGTTGCAACGGCATTAAATTATTGTGACAAGACTAAATCAGAAAATATTCTAGATTCAATCATATAATTTCTTAGATGTAAATATATAGTGATGACCAGTGACATTATTGATCAATATAGTTTATGTTGGTACAAGTATTGATAATATCTCGATCTGAACAGAGTTCTCACTAGATAGATCTATTAAGTCAATGAAATTCCTTTTCATTCATTTGTAGGGATATAGTAGCAAATGAGTTCAACAGCCTAAGTTATTTGCTAGAAAGCTGTTGTTCGACTTGTCTGAGCATCCATTAAAATAAATAATTGGGAATCAATTGGGTGTTTATCTGCCAGTCATCTGCTTATATTTATTTATGTGAGAGCTTTTACTTAGTAGAGTATCTCTATTTGCAATGCAGTAAATTTCTAACATTTGATGAAATTTCATGTCAGTGTGGGAGGGAGTGACGAATGCCAGTACGATGTTGCTCAAATTTTTACACAAGTTTTTTACAGATTAAGATGACTGGGATAGTTATGATGGTATAGGTATTGGTAATATCTCTGAACATAGTCCTCACTAGACACGCAATGTAAATTAGCTGTACACCACTGCTGTCATTTATTGTGATACAGTGGGGTAAATAAACACTCCCTTCAGGAGATGAATATCAAGGTCTGAGGACATGGGTTATCTGAGTACAAATTAAAATCCCCTCCCACTCCACAATTTGACCTGTTAAAAAAAAAAAATCTTTGAAAGCTCCCAAGTGATCTTTTTTTTTAGCAGAAAAATACTTAACATGATCAGTTTGTTTGTCTGAGATTTGTCGAACTTCGTATTCATTCATTTGTAGGCATGTGTTAGATGATTCCAACAGCCCATTTTAAGGCAGTTGCATGGAATCTGTTATCTGTTAAACTTATTATCTGAACATCCCTTCAAATAAATGATTGGGAACCCAGATGTTTCTGTGCCTGTCATAATATATTCCAGAAGGCTGTCAGGTAGTAGAGAGTATATCTGCTGTTGCAAATTGCAATGTGAATTCACAATAAGTGAACTACAAATTATTTAATTTCAGGAATATAATTTCTATCTATATTAATTTCATCTGGTAGTGTAGGAGCAGATATACTGTAATAAAGAGTATCTCTGGAGGAGGGCATGTAGATAACTAGTCAGTCCAACACATTGATCTATTTGTGCAGAAGGTTTCTTATAAATAGAATGACTGGTAACAATATTGATCAGCGAGCTATAAATAGTTATGACAGTACAAGTCAGCAGGTGATATCTCTCATCAGATAGAGCAAGCTATGTAAGTTAGCCACACACCACTGATGTCATTTATTTTTATTTCCTGGGGTATGTAAACACTCCACCAGGATTTTATTACGGGGCTGAGTTGGTGACTCCAGTTACTAGAACTAGTATACTAACCATGTAGCTATTCCAGTGCTGGGTTCACCTGCTCTTTCCTTTTCCAGATTGATTATTATTGAGGGCCTTTTCCAAATTAATTATTGAGATCTGGAGGATGTGGCATTAGCTTGATCACAAATTCAACCTTCCCACTCCACGATTTGACTATTTATGAGGAAGTCAAGTGACCAATTTTGAATGGGGATTAATTTCCATACAGTTGTGAGTTGATTATCCCTTTCATGATGGGAGCTGCGTTGGTGCAGCATTAAAGACCCTGTGCCAGTGCATTCTGTTATATATGTGAATCTCCCATATGGAGCCCAACATATATATAAGAGAATGCACTGGCTTACAAGGTCAAGGTAAATATGTTAGGCCAATGCATAGTTTTCGCAAAAAATCAGGAAGCTCGAGATCCAGTCATGAAAGTGTTATAGTCATACACTATGACGATACATGTAACATAATATTCTATGGTCATATTGTAGGACAATATGAGTTGATGTGATATTAAAATTAATCAATATTTGTCTGGCAGTTGGCTTTGAACTTGTCGCATTAGAATGTTGTATTTATCAAAAATAAATTTAAAGCAAAAATTTATAATACCTCAGCTCACCTGCTTGTATGTTTTGATTGTTTAAAGATATGCATGGTGTATTTGCCAGACAACTGCCATACAAATTTTGCTCAAAATTCATGGTCACTTGACCTAGCTACCTCTCAAAGATATTCTCTGAAGATCCCGACAAACCCATGCTTATAGTTTGTGTGCACACAGTCTGGGATTGATGAAAAATAAATATGCCTTATATCCATGGCAAGCCAAACCACTATTTAATATTAATTTTACTTAAGTAAAATAAAATGACACTTTATTTCACTTAACCCTTTACCCAACAGAACGGCCCTGTGCCAATGCATTCTCTTATATATGCGAGTCGACCATAGGTCGCCTCGCATATATAAGAGAATGCATTGGCTTAACACATTAAAAATCATAAAATTGTTAAAGAATGTAAGAAAAAATGGTAAAAAGTGTTAAAAAAAGTTTTTTTTTAGGCCAATGCATTCTCTTATATATGCGAGGCGACCTATGGTCGACTCGCATATATAAGAGAATGCATTGGCACAGGGCATAACTGTAACCATCACAATGTGGTCAAGAAGCCGGTTCCAATGATATCCATATGTGTATGGTTCTATTGAGACAGACCGAAGATATTTTAGGCTGTTGAAGCTTTATTTGGCCGGTTTGTTGGATAAAGGGTTAAGTGAAATAAAATGTCATTTTATTTCACTTAAGTAAAATAAAGTGTCATTTTATTTTACTTAAGTAAAATTAATATTATTTAGCTGTTTGGCTTGCCATATATATCTTGAGTGTTGTATGCACATGCACCCAGAAAATCCCATAGACACAAAACAGGGTGAATGTTCATGTATCTGTGGTTAGGGGTAACTTTTCAAGGTGCCTCTGGTTGTATGTATATATCCAACTAATAATAGATAATAATGTGGTTTTGAGTCACAAATCATGTGTATGCAGCAATTAGTAAGACTATGAAGGTAAAATTTACCTAAAAAATAGCGATGACACAATCAATTATTTCCTTGTATGCCAATTGTATATCATTATTTAAAGACATATTATGTACTTGTTCGGGTATGTGAAACTGATAAGTTAGCATTCAGGCGCTATGTCAGCTGGAGGTATGTAGCATTTTAGTAACATCGCTGAAAATTTCAAGCAAATCGAACGTACCACTCCATAGAAATCATCGTCTGAACTACCCTCAATTGTAAATATTTACTTCTCGAATCGGGACGCAACTATCTGCGATAAACTAAACTAACGAAAATGATTTCACCTTCGAGAATCACTAAAATTAATTAATATTTAAGAATGACGATGTGTGTTGCCAATTTGGTTATATTTGTAAAAAATAACTACTTTGAGCAAGATTATTCTCCATTTCTAATTGATCACCCTACCGCAGTTTCACATCACTGCCTGCACACCACTGCATGGCTTCATCAGCATTTTAGTGGGGTATGTAAAAACTCAATCAGTGTCACACATTGAGGTCTGGAGGATGTGGGTTATCTCGAATAATTTATGATTTGTACGACACCCACTCCATAATTAGACTTCTTTTGACTCAGTTAATGTTCATCAGATTTCTAATCTTGAACATTGAACACGGCAGTTTTACTGTATTACATGCATTATTCAGGTCCCCTGTCCATCTGTATATCTGTCAGAGCAGATATCTATAGGTTTTCAGATCTCGATGAAATTTGCTATGGATGATTACCATCACGATAGGATTAAGGAGTGTTAAACAGTTTTGTTCACATTTTCCGCTCTTGAGTTATTATTCCTTGTTTATATGTTGATATTTGGTCAGTCTGCACAAGAATATCAGCCATGAATCTTTAATAATGAAATTTGGTATGTATGCCGTACACCATCAACATGGCTATGATGGTGTGCCATGTTGAGATATGCAACGGGTGAAAGCCTTCATAACCCTTCTCTTTACTAAATACTTATTGCCGAATAGTTCCCTTTAGGAAATGTCCAGATAATCAGTTCAACAAACCGCCTTTATTGAACTTATTATCTAACATTTCCCACAATTTTAATAGGAGTCCTTCTGCACTTGTATTACCTGTCGTCTGGATAAATTTCATGAACATGCATCCCTCCAGGTGAATAGACCAATCCAATGTATTGTTTTATAAAGATTGGAGAATCCATTTTGTAAAGAAAGGGTTAAATATTAAGACCTTGAAATAGATCAACTTTATATTGAGTCAACAAACATCGATAATATTCAGATATTGTAGTCTGAATATGATTTTCAAATGGTAACTGGTATATTATTATACTTTTATCAGTAATTACACTGCAACGGTAATGTTTATATAACAATGGTTTTAACATAGGAAATCTCATTATTGGAGCCATTAACCCTTCCATGGCTGGAGTTTCCTGAAATTTTGTGAAAACCCTGTGCCAATGCATTCTCTTTAATGCATTCTCTCCCATTGGGAGCCTTGCATATATATATGAGAATGCATTGGCCTAAAAATATTTACCTTGACATTGTAACTTTTGTAAGCCAGTGCATTCTATTATATACGCGAGGCTCCCTATGGGAGACTTGCATATATAAGATAATGCACTGGCACAGTATCTTTAATGCTGCACCACTGCAATTCAAGGGTTAATGATGAAAATAAGAAAAAAATCAATCTGTTTTTAGATGTACTTTAAGACTTGAACCCACTACAAAGGTCTGGAGTCCTTTTAAGGTCTTAAATCACGTCCACAAATTTCCCCTATGCAATTGGTAGATACAGGTACACACAACCACTCCATAACACACTAAGATGTTACTATTAGAAGGAGATGCATCATGGCGATGTGTGTTTTGAGGGGGAGGGGATGACATGGTGCACATCTGTACAGAGAAGATTTTATAGAAACTGAAATGTAGTCAATATGCAGGGAATCTAGTATAGATATCTAAAAATAGTAATGACAAACAAATTGATTTCACCAACCTTATAAAGCCTAAATAGCATACAATTACCTGAGTTCAGTGGGATTCATCAACACTTATTCATGGTCATGCTAATGAGGTCCGAAGGATGTGGGTTATCCCTCGAATGGACCTTAAACTTTACTAACTCCCACACCATCATTAAACTTCTTTTGGTTGTTGGGAGGAGAGGGGTGGTATTTCCTAAACATGCCATTTATCGGCACAAAAATCCAGCATACAGGGTAGGAATGTGCCCACATAAATCTTTAACACAATTAACCCTTTGGCGAGTAGAACGACATATATGTCGTCTATCGGTTGAGGAGTAGAACGACATATATGTCGTTTCAGGAAGTGTTATTTTACGTAGACATAACTTCAATAAATCATCTGATTTATAAATGATTTGTATAGGAGTTATTTTGATTAATATAATGTCCCAAATTTATAAGTGCAATCGATTATGATAACACACGTTAACAAAAAATGCACATAAATTAAAACGAATTATTGGACCCTTTTGACCCGAACTTGTTAATAATTATTGCTATGGCGTTGACGTTAAATTTACTCATGACGTCGTGTATATGACGTTACAGATACTCTCCAAAGGGTTAACCCTTTCAGCGCCAAGTCCGATTTTTGTATCAACCCATATTTCCTTGATCATTTTTCAAATTTATTGATTATAATAATGTGATACCTTGATGGAAAGAGCTCAAAGAGTTAAAGGGAATGAGTGAATATATAATGCTCATAAAGTCATAACAGCATGGTGAGTAATATGAAAGTGTCAATAACACTGTAGCTTAACTTGGAGAGGGAATAATAACCTATATTACAGTGAATTTAGCAATAAGGAAAGTTGAAATGTAGGTAATACCAGAGGACAACCCAAAGACCCATATGAAGTCTGGTGATGCTCGGATAAGGGATATCGTCTGTATGGTGTGCCGAAGTATTTAGTGATGCAAGAGTAAAATCCAAGATGGCTGCTGGCAACCATGTTTTGTTTTTTTTATCGAAAATCATTAAAATTTGACAGCTCCCATCTCGAAGTAGTTCTGTACATGTCTAAAAAAAATTAAACAGTTCTCGAATAAATATGGGCTGAAGGTGTGCCAATGGATTCATAGGTAAAATCTAAGATGGCCGCTAGCGACATGTTTTATTAATGACATTTGGAAAAATTTGATGGCTCCCATCAGTCCACCATGAAGATCCGTAAAATAAATATGGGTGGCAGGGTGTGCCGATTTAAATATGAACTCCTAGATTATTAGATATTTGTGGCAGCCTATTTTTAACGATTTTCAGAAAATATCAATAACTCCCATCCATATTAAGTTTGGTGACGATTGGATGAGGGATGTGGTCTTTAGGGTGTGCCAAAAGATTTAGTCATGCAGAGTAAAATTTATTGGTAATAAACTAATTTGGATAACTAAATCAGCTTTTTGATGAAATTCTGTTGTTGTCAAATTGGATTGTGTATCTTTAACACACTTTTGTCGTTGATGTGTAGGTATTATATGATAAAAATTCAAAATAAAATTGATCTATTTTATACCCCAGAATCTATGTAATCTTGATATAAAATTTGAACTTAGAGCTGGAATTTCAAGATATCATTCCCAAATCAGATAGCTCTTTTCAACTTCTCTACCTCCTGAAATAAAATAGATATGCTGTTTCATTAAACAAACAATACTAGTACAATAGTCAGGTCATCTGAACTTCCTTAAAATGAAAATGTTGATATGATTAAAATAACAAAACCCAGAATGTCTTTTGCAAATTTTATTCAAAATCATAACAAATCTGGTATAAATCATGAAATACTTTCTGAATCATACATGTTTGATGTAGCTACTGTTCATTTCAAAGGGAGATAATGTATGTCTAAAAAAATAAGTTAAGGCAATCCGGTCATTGTAGAAAGCGCAAAATGATATAGTACACTCATTGGTTTATTAATATGAATAAATTTTAGATGAACAAAAGTTCTCTTCTCATAAAATAAACCAATGCTTTCCCTGGTTATGTGATCTGGCTTTTCAATGGATATACAAGTTTGTGGATGTAGCTTTTAATTTCTGGATGGTTCAGGTTTGCTAAAGTTCAATTACCACAATGTTGGTTTTTAACATCAAGAATCAATCTTAACATGTATCATCGTATTCAGGTACTCCATCTTTTTCATAAGACAAACAAGTCACAAATGGCCAATGGCAGTTGTATAAAAATGCTTTACTATTATTAAATTCAAAATTTATTAATAGTTATGCCTTATGTGTTCAAAAAACATTATGTAGTTCACGAACTGCAAATATTATAATAAAGGTGAGGTTTTCTGTTTCTTTCATTCATTCACAATTTCTGAAAAGGCAAGTATGGGATTCAAAGGGGGTTGAGCATAGGATAAACCATCTGCAACAAATATATAGAGCTGCACATGTGTTGGTTTGGATTAGCAATTATCTCATCAAACCAGTTGGCACATGAATCCCAGGAGAGCCGAAGACTCGAGAGGTATCCGTGTGCCAACCGCTCAGGTGTGGTAGTTGCTAATCCAAACCAACAGAGTGCATCTCTATTTATTACATACCCCCCAAAAAAGTGATATTATGGAGAGCTGTTCTGATCAGCAGTGAATGTTTTTTGCAATGAGTGTCACTCCTTAAAAGTATGAAATTATCTTGTAGCCTAATAGCAACGTGTCTGCAGGGAGAATCAAGGAGTACTGCAGGCTGAAAATTATTTCAGGCTGGAACCAGTGCATTTACTAAGCATACAACACCAACAATGGGTGTGTGATACAATTTTGTTTTTATCTGTTCAAAGACCTAAAGATAAAAATTTATCTGAAAATATTCCTAAACTTTTACTTGGTCCGTATATAGCCAGCAACAAATATAGCTGACTAATACATCTGGGAATGTAATTGACTAACGATTAATTGAGACACAATAATTGCCCAAAATATCTATAAGATCTGCAGATTTCCAAAATGACGCTGATTGTTTGTTGATTTAATGGCCCACATAGGTCGGCTAGTTATTTTTAACATCATCATTAATTTTACTTTAATATCAGGATGGAGGAAATCTGCAATCAGCTTGAAGGGGTGCTGCACACGAATCCGACCATTCATTAGACACCTTCCACTTCATTCAATGGAAAATATGCTACAAATGAATTAATTTGAGTCGAGTATGCATGCTGAATACACGCACATACTAAAAAGAACCGCAGGTATCAACATGAAAGTTATTTTAAATAGAGTTTAAGACTTGAGTCATAAACTCCATTACGATATATTAGAAGTTTCAGGTTTTGCCATGTAATCACAAATTACATGACGGATGGTGGATTGGGACAATTAGAAATTAGCACACACCATGCAGAAAATGCAATCACGAAATAGATGACATCAAATTCAAGACAACCGCTGATGATTTATCAAAAATTTATTAATACCTGGATGTGGTGACATAAATCTTAACATTTTATTTGACACATTCGTCTGGAAATAGTAGGAGAAGAATCAAAAGATCTCTTTGGCGATCTTATTGCGTTTTTTTGTTTTTTCTTTAAATTGGTATCATTGAGAGATTTGAATACCAAAGTTGAGATATTTTGATCTGCAAACACATTTTCTTGCAAAGCGATGTCCATTCCATCGACACTCACACATGGCATATTGTTAATGTTCTTGCTGTTACTTCAGATTAAACAAATCGCTCAAATACTGGAAATTTAGACACAGTTTCCCTTTATATTTGGACATATTATTTGTTTACATCAGCTTTTATTTATTTAATTATTTGCTAATTTTGTCAATGATCTAGTTAGTTCTAGTTTCCGTTGGTAGATAAGCTGAAAATCTGAAGTTTTAAACCCAGTGAATGCCTTTAAATTTGCAATTAGATGATATGGACTAGGTATCTAGGAACTACACAATGGGTTCAAGCCATATAATTATAATATTTTATTTTGTTTGTGGGATAAAAATATAACGTCAACTGATTGCCATAAAATTCCCACTATTAATCAGAAATTCCCTGCCTCTTAAAAATGAACTGAATTCTCTGATCAACATTGCCTGCACACAAATCAAAGACAAACATAAAACAGTCATGGGTTGATTTCAAGGACCAAGCCTATGTACTGTGTTTCCATATGAGATCTATTGCAAATGTTTTAATGAAGATAAAAGATGTTTGAGACCAATGATAATAATTTTCAACAATTTGCATAGAGAATTCAGTGAGTAAAACAAACACTTTTATTCCAATCCAGTAATGTGAAGGCTTTTTCAACGACATTTTCTACTGAAAGAACACAAATCAGGTGATACAAAAATTTGAGACAACTTGACCAATAATTGGTAATCTTTGAATCTGATGTTGAATCCTCACTGATAATGATGATTCACTGAAATCAAGTGTCACATGATAATCTTGTTCTTATTGGTGTCATCTTTCATGATTCAATGTATGTCACATACTCTCTCAGATTCATTATAACCACGAGACAATGTGGATGCTCAATTGAAGTAAATGATAATATATTCCTTAAGACAATAGTAAAATTGATTTTGATAATTCTTCAAATAGCTGTTTTGACAAACCAATCACATTTAAACCATGTCCTTTCATATCTATAACAAGAGAGTTAAACAAAAATGCAAAATGACATACTCACAGGTACGAAGATACAGAAAATACACACAGTATTGTAAAGTTTATAATGAGAACTTATTCAATAGCGATAAATGACAAATGTTCACGCAGTGAAGCAATGCAATCAACTGACCAAGATGATTAGAATAAAGTCTACATTGATTACTTCTCGACCATCAAGACTTCCAAGACTAATGTTGTTTTACCTTTTCTATACTAAATGAATTCTCCCATCAGTCATAAAGTATACATTGGAATGGTCTATTATTCATCTGGAGGCATGTTCAGGAAATATAAGCAGATGACAAACAGATGAAAAGAAAAACAACTGCAAAAGTATTCTTAATAATTGTTCAGATAATAAGTTCAACAAACATTTCCTAAGAGAACTACCCATCAATGAGTTTAGTAAAGAAATGGATAATCAGTTGATTACTTACTGAATGGACTCTCCCATTTGGTTCTAAATGCATGCATATGAAAGATTCATTCCTCATTTGTAGGGATATTCATATACTTGAAGATAACAGACATTCAGTTATCAAAAGGGTTATTAAACCTTTTGATAACTGAATGTCTGCTATCTTCTTCTAGTATATGAAGCCTCATTATTCTATGCTATGTGGCCCTCAAAATTGGCCATGGCAATATGCAATGCGGCAGAAAATGCCCTGGCAACATATGAAATCTAACATGCCACAGCATTAAATTTGCTGTGGGACATTTTTCCTAATTTCCAGGGCTGGCTATGGTCAGATACTACTGCAATGTATAATGAAAATTTCCATCAATTTCATTCTGGGGTTAGTGAAATGTTGTAAAACAATATTCAATGTAACAAATATTAAGAATGCTCACTGCTTGATAGAACCTAAAAATGATGATGACTTCCCATCTTATTGAAAATGCAGATGTCTGCTCAGAACTCAGTCAGATCATATCGTGAATCACCTGTAACCAGAACTGAGATTCATGGCATGATCTAATTAAAACCAAGACTCAGTCTCATTTTAATCGACTATGTCAGGAGACTCCCGTGGAGGTAACTTTCCAATGAAAATTGCTGGCAGAGAGAAATAGCAGAGAAGAATGCGATCTCTTGACCAATCGATAGCCTCCTGAAAGGCAATCAATATCCACACTTTTTCCAAACCTGGCTGCAGTGTCTGACCAAGTAATTATAAACCCGTTGTATCCTCAAATTTAAAGGTACTCAATCCGATAAAACTCCTCTCAATTACTATTTCAATGGCTTCGGGGTCAAAAATATTTGATTCGAGTCGAGGAAGTCACCCATCAAAGCTCAGATTTGTTAGATATCGATTTTAGAAATCTATTATTTTTCATTATCGGGAATACTTTCTGGCCCAGAACTCAGTCAAAATTGCGTTATTATTACCACTTGATTTTAGAGTTATCCATCCTTGTCTGTTTGAATAGATTTTGGTGTACACATCCCGAGCAGATTACGGCAGTTGAAGGCAATTATTAGTACTCATCTCGAGAACATAACAAATTTCAAAAATCAATATCTAATAACTCTGAGCTTTGTTTGATGGGTTCCTCGACTCGAATCAAATATATTTTACCCCCAAAGCCAAAGAAATAGTAATATAGGACCCTCTGATCGGATTATTGTTGTTGGAATCTGTTGAGATGGGGACCCTCTGTTCGGATTGAGTACCTTTAAACTAATGTACATTACGTAATATTTGGGGAATTATCAGGCATCATTCCATGGAGGGGGGGGGGGGGGGGGGGGTGATTGTATAATAATAATGTCACACCAAAAAAAAAGATTGTTGACTAGGACTGTGTAGTGAATAATAGTAAATAGATAGCGAGTATACGTAACACAAAGAAAACAGACAGAGAGTTAATTTATTGTCTTCATATCTTTCTTTTCTTCTAATTTATTATATAGCATCCAAACGATGAAACTGTATAGTGAAACTTAATAGTGTGCATTTTATTGCGCAGAAATTGGATAGAAAAGGTGACTGCTCTTATAACATGTGTATGCTTACATCACTTCAGGTGCACATATGTAGGTCTATAATGTCGATCACATTTATAAACATTGCTTTATTTGGAAAAATGAATATAAAGGATATTTCACAAAAATGTGGAAACCCCTTCATTCGTGAAATAAATGGGAGTCCTTGTGTCTCCAGGCGTATAGTAGTCGATTAGAATGAGAGTGAGCTCAGGTCTTAATCAGACTGCTCAGAACTTAAAGATGTAATCCTGAAAAGCTCCAGGCCAATTTTAATGGAACCAATTTTGCTTATTTATTAATATTCTAGTGCATAAAATATCAGAGTGAAAAGTGCCACATGGAAGACGCTTTCTTTCATATAGTTCCAAAGCTTTAGAGTGATAGCAATAATTATATTAGTTAACCCTTTGATGACGGGAGCTGTGCTGGTGCAGCATTAAAGACCCTGTGCCAGTGCACTGGCTTATAGGGTTAAGGTAAATATTATTAGGCCAATGCATTCTCTTATATATAAGAGAATGCTTGGCACAGGGTTTTCGCAAATTTCAGGAAGCTCTAGTCATAAAAGTCTTAATTTTCCAATAAGAAAATGACATACATTGGTATAAAGATCTATCTAGTTTATATGCCACACTTGAGTTTTTATTTTTATAAGCAGCACAAAGAAAAAATTGCGTTACATTATATTTTTGTACATTGTTATCACTGCAGGTTTGGAACCCTGAATACATCTTTAAAATTTATTGCTTTCATGATGTGAATACACCTAAATATAGTGACATGAAAAGTTATATAAAAATAAATGAAACCACAATGGAGAAAATATACAACTTTTCGTATAGTACCCTAGTACAATATACTAGTAATGTGAATATCATCTTCACAACACTATATTTAGAAATTTCACAACAAAATAGAATATTATGCACATGACAAACAAATTGTGATTCATGCCTCAACCAAGAAACTTTCAGCTAACAAATTCGGTAAGAGTATATTTCAGACACCAAAGGATGAAGTATAATGTGGCAATGCATGCATGAGTTATTCACAAAAGTCAGAGATCAGAATTCTGATAAAGTTGGCACCCATTTAGATTGAATGCACTGTGAATGTTGCATAGATGATGCTGAACTGTTTATATGTTCTATGATACTATGATTTGAATAGTGTTTCAACATTGAGTGATATGAATTTTTTTTACATAATATCGGCAAACTGAGGGAAACTATGATTATCAGAGATCTTTGTCATTATTCTGTCATTATTCAGCTTACGTTTCGAAAAATATCGCATCAGTTTATTTGCAATTTCTGTCTATATCATATTTGGCTGTTCAAATTATTGGTTACATTTAGTTCAGAATGAAAATTGCATCCAGTTCTGTGAAATTACAAGTTAACAATTTCTTTACTTAGTACTCAATGACAAGTAGTTAGGAAATGTTCAGATAACAAATTCAACAAACAAAATTATTATCTGAATATTTCCCTCCAGATGAATAATAGATTATTCCAATGTACACTATACTTTTATTACTGAACAAGAGGATCCATTTAGTAAAGAAAGGGTTAAAATTGTTAACTCAGTTACAGGGCGTTACCGGTACTTTGATGCTTGAAGCTACAGATTAATTCAATGAATCTCTGGTTTGCCATCCATCATGAATGTGAATGTCAAAGGCCCTTGTCCTCGAGGGCCAGCCAGGTGTGGAAACCCTTAAAAATGCATGCTCATTTCATAAGATGTGGAAAAATGTACAGAATATTGAATGTGAATAATTGTTGTCATGATTGTTCAATACATTATAATTCTGTAACAATATAAATTTGATTTAGCTGCCCAAATTACAAAGGTATATGAAAATAACTTTATGTCAAATGGATGATCTGATTTTGAAGACAAATATTGTGGACGATTAGGATATTTTCATGATTGACATAGCAGGAAGACTCGTAAAACTACTTAGAGCAAGACAAATACATTTTCATCTCTCAAATTTGCTTAGTGTGAGTGGTAGAAGTGTAGTGTGAGTGTATTTCTTATTGTGCTTGAGATAATGTAAAAAAAGTATGCGCTAGTCAGGGGAGAGGTCAGGGTAGGCGAGTGGTTCGTGATAGGAAAAAATATGTAATGCAATTTTTTTTCAAATCAACATATATCAACCAGGAAACTAAAGATATTTGGATTGTATCACTGATATACTCTGGCTACAAGAAAACTAGGAAGATCCCACAATTGCACAGTGTTAATATTTAGACTATCCAGAATGTTTTGTGTACTGGTAGATAATTTTTACACGAGAGCCTTCAAAATACTGATTTAATTAAACAGAATATAATTTATGGGAAGATAGGAAATCGAGGCTTAGAAAGGACAGAAGGAAAATTAACTTGACAGAATGAATAATTTTGTTATACATATTGGAACATGATTTTCTGTCATCATTGAATTTGAAATGCTAAACATTGATAAATGATTGAATTTGTAAGGTACCTTACCCCTATTTTAATTCCTGCAGTATTATTTTTAGCTCAGTTTTAATTTTGCGCACCCTGATGCTTTTATTCAAAATTGACAAAAATATTTCCCTGTAGAAGTCCTGCATCCGATGCCATGAAGTTGCAGTTTTTACTGGTTCATGAAGCCAGTGCAGGTAAATTTAGAGACCACTGCCATGTAATTAAATATACAGCGAACTGAAGGCAACTGTTAATCATTTAGTTGTGAAGGTAGGTAATTCTGCTAAACTTGGTCAAGTAATAATTATGGTATTTCAATAGATATGGACGTGAAATCAAACAAAGTCAAGTAACCTCAAATGACTTCAGAAAAGTTGTATCTATTTGATATTGATTAATACACCAATTAAATGATGATTTACAATCATCAATACAGTGACAGATTAGCAATTCCAACCACTGTTCCAACACCGAAAAAACAGTTTGAATTTCAAACTCTCAAATTAAAACTACAAAGGTGGTCAGTGTGAAGTCATTATTATTGGAAAGAAATATGTTATATCCAAGAAAGATAGCTTTTCTGCCTTGTGGAATTCAAATATGGGGCAAATAAAGGCCATGAAAAGGTCTATTCTCATGTTTTACCTGCATCTCCAAAATTCTACAGCATTATGATATTTCTGTTTTGCTCAGTTGTTTTGCTCTTGAAAAATATAAATGGAAAATTTCATATCACATCAATTTTATTCCTAGTAATTGTTTTGTAACCCGATACATTTTCAGAACACCAGTTCGGCTTCTGTTTTGGTAAGAATCAATTATTGTCAAATAAACATAAATGACCTTGAATCATCTGAATGAAAAAGGAAAAAGTCCAGAGAAGGAACAAATAAGATAAGATAAGAGAAGAGATAAGAGAAGAGATAGTAGGATAGTAAAAAACATATGGAGAAATTTCAAGACAAATAAAATATCAATGAGGTGTATACAGGATCTCCAACTTTTAAATTTATGAATTGAACAAATTTTTCAACATTTGTAAAATGTTACATAATTCATAAACTCACCAGGTTTTGAAAACAAATTACAGGACATGAAAGTCAAGGCAAAACAAAAAACTTGCCTATGGTGAACGAATAATGAATTAAACATGGTGAAAAAATTTGATCTGGTTCAAAGTTGCCAATTTTTAAAGGGGTACTGTACACTAAATCCGACCATTTATGGGACCATCTCTATTTATACTCAAAATAATATATGCAACAAATGAATGAATTTGAGCCATGGATTAGTGCAAAATACACTCATGCGCTCTATGAACGATTCAAATAACATGGTAATTATAATGAAAATGTATTTATGAGTGGAGTCATAAATTCAATGAAAATGAAAATGTATTTATGACTGGAGTCATAAATTCATTATCATTATAATTACCATGTTATTTGCATCGTTCGTAGAGCACATGTGGCTCAAATTCATTCATTTGTTGCATATATTCCGTTGAGTATAAAAGGAGATGGTCCCATAAATGGCGGGATTTAGGGTACCGTCCCCATTTAATCTATGTTCAGATTGTTCTATTTGAAGTTTGAGAAAGCATAGTGAACCATATTAAAGCTTGAATCACCTCAATTAAATTTCAGGAGAACAAAAAAATTGATCACCTTAAATTTCGAGCCCTGAGATATGATATAAATTATATGAAATAAAGTTTCAATATATATTCCAAGATAAATTATTGGAGATCCTCTATAAACGATAAACATAACATTCATTATCTTCAATGTCTTGAATGACGCTGTAACCAATGCATCATTTTGCATGCCATGTGAACTAATCAGCATATTCTGTGATGTTTCGAAGGTAAGTTCCTGAAAGGGTGTTGATGTCCAGTCATAACCCACAGTCATTGTTGAGTTGAGTGACCTCGTTAAGTCCACTGTGTGGCTGCCTATTAGAGTCTGCAAATTCAGCTGCCAGGTCGGCAAACTTACTGGCATAGTCCATACTGTTCTCACTCATCATACATGCCAATGTTGCATCAACCTGAAAGAGAAGATTTAACCCATTCCTTACTAAATGGATTCTCCCATTCAGTTATAAAAGTATTTATTGGAATGGTCTTATCTTCATCTGGAGGGATGTTCAGGAAATATAAGCAGACAACAGATAAAAAAATAAGTGCAGAAGTTATTCAAGTATTCCTATTCATGGCCATTTGTTTAACTTATTATCTGAACATTTCATAAGGCAAAGTTCTACTTGTCAATAAGTATTTAGTAAAGAAAGGGTTAATTACTTGAGTGGCCTTAACTCTTTTATACATGGATACTTAATAGCAGGTGAATTTGGTTCCCATTCATTCATTAGTAGGAAAGATAAGCTAATTATTATAAGTTCAACAAACAACCTAAAACTAAACATTATCTGAACATTCCTACAAATGATTGAATGGAAATCCATAGTGTGCTTTACTGCGAAACATATGGTCATATTATCTGAACGTCCCTACAAATAAACACCAGACAATTCTAATGTATGCTTTTAGAACTGAATGGGGGAAAACCAGCAAATTTTAAATATACATGTCGAGTTATCTGTGACTAAAATATACTCCCAGCACTAATACAGGGCGCCTGGGTGTGAACCGCACTGGCTTTATACCATACAGTGACTCCAGCATACAACCAGTAATTAATTAGCTCTCCATATTCCTTTCATATCTCAGCCTGTGGGAGCATGGGCAGGGCACCCTGGCAAATTAATCACCGTTTATTATTCGATGTATAAAATGTTAAATTGTATTGTTATTTTTAAAGGAAAAACAGAATTGCAATTAGCCAATAAAACGATAAAAACAATTATGACGCAGCAAAACAAAGTTATCAAACGAATTATATTTTTTAGAAAATCAGCAAAATATAATTGAATTAGTTTCCAAAACGACAATTTAACGCATTAGTTCGTTCAATGCAAACGGAACCCAAAACCATGTATTTCCTATAAACAATGCGAAAACGATCGTGCATGAACATGTTTTTATCGCTAATTGTATGAATTCAGTTCTTTCTAATTTCGGGTGTAGATTATATTTTTATTTATACACATGCACATGGGTAATTTCCGTATTTATCAACGGATTCGAGCCATTGAAGTCTCAAACCACAACCGATGATTCCAATTATACACTTGGTACATTTTGTTTTTGTCAAAAGCTGAAGTTTAATGAAATAAAAAAAATGCGATATATAGTATCAGCTTATTTTTCGATGTGTCACATGATTACGTAACTTACCCACATGCCAGACAGCAGACTGTGGCGACATAACCTTTGATCTACCGCTGACGGACTGGGCCTGGTAAAGCTATTTTTAACATGGCGTAAGGTAATTAGCCTGTCACACGGACTTCTTTTTTAATGGAGCGAGAACAAAATGCTGGGTGTGGGTGCGGACAGACTTATTATACCAAAGGCTCGCGCGGCTGCCCAGAATGCTTCACTCCGAAACCGCTATATCGTGAAATATTTAGTCAACCTATATGAATATCTTTATTGGATATTATAGAGCTATATTCTCCCGACATATAGCCGTTTTCCAATCGAAAATATATCCACGGGAACTTTGATTTATTTTCAATTTACCAGACCTGGGTGTGGGTGCGGTTCGGATATTCACAGTCCTCGGCAAACTATTTAATACTTATACACAAGGCTCGCGTGGCTGTCAGAACGTTTCACTTTGAAACCGTTATATCTTGAAATATTAAGTCACAGCATATGATTCTATTTATTGGATATTATAGAGCTATATTCTCCCGACATATAGCCGTTTTCCAATCGAAAATATATGCACGGGAACTTCGATTTATTTTCAATTTACCAGACCTGGGTGTGGGTGCGGTTCGGATATTCACAGTCATCGGCAAACTATTTAATACTTCTTATACACAAGGCTCGCGTGGCTGTCAGAACGTTTCACTTTGAAACCGTTATATCTTGAAATATTAAGTCACAGCATATGATTCTATTTATTGGATATTATAGAGCTATATTCTCCCGACATATAGCCGTTTTCCAATCGAAAATATATCCACGGGAACTTTGATTTATTTTCAATTTACCAGACCTGGGTGTGGGTGCGGTTCGGATATTCACAGTCATCGGCAAACTATTTAATACTTCTTATACACAAGGCTCGCGTGGCTGTCAGAACGTTTCACTTTGAAACCGTTATATCTTGAAATATTAAGTCACAGCATATGATTCTATTTATTGGATATTATAGAGCTATATTCTCCCGACATATAGCCGTTTTCCAATCGAAAATATATCCACGGGAACTTTGATTTATTATCAATTTACCAGACCTGGGTGTGGGTGCGGTTCGGATATTCACAGTCATCGGCAAACTATTTAATACTTCTTATACTGGCACGGTATATTTGTTTGGTTCCTATTTTGTCGGTTCATAGATGCCGACCAAAATATTATAGCTGAGTTTAGGCGGAGAAAACTCAGAAAATTTTCGGAAGATTAGTTTGCTACCAGTTACCATACCTAAAAAGAGTGTCTTGCTACCTGTCTTCCTTTTTAAATGTAAGTTAGGTTTTTAAAAATTTCGTTTATTTATCATTTCAGATTCAGGTTTTTTTTTAAATCATAAAAATTAAATTAAATTTTTTTAAAAGTTAAACTTTGAATTAAAATTTAAAATAATAAACTTGCAATGAAAAAGACAGTTTTATGGTGTATATTAGGCTGGACTGAGGATCTAAAAATGTAAAAAAAAAAGAAAGAATTTAATTAAATTTTAAAATTAAAAAAATGAAATTTGAAACGTGATATACATTGCTTATGAAGACATATCTAAGCAGCTGACTGCAAATTAATTAGTATAACAAGCCTTAAAGGGTAAACATACGAGCTGTGTTGTCACTGTGATTACCGGCACCGGCCGTAAGCGTTAGTTAATTAGACAGCGCTGTCTAATTAACTAACGCTAGCGGCCGGTATGCAATAACCCAGTGCGGTTCAGATGGCTCTGGATTTAGTCACAGTTAACTCGACATGAAACACTTTATAATGCATTGAAAGGCTTCATTATCAAGATATTGAATCCACTTCATTCAATTTGTTCTAAAGCTAGTAATTTCTGATGATGATGACTAAACTATCATCTGTAGTAGTGCCATTATTAGCGCACTGGACACTTTAGCTTATAAGTCAATTGTGCAATGGATCTCAGCTACCAGTGAATTTTAAATATGGCAACATCTTCAGACACCTATAATTGTTAGCATCTCTATAATAGTATATGTAGCTTATCGGTTAGTTGTGTTAATCTTGCATAACGTGTGAAATTCCCATTGTTAAATAATGAGGCGAAGTACATGCGATGTACTCGAATAAAGCTGCACAAAATGTGCTCTCCTTTCTCAGTGTAAACAAATAATTGATAACCAAGACATTAAATTCTAGTCTTTTTCGTGCATACTATGAACAAAGTAAACATATTCTATATGTAATATATCATACAATGCCACCATACAACATTTATTTAATTCAAGGTAGTCCGATGGGCTTTATTTTGTGTTTTATATTTGTTGTAAATTGAGAGTCGCATGCATGCTATCAAGAATATAACATGTGTGCAGAGTACACAATCAGCACAAACTTTCCAAGTTTTCAATCGCACATCGCATGTTTATGGTGAAGTAACTATTATCCAGCGTTTCTGCTAAATGGGGGCAGTGGGTCCCTTTCCCCACACCCAAATTTCCCCTCAAAAATATGTTCCTACCCGATCCACGAATTAATGCCTACAACACATGTGTATATCTGCCACCAAATAAAACCAACATGGATTAATAAAGGAAGGTAATGATATTTGCCCATGCATTAACACTGACCACTAGTGAACCATTTGGTAGGAAACAAATGCTTTTCAGAGTTACACACATTGACAATTATTATTTCCGTATTCTGAAAGATATCGGAGCTGACATCACTAAAAGAGACTTGGTTGATTCTGTCTTGATACATCGCGATTACGTTCTCAGCTAACACTCTGTTGTGACTGGTTCTTATTAGTTTTTCATCAACATTATCCTGAATTTTTTATGCATCCAGTAAAATTCCAAAGCTTACTTGTAATACCATTGCTAAATTGTCTGGCAATAAGTCATATTATGAAATAACAGATGATACTGGACTTCTGACCTTTCAATATAAATTCCTACAAAATATCCTTTATACTAATTCAAAACTATTTAAATGTAAGCTATCTGAAACTGAGCTATGCACATTTTGTAATAATACCAAAGAAACCATTCTTCACATCTTCTTCACAGTGTTGTTCAATTTTAAAGGAATTATTTTGTTCCTCTTCATAATACTAATTATATATGTCTAAAAGACCCATTTCGCCAAGAAAATTCAAAATCGAGCATATAATATATTTAGTATTTTGATATAAAAAAATTGTGGAATTTTCCAAAGATTTTACTGAGGTAAGTCACATGACTGATTAGTGTGATCACATGACTACAATGCGGTCACATGACCGATCAGCTGTGCGGTGACAGCGGTGGGCGGACCTTAAAATAATTCTGCCAATCGCACAACAGGTTGATAATTACATATAAAATATCGCAATCTCTCCGATTAAATGCCTTATACAATAAATAAATAGTGATCATTAAATAAAAACTAGTTGAATGTGCTGATTATGAACTGGATTTTCGATAATATTAGATTATATAATGAATAATGATGACTAAAGTGTACTTTGAAACAATATAAGTGGAGTGAAATGAGATAATTTATGCAGAAATCCAATGAGCCGAATATAAGTGCGAAACGAAATTGAGCTGTTCAAGAATACCAATCTTTACCAGTGGTGTCTATCTTACCGAAAACACCTCTGTTAAATTACCAAGTGTTCGTCTTCTATGAAATTAAACTAATAATAGCTCGGAGTTAATGGGCGAAAAATTAAACTTGTATCGTATAAAACAATGTGGTGTCTCTGTGGAAGGTGTCATTCACATGCCAGTTCAATAGGATATATCATACTACGGTATAAGTATACAAAATAGTTCCACACAAATCAGAAAATTGTTTGGGAAACTCATTATTTATGGACCGGTTTGTACACAATTCTGGTATTATGTGATCAGTTTGTGTTGTCGGTGATAAAATTATTATGGAACACATAATTTCTCCAATTTACACCGTAAATATTTGTATTTGTACAGCGTCATTAACTGAGAGAGGTTAGCGAGTGTACGAGAGCTTGCAAGAATACAAGTTGGGCCTTCTGGTAGCTTCTTCTTCTTCGTTGTAGGGTACACATTTTCCAAAGCTATATTTTATACCACTGAAATATTGTCATACCGTTGTGTATTGATGGTCATAGGAGTGCAATTTTCCAAATTTAGTTGGAAAAAGGGCCATAACTCTATTAAAAATATTGGGTCAAACTCATATTCGATATGCATCCTGCTCTTTAAGCAGGGTTTCTGTTAGTATTGCTCAGCGTCCGTAGGACGGCCTCATTCCCCTCACAGATGATCTGTTTGATTCATACATGTACCAAAAGTCAGTAGCAATGTCATAAAAAATCCGGTTGCAACAGGAGTTAAACAGAATACTGGTGGAAAAAGGGGTCAATTGAGTACAGTGTTACCGGTACAGCGTAACCCAGTCTGGGTGAACGTCGACTCTATATTTGAAATATAGAGTCTGGAGCTTATGTAGCCAAAACCATTTCTATTCAGCGAAGAGCTTCCCCAAAATGACGTCACGGATTTAAAAAAATACATCGATGATTGACAGGTGTCCCCACGTGTTATTTGTTGTGCTTCGCAATAGCAATGGCCTGTGTCGCGACATAAACTTACAGCAGATAATTTTGTCGTGTGTGCGACTATTCTTTTTCGGGAGATGAACTCGCTGCATCAACCGGAAAGCTGCATCCGAGAGCAAAAAATACGGTCGTCATCAAAAATGATGCTTTAGAACTATTTAAAAGCATAAAATTAAGTCATTTCCTCGGTGTTAACTTTCAGATGACTTTTTTACGACAAATAATTTGATTTGCAAACCATGGTACAATAAAGTAAATCAAATACACGGACATGAGTGAGTTCTATTTATACTTATGGGAGGCCAAGTTGGTACCATGAGCAGGCCTATCTATCAGGTCTAGCACATCCTTCAAATTAATCCGAATCGTACCGAATATATAATTTCGAAGCCATTGTTTATGTCTCTGTTGTATTTGCAAGCATCGCTTTCGATCGGAGAAATTCCGCTCTGTTACTATATTTAGAGGTGACATTATGGTAGTCTCCGCCCACTAACACTTGTTTATTAACCCATACGGTTTCATTGGACGGAAAATAATTTACGCAATCAGATTACGGAATCCCGAGGACTTGGAAATGAGATAGCGATGTTATCTGTCAGACCTTATATTCAATGTTGTAATGAATATTTAGGTATGAGTTTACTCAGACTGAGCGTAACCCTTTGAAATCAAAGAGCCAAAGCTACAACGTAATGTTTGGTGTGCATTGAAATAGCGACGTTATATACAGCGTAATAAATGTCGCGGTAACATCAAAGAATGTCGGACTGCTGAGTACGGATATTTTTTTGCACGGGATTTCTGTGGTTGAAAATACTCACGCTCGGAGATCCCGTGCTATCGTACGATTACATAATTTGATCAAAGAATGCCGAATTGCTGAGTTAGGCAGAGTAGGGGTCAACATACGCCAACAGGCGGTTCTCCTACCAAAGGAGGTATATACCTCTGAGATCCCGTGCTATTGTACTATTATAATACGGAACCTGTCCCAAATCAGTCTTTATAGCGGGAATTCATAGAGACAACACCATTCATTTGACCCATGCATATTACATGCATGGAGGATAAACACAAAAAACATATCCCCCTGCCCCCCCCAATATAGATTGTTTATATCATGCCACAATTAACGGCCTTGAGTCCTTGACATCGACTACCGAGTGTCTCTAAAATCACTGAATCATTGGGAATAAAATTACGATTTTCCAGTTATGGATCACGTTTTATATCGAACAAGGCAATACAACGATTAAAACTTTATTTGCACACTATAAACTGGTGCTCTCAGATAATTTTGTTGCCAAATATATTCAGTAACATCGGATAATTTAAAGGGAGTACGTATTGCCAGAATTGTTTTGTGGTTGGCGATTATGTTTGAGGCCCGTTTGATTAGCGTTCTGTTATTGCGTAAAAACACGGAATACCACAAAGACGGAAACGGAACTAAAACAAACAAAACGTTTAAATCGGCAATATAATAATAATTTGAGTCGGCGGTTTTAAAGGAGTCGGTCGGGACGAGCAGAAACCAACACTTTATTAAGTATGGCCAAAACGGAAGGCTTGTTTGTTTGATATATTATAATCCTTGTCTGGACATTGAAGACAGCATTTACTTACTCAACGCTGTTAAACAAAAGGAGTCGACCTTGTGTCAACATTTTGTCCCTGTTTGACTCGCAGGCGATATATTCATAATTGATTTGTAACACTATAGCATGCATGGCTTATCGCTTGCTACAGCCGTAGGCTAATTTTGGGTTTTATCTTTTGAATCGGGAGATTTTGTTTCCCAATCGGGAGTATGCACTGGAGAAATGACACAAAATCGGGAGACTCCCGCCGAAATCGGAAGGCGACTTCACTTCTCCCTGGCGCGACACTAAGGCGAATTTGATGCGTCGAGGGCGACTATTTCGCCCTACTCGCCAGGTAAGCTGATGCCTGGCAGAAACCCTGCTTTAAGAGATATATATATTCATGCAAATGTACGAACACTGAACCCTAAATTACAGGATTGATAGAACGTATTAGAAATTACAAAAACACGGAAATTAGCTTTAACGAGAGAGGGACATTTTATCTCCGCTTTTCGCTACCAACAATTAACCGTTCTTGGAAATTGTGCCTCACATATGTTTTGCATAACTACCGGAAAAATATGCCAACCCTGTTTATGAAAAAATATATATCAAAATGCAATACATGTTTGCTAAAGAGCGCATATCAAATATCACATAATGCTTTGTGTCAGAGGCCATTCAGAATCTGAAAAGATTTCAACTGGTCTGGTACGGTACTTTATGTTACTTCACTGTCTTTGTGTTGTTGTGTTTATTCAAATATATGTTTAGACCCTTGACTTTCAGTGCTATTGCCCCTGGTATGTAAATATTTACAATTTACTAGTGAATGAATGACAAGGATATAACTTACATCAAGCTTTGAGAATGAAACATTAGAACTGTTGTCATGGAGCAATGATGTGAAGCTATTGATTTCTGATGAGGAGGTGGGATCTGTCATCTGTTTTAATGGAGACTCGAGTAAAGCACCTAGTGATAGCTGAAATGTCAATTAATTCAATGTTAGAGCATGGAGTCCTGGCGGAAAGTTCATGTAATAAATTTCTCATTTCTTAAGTACCAAAATATTTTAAAACATGAAGAAGAGAACTATGGTTAATAATTATTTCAGCTGATTAATTCAGTATAATATAAAGATATTTCATATATTTAACTCACAGTTTATAACTTTATAAAGGATAATTGTATCAAGATAAGCTCAATTAAATTGGCTAAAGTTGAGAAATAGCAAAACTTTTAAGTAACTTTTCTTTATAAATTACTTGAAATTATATGCCTATTTATTTTGAAACAAACAAAATTAGAGATAATATACTGCAACTACCGGTAACGCAAATGAATAAACGAAACAAACAACTAGACTGATATCTGGTATCTATAGATTGAAGCTGCAAACAACAACATAAGTGGGACTATTACGCAATTCCATGTATATGCATATTTGGTTAATTGTATAAGAAAAGCCATGAACTGACTCTACACAATTAACTGTACTTAAAACAGTTTGGCACTTGTTGAATGTTTTCCCAAAAGAAGCTTACCTCTGGATTAAGCCATGTATCGACAGTGAAAAGTGATGTGTGTGGGCTGTGAGGAGGTGTGTTGAGGCGTGAATCACACTGATCAGGATTTAGTGGAGGCGTCGTCAGTACACTGCTGTTAGATTTGCGTCGTAAGTGTACAGAAGAGACCAGATCTGTAAAAGAAAGCTCAAAATCACATGCTCAGCTTTGTACAAGTAAATCAATTATATCAATTATTCATAACAGATGAAAGTAATAAGAGATGGAAATATGAATTTCCCAGGGACAGATGAACTTTTCCCGGTGTGACCCTGTCACTAAATTACCACTCCCCCTCCCCCACAAGCCTTATCAATTTTGCTTTGTGTAAAGCTTCTGAAGGGACAACTTATGTACAGGGAGATTTGTGATTTTGGTCTCATTTTATACCCTTCGATGAGGTGTAATCTGGTCAATAGTCATTACGAAATAATCTAACAGAACATTCTGGATCGTCTCTGTAAGCAAAGTGTTCTTTCTGGGTGAAATGAAATTAATGTTATATTTAACCCCTTGGCTGCTATACGTCAGTACCATGTATGGATGTTAAATGTCACTCTATGTGCTATACATCCATACTGAGTACAGACCTACTTCAACGCACTACCACTCGGCCATGATTCATAACTGGAACTCAGATATTGGAACCGGAACATGGTAACAACTGGATCTCAAATTTTCAAACAGTGTACGATGTTCCACGATGTGATAATACCCATTCAACTGAGTCAGTTTTATGGTTTTCATGATATTCCCGTTATATTTTTCCACTGGAAAATGGCCATAACGTCAATGGCCCGTTACACAACATGATAACGTCGTTAGCAGTGAAGAGGTTTAAAAATACAGAAATTTTGGAAAGACAAAAGCGATTTTTGGAAAATATAGTGAAGGAGTGGTAATAAAGACACAGTTTGAGTTACAATTCCATGTTGCAGTACTTTGATTTGGTGCAAGAAACCCTGCGAGCAGAAAGCGCAAATGGTCTTCAAGATTCAAATTGGGTTTTGGAATGTCAATTCTCACAAGTAGGTGAAGGCTCTACAAAGCAGGACAGGGAGAAGTGGAATGTTATCAGCGAGAAGTCACAATGCCTTAAGTTCAACTTACAAGCCAAAATCACACTTCTATGATCCACCAAGTATTATGCACACAAGAGGCCATTAGTAAAACCATTATAGTGAATAACAATACCATTATCATCAATAAATATAATATGAATATGCTGAACACATTGGGACATGTACATACTAGTATATGAGAGAGAAGTCACTTCTCCCTGGGACAAAAATAGGGAGAAGTGGCACATTTTAGGGAGAAAATGTCTCCCAAGTCGGCCTCTAGGCTGGTCCCTGGCCTAGGGCCCTCTTTCTGTATATTAATTGTGAGAATCGAGTCACTTTTAAGATCAGTTTATTCACATTCATTTTTTGGAATCATTTGCAAGGATTTATTCAGATTCTTAACACAATTTTACAACAAGCAATAGATAAATACAGGTAACAAACCTGAGAAACTGGATAGGTCAAGTAATTTGTCTGATGAATCTGTAGCAGCTGAAATATTGAATCGAGTAAGATGTCATAGGTAGCGATACTAGGGAATTTCATTGAAGAAATCACAAAAATATAATTCTGAATAATAATATTAATGGCAATAGAATTTGTTTCATTGAAGGAGCTCATTGAAGGTATCTTGGCAGACAATTTGTTGTGATTTTTTCGAACTATAAATGTATATAAAATAAATTTACCATTTCAACAAGTTGCGCATTTATTACATGTTTAAGGTCTGATTAAGATTTTATTTTAAGGCCTGAAATTCCCTATTCCCTGGGTTGTAGGTCAAATTTGGATATTTCAAATGATATCTAAACCACTTTATATCAAAAGAATTTCATACATATGCAGAAAATCACGAACTGAATGAGAAAAAAATGGTGGCATTTATGAATCTTACCTGCACTAGGAAGTGATATATCTAGCAATGATGCTATGTTTGGTGGAGATATGCCTTGTGGCTTCAATAATGAAGTGGAGACAGAGATATTGAGGTCCTTCAATCCATTTGTGTCTGGATTTAAAGGTAGCTGCCATGCTGTTGATAACTAAAATACAAACAAGTTAAAGAAATGTACACATATGTTATATCACCACTGGTGTTCTTTTTGCATTTGAGATGTTAATAGATAAATTTTAGCATAGTGATCTAATTTGGCATTGAGGGCAGTCACTTTATTTGGCCTATTTTTTTCTGTCACAGCAGCTGGTCACAGAGATGAAAACTGGCAGAGATATTGATGAAAGTGTCAATACACTGAAGCTCAACTTGGAGACAGGCTAATGTCAAATGTTACAGTTAAGGAATGCAAAAAGTTGGAATGTATGTATTCTAGAGGTCATCCCAAGGATCCATACTCTCATGTGCCTAATAATAGTGTCACCACGATTATTAATTTTGGAGAAAATTCCCAAGAATCACTATTATTTGGCCTTGAGACATAGTGTGAAATTACATTCACTATTATTAAATTTCAGCCTAAATCGCCACCCATCACTATTATTAGGCCATCACAATTATTAGGCACCTGAGAGTATGACGTTTGGTGACATTCGGATGAGGGATGTTACCTATAGGATAGGGCCCTGCGAACCGTTCGAGGTTCGGTTCGGTTCGAAACCGCTGTGATAATTCGGTCCGGTTCGAAACCTTAGACGGGATTCGTTTATATCGAACCTTTTCTTTAGTCCCGCAAAATGGGCAAATTTTGCGTACTGGGAATTGTTTATTGATTATATACCGTATATTAATTGGTTTACATACAACTGTGTGATACTATGATTTTATGTTTACATTGGACATAATTACTTTGATCATTACTCGGGCGGGGTAACTGGGTGATATTTCATTGAACGGGTCTTTTGGCATAACTTTATTCCGCTCCCGCTAAACGGTCCAGTCGGACATGTGAAATTCGTGATAATTAATTAGTAAAACTATAACATTTCTATCTCAGTCAAAGTTCTACCTCGTCAAAGTTTGTTTTATTCTCCATATAACTTTACTAATAGACATAATTATACCTAACAAACGAGACAATAAGTTATGATTATTGATGAATACAGATCGAACAAGTTTTTTTGAATTCCGTAAACTGGCTGAAAGTGAATAGGTATTTCCGGCAGCCTTCTGTGTCAACAATTGGAGTCAACCAATCACAGTGAGGAGAAGGTGTGGCCATTGTTTATCAGCATAAATGATTGACATGATTATGTAACCCGATGTGCTTTGTCTTGTGACACTTAATTGCTACAACGCGACGTCGGCACGCTTTGATCTTTGTCATGTGTTGTCGCAGTTACAGATTGACGAGTCTGTTAATAGTTACCGAGTTATGCCACGTGGCGCGTTCATGCTGTCAGTGTGTTAGGAGTTCAATGCGTCGTACATTTGTACTACTGGAAGCTTGACCGATGATTCAATCAGACATCTGTCTCACTTACTGTTAGAATAAGTCATAAGTTATGATTTTTCATGAGTGATGCTCAGTGAGCGGACGCGGGTATATACGGAGAATGATAATCGGATATTTGTTTTAATCGGGGTTATGTAATATAATGTATGGACATAAACGGAACATAAAATCAACGTTTTATCGGATTGTCATTCATCTCCAATATAAAATAATTCTTCAACATGTAATTATCTTATATCGTATACGATAAATTTGTATATAACACGTTGATTGTACTATTATAATGATTCACATACGTTCTAACTGGCTACTAGTATTATGAGTACGTCGCTTGGACTCTTCAATGACACGGTCGGTAATTGGGTTCGAGGTTCGAGATTCGGTTCGATTCGAAACCAAGACGATGATTCGGTTTCAAGGTTCGGTTCGACCTAAATTATAAGGTTCGCAGGGCCCTACTATAGGAATGCCAAAGAATTAGTGATGCAAAGCATAAAATCCAAGAGTTGCCAGACTGTAGTGGCCTTGTTTTTCATCGAAAATCGTTGAAATTTGATAGCTCCCATCTAGAGGTGATCCCAAACATGCCTGTAAATTTTCAAAACATTTCGCCAATAATTGTGGGCTGCAAGGTGGACACTGGCAGCCATGTATTAAACAAAATTTGGAACAAGAGCATTGCTGGGGCCTGGCAAAATTTATACGCCTATCAGCCATTTTGAATTGTACTACCGCAAAATACAATAAGAATTTGAACTTACAAAGAATATCAGATATACCCTTAATTTCAAATCCAAAATGCAGTCAAATTCTAATTCGAAAAAGGGTCATAATTCATGTGAAAAATATAAACAAAGATAAATAACTGTAGAATGGGAAACATGAACAAAACGATTGAACACTCAATTGATTGCCATCATAATTGTGAACATCCATACCAAATTTCATTGATATCAGTCAACCGGTGGTGGAGATAAGGACAAAAAACCAACACTTCCAAATGTAAAAAGATGTATAACTCTAGAACGGAAACCCGATTGCCCTCACAGTACTTAGTGAACATCCACACCAAATTTCATTGAGGTTTGTCAACGGCTGGTGGAGATATCTGCTCGGACAGACAAAAAAACCCCCACAATTTCAGGTAAACAAAGATGAATTTATTCTAGAACTGTATATCCGGAAAAAAAACAATTGAACAATCCGTTGAATGCCCTCAAAGTAGTGAACATCCCAAATTGCATTGAGATTCGTGAACCGGTGGTGGAGATATCTGCTTGGACAGACAAAAAAACTAAAATTTCAAGATGAACAAAGATGACAGATGAATATACAAACTTTCATTCAGATCTGACAACTGGTATCTGCCCAGATGGACGGATGGAAAACAGAGGGATAGATGTCCGGATGGATGAACAGAATGACGGATGGACGAGATCAATTGCTTTGGTTCAGATCAATTAATCCAAACAGGAGTTATCAGTCGGAAACCAAAATGTTATGAAATTGGTCAAATTCTAAGTCGAAACTGTAAAAATAATTGGACTGAATCCATATGCGAACTTGGCCTGTATCTTTAGCTGGAAAATACACATACCAACTTTGGTTCAGATAAAATATACCAAACTGGAGTTATCAGTAGGAAATCAAAAATGTTAATGGACAGTCAAATTCTAAGTCGAAAAATGGCCATAAATCATGTAAAAATAATTGGGACAGAACCCATATTCAGCAGGGTGATAAAATATAAATGGAGAATAAACTTGTCCAAAGTTGTTATTTTTACAAATATTATATCTAAATTTACAACACACACCGTCATTCATATACATGTATTAATTAAACGCAGTGACTCTCGATGGTGAAATCATTTTCGTTAGTTTATCACTGATAGAAGCTTCCCGAATCGAGTAGTAAATATTTACAATTGAGCATAGTTCAGAAATGTTTTCTATGGAGTGGTACGGTGGATTTGCTTCAGATTTTCGGCCGTGTTAGTAGAGTGTTGCATTCCTCCAATTGGCATAGTGCCTGAATACTAACTTAGCAGTTTCACGCACCCGAACAAGTACATAATATGTCTTTAACTGGGAAATAAAAAATGTTAACGGACGGATGGTAAAATTTGAAATAGGGCCATAATTCATGTAAAAATAATTAAATGGAACCCATATTCGAACTTGGCCTGTGTTTTTAGCTGGGAAATACACATACCAACTTTGGTTCAGATCAAATAATCCAAACTGGAGTTATCGGTTGGAAACCAAAAATTTTAACGGATGGACAGACAGACAGACTGATTTCATAATACAACCTTTTTTTCGAAAGGGCGTATAAATGAAAGTGTCAATGACACTGTTGCTCAACATGGGAAGGAGTTTATATTTTGCTGAGGAATGAATAGAATGATAAAGAAGGAAAGCCAAAAAAGTTACAGTAAAGGTCTTGTATTGTGACTAATTCCCATCTACATATCAACATTAACATCCATGATAAATTTCATGATGATCCGACCAAGGCAGCAACTGTAGCCCGTGCCAAAGGATATAGTCATGCAAAGAGTAAATCCAAGATGGCTGGTGGTGGATGACGAATGACCCCAAAGTGACTCGTTCACATTTACATGTCAATATTAACCTCCACGACAAATTTCATGATGATCAAATGAACTCTCTGGCATGTAGCCTGTGCTACATGTAATGGATTGAATTTCAAAATCACAAGATGTTTTTTGGCCAAATGACCCTAAAATGTCAATGTCAAAAGACATCACAAATTTCATAATGTGATTCGACCAAAGGTACAACTTATAGGATTTAGTCATGCGAAGAGTTAAATCCAAGATGGCTGCCGGTGGCCATGTTTTATGGGTGAATGACCCCAAAATGACTCCTTACATGTCAATATTAACATCCACGACAATTTCCATGATGATAAAATAAACACTCTGGTCTGTAGCCTGTGCTAATGGATTGAATTACTGGCTGGTGCTCCGCTGTTCCACTGGCGGCCATGTTATTTGGCCGAATGACCAGAAATTACTTGTTCCCATCTACATGTCAATGTTAACATCAGTGACAAATTTCATGATGATCCGACTAAAGGTATGACCTGTAGCCCGTGCCAAAGGATTTAGTAATGCAAAGAGTAAAATCCAAGATGGCTGCCAGCAGCCTTGTTTTATGGCCAAATAACCCCAAAATGACTCGTTCCCAACTGCATGTCAATGCCAACAGCCATGACAAATTTCATGATGATCCGACCAAAGGTATGACCTGAAGCCCGTGCCAAAGGATTTAGTCACACAGAGTAAAATCCAAGATGGCTGCTGGTGGCCATGTTTTATGGCCAAATGACCCCAAATGACTTGTTCCCATCTACATGTCAATATTAACATCCATGACAAATTTCATGATGAACAGACGAACGGCATGACCTGTAGCTTACTGTTGACTACTGAGATAATGTGAGTATATAAAGCGTGCACACGGTGGAAAACAGTTGTTGTCGGGTCAAAATTAATTTGAAAGTGTCTGACACTCAATGTAGTCAATGTAGCGATAAGGTATGCGGAAGATTTAAATGATTAGGTAATACCAGAGGGCAACCAGAAGAACAATATGAAGTTTGGGATCAATAGATGAAAAATGTTGGCTGTAGGTCATGCTGAAGTATTTAGTCATGCTAAGAGTTAATATAATTCAAGATAGCTGCCAGCAGCCATGTGTTTTTGATGCAATATCATTTAAATTCAACAGCCCCATCTAGAGGCAATTCTCAACATGCAACATGTAAATATTCAAAACAATTCTCCAATAAGTGAGGGCTGTAGGGTGTGCCGATGGATTCAAATTTGAAATCCAAGATGGCTGCACTGGCCATGTTTTTTTTTATTTTGGAGAAAAAAATGGCTCCATTCCAGAGGTAACCCCAAAGATCCATAAGTAGTTTGGTGAATATCGGATGAGGGATGTGGCCTGTAGGGTGTGCTAAAGGATTAGTCATGCCAAGGGTATAATCCAAGATGGCTGCTGACAGCCATGTTTTTGAACAAAATTCAGAATTTTTTTTTGGCTCCCATCTAGTGGTTACTAAAACGATGCATATGAGTTTGATGATGGATCAGATTAGGGATGAGGTCTGAAGGATTTATTGATGCAAAGAGTAAAATCCAAAATGGTTGCTTTTCATCCAAAATCGTTTAAATTTGATAGCTCCCATCTAGAGGTGATCCTGAACATACGTGTACATTTTCAACACAATTCTTCAATAAATGTGAGCTGCAGGGTGTGCCGATTAATTTAAATGTGAAATTAAAGATGGTTAAAGATGTGCTATAGGAAATTGTTGATGGATGCCAACCCATGGCAATAGCTGAAACTTGACTTTGTCAAGTCTCGCTAAAAACGGGTTATAAAATTAAATAAAATGACATACCTTAGCTGTAACAACTGACTGCCCAGTGTCCAATGCTGGAATACAGGAGGTATTTATCACAGATAGACCTGAAATAATGTCCAGATTAAATTATATTGTTCAGATTATGATTATACTATCCTTGATGATGTTCATAACTAAATAAGATTGCATAATCAATATTTTTTGGTCGACATAATCATACCAATATTGCAAATCTTGCCAAGTTGAATTTGATTGAGATATTTCCAATGATGAATTAAAAATGATAAAATGCAAGGGTTAACATTGCTTGCCTGGTGACATTCAATGTATTGGAATGTGCCCTGCTTCGCTGATAGCCCTATAACGTGACTTATTAAAAGAAAACACACAATGGCAAAAAATCTATAGTAATGTTTTTGTAACACAATTGCTACTCAATATATAAATTTTATATAGAAATGGGAGCTGTGACCACTGTACTAGATTCACATATTAATGGCATAAGCCAGAAAGCTCATTAGACCAAACTTTTATATTTTTCTGCTTTACAGATTTTTTGGACCTTGTTTGGGGTAGGGCCGGTCGAAAAAAAAAACATAAAAATAAAATGCTTGAATCAATTTGTTTTTGGACATTTGCTAATGTGGTAATTGTGTCCTCATAATACTCTCAGTCACTTACAGAGAACAGTTTTCACATAATTCAGCCATCACTATTATTTTAAAACTAGCTCAGATTAAATAATATTGAAACAAATCTTGAAATAAAGAGTGTTTTTGTGGCCAGCCTCCCTTAACTGTGTTCTATCCGGATACCTACTATAAGGGGAGACTTAGTTTCATGCCAGAGTTTGATTCATTGACCTGAAATTGGCTGGGAATGGGGAGAGAAGAAAATGTAGGTAGGCGACACCAAACACACATATTTTGTGTTTTTGCCAAAGGGATCTACTCATCTGGTCAAGGAGTATTTAGTATAGAGGGCTAATACTCACATGGGTCGTTCTCCTTAATAACAGCCCACTTCTCCCAATTAATAAAATTGGAAACCAATTTGAAACCTCTTGACTGGTCCCTGCGATGAGTAGAGCTACTCGGTCTACACAAACTCGATTTATATCCTAACACATTTGTAGGGCCGGATTACATGGGGATTACCCCAACATGCTGTTCTATATATGTTTGTGCAATAAACTGAATATACTTTATCCGTTGATTGATAGTCTCAGGACATACGTGAACTTTCAACTATATTTTAATGGACTGTCTCGACATCAAGTAGGAATTTGGTATATATGTTAATTGTAGAGAATTATAGAAGGGCCAGTTCAACTCCAGAGGAACATTAATGACTATGATGGAGTTATTGTTTATCTAGACACTCACCTAATGTTTGAGGAACATTTGATGTGGATTGTATCCCAGAAACAAGAGGTGAAGGAGGTGCTGGTGAGCAAGGCAGTATCAACCTTGGAGCTGAAAAAATAATCCAGTAAATTCATGGTCTAATTTTATTATGGGTACAAACATTGAATAAAACTTTTCTTCAAACTGTCAATGTTGTTATCACACCTAGTTTTATTTGATTAGATAACAGAATAATCAGATAATTCTAAGTCTATGAAGTTATCATCCAGAAACCAAAATACTCAGCAAATTCTAAGTCAACAAGGCCAATTTCTCCATTAAGAATGGTCGGACCGAATCCAAATTCAAACATGAGGCCTAAAAAAAAAATACCTTTGTTTGTGGTAACCCGCCCGCCCGCTCGCCGGACCGCCCGCCGTAAACTTTTTATTTGCTAAATTAATTTTTCACAACTTTCAGTCTGAAAATTACCAATCTCATTCTCCCAACTTGACTTTATACTTCCAGTTTCTATTAGTTTAAGTTGCTGACTTTAATCAATGAGTCGTTAGCCCAATTAATTGCAAAATCGCGCTCACAAAACACACCAAACTGGGGTTAGTGGGCCAACTGACATCCAAAAACGGGATGCCTCGAAAATAGGTAACTTTAACCGAAAATAAAATGAAGTCAATTAGACTTATGGGCCATGCCATGCATGGGCATGGGGATATGTTTATTAACACAATTGATATGTGTAGGATGTTGGTTAATAGAAATTAAATGACTTTGAACATATATGACAAGTGATTGTTTCATAGAAATTCTCAATAAATTTGCAGTTAAATGTAGGCTCTATTTACATGTAACCCCAGTATGAGATGCAAACATTGATGATGTGGGAAGATGAATGAAGATCACTGGGAGATGGGGATTTTTTTTTACCAGTTTGAATACTATGCTTTAAGTTTAACACATTGTGTTATTATGGTATAACGACTTAACTCTACATATATATTATATCAAGAAGCAATCATTTATTAGTCCTGACTATAATTTGTGTATAATATTTTCTATTACCCTACTAGAATAAAGTCTATATCAGAGGTATATATAGATGTACCGACGAAGTATGAGCTGGGATATATACACACACCATGTATCAGATTTATAGAGGTACGCACTGACTTTAATAGTGTCAACTGGTATATATACTGTTGTTTTATTCATTAGTTCATTAAGATTTAAACATCTTATTTTTTAAATTCATCTGATAGTGTCATTATGTCAAATCGAAAATTTCACAATTTATTTTTCCCAATTGCATGGGCCCCAGACCCTTTCTCAAAATACCCAAGGGTTCTGATATCGGCGAAGGAGACACTTGTGTCCAATATGGAGAAGGTGGTGGTTAGGGGTGCGAGATATCACCGGTGCACCGGTGTATCGAATCGGAGTTCTACGATACACGCACCGGTTCCATAGCCAAAAAATTGCACATCGCGATACACAATTTTGTTTATCTATTATCCATTATTCGATCTTAAAAATCGCTATTTTCAGGCTAGAAAATGATAATTAAATACAACGGCACGCAAATAAGCAAGATGAAGTTGTTCTGCTTCAAAGCGCCGATTAAATAGGTCAGCCACCTGTTCGTCGGTCATACGCTTCAGCTTTGTTATCGCTGTGTAATGATTGATATACCGTTGTCACCGTTGGTACACAGAAGAGTTCGTTCATAGAAATGATGCAGGAAGGATAACTCTGAATGCACACAACGAAGTGACAACGTAAAAGTGGCGTTGTGTGGCAATGCGTGCTTGCTTAACTTAATAGTTAATACTGCACGAAGCAACATGGAAATTGGAATCACACCACGACATACTAAAACTGTTTTACAGTGGGGTTTATAAAAACTATGTAAGTCAACAAAGTTTGAATATTGAGATCAGCTGCACAATGTCTTCACTCTTTCCCGTTCTTCCTCCCTGTTGTGATCTAATATGATCAATTTAATTGAGTGACCATTCTTCTTATTAACGTGTCTTTTCAACTGCAGGGGATATTGTCGCTGCTCAGAGATCAGCACTCAAACCAGAGAACGTAGATGTTCTCATATTTTTTAAGAAGAATCTTCACTACTAGCTTCAGAAATATGAGAACATCTACATTCTCTGTTTTGGGTGGTAATCTCTGAGGATTTACCGGTAATGGTTTTTGATACTTTGGAGGGGGGTTCAAGTTCGTTAAGTTGGTCGATTAAGCTGAGTCTAATAGCTCTGACTGAGGTCAGTTCGAACTCTCATGTGAGTCCTGTATGAGAACATTACCATTCACCTCAGTATTTACTCTCAGTAATTAATGAATTATTAAAATTAAATGATTATGATTGAATATATGTTTTTCTTTCAACCAATTCATGAATTCCTTATGACGGGCTGCATCCCGAAATACTAGGGTATCGTATCTAGATACGTATTGTATCGCGACCCGCGTATCACGATATGTATCGTATCGCGACACTGGGCGTACCTCCCACCCCTAGTGGTGGTGTGGTGAAAGCTTCCTTAAGACAAAGATTAAAGACTCACTCCAATATGTGAACTGAACAAATTTAAGAGCGGTCTGACTCCTGTTATTGCCAAGCCATTATGGCAAAACTAATAAAATTTTAAATAAAAGATTATAAAATACAGTGCCTTAAGAGTTCATTTACAATATTATATCCAGATAAACTGTATACATAGTATACCTGTATAGAAAATACATTTAGGGCTATTAATACTTTGTATGTTATGGGAATTAAAAAAAAAATAAAAAATTTAAACAAGAGGTGGCATCAGAGATGCTGTGTCTCGTTTTCGGTGGCTTACCGCCGGTGGCTACCGCCAATTGGTGTGCATCAGTATCGGTAGACTAATTAATAGGTAAAATCGGTTAATATTTGTTCAAGTTATCGCGCTAACGGCCTCAAAATCGAGAAGAATTCACAAACTAAGGGCCATAACTCTATCAAATTTTATCGGACCTGGCCGGTTTTCGAACTTGACCGAGATATTCTTGGGAAACACCTATATACCAAATTTCAATCAAATCGGATAACGTTTGTTGAAGTTATCGCGCTAACGAGCTGAAAATTGGTGAAAAATGACTAATTAAGGGCCATAACTCTATCAAATTTTATCGGACCAGGCCGGTTTTCGAACTCGTCCAAGATATTCTTGGGAGACACCTATATCCCAAATTTCAATCGAATCAGATAACGTTTGTTGAAGTTATCGCGCTAACGAGCTGAAAATTCGTGAAAAATGACTAATTAAGGGCCATAACTCTATCAAATTTTATCGGACCAGGCCGGTTTTCGAACTCGTCCGAGATATTCTTGGGAGACACCTATATCCCATATTTCAATCGAATCAGATAACGTTTGTTGAAGTTATCGCGCTAACGAGCTGAAAATTCGTGAAAAATGACTAATTAAGGGCCATAACTCTATCAAATTTTATCGGACCAGGCCGGTTTTCGAACTCGTCCGAGATATTCTTGATACGTATTGTATCGCGACCCGCGTATCACGATATGTATCGTATCGCGACACTGGGCGATTGAAATATCCCAAATTTCAATCGAATCGGATAACGTTTGTTGAAGTTATCGCGCTAACGAGCTGAAAATTCGTGAAAAATGACTAATTAAGGGCCATAACTCTATCAAAATTTATCGGACCAGGCCGGTTTTCGAACTCGTCCGAGATATTCTTGGGAGACACCTATATCCCAAATTTCAATCGAATCAGATAACGTTTGTTGAAGTTGTTGCGCTAACAAGCCTAAAATCAGTGGAAAATGGCAAAGGGCCATAACTCTGTAATAAATGTGCGGACGAACCCGATTTTTTGTCTGCAGCTTACGTGCATGGATATGTACTCACACACCAAATAAACGGTCAATAAACGGTTGAGTTATAAGCAAAACACGCCGAAAGGCCGCCCGCTGCCCGCCCGCCCGCCCGCCGTCCCCCATCATACTATAAGTCGAGTTTTGAAAAAAAACTCGACATAAAAATAAAGTTTACCCCCCCACCCTATTTTTTTGCCCTCCGTTACCGGAAACAAAGGTATATTTTTTTTTTAGGCCTGACCTGTATTTTCATGTGAGTCATCCATATACCAAATTTGAAACCAATAAGATAACTATAACTAAAGCATAACTCTGTCAGAAATGGTTGAACGGCACCCTAATTTGACAGGTATGGGATTCTATATAGATATAAATAATTTGAGTAATTTTTTCGGGGGACAATATGATAATTTGTGCACACTCATATCATAATAGTACTGAGCCAGTTCCTCCACCTATTCTGATATATTTTATTTGAAGCCAAATTCAGGCCGTTTCTTCACATGTCTGACCAAAAGCATTTTAGAAAACAAGTTTTAAAACTCAATACTGATTTAGTAGATATTTTACAAGGATATGAAGTCAGCCAAACAGCTGTTAAAATTCTTTACCTGCTATTTTTACAGAATCTTGTAAGTTATTTTACATTTGTATGTCTTTGGATGTAAAAATATGGACTGAATTGACCAAATTTTGTATCGCACCAACTTGATAAAAGTGAGAACATACAAGAAGTATACTGAATTTAATAGAACCAGTGTTCAAGTACTGTGATAAAAAGCCACCATAAATATTACACTGAACTGCATACAAGCCTAAATATTTTATAAAATAAAACCCAGGTGGCCAAAAATTCATACTAACCATCAGCTGGAATGGAATTTGAGTTAGCCACTATATGTGGCTGTTGTTGTGTTGACTGTGGTACATCGACATATGGAATCCCAGCAGCCGCACTGAGAGTAGCCAAGGAGGGCATGCCAACTTCCTCCCCAGTAAGGTGCCTCGATACCACGGCCTGAGATTTAATCTGCCGGCCTGTTAGGGTAGGTGCTAGTATATGAGGTTCTTTTGGCTGATGTGTCACATTGGAATTTGTAGCTACAGGTAGAACTGTCCCTATAATCTGAGCAGTTACTTTGGGCAGCAAAGTTCTGTGTGTTACTATCATAGGCTTGCGATTCATAATTGCTCTTCGACTCCTATTTTTGCCAAGATTCTGAAATGAAAATTTAACTAATTTACTGCTCCAATAAATTCTCAAAGATTGATCTAAGGAAGGTTTTAACATACATTAATATTGGATTTAGCAATAATAATTTTGGGAATCCTATAGGAAGATTTGATTGGATATAATGATGTGTGCAGTGTTATACATGCCAAAATGTCACCTCTTCATGTTTATCGTTCAAATACTCTTGAATTGCTCAAATAAACAGACATGTAGGTCTATTAAACTATACAATGCATTAAAATTTGGGCCTGTATGATTTTCTGATCCAGGCCAATTTTGAAAGTGGGTACTAGCTTTATAAAAAATCTACAATTCAGAGTAATAAAAATGTGGATGCATGAAATGTCTACATTTCAGAGCCAATGGCGAGATCTTTTTGAAAATGGTAAATAAATTTCAAGCATATGGTCATCAATCACCTCTCAGAATTTCACCAGAACATTTACATTTCTTATTAGTTACTTAGTAGTTGCTCGACCATGTATTTATTTGGATAATAACATAGCAGAAATCACATGCTAGCTTAACCATTGAATGATGATTAGCTGCTATAATGGAGTCCTTTGGTATACCATACCATACCAGCTAGACTAGTTAAGTCCCAACCCCATATGCTATCACTTCAATGGGTTGAGTAGCCCCCCTGTAATAATTGTTTTATGTAATAATAACATTTTACTTGACTACATAAATGTCGTTCCTAATCCTTAGTTGACAACAATGCAATCTATTTAAGTTTAGCCACATTTTCATCATAAAATGTTCCGCAATCAGTGTCTAATACGTTAATTATTGCATCTTTTAAAAATATAAACACAAGCATGTGATGATATCAAACAACAATATCACATCAGTCCTTCCCAGGAACAAAATACCACGAGAGCTTTAAAATGCACCCGTAATATTGAAGACGGGTGCAATAAGCACTCGTAAAATTTCAGCCGCCCTTGGTAGCACCAAGAAGGGGGGATGGTATGGAAGGGGGGTATGTTGCCAGTTGGCATAACAAATGTTGATCATAGCTAGGGGAGAAGGATTTAACTCATCTCTATAGGAGCCATTTTAGAGTGGACATGCAGAATTGTGAACTTAACTCCAGGCATGAATCTGAAATTGTGAACTGATATGCGAGAAAGCCCCAACTGAACAAAATAACCTCAGACCTGTCAACACCACCCCCTGACTGGGTACTTATTGCCATTTTCTCATGTATTTTGAATTTGTCAACAGTGTGCATCATTTACAAAATATGAATGCAAATTATTATCCCAACGAATTACAATAAACATTGACATTGTCATCAGACCAAAATTAAAAAGACTTGTGTTTCTGGTGACCCGCCCGTCCCTATTCCAGCACCCCCGACCATTTTCATTTTATTGAATTTGAAAATTAGTATGCCTCGGATTTTATTTTCTGTGTAAACCGATTCATTTCCATGTAAAATAGACACATCACGTGTATTGTTAAACTGTATATGATACCACACATTAATTAGGTCACAGCCAAATCAAACTTTACACTATGTAATTCTAATATCTATGTACTTAGTTTTATCATTTTATAGTACATTAAAAACAAGGAGAAGCAGTCTGGGGTATACATGTACATATTTATTTAAGTTGAAAATAAAATGAAAAGTCAATCCCAACCCATATTTCTGTCTTGTATGTCACTAGAAACACAGGTATAATTTGTTTTGGCCTAAGGCATCCAAGTACATTTTCACTTAATATTTTCTAAGTTGAGAAAGGGTCAATAACTCTAAAATAAAAAAAAACAATTTTGCTATCATCACCCAGCAGGTCATTTAGAGATATGAATTTGCAATTGTGGTATAAATAATAACTTTAATTGTAGAACAATAAAACCTCAATGTGGAACAATAAATTATTAATTAATAACACAGAAATGACTCATAGTAAAATGTAAATGAATATCATGGACGTTTGTTGAAATTTTCTCAATTGGCGCATCCTGTTTCTTCTCACTCCTGCCACTGTCAGTATTTGGATTTTCTATGTTTTCATAATATGTGGCGGTCTGATGGCTTTTACTTTTTAAATGCCTTTCGAATGTTATATTTATTTACAAAATTGCTCCCCTCCGTGAATAAGTCAAATTCCTTAAGAGTTCTTCCATTGAGCATTTTTCTCACGCGATCCGCTTGCTTTGCACACGTTTTGCACCATACTTTTGTAACCAACGTTTTCCCATTTCGTCGAATACCGACAACATTTTTGAAAGTCCAGTTCAGAAAAGTGGATAACAGCACCATATTAAAAATAAAATTTATTTCGAAAACGGAATTTCCGGTATCCCGAACATGAAACTGTTATACGTAATTCTATTCGTTAATAATTTGTCGTTGTCCAATCAAAATGCGTTTTACATTAAGCGACGGAAATTCAGATTTCGAGCTAGTCTACGCACCGGACGAAATGCCGCTTTTCCGTTTAATGTCCAGTCAAAACACGAGCGCATCTTTTCGCACCCTGAAATAGGGAATCGCGGGCGCGGACGGGCGCGAGCGCAATAGCGCCCGTCTCATGGGAAGGACTGTCACATGAAATTATTATTGTGCACACGTTGAATACGCTCATGCCATGCAGTCGATGCATCGGATTGGTCAAAAATGTCTCATGGGATCGCTTTGTTTATATTGTTGGCCCACACGCTACGGGGAATTCCCAAGAGTCGAGCAGAATGTGGAAATTCCAGCCCTGTTTATAAACAGACACACGTGGAATGTGCGATAAACTTTAAAAGTAGCTTTTCTATGAGAATGAATAATCTTTTCACGACAATTTTCGGTTCATGGTATAAAATTATGTCAACATTCCGATTGTTGCTCTTGATCACGCAGAATATACCTCACTGACTATCACAACATTTTGCACTGACCCCTTATGGGTACATAGTGTAGGGAGTGGCAATGTTACTACAGCTACACCTATTTTACAGTCTTATTTCTCATCTCAAATTATATCAGTTTCTATTTTGTGGAGTGCACTTTGTTCTCTTACTTTAGGTAATTTTCATAATTTTTTAATTCTGCTTTTCTTTTTTTTCTTTCTGTTTTCTCAATGATCCTATATTTTGGTTTTTCAATTAAGGCAAAGTTTCTGAAAAATTTCCAAACAAATTCCGAAATGCCAAAAAATTTACCAAAATAATTTTCTAGCCAGCACGAAACCTGATTAATAGTAATAGCCAATGTTACTTGTTGGCACAATTGAAATCATATAAAACAATACTAACAGCTAACTGTTGAACAAATTGCCCAGCTAGAGCATTTTGTTGGTGATTGAAGCTGTTGAAAACTGGTGCTGGTGCCATCTTCTTGAGTGCTGGCTGTCTTAGTGCTGTAGTGGACGGAGTTTTGAATGTATGATCACCACCAGTTGGATTGTTACTGTTAGCTGCAGAAGAACCCTGAAAAAGAAACATTATCTATATGAAAGGTATTAAAGGTGGATCTAACATACAAAAAATATTTCCAGATAAAAGAAAAAATAACTTTATATAAGGGCACAAACATTTGGAAAGAAAAAATTAGTGATGTTCCGATAATCGGAATCGGAATCGGCCATCGGCCGATAATAGCCCATCGGAAATTAATCGTACCTCGCAGTTGAACATCGGCTTTTACCGATTGTCAAAATAAATAAAAACATTCTAGTATCTAAGCTCAATGTGCACGCTTTAATAAACATACGCAATACAACTGTAGTATTGAATGTAAAACGCAGTTGTAACAGCCTAAAAAGAAGCCATTGGCATCATCAAAGCAGTCTGATATGATGATATATTATAAGAATGGCAATACACATGCCCGACATCCCGTGTAATATGAAGTTATTGGTTCAATCGCGTTGACACGAAATAGATTCAAAGAAAGCTTTAATTAAAAAGCTGACCTGATTACAGTGAGGCTTCCTCTAGAGCACGTGTCATGTGACGTCACATGCTATGTCAATAACTTGAAGCACACACTGAATGAAATAATACAGTTGTTATCAGAACTGTCTTCAATAACGATCAATGTTAGTAGGGGCATAATTAGCTTTTTCGTCTGTACAACGTATGCTATGAAATACGCTTAGCTCCACGTTGAACTTGCGAAACAAAAATTGAGCAGGCGGAACTATAAAAGCTTCCGAGTTGTTAAAAGATAAAAGGTGTGACCAATGGAAACTTGGGAAATCTCAGACAAATATGACAGCAATTATTATCCATCAATCAAAATTTAGTTAATAATCATCGCCATTCCATACATTGTTGCAACTTACAAGTATTCAATCAAGACTTTTACTCTGCATGCAAGTGTTCCACACATGGTCATAACGTTACTCTGAGTCGGCACCTTTGATCTCTTTGTCAAAACAACTACCGGTATACATCAAAGGAAGCACACAACCGACGTCGGCAGAAATACTGTCACGACAGTGTGTATATATTTCTTTGATGTATTTGGCTTTGAAACTATGCGGGATATGGAGTGCATTGGGTGTATATAAGTCCATTATAGGAACAAACGCACAATATATATAAACATCGGAATCGGAATCGGAAATCGGCCGATTGTGCCTCCAGTTATCGGAAATCGGTCCGATAAGCTTTTTCATTATCGGAACATCACTAGAAAAAATATATGCAGGACTCCATGAGGGGAAAAAAACTTTCAATCAAAGAGGTTGCACCAGTGGTGCTAGCATACCCCGACAGTGGCAAATTCGAACACAGGTAGGTAGGAACCCAAATACTAAGGATCTGTGCATTTCTCTCCTGTGTAAGATTATTCATTACAAGAGGTGGCATCAGAGATGCTGTGTCTCGTTTTCGGTGGCTTGTTGAAGTTATCGCGCTAACGAGCTAAAAATTCACGAAAAATTACTAATTAAGGGCCATAACACTATCAAATTTTATCGGGCCAGGCTGGTTTTCGAACTCGTGCTAACGAGCAAAAAATTCATGAAAAATTACTAATTAAGGGCCATAACTGTATCAAATTTTATTGGGCCAGGCTGGTTTTCGAACTCGTCCTGGATATTATTGGAAGACACCTATATACCAAATTTTAGTTGAATCGGATGACGTTTGTTGAAGTTATCGCGCTAACAAGCTGAAAATTCACGAAAAATGACTAATTAAGGGCCATAACTCTTATCAAATTTTATCGGGCCAGGCTGGTTTTCGAAAGCGTCCGAAATATTCTTGGCAAGTATGTCTATTCCAAATTTTAAACAAATCGGAGGACGTTTGTAGAAGTTATCGCGCTAACGAGCTAAAAATTCACGAAAAATGACTAATTAAGGGCCATAACTCTATTAAATTTTATTGGGCCAGGCTGGTTTTCGAATTCGTCCAGGATATTATTGGAAGACACTTATATACCAAATTTTAGTTGAATAGGATGACATTTGTTGAAGTTATCGCGCTAACGAGCTCAAAATGACTACTTAAGAACCATAACTCTATCAAATTTTATCGGACCGGGCCGGTTTTCTAACTCGTATGAGGTCTTCTTGGGAGACACCTATACCAAATTTCAATCAAATCGGATAACGTTTGTTGAAGTTATCGCGCTAACGAGCTGAAAATTCGTGAAAAATGACTAATTAAGGGCCATAACTCTATCAAATTTTATCGGACCAGGCCGGTTTTCGAACTCGTCCGAGATATTCTTGGGAGACACCTATACCCCAAATTTCAATCGAATCAGATAACGTTTGTTGAAGTTGTTGCGCTAACGAGCCTAAAATCAGTGAAAAATGGCAAAGGGCCATAACTCTGTAATAAATGTGCGGACGAACCCGATTTTTTGTCTGCAGCTTACGTGCATGGATATGTACTCACACACCAATTTTTTTTTTAATCCGTCAATAAACGGTTATAAGCAAAACACGCCGCCCGCCCGCCCGCCCACCGTCCCTCATCAAACTATAAGTCGAGTTTTGGAAAAAAACTCGACTAAAAATAATGGTTAACAAATGTCAGCAGAAGAGCTGGACATACAAAAATCATGAAAATTTGGCAAACTAAGAGCCATAACTCATGGGGATAAACTTTATTTTTCCATCATAGTAGCGAACATTCAAATCAAATTTCATTGATATCCGTAAACAGGTGGTGGAGATATGGACAAAAAACCAACACCTCCAAATAAACCAAGATGCATTTATAACTCTAGAACAGAAAACCAGAAAAAAAAAACAAGCAGTCGCAGACGGCGGTATCCCCCGCCGAATTGTGCAGTTGGGGAAGTGCATTCTCAATAATGTTTGCGTTCTCAGTATGTGCTAAACAAGAGGTGGGATTTTGTCAAAAAGCCTGGCTTGCGAACTCATTTTAGGTACTGGTCATCGGAACGAATATACCAAAAATCTTTTTAATCCGTTGACATTCATGGAAATTAGCCCTGTGACGTCGTCCATTTGCACCAAAAAAAATAAACAAAGTCCAATAACTCTGCTGAAAATATCCGGCCGGACCTGGTTTTCGAACTCGTTCTAGATACTGGTCATGTGAACTCATATACCAAATATCTTTGAAATCCGTTGAGATTTGTGGAAATGAGCCCTGGGACGTCGTCTATTTGCTATTTGGTAAATTTGACAAAAATAATAAACAAAGTCCAATAACTCCGGTAAAAATATCTGGCCAGACCTGGCTTGCGAACTCATTCTAGGTAATGGTCAGGTGAACTCATATACCAAATATCTTTGAAATCCGTTGAGATTTGTGGAAATGAGCCCTGGGACGTCGTCTATTTGCTATTTGGTAAATTCGACAAAAATAATAAACAAAGTCCAATAACTCCGGTAAAAATATCTGGCCAGACCTGGCTTGCGAACTCATTCTAGGTAATGGTCCGGTGAACTCATATACCAAATATCTTTGAAATCCGTTGAGATTTGTGGAAATGAGCCCTGGGACGTCGTCTATTTGCTATTTGGTAAATTTGACAAAAATAATAAACAAAGTCCAATAACTCCGGTAAAAATATCTGGCCAGACCTGGCTTGCGAACTCATTCTAGGTAATGGTCAGGTAAACTCATATACCAAATATCTTTGAAATCCGTTGAGATTTGTGGAAATGAGCCCTGGGACGTCGTCTATTTGCTATTTGGTAAAAATCGACAAAAATAATAAACAAAGTCCAATAACTCCGGTAAAAATATCTGGCCAGACCTGGCTTGCGAACTCATTCTAGGTAATGGTCAGGTGAACTCATATACCACAAATCTTTGAAATCCATTTACATTTGTTCAAGTTATGACTCTTACAAATTCGGGACGGACGGACAGACGGAACCCATTACTATATCCCCCGCAAATTTTAAATTTGGCGGGGGATAAAAAAAACGATTGCCCTCAAGTAGTTAATATCCATACCAATTTCATTGAGATTTGTCAACCGGTGGTGGAGATATCTGCTTGGAGGGATATATAGACAGAACATAATGTGCATCTTAATCTCGAATCTTTTATCGAATGAATTGTGGATGGAGCAAGGATATATTTCGCGAAAGTGTAGCTCGAGCAAAACGTAACTGCGCCATCCGCAACAAGTTCGATAAAAGATACATGATTATGATGCAAGTTGTGTTCTGTATTTATTCTACAACATTCTGTCTGATACATTCAATCCATCACTGTCACCTTCATTGATACTATAGCTACATTTATTGCAATTTAAGTCTGATGAATAACCAGTAATGGTCACGGCATCACCCGAAGCGGATCGTTGTCGTAATGTACGTCATCTTTCTTGGCAACGTCAGCAAGAATAGTTCTGACTTGTATTGCACTAGAGGTATACAAAATTTAACATGTATTCAATGGCTGAGATTCCATTGAATACATAAGCCTCACATTAATGGGTGTGGAATAATAATAAACCGTGGAACTGTACTAGAATTTGACAAGAATTGTGAAAACAATATGATTAATTCATTTCTAAAATTGATCTCATGTATTTCTTCACATTAAAGGCACGGATGGCCTTCGTGGTGGACACATCCGTTAAAACTGCCAAAAACAGAAAGAATATTAAAATATAATCAGACATTGTCCTTTTATCAATCACGAATATTGTGTAAATAGTAATTTATTGTCAAGTTTGTACACAAAAACAAAAGCCATATTATGTTACAGTACAGCATATAAGAGTATGCTATGTGAGTGGGGTATAAATTAAGACATTTCCTTGTTTTTTTCTTGGTAATGTACGTCATCTTTCTTGGCAACGTCAGCAAGAATAGTTCTGACTTGTATTGCACTAGAGGTATACAAAATTTAACATGTATTCAATGGCTGAGATTCCATTGAATACATAAGCCTCACATTAATGGGTGTGGAATAATAATAAACCGTGGAACTGTACTAGAATTTGACAAGAATTGTGAAAACAATATGATTAATTCATTTCTAAAATTGATCTCATGTATTTCTTCACATTAAAGGCACGGATGGCCTTCGTGGTGGACACATCCGTTAAAACTGCCAAAAACAGAAAGAATATTAAAATATAATCAGACATTGTCCTTTTATCAATCACGAATATTGTGTAAATAGTAATTTATTGTCAAGTTTGTACACAAAAACAAAAGCCATATTATGTTACAGTACAGCATATAAGAGTATGCTATGTGAGTGGGGTATACATTAAGACATTTCCTTGTTTTTTTCTTGGTATAGTTAGAAGTAGAATTACCTAACTTCTGTGTGTAAAGTTGAAAACCCTTGATAAATTTCTACAAATTAGTTATGTCCTTTCATAGTATTTAACCCTTTCATGACGGGAGCTGCGACGGTGCAGCATTAAAGATCATGTGTCAGTGCATTCATATATATGAAAGTCTCCCATAGAGGGCCTCGCATATATAAGAGAATGCACTGGCTTACAAGGTCAATATAAATATTGTTAGGCCAATGTATTCTCTTATATATGGGAGGCAAAATTTCAGAAGCTCCATGCATGAATGGGTTAACCAACCCTTTCTTTACTAAATGGATTCTCCCATTCAGTTATAAAAGTATATATTGGAATGGTCTATGGCAGACTGGGCGAAAAGATAATAGAAGTCCAGAAGGATTCCTAATCATTTGTGGGACATTTTCAGAAAATAAGTTCAGCAAACCTAAGGGAACTACTCATCAATGAGAATTTAGTAAAGAATGGGCTAAAGTACATGTACGTAACAAGTACTTCATATATATATTCAACCTAGTTTGATGGAGCGTAAAAAAGCAAGCAATAACTGTTCGATTTGAGGCATGAAGGTTATATGCCACTTCATACAAAGATACAATTTATTGAAGAATATTTTCTAATTTAGTTTTCATTATCCAATCCAAAAAAGAAAACACACACATACATACAAATTCAATGTCCAGACAGCATTTACTGAGATATGAACAAACATGTTTGTCAAGGCTTGCATATAACTACAGGAAACTGATATTTATATATGGGCTTTCCGCTCGTATCCAGCTTTGTTTGGGTAGTTTAATTCTAAACGCCCCAAATGCAGGGTAGCATCGTATGGTGAGGGTCAATATTGAATGTTTACTCACCATACTTGAATGTAGCAAAGTTCTATTAATATCTTTATAACAGTATTGAGTAGGTTACCAGCAGTGGAGAGTCCCATTAACTCTTTCGTTACCGAGCTAATTTTACACCTAAATTGCCGGAGAATTTATGAGAAAACTGATTTTATTGTGGAAAAGTATGATACAATAATAGTCTTCTTCTTATGAAATAATGTTTCAAATATCAAGGACATGTATGTAGGTGATTAGCCAAAGAATTGCAGGTGAATATTTTGCCGAAGAATATTCATGACAATAAGGGGCATAACTCCTTGTCACCCAAGGGAAATAACTCCAAATAAGGATTTTTTTGCAATAATCCTATTGAAAAATGACCCAGAACCTGCTATATTCAATATTGGTTTTCTGAGACAGTATTCCAACGATGATGATCTGATAAATCTTTCTACTGTCTTTCTCATTTAAAAACTTGTAAGAATAAATTAGGGTCTAGTTCTGGTATAGCTGGACCATATGTGAGGAGCTACACAATGCAGGAGCCGATTTAGAATTTAGTTGCACAGTTTATTACGAAAATAGCTAGGTTTTTTAATTGAGGAAAATGGCAATTTTGACTGTCAAAAAACAAAACAAAAATTGTGATATATAATTAAATCTCTAACTACAAGCTTATCATCATTGTGCTATAAATAAAATAACAAAAATGACACATATGCATGTGGTCTAAACTGTCACTGAGGCACGCTGGGGCCTGTGGGAGTTTATAATCACGCCGTTTGTTAACTTTTAGTGAATTGCGTTTTTACCTTGAAAAATAGGTGATTCATTCAGCAAAAACGGCAATTTTGACTATTAAAAATACTAATAAAACAATCTAAAGTACACATAATCTTTATTGTAATGTCAGGTTGTCATACTATCATGTTTAAATTAGTTAATGCATTGGTAAAATGCAGATCTTTCATATAAATAATTGTCTAAAAATATTTTTCTGAAATTGTCGGCCATTTTGGATTTCCGACTGCGGATCTTACATTTTTTTTACAAACTTATTTCATTATTTTAATTTTCAAACGTCTTAAAAAGGATTAAAAATCAGATATATACTGCAGAATTTAATTAGAAACAATTAAAACAATAATTTTATGAAACTTTAAAAACTTTTTTATTATTGTCATACAGTTGTGATCAAAATAATTACGGTTACAATTATGGCCGATAATATCGGCCCTGGCAATTTACCGACCGGATATTTGGGCCGATAATATCGGCCCCTGGCAATCAAAGAGTTAATCCAAATTTAACTATTTATATATATATATATAATCATGTTCATTCATTCTATAGCTTCATGTAATTGTGCGAAGAGCGAAAAGCCAAATAGCTCAATAAGACATTCAGAAAGATACTATCTAGTCGTGTGATAGCTTGATAAGCAAGCCTTGAAATAGGGTGTCTGTGATTTGCAGAATGAGGTCCCCAGAGGGTGAATTTAGTGATGCTACCCCCGCATAGCGGGCTAGCATCACCAAATTCACCCTCTGGGGACCTCATTCTGCTTACACCTCAGCAGAATGAGGTTCCCAGAGGGTCAATTTGGTGATGCTAGCCCGCTATGCGGGGGTAGCATCACTAAATTCACCCTCTGGGGACCTCATTCTGCAAATGACAGACACGCTATTTCAAGGCTTGTTGATAAGATATTCAGAAAGTCTTTTCAAAGCAAACCGATACTTTCAATGGTTAATAATTATTCCTTAATTCTCCCACGTACGCTGTAGTACTTCAATATCATAATTTGAATTCTTGGGTTGTTGTTGTATCTGCCAGTGCCATCAGACAGTTTGCATCATCTTAAGACTACTCATCCCTTTACATACATGTAATACTAGTCACAGATCATCTATCATGTTTACAATGTGAAGCTATCTATGACTCGTTTTCTTGAATTTTATGTTTATCTCATTGTTGTTATGCATTAGTATTAGCTCTTGTGAGCCCGTTCGACATGTACATAATAAACAAATATATTACTTAAATTTCATCTCTTATCATGAAGTTTCCATAGGAGGGGATTCTCAAACATATGTATACAAATTCAATGTCCAGAAGCATTTACTGAGATATGAACAAACATGTTTGTCAAGGCTTTCATAGAACTACAGGAAACATTTATATATATATTGTTTTTTCAGTACATGTATTCAATTTTATAACACACTGACCTTTGAATCAGCGTTGGTTTCTTTAGAATTCTTATTTCTCCTAGGAGTAGCTGGACTTCCTGATTGTTTGGCGGGGACACGCCCTTTACCAGTACCTTTATGAGACGATGGAGATTTATCCAGTGATGAACCACATGTTTTACAGACATGAGATGAAGCTGAAGATGTCTGAAATAAAAAGACATAATAAAAGGTTGCCAACCACAGTGTCCCCTGAAACGGTGGCTAACTCCAGGATTGGCAGTGTAAGGAATAAAATTAATTAATCCACATAACAAATTTCACTCTGATTAAATACCAAAAAATGGTGACAAATCGTCAACTACATGTAAGGGGTATAACTCAGGTAAGAAATATAGGCCAAATCGTCCAAGATATTGTGGCAACCAACTTGTAAACAAAACATTATTGAAATCTGTTAATATTTGTTCGAGTTATCGCACTCACCAAAAAATGGCAAGAAATTGTCAAACTAAACGGCATAACTGAGGTAAGAAAAATCAGACGAAACTGGTTTTCGAACTCGTCCTAGATATTGTGGCAACCAATTCATAAAATAAAAATTATTGAAATTGGTTAATATTTGTTCGAGGTGTTGCGCTTACAACAAAATGAAAGTGTCAATGACACTGTAGCTCAACTTTGGGAAGAAGTTAATTTGATGGCCGCTGGCAGCCATGTTTTTTGTCCGAATGACCCCAAAATGACTCGTTCCCATCTACATTCCAATAATTTAAACAGCCATGACAAATTTCATGATGATCAGACAAAAGCTACGACCTGTAGCCCGTGCTAAAGGATTTAGTCATACAAAGAGTAAAATCCAAGATGGCTGCTGGCGGCCATGTTTTTTGGCCAATCGACCCCAAAATGACTCGTTCCCATCTACATGTCATATTTAACATCCATGACAAATTTTATGATGATCTGACCAAAGGTACGACTTGTGGCCCGTGTCAAAACATTTAGTCATGCAAAGAGTAAAATCCAAGATGGCCGAACGACCCCAGAATTACTCGTTCCCATCTATATGTCAATATTAACACCCATGACAAATTTCATGATGATCAGACTAAAGGTACGACCTGTAACCCGTGCTAAAGGATTTAGTCATACAAAGAGTAAAATCCAAGATGGCTGCTGGTGGCCATGTTTTTTTGCCGAATGACCCCAAAATGACTCGTTCCCATCTACATGTCATTGTTAACATCCATGACAAATTTTATGATGATCCGACCAAAGCCGTGCCAAAGAATTTAGTCATGCAATGAGTAAAATCTAAGATGGCTGCCGGCGGCCATGTTTTTTGGCCGAATGACCCCAAAATTACTCGTTCCCATCTACATATTAATATTAATATCCATGACAAATTTCATGATGATCAGATGAACAGTACGACCTGTAGCCTGTGCTAATGGATTGAATATTGAAATCCAAGATGGCCACTGGTGGCCATGTTTTTTTTCCGAATGACCCCAAAATGAATCGTTCCGGTCTAAATGTTGATGTCAACAGCTATGTCAAATTTCATAATGATCCAACCAAAGGTACGACCTGTAGCCTGTATTGTTGACGAATCACACACGCACACACGGACAACGGACGACAAAGCCATGGCAATAGCTCAAACTTTACAAAGTAAAGTTGAGCTAAAAATGTCTAAGTATATTGAAATCGGTTAATATTTGTTCGAGTTATTCAAAATTAATTTTTGGAGGACAATTAAAGACACCCTCAAATAGGGCTGGACGATATTAACAACAACAAAAAAACGTGATTTTTTAAAAGTCACATGAGGCCTTAGTTGTCGAAAATATTCATATTTGTTCCAAACACCGTAAACATAAAAACATTAAAACGCATACAGTTTCGTTCATATATGTACCATGACCATCGCGTAAACAGCATGTTATCATAACTACCTACTATATTATACCCAAGCAAGAGCCTGGTTGGGTTACAGAGGACAGCACAATGCTACTGGCTAATCACACACAAATGGCATAAACGCTCTATATTAATTCCATATCAGGAATTCACCAACAAAGAACGCTCTTTATGTTTACCATCATAATGTAAACAAACACCAGAAAAGTTACTTTTTATACTTTTGTTTACATAACAATGGTTAAACATATGAGAATAACATACTGTTTATGCGATATTTCTTATTTATATACGGACAAAGTCTGTCTACATTTTGATGTTCTTTCTGTTTGTGGCGGTTTTTGACGGGTGGAAATATTTTCACAGGATACCCACCGCCAAGGCCAACCGTACCTTTAAACTTTTAAAACGATATAATCGCGGTTATTTTTAAACAGATACTAGAGATGGAAAACCATTTCTCACTGTTAGATAGAATCACATCATTGGCATTAATTTTGACAAGTTGACGTCGGGAATAACATACACAACCACTCAACCAGTGACAACCTCGGAATGAAAAATTTAATTCACAGGTTAAATTCCGCTATTCGGACAATTTTGTTCCGGTGACTTGACAAATTATGGTAATTAGTAAAAGTATTATGTCGTCTACGCTAAAACTAAAAGTGTTCTATATTAAAGTATCCTTTTCTATCTCGGTATGTTCAACTAAGTTGAGTAAATATATATATATGTTATTCCCGGTGATACTTGAGTCGCTTGACAAATGGAAATGTGGTTTACCGGCAAGACAAATTTGACAATGAGGTTCAGTCTTTTAGCGAAGTCCAAACACACGTAGTACATAATCTTTGGAATTCGGCCAAGCAAGGAGAACACCATGTATTTTTGGGCAGGTTTGAAGCTCTAATTCTATACAATTGGTTTTAACCAATCGCAGTGAGTTGTTTCTTCTATACGAGAAGAGGGCGATATCTTCGCCCAATGATTATTTTGATTTCACAGAAATTGATTAAAAAACGACTGAGAAAAACTCCGGACAATTTGTGTCCACGGACGGACGGATGGACGAGCTGAATCCAGTATACCCCCCCCTAACTTCGTGGCAGGGGGTATAATAACTTGATTTAGGCTTGAGTTAAATTATTTGTTTGTACACGCTTGTGATTTGCTGGCACCCACTGATTGCCGACGATATTACGATTATTTTAGTTTAGACGATATTACTAACGATATTGATATTTTTACCGGGTATTGTCGATTAATCGGGAAACCACCCAGCACTACCCTCAAATAACCTTTAACTGTTTTAATTCCCATGTGAAATCTCCCATTCATTCACTAATTTACAGAAAGTACAGATACTAAAGAATATTTTGAACAGTAAAGTGAATTTTGAAAGCAGGCCATCAGTTAGCCATAAATAAAAATGACTGTTACAAGAACTCCAATCCTCAGTTGACCCTTGGTTCGCAATGTCAGCAGGATAACAAAAGAGAAAGGAGCAATTTCATTTCACCTCAGAAAAGAGTTGATCTTTGAGAAGTAAGTTAAAATCTGTAATATATTTTTACTTCAGTAATTCAAAACAAAATCTACAAACAAATATCCCAAATTTTGTATTCTGTAATATACTCACAGACTTAGATTTACTTGAGACTTCTGTGAACTCCATCACTGCTATATGAACTAGTCTCTTCAAATGATTTGACAACAACAAAGAAGCCAGGAAATTCACATGACTAACAGGCTTAACGTCCCTCCACTCATACTCAAATTTTAACTGCAAATCTTTGCCGAACATCAAATACAGCTCAGCAAAAGTCAGGTCTCCGACATCTTCCAAAGACCATCCAGTTTTAAACTTCTCAGTCACATCCTTTCTAAGGTCATTTTCCTCAGAATGGTCACTTCCATTAATTTTAGAATCAGTTTTTGCAGTGTTTTCTTTACTTTTGCCATTAATTTTGTCTGTAGTAGCACTATCACTGAATGCTTTTTCAGGAGTTACTTCCAATTTTGAACAGGAATTGGCCTCCTTTTTAATGTCATTTTCATTTCCTGCATCAATAGAATGCTCAGTCGAATTTTCACTGGCGGCAGACGTCTTTTGTTTACCAAATCCGAATAAGTCATCTGGGAAAACAGCATTTTCATCTACTAACATAGAATTAGTTAAAATACTATTGCACTTAACATACTTCGTGTCTGAATCATTGTCTTTCAGAAAACTGGCTCCTTTCTTATTATTTTCCGATTCTGCAGCTACAGAACTAGTATTGTTCTTGTCAGCACCTTTCTTATCTCCTTTCTTCTGATTATCATTTTCCAAACCTGAACAAAATGAAAGTGTTAGCTCAACTTCGGGAGGGGTTTATTTTATACTGAGAAGTCAATAGAATGATAAAAAAGAAGGAAAGTCAAAATGTTTCAGTAAAGGGATTGTATTGTGGAGATGAAATTAATTTCATATTGAAAATTTCTCTAATGAATGTGGGCTACAGCAGGGTTTCAGCTACCTTGGTAGGCCGGCCATCCAGCAGCCTCATTCCCCTCCCCAACCTTGACTTAATATTGGTCACAAAATAGACACAGACCTAGCTCAGCCCCTTTTTTACACAGTCACAGGACAAGCAATCACCGACACTGATGATTAAGAGATTGCAACGAATCCTACACTTGGTGCCTGAATAAGAAAAAAATGACCACGTGCACAGTTGTCTACACCATCCTGGGTAATGATTTGTCGGCGAATGTTTAGAAGTAATATGCATCTCGCTCCAACTTTCTGACCCACTATTTCCCCTCAAAATGTGCAATATACATTGGTAAGTCATTAGAGGGGCTGAATTATGAGCTACAACCATGAACACAGGTGAGTTTTGGCAGTTGCAGTGATGAAGAGTGCAGAACTTTTACCTAAAAAAAAGGTCTGTATCAAAATAATAATAGTTAATATCAGTGTATTTATTCCCTATCCAATGAATACAAAATTATCCATTATACAAATCCAGCATGAGGACATGGCTTTTGATTTTACACCAAATTGTTTTGATTGGCACTGTGAACAAAATACAAAGAAAGCAGGCATGCAGAACGTGCATACATGTATAGCATGTGACATGAACTCTGCTCATGATGTAACACTTGGTACTGCTGGAGTACACTTGACACTGAGTGTGTCACAATGTGTCTTTTGCCAACCTCAGTAGTTCTTTGATGTTGGCTTTTAATATTGCTACTGTTATAAAAGTTGTTGTATCCATTGTATGTTGTGGTGCTTACATGCTTTTAGTTCATTAACTTGAGATCAAAGAAAGACGATATGTTTTAATTTGGTTTCAATACAAAGCTTCAATGTTCCTGCTTGTTCTCTCAAGTGCAAGGAAATGGCTACTTTTCATTTTCTCCCGACAGGGCGCCGGGTATGTGGTTCCCAAATACAGCCACATTTCCCCAACCACTAGCGGAAACCCTGGCTACAGGGTCAGTGTGCCGATGGATTCAGATTTGAAATCAAGATAGCTGCCGGTGCCATGTTTAAAAAAAAAAGAATTACATAAATAATAATCTTCCATCTAGAGCTCAGCCCGAAGATCCTTATGAAGTTTGGTGACGATCGAATGAGGGATGTGGCCTGTATGATGTGCCGAAGGATTTAGTCATCCAAAGAGTAAAATCCAAGGTGGCTGCTGGTAGTCATATTTTTAAAAGACTTTTGGAAAAAATTGACGCCTCCCATTTAGATGTCACCCAGAAGATCCATATAAAGCTTGGTGATGATCGGACAAGACATGTGGTCTGTAGGCTGTACCAAAGGATTTAGTCATGAAAAGAGTAAAATACAAGATGGATGCTGGCAGCCATGTTTTTAATTGAAAATCGTTCATATTCGATAGCTCCCATCTAGAGGTAATCCTAAAAATGGCTGTAAATTTTCAAAACATTTTTCCGATAAATGCGGGCTGCAGGTTATGCCGATGGATTCAAATCTGAAATCCAATATGGCTTCTGGTGGTGATCGTAAACATGCCTGTATATTTTCAAAACATATCTATAATAAATGAGGGCTGCAGGGTGTGCCAATGGATTCAAATTTGAAATCCAAGATGGCTGCTGGCGGCCAGTTTTTTTTTGTTTTTATTTCGGACAAACTTTATGGCTCTCATCTTGAGGTCATATGAAGATCCATGATGTTTGGTGATGATCACTATTATTTTTTGCTTTAGATCCAGTCGTCACCGATAAACAGGAAGTTGTTTGGGCATTGTTCTGAGCAACCCCATGGAATGTACCCAGAGATTTGATCATGAGAAAAGGGTATCTAACTCCATAGCATGTAATGCCAATAAACTGTTTCTTGTGCAGTTTCTTTTAAATTATTTTGGTGTAATTGAATTACAATAGAGATAAACATATCGTGTTTCATTGGATATTGTGGACTCTGCAGCTAAAATGTTTTCATGGTGAAATCCCAGAATATCCAACGAAACAGGATATTTTTATCTACTAAATAGTGTATAGTATTTCAGAATATTCTAGCATCACAATTTTAATATGTGCTCAATTTATGCATAATGCATGAACATACTACAATAATGCATCTTAACCCTTTCTTTACTAAATACTCATTGAAGAGTAGTTCCCTTAGGAAATATTTAGATAATGAGCTGAACAAAGGACCATAGATCATTTGTTAACTTATCTGAACATTTCCTACTAATGAATATGAATCCTTCTGAACTTGTAATATTTTTGTGTATGTCTGATCATATTTCCTGAACACCACTCCAACTGAGTAATATACCATTCCAATGAATATTTATAACTGATGGGAGAATCCAGTTAGTAACAAAAAACTTAATTCAAAATTTACAAGACATTGCAGCATCGAGTGTTATATATATAAATCAAAAACATTTTATAATTAATGTATACATACCAATATTAGAGAAATGTGATTTGTATGCATTGAAGCTGATCACTGGTTTCTCTATGACAACCTCCCTTATCTTGATAGGTAACAGGCTGCACAGATGATGAGGATATACAACCAACTCATCATTCTCTGGCTCTCCAATTTTATCTTTCTGAATCTCATTTAAAGAAAAATTGATCATATTTGGAGAACAAATCTATTATATTGCTATATGTTAAGATGATGCATATCAGCCGCCAAAATTAGTTATGGCAAAAATAAATGCAGCAGAAAAAGGTATGGCAGCCATTAAAGAATTTCATACAATTCTAAAACAATGCCGTAGAAGAATGAAAGTGTCAATGACACTGAAGCTCAACTTGTACAGAGCTGGCGATCTAGAAAATCCAGGAGGGCTATTAATAGCCCTCCTAGATATGCCTAGGAGGGCTATAGCCCTCCTCAACTTTTAAAGTTATGATTTATTTTATCTGAGTTACTACTGCCGTTAGTTTGTCTATTTTTGATGTTGTATAACTCCATCTAAATAAAAAAATATTATGTGGAAACAAAGTGTCCACAGAGTTGTGAATGTCAAAATCCCCCACAGTAATTATGGTATGGTGAATATTTAACTATGTTTTATATGTTATGATAATTTATATGAACAAGAAACAAAATGTAAGAGTGTTTGCGGCACCTCGAAACAGTGCGCGGAACTGCGCAGAACTACGCGGAATTGCGCGGTACAAATGAAACAGTTATTATGCACAGGGGCAGGTGGGGGTTGATTTAATACATGAACTATAGTAGTAGACAGTCTTCAATTTAATAATTGAATAACAGAGTAAACTAGAATACGTGGATACATTTAGCTAATTATATTAAAATATTGTCAATCGAAGCGATAAAAGACGGCTGCCAGCTAAATACAATTTTCACTGATAGGAACCGGAAACGGAACGAAAGGTTGAACTTAATTGGGACAGTGACATTTGGTTCTCACTATCCACAAACATGTGTTCATTTTATCCAGTGAAATATATTGTAAGCTCAATCTTATGAAGAGAAATAATTTATTTTGGTCATAAAATGTGTGAGAATCGATCAAAAGATCAGATTTACGAAACAGTTCGTTCCGGAATTTACTGATTCCGCTATAATTCCCATTTGACATTACCGTCAGGTCACGCATGCGCACAGTCCACACACTGTACAATATAATTACGATTTCGATGCAGTATTTTACTCATTAAATACAATAAAATAACTAAATAATAAATGTCCTATCGTAGACGAGGCGGGCTATAAAAAGCCCGCCTTGGAAAATTCGAGGCGGGCAGCCCGCCAGCCCGCCTTGAGATTTCCAGGCCTGCTTGTAGAGGGGCTAATGTCACATGTTAAAATTAATGGAGCAATAAGGAATGTGGAAAGTTTGTATGTCTAAGTAATACTAAATGTCAACATGAAGACATATATGAAGTTTGGGGTTTCAGCATGTATATACCGGTACCAGTATGTAATGACGAAGGATGTTAAATGCAGAGTGTGCCAAAGAATGCAAATGTGAAATCCAAGATGGCTGCTTTTCAAGAACTTGCATAAATGTGGCCTGTAGGGCATGCCAAAGGATTTGGTAATGCAAAGAGTAAAATCAAAGATGGCTGCCAGCAGCCATGTTTTTAATCGAAAATCATTCAAATTCAATAGCTCCCATTTAGAGATGATCCCAAACATTACTGTAAATTTTCAAAACATTTTCAAAACATTTTGCCAATAATTGTGGACTGCATGGTGTACCGATAGATTCAAATGTTAAATCCAAGATGGCCACTGGCAGTCATATTTTTTACCAGAATTCAGCTAAAATGGTAATCTCCCATATCAGGGCTGGCGGTCTAGAAAATCCAGGAGGGCTATTAATAGCCCTCCTAGATTTGGCTAGGAGGGCTATAGCCCTCCTCAACTTTTACAGTTATTATTTTTTATACCTTAGTTACTACTGCCCTTAGTTCGTCTATTTTTGACGTTTAACTTAATCTAAATTAGTTATGTTATGTAGACAAAAAAAAATGTCCAGAGTTGTGAATGTCAAATGCAGTATATGAACACTTGTATACAGTTACAAATGACTGCTTTATTTTTGTCAAAGTAATCCATATTCCATCACCGATGACAAGACCGCTTTCGCAGATTGCTGCTTCCAGCGGTCAAGTCGCTCGGTATAGATTTACACTGAGTGTTTGCAATTGGGGACATAGAGAATAGTTTCTCAAGTTTAATAATTGAATAACATTGTAAACAAGAATATTCACCGCAGGCCTCAGCTCACAAGGCGACTCGGGCGAGATTGTCGCCTTACTGTTGCTGACTTCGCCCTGTCATCACTCTAAGGCGAAACCGAAGTCGCCTTCAATTTTTGGGGGATTTTTGTTTTTGTTTTTTTCTTAATTTTTTTTCGAGTTTTTTTTCCGGACAAGTCCGTATATAGATGAATTGTGCCGGCCATCCCAAAAAGAAACAGACGATGCAGAGACAAAGACCCAAGTGTTTAAAAAATAAAAAATAAAATATGACCTATTGTTTTGTGTTGTTATTCAGTCGCCTTTGTTCGATCCCTTTGCGGTAATGAATGTTAATCACGAATGTTTTGACACGCTGAAAACACGATGAGATGTTCGCATCTGTGTTGTTACTGACCATCGTGAGTGTCACAAATAAATGTTTTAATTAACTTAATAGACCGCCGTCCCGCTTTTACAGATATAAAACAATTACGACATTTAATATCAGAGTATGTACAGGCGCTTCGGAAGTTCGTTTCGGTAACGCGTCGGACTTTTTGAAGAGACCGCGTCGGACTTTTTGAAGATACCCGCTTCCGTAAATAAAATAATGTCAAGTTTATTGCTTTAATCGGATTATACCAGTGATGTTGGCATTAATTAAGGGAGGCCATTAATTAATAAAAGCTTTTGCAACTCCTTTGTTAGTTAGTCCTTATTGTTTATTTTAGCGGACACCCACAATGCCACATTATAGCCGTGACCAAATTAAACTTACAAAGTTACATGCATCATGATTCAGACCGTACAAACGTATCTTCCAAGCTGCAGTCCAGGAAATAATACTACTTTCATTTAGTTAAAAAATTAACTCTACTGTAATTTGATAATTGTCTTGCTTAAATGATAGCTACACAAAACATTTCCAAAAATTTTAAATGTATAATAACAATTAAGCTAATTTCAGATAAAGTCAAATTTTTTTAGTTTTATTTCTTATTTTATCTTTTTTAAAATTTTATTGTCAGATGTTATAAAATAAAGCGATATTTGAAAATTGTCAATTTTTGGTAGTCTCCCCACTTCTCCATGAAGTCTCCCTAAATTTCCTGAAGTCTCCCTAAATTTCCTGGAGGGAGACTTCAAGTTTCCCTGTTCTGGACCCCTAGGCTGAAGCCTGATTCACCGCAGTGATTGATAACTTGTCCAAGTTGTCTCCAGAGACGTTGGCTCATTATATTAAGATTGTCAATCGAAGTGAGAAAATTATCGATTTTAAATAGTGATATACAATTTTCTCCGATAGGAACTGGAAACGGAACGAAAGGTTGAAATAAATCGAGACGGTGACATTTGGTTCTCTCTATCCACAGTTATATGTTGCTTTTATCCAGTGAAATGTATTGTAAGCTCAATCTTATGAAGAGAAATAATTTATTTTGTCCTTCAAATGTGTGAGATTCAATCAAAAGATCCGATTTACGGAACATTTTGTTCCGGAATCTAACGATTCCGCCATTTGACATTACCATCTGTTGCAGAGATCACGCATGCGCACACTGTACAATTTAAATCTTTACAATTTCGATGCAGTAAAACACGATAAAATAACTTCATAAATTTCCTATTGTTGACGAGGCGGGCTATAAAAAGCCTGCCTTGGAAAATTCTAGGCGGGCAGCCCGCCAGCCCGCCTTGAGATTTCCAGGCCTGCCATATAGACCCATATAGAAGACTCCCCGAAGATCCATATGAAGTTTGGTGACGATTGGATGAGAGATGTGACCTGGAGGATGTGCTGAAGGATTTAGTCATATAAAGAGTAAAACCCAAGATAGCCACTGGCAGGGCTTGTTTTTTTTAACAGAATTCGGAAAAAATGGTAAGCTCCCATCTATAAGTCACCCCAAGGATCCATATGAAATTTGGTGACAATCACATGAGGGATGTGGCCTGAAGGATTTTGCGATGCAAATAGTAAAAATCAAGATGGCTGCCAGGGGCCATGTTTTTCATCAAAAATCATTCACATTCAATAAGTTCCCATCCAGAGGTGATGATGGTGATCCCAAACATGCCTGAGAATTTTCAAAACATTAGCCCATAAATGTGGGCTGCAGAGTGTGCTAATAGATTAAAAAATGAAATCCAAGATGGCCACTGGTGGCCATGTAATTCAACAAAATTTGGAAAAATGGTAAGTTCCCATCTAGAGGTCACCCCGATGATCCATATGAAGTTTGTCGATGATCAGCTGAGAGATGTGGCCTGTAGGGTTTGCTAAAGGAAATTGTTCACAGATCACGGACGACACACGACCAACCCATGGCAAGAGCTCAATCTTGACTTCATCAAGTTGAGCGAAAAATGTATTTGTATGTCACTTTCACCTCATATTATATGCAGAACATTGCTGATGTCATTAGTAAATCATCTAATTTTGACAAATCATTGTCATCAGGTTTCGCGCTTTCGGTGGCCAAAAAAAATTTGCCCAAAGTCATTTTTACCCGATATGGAAATCTAATTTAAAAGCGCTAAATAGATTGATGAAACTAGGCGACGAAACATTATCGTTGATTCACCGGCTTGAACATGCGGGTTCAATACTTCGAAAACATCGTACCATGAAAATCCAAATAAAAGTTAAGCTTTAACATTTGACAAGCCTCTTCATTAAATATTGGCTTTAAGACACTTCGTCAAAAAGATTTAATCTAAGCACTGGTTATGTAATTTGTTGTTGATTGGGTGGTCTGTAAGATATGATATGTAAATATTGGCTTTAAGACACTTCGTCAAAAAGATTTAATCTAAGCACTGGTTATGTAATTTGTTGTTGATTGGGTGGTCTGTAAGATATGATATGTAAATATTGGCTTTAAGACACTTCGTCAAAAAGATTTAATCTAAGCACTGGTTATGTAATTTGTTGTTGATTGGGTGGTCTGTAAGATATGATATGTAAATATTGGCTTTAAGACACTTCGTCAAAAAGATTTAATCTAAGCACTGGTTATGTAATTTGTTGTTGATTGGGTGGTCTGTAAGATATGATATGTAAATATTGGCTTTAAGACACTTCGTCAAAAAGATTTAATCTAAGCACTGGTTATGTAATTTGTTGTTGATTGGGTGGTCTGTAAGATATGATATGTAAATGTAGATTTGGCCAAAATATTTTTTGGCCCAGCGTGAAAACTGATGGTAATTGCAGATATTTAAAGCATACTACCGCATTTGTGATGGTTCCGAGCCCCTGGTGAAAATGTGTACTCTCTCCTGCCAAACAATGTACATGTTAAAATTGTTAGAAGCCTCTAAAGGTCAATTTTCCACATCCATCTATTTGGTGAGCTTTTTACTTTAATAGCGAGTTTCATTGGTATATATATATGTCATGTATTTATCAAACAAAGGATACTTCTTTCAGCCTGGGCGTCTTCCATTTTTTATTGAGATAACTAATTAGATCTTTCAGTTTTCTATTTGCTTTCAATGTGACTCGAAGGCGTGGGTTATGAGCAACACTTTGCACTCTCGTCCATGCATTGTTGGTCTTTGGAAAACATTCAATTGTTATCCTCTGTGGAATCTTGGGGGTTCCATCTTTCGGTTCTGAAAATTGAAATATGAAAATTCTAATTCCTCAATTGTCAGCATACTGCACTCCTTGTACCGGCATTTAAGAGAGTAAATTCAATTTAAACCTAAATTTTATAACACAAGAAACACCTAGAAAGCAGAGAACAAACTATGTGAAAAGTGGATAACGGCATGAGGCCACGATATTCAAATTTCAGAGTTCTGGTACATTGTACTATGATGTTGGAGAAATATTTGCTTTGTCTTATTAAATTAAATTATATCAGAGTTCCCAAAGGACCGGACTAACAAAATAAAATCAGGGCCAGTTGTAACAGCACAAAGTTTCTCAGTGGTCAATTATAAAAAAAAATTTCCAGACCCTAAATTAAGTATGGTAAAATGTTCTCGCAATAAATTACAAGTTCAGCAAACGTTGTGAATATAGCTGAAATTCAAGCTTAATCAAGGCCCTGTATGTTAATTCGAGAACTTTCCAGGCTTTAAATGATTATTTATCAAATTAAAGCCCATGTTTAATTTTTTTTTTTTTCCCCCATATCCAACCTACCCAAGAAAGAGCCCCTACTAGAAATTTTGTATTAGCCTGATAGACATTGAATTTTATTTTATTTGTTAGCCATAGATTATAAGCTCGAGATCACAAAATTTATGTGATTTTTATAAAAGTTCTCTATTTGTTATGAAGAACTAAAAACACCAAATTGGGTTGTAAAGTAATACAATTATCTCATATGATGGGATATCTTATACTGGTAGATGAAATTTAGATTGAAAATTAATAAAAAAAATAAAAAATATGTGACAAACTACCTACATTGGGCAGGGAATGGGCAAACAAAGATTTTAATTATAGCGGCCTGGGAGCCATGAATAGGGATCTCTAATCCAATGCCCCATGAATGGATGCAAATTAAGATCCTGCGATGCAAAGCTTCGAAAATTTATTTGATTCACGAATCGAGCTGCCGATTCAATTCAATTTGAATTGATCACAGGACTCTTGGCTTTCTTGTGGGTGAAAAAGACCACGAGATTGAAGATGTCTTATCCTAAATCTCAAATATAACTATATAGGTCTATTATAATAACGTCTAACATTTTAGCCCAGCTCGCTGTTTTTGTCTTGCTGCATTAATAATTTGTACCATATCTCCCAACGATGTGACAGTAATAGTGTATGTCTCACCCGATCACGCAAATTGGAAATATTGAACACTTTTTACAAATGAGAACAATCTTGATTAATCAGAGATAAGTTTGTCTAGGTATTCTTGAAAATGCATGTACTTTCAGACTTACAATCTTCATGATTTTCGAAACACAAACTGTACCAAAGAAGATTTTTTTGTGACTGAAGTTTCCAGTGGTTCACCAAAGGGTCTTATATGTTGTAACATGCATGCTTAATCACCCATCCGACGTCATTGTAATTGCATATCCTATTTTGCATCAGCAAACAGTAATTATAGTGCTGAATTGGTCTTTGAACATCTCATATTTTTGGGCACTAAATTTCCCAGGTTCACTGGCATTATGTTAAGCAGGTTCGCAGAAACTTGTATTTACCCAGCCCCCCCCTCCCCCCCCTAGAAATATAAGTCACATTATGGTTATACCTCCCAAAAGTTTCAACAAACCTTCAATCTTGTTGAGTTTCTTCAGAGCATTGCAAACTGATGTCTTGATTCTGTAATAGAATTTTGTGGATACAACATTTCATAGATATCTATTTCAAACTCAAAGGGTGTATAGATGAACAATTGCAATCACAATATTTACATGTTTCAATGTTTTTGATAAGACTATCATGCAGTCCCAGGGACACAACATGTATGAGGAGTTGATTACATATTTTAAAGTTAAGGTTTCACAAAAAGGAATCAGGATGAAACTCAAAAACTTCATAGTCATTAACAAGTTTCTGACCAGAATTTCTCCTGATTGTGTAGCAAATTTGAATGATTTGAAAAAAACTTCAAAAAGACCAAAGTGATAAATCTGGCAAAACATTTATCTTTCTATCTTCTTAATGTTTTGTAAATCCTCTAGAGCTGGGCGGTATTGAAATTTAATCTCAGTACCGGTATAGGTAAATTTCCATTGATTTACCTTGGTATTGGTAGGTACTCAGTATTGGCTCCAAGTGTTTAAATGAACAGTACATGAAAGGCCCACAGATAAGGGTGAAGGGAATTGCACAATGCGTTCCGACCATCCTACCCGGCCTGCGGCCGGAAAAATACCCAATCAAGGCCCACAGATTTACTACATTCGTGACTGCAGCTAAATTCAATTATTGGGCATGTAGCAGAAAACAATCAAGTTTGACATGCACTTGTGTAGTTTATATACGACTTTGTGCCGCCATCTCATTATGAGGCATTATGCACAGAGTTACGAAGCTTGACATAATTTACATTTCAATTCAGTCACTGATTGGTGGACTGCAACTGCTGCATGGTGTCTGAGAAACGCTCTGATCGATCCGAATGGAATTACTTTGAGATAATTCATATCGGTCGAAAATAGGAATACCTTGAAAGTAAAATAATTTATGTCTCAGCTTGCCTGCTAGTTCATGGTACATGTATGTGGGCCCTTGCATTAGTCACTTGAGTTGAATCCAAACAGCCCCCCCCCCCATTATAATGTATTCCAATGATGCTACAACCTGTTTAGAATACTATTTATGTAGCCAGAAATACCAAGTCACGCAAAAAGCTGACAGTTCAAATATCTCACCAGGAAATGCACTTACCCGACAAAAACGACTCAGTGTATACTTAATACTAAGACACAAAATGTGGCAACACATGAATAATTTCAGTAGACAGTACCGAAAATTTTATACTTTTAGTTTATATTCTGTATGGTAAGTCGGTAATTTTCCGATACCGCTCGGTAAATACCGAGTACCGAGAAGCTCTAAAATCCTCTATGTGAAAGGAGTTGATTACACTGTCAAGTTATTAAAAATCTGGTTTAATTTTAAAAGCTTACAAGTTGAGAATGCAGCAATAAAAATCAAGAAGGATAGAATTTCCATCATCAGAAAAATTTAGCATGATTTTGAGCACATCTGTATTCAGTACTGAGTATGTTGAAGCAAATCACAACTCTGATCTAAACACCTTATTGAAAATATAAATTGTGCATGTTCCGTGCAGAATTATGTGGAGAAAACAATGGAACTCCCTTTTTCTAGTTGAAGTGAGATATTTCTAACACTAGGCTGCACTAGGTAGACATTTTTAGGATACCTAGGTGCCATATATAGCCAAATTTTAAGTTGTCGATCATCATTTTTTTTAATAAGAATGATTACCTGAATGTCTTCCCTTTCAGCTTGATACAGGTAGCACTGTAAAATCAAATAATAAGAAATGACATTTGATAACTTAAACACAAATGGCACTTCTATCAATAAATATTGATTTTATATCAATAATTTCTTATATAATGCAATAATCAATTGGGTTATTTTTTTGTTACAATTTTTAGAACAGACCATCATGAAATGTTCAGGTGATCCCAGATAGAGTACAAGTTCTCCTGCTTGCTACACTATGAATGTTTCCTCGAGCATTAAAATGTCCCAAATTGATTATATACATGTAGCACATCTATTATACCAGAAAATGTGAAAATGTTCCAAAATGATTGAAAAGCACATGTATTATATCAGAAAATGTGAAATAAAATGATATAATGAAATAATTGATAGAAGAGTTTCCGGACAGAGGTCATCGATTTATAATTTATAATTTTATACCCAGGCAGGGTTCATTCTAGCTGTGAAATTCTTTTGGACAATTGTTTGGCCATTTCTGAATTTATTTGGACATTTCTCAGAAACTTTGGTTAAATTGAAAAACCAAAATATGGGAAAAAAGAAACCAAAACAAAAATATAGAGAAACACGCAATTTATTAACTATAAAATTGCGATATTGACAATGGAAATGTGCACAGATGAGAACCGTAAAAACTGAAATAGGTCCATGCAGTCGGCATCGTACATTGTATATCAAAGCAGTAAAGGGTTGTCACTGGATTACGAAAGAAAACCGTTCTAATCATCATTGTGTTGATAAGAAAGCATACATGAGTTTAGATTAATTGTCATACACAGGCGAGCAACGGCTGATTACTGTTAACAGATTAAGGGTTTCATGAGTGACCTTCAGCTCATTAATAGCAACCTCATATAATAACAAGAGCATCGCTAGGGCACGGAAAAATACGCCCATTAGCCATTTTGATTTTGCACTACTGCAAAATAAAATAATAATTTGAGCAAACAAAGAATATCTGATATACATGTACCCCTAATTTCAATGCCAAAATGGGATCAAATTGCAAGTTGAAAAAATGGGCGTAACTTATGTGAAAATAATCTGACAGAACCCATATTCGAACTACACATTCCAACTTTGGTTCAGATCATATAATCCAAACTGGAGTTATCGGTCGGAAACCAAAAATGTTAACAGACGGTCAAATTCTAAGTTGAAAAATATCCGTAACTAATGTAAAAATAATTGGACGAAATCCATATTCGAACTTGGTCTGTATCTTTAGCTGGGAAATACACATTCCAACTTTGGTTCAGATCATATAATCCAAACTGGAGTTATCAGTCGGAAACCAAAAATGTTAACAGATGGTCAAATTCTAAGTCGAAAAGAGCCGTAACTCATGTAAAAATAATTGGACGAAACCCTGATTAGAACTTGGACTGTATCTTTAACTGGGAAATACACATACCAACTTTGGTTCAGATCAAATAATCCAAACTGGAGTTGTCGGTCAGAAACCAAAAATGATAACAGACAGTCAAATTGTAAGTCGAAAAAGGGCCATAACCCATGTAAAAATAATTGGACAGAACCCATATTTGAACTAGGCCTGTATCTTTAGCTGGGAAAAACACATACCAACTTTGGTTCAGATCAAATAATTCAAACTGGAATTATCGGTCAGAAACCAAAAATGTTAAAAGACAGTCAAATTGTTAGTCGAATAAAAGATCGGTAGACCTCATGTCCGCTTTTAAGGGTCGGCTTGATACGACCGTTGTTTGCGCATAAAAACCTGTCTTTAGTGCCAGTAAACCTACATACCAAATTTAATTTCATTCAGTACACATTTACTAAAGTTATCATCCGGAAACCTCAAATTGGCAAAAATTCTAAGTCAAAAAGGGACATAACTCTGGTGAAAATTGGCGGGCGGAACCCGAATTCGAACTTGACCTGTGTTTTGCTTGGAGAAAGACACATACCAACTTTGGTTCAGATCAAATAATCCAAACTGGAGTTATCGGTCGGAAACCAAAAATGTTAAAAGACGGTCAAATTCTAAGTCGAAAATGGGCCGTAACTCATGTAAACATAATTGGACGGAACCCATATTCGAACTTGGCCTGTATCTTTAGCTGGGAAATACACATACCAACTTTGGTTCAGATCAAATAATCCAAACTGGAGTTATCGGTCGGAAACCAAAAATGTTAACAGACGGTAAAATTCTAAGTCGAAAAAGGGGCATAACTCTGGTGAAAATTGGCGGACGGAACCAGAATTCGAACTTGACCTGTCTTTTCTGCTAGTAAACCCACATACCAAATTTAATTTAATTTGGTTCACTCTAACTAAAGTTATCCAGAAACCTCGGACGCACGGACGCACAGGGTGATTATAATAGTCCTCCGAACCCGTTGGGTCGGCGGACAAAAAGGGCCGTAACTCATGTAAAAATAATTGGACGTATCCACATTTGAACTTGGCCTGTATCTCTAGCTGGGAATATACATACCAACTTTGGTCCAGATAAAATAATCCAAACTAGAGTTATCGATCGAAACAAAAATGTTAATGGATGGACGGACGGACTGATTACATAATATGACCTTTTTTTTCAAAAGGGCGTATAAAAAACAAATAAATAGAAAAGTTATTATAAATACTCAATAAATAATAACACACAAAAAAAAAGAAGAAAATGGTTTCATGAATATCTGAAGTTAATTTAAAAGGTGATGTTTGCAATCCTCGAAATTAGCCATGACAATAAGGCCAAATAAAAAAGATAATATGTTAGGGTAGGTAGGTAGGGAAATATATTTTTTTCCAGCTGCAGAAATATTTAACTACCTCGACCAAAATGACATAAAATGCCTACTTGTGTTGTAGGGAAAGTATTACTTGTGGAAATATACATTAACATTGAACAAGATATCAAACTTGCTGTTATTCTTAATAGTGTGTTTCAGTATTCACATACTGATTTTGGCCATAAACTCAGAGGGATGGGGCTTCATATTCTCCGACTGTCCTAAAATATTATAGAACCTATATATTTGAATTGTTCACATGGGATATTCTGCCTGATTGTTGAAGATGTCAGTTGGGCTGAAGGGGGTCACTCACCAAATAAAAGTGCTGAAGGGTATTTTACGGTACACAGGTTTTGAAAATCTGCTGAAGGGTACACAGGAGACCATGAATGAGACAACGCTGTGGTCATTTTTAACAAGCATCCACGGCCCCTTTTCATCAGCTGCACACGAAACCGTGCAATTTTGACAAGCCCCAATCTTCTCTTTCAGTAAACGGACATCATCCGTTGCACCGACTTCGTGTATTTCTCTTCGTACCGCATTCGCAGCTGAATCCGTCGAACCTGACAGTCCCGACTTTCAAGGATCCAAAATAACACACACGAGTTCGCTGTATGCAGCCATTTTGTAATACGTGACTTATAAACATTGACGTGTTCGATTAACACATGCAACTAGAGTGGTCTCTCTTTCATTGCTATATTAATTAACCACGCGTTTCATGTAATATGTAATTACTGTACGTGGTTAAATAGAGTTGTCTTTCTTTCATTGTTAAACCACGTGCTCCATATTAAGTAATTACTATACGCAAATAAATAGAGTTGTCTCGCGTGTATTGTTAACAGCGCAACAATGTGATCGTGCAAGCTGATCAATATATTATATTGAACAGGGATTACGTCTACAGACTGTGTGCGTGTGCAGTGTGCACATGTTCGTTTTTTTTTGTAAATCCGATGCGCAGAGATGTACAGACTATACAAAAAGATATTATTTGGAAAAAAATGTAGGAAATGGTCGCTGGACCACTGCTTCATGGTAGGCCTATCGGTTTTCGCTTAAATACCGCCGATTTTGCGACACGAATTCCGCACACGCGTATAGCAAATCAGTTTACTAGTAGTTATTAATGCTATCGCAAAACGGTGTCTCTGTTCTATTTGAGACATCGGAGTACCATTTTACTAGCCAAAAAACCCTGGCAAAACAAGACACTCAAAGGGCATATATCTTGAATTCAGAAAATCCAATAAAAAGATTAGGGTCGGCGGGTTTTTTTTAGGGTCGGTCGATGTACGGAAACATATTATCTTTTTTATTTGGCCTAAGCAATATCGTGGGAAATGCCATGGCAACATGTAGAATCTATAAATTTGCCATGGGACATTTTTCCTAATTTCGAGGGCTGATTGTTGAATATATAGCATTAAAACTTTTTGGCTAAAAAATTTGGTGAAATGAAATTTTCTTTGGCCAATTTCGAAACAAAATTTGCCATTCACCAATTTGGTCACCGACAGCGTAAACATTGTAAAAACGTGTCACAAGAAGAGATAGACCATCTTTAAAGGTTTGATTACAAAATGGCAAGGTAAAGTAGTATAACCCTTTCTTTACTCAATGGATTCTCAAACAGTTATAAAAGTATAAATGTATTGGAATGGTCAATTATTCATTTGGAGGGGTGTCAGTATAAATTATCAGATGACAGTATGATGAAGAGATAACACAATAGCTGAAGGATTCATATTCATTGGTGGGAAATTCAACAAATGACCAATGCGATTTATTGAACTTATTATTTGAACATTTCCTAAGGGAAATACATGTCAATGAATATTTCTTTTAAATGGGTTAATTGCTTCAGTGAGATTACAGTGAAATAGACTTGTTAAAAAGACAAAAATTCGAAGGTGATGTGGTCTCATATTATTTAATGAACATTCTCTAACCTCATATGTCTGTGCCATTTGTCGAACTTATTACCTGAACATCTCTTAAGGAAAAACTACTCACCAATGATTAATTAGTAGAAAAGGGTTAATTTATACCAAGAGTGTGGCACCAATCATGACCAAAGGCTGATTTTATATATTTGGAACCTATTAAAGCCAATAAAGGGTATAATTTTATAAAAAATAAATATAATAGGATACATATCAATAGTACCTTTTTGAAAACACTGTGCTCCAAACTTTTGCATTGTGGATCTTAGTTGCTGATGGGATGTTCCCGATATATTTTGAAGGGGTATGAGATGTTGAGTTAGAGAGGTGGGTTTCCTTCTACTTCTGAGTAACAACTTTTGCGCAACACAGCACTTATTGCATGAACACCCCAGCCGGGTGTTCATCAATGGATGGTTGTTATTTGGGGACAAATGTTGCTAAAGTACAAAGCTATGACCATATCAATAAGCTGTAATTTATATAAATTGCTATCTAAATGATCCACTGATGGATTTCCAATGACTTCAATTATAGCCCAAGCTAAAAGAATGCAAATGAGATGAATGAATAGTTCCATCTGACAATGATTCCATGTGCTCACCCTTTTTGGATCAGCTCATTCAACTTGAGTGCAGTCTTTTCGTTAAGCGCTGAAATGATACAAAAAATTACCTGTGAGTCCAGAAAAATATTCAACAATCATTTTTAATGCATTAATTATCATAATTTTTATTTATATTTATTTTGGTAAAGGTCTAAATTGGATCCGGTGACAAAGAAAAATAATTTGTCAAAACTCAAGTATGAATAATTTTTTCAGAAAACATGTGGAGTAGAGTTTAGAACTAATGGAAAACTGAAAACACACATATGAACTGAAAATGTATTCTGGCGGATTGCCCAAAAACTATCAACTTGCCGACCATGTGCTCAAATTTTGGCAAGTATCGCATGGATAAATAATATTAAATATTAAAACTACAAATTGTTCATTTAATTTCATTGAGGTTTATCTGACCACATTTGACACCCCATCAGATAGACCTTAAAATGGTTTGGGTATGTAGCTGACATTGGGGCTCAGTGTCAGTTCCCACTGCCAAGAAAATGGCAAGAAACTAATTTTTTACAGTATAATTTGTATTGCCTGTAAGATTATTATCCACTAAAATATATGGCATATCTCTCCAATGTCATACAGATTACCGATGGTATGATATGAGTACTCTATTTTGTAAATGTCTGTTCTGGCATCAGGAGTATATTAGCTAAGAGGAATTGTTCTTGATCCAAGATTATGGAGTGGGATGTTCTTTAGAACTGGGAGGTGCTCTAGTTTAGTGTGTAGTAATCTTATAGGGAATACAAATTATACTGTAAAAATTTGATATTCCCATTAAGAGTTCCTACCTACCCACTCAACTATATGATAGAATCCACATTGAGGAGGAGGATAAAGTATAAAGATCATACTGTGATATCTCCATGCGTAATCTTTTCATTACAATCTCTTGCTATGATTCTTACATTATTTGCAACATAACTAGCAATTTAAATTTCATCAGCCCATCATAATTTTATAATATAATTTATATTATAAATTATGGAAGTCATTTCGATCTGGAGAGCGAGATTTTCTTGCCAAAACAGATCCTATTATTCGAAAGAGCTGTTATGATATTGCCTTTAAATAATGTTAATTATCCTTTATTACTTGATTCTTGTATAATATATATACTTCAATAGCCCTGATTTTTGCCTTAAAATTATAGGCGATGGTCAATTAATAGATGCCTCAAGACAACATTTTGGTTCATATTTGGTCAAATAAGAGAAAATACATATCAATTGAGAGTTCTGTAAATTGTTTTCTATCATACCTGGAGATATGACTCCCCTGGTTAAGAGCTATTTTGGCTTGCCAACAGTTTTTAGATGGCCAGGACTGATTTCACCATACATGTACTACTATTAGGCCAGTAATATAAATGAGTAATTAGTTATGCACATACAATTCTACACAGGGAGATGTGTGATAAGATTTCACACTGATCTGAAAATCAACAATCTTATCTGGAAACATATGGGCAATTTGAACTTACTGCCTCTGAACTTCTTTCTGAATTCTCCATAATTTATGAGACCATAGAGCTCTTGAGCTTGTTTCTTTACTTCTGAAATAGAGAATGAGACAAATTGTTTAAAGTGATGTGAAACACTCCGGTAGGGTGATAAAATAGAACTGGAGAACATTCTTGTTCAAAGTAGTTATTTTTTACAAATATTATATCTAAATTGACAACACACACCATCATTCTTGTATATTTATTAAATGCAGTGACTGCGATGGCGAAATCGTTTTCGTAAATTATCGCCGATAGATGCGTCCCGATTCGAGTAGTAAATAGTTACAATTTAGCGTAGTTCAGAAGATGTTTTCTATGGAGTGGTACGGTCGATTTGCTTGAGATTTTCGGTGATGTTAGTAGAATGCTACATTCCTCCAGTTGGCATAGCACCTGAATACTATCTTCTCAGTTCACGCACCCGAACGAGTACATAATATGTCTTTAAGATCTGAAGATCAAAAGTGATTAGACTGGATATAAAAAACAGATTGTGTCTAAAGGGAACACATGTTCATGTCTAATAAAACACACTTTAAAAAAAAACAAACAAGAGTTTGGCATACCCTAACAGTGCAATTCAAACATGGGCAAATTGCCAATGCCATCAGCTGAGAGGGACCTCTGCCACTCTCTCCTTCATAAGATCTGTCATTCAAACAACGGTTAAAAAACATCAGCAGAAGATGGACAAAATTGAAAAACTAAGGTCCATAACTCAGACAGAAAAATTGTGACAAACCTTGTTTTCTCACTGATTTGAGATATTGCGGCAAGCAACTTGTATACAAAAATTATTAAAATTAGGTTGATATTTGTAGGCTTGCCGCTAGCAGGGTCCCTTTAAGGGTCCCAATCCCCCAGCCAATTTTTCCCCTTCTGTCATACCACAGCCTGGCACAGGACATATTCAATATGTATTAAAGGTATAAAGATGTTTACTTCTCAATTTTGTTGGGACAGTACTAAGAAATTTAAATAGTTGACAACTTTATTTGACTTCTAGCGAGAATACACACTCGGACCGATCTAACACTAAAAGTTGGATGTCAGTATGTCTGTAGGCCGGAGCTAACATTCAACGTGCAGGGTCGATGTGTTCCATTTAGAATACAGAGTACACTTTATTTAGTTTTTACTGAAATGTTCCGGATTCTGAAAGAGCACACCCAGCTATGCACGTTGCATGCTAGCTCCAACCTGCAGACATAGTTAGATGAACTGAGCAAGTGATCAAACCCGACATCGCTAGAACACATGCTTTGGAGTCCGCTGGTTACGTTGCTGCAGTTAGGTTACGAAAAATGACCGCCGATAATTTAATCAAACACACTGATTCTATCTTCATGTCGTAATATATATATAAATCACTCCATCTTTTTCAAAGCGCCTTATCTATGTTTATTATTAGCTTGATATTTAGAACTAAAACATTGTGCCTTTATTCTATTCCTTCATTGCTTCCAACCTGCTAATCGTCTATCTGCTGAGTGTTATATTCCGGCACGTTATGCATCCGAACTATCTGCCGAGTCTTGAACAGTGAGTCGTTTAACTTCAACGGGCACGTTTCCTAATACTGGGAACAACGCAAGGCCCTGTCTAATAAATTTTCTTGGTTTTAAAGTTATTGCGGTTGATAGCATATTAACTTGGGTAGAAAATGGATGCAAAACGATCAGCAAATCTACTCTCTGATTCTTCTATTGGCCGCTACAACAAAAGTAGATCCACTAGTGTTTCCACAACATTGAAAACATTGACCGCATTTTCCCCTCGGCAGATACAGGACCTAGCGGAAAGCATGATATTTGTTCAAGTTATAAAGCCGGATGAACAGACAAATAGATGGACAAATGGACAGAAGCAGTCTTCGAGAGCGGGAATATAAAAATATAATTAGAACAGTAACATGTCTTGAATGCCACATAATCTATGTCTACTGTCCTTGTTTACATACAAGAAACATAGAGGTAGCAAATTCATCTTAAATATTCACACAAAGTCACAAACCTCCATCATTATGTAGGTATTTAGAGATTTTATTCCATGTTCTATAATAGAAGTGTCGGACTTGATCCTTGTTCTTGATCTGCGATGGCAGGAGACCTCTTTTCTTGCATTTCTGGGCAACAGTATTTTGGATAGCATCAAAATCTTTACCACACTGAAATGAATATCAACATCAATTTATCAATATTCACTGTTGCAAATTGCAGAGACTGCCCATTCTCTGCCAACATTTTTTAAATAGAGTTGGCAAGTCTTAATTTGCAACTGCCCATGTAGAAGATGGTGGGTGGACGGATTGTTGGCTAAGCCTCTGTTAATATACGGTAGCTAAAAAATGGAAGTAATAATCTGATTAATTGCTAAATAATTGCGACATCACAATTATATTTAGAGAAATCTATTTGACAATAAGCAATAAGATCATGATTAATTAATATATGTTTAGTGTCATCCACGATTCTGAACATTATATGCGAAATGCAGTGATCATTCATTTAAAGTTGTTTTAAGAATTACTATGGAGGGAAAGAGTTATGGCCCTGGCTTCACAACTATTTGACTTGGTGACTTCATTTTAACAAATCTGAATGTGAGTCACCTAGGGAACATCCACACCAAATATAAACCCATGTTTAAAGAATTGTTGGCTGACGGATGGATGGATGGATGGACGACGGATGAGGAGTAGACAGATTAAAACAAACTTGAGCCCAAAGTTTACTCGACGGGGAAGTCGTGTGAGATTGCCTATTGTTCTGTATCAAAACAAAGCCTGCATATTAAACTCATGGAGTCAGGTATCACAAGACAGTGGCCTGCCCTCAAAATTAGAAAAATGACCCACGGTAAATTTAAAGCTCTGGCATGTTAGATTTCTCTTGTTGCCATGTCATTTCGAGGACTGGACAGATGTATATTTTGAGTCCTGCTGACATTGCAACAGAAGACAACCATATGGGTGCCATAATAACTCAGCCAGAAAACTGTAATTGCTGAGAACTTTGAATCATACCTCACTCAGTGCTTCAAAAAATGTTTTCTTATCTTCCGCACTCCACAGCTCCCACTGCCTTTTGCACTTTGTCTCTGGAGTAGTTGTTTTCGTCTCCTTTTCCTTAGGAGCAACAGCTGCACCAAAAATAAAAATAATGTGTACATTCAGAACAACTCAGAGACAAAAGACTGTCAATAACATTATAAATGAGCAAAAATGGAAAAAACTATTCCAAGACAGATCTATATACTACCGCAGTAAGATTGTTAACACTTCCATGACTGGAGCTTCCTAAAATTTTGCTGAAAACTCTGTGCCAATGCCAGTCGTAAATGAATTTCGAACTACAATTGCTACTAGTAGTCGCGCTCGTACCGTGTGCGCTCGTACCGTGCGCAACTATGGGAGCAAATGTACGCTAAGTTTACTAAGACTGTGTCAATGCTAGTCCAAGTCTTCTCGTACTAAAGCCGGCTAAGATATTGGGATGGAGGTGCCGGTCTTTAGTCCGAGTTCCAGGCCCATGCATTCCTTTGACACGAGTTAAGCGTTAGTGACCCGCTCAAATAAAACCACAATTATATGAAATAAAATATCACAATTGCGACAATAAACGGATATTTTCCGCAGAAGACATGCTATTTGATCTGAAACCCACATCAGTTGTGAATTGAAAGCGGTAATTTAATGCGAAAAGAGACATTTACCGCAATGTTTACAAATTTTTAAAAGTATGCGAACTCAGTTGACCTCGCGAACTGTGTTCGGCATTTTCCGTTGAAAATATTCCGTAGATTTTCGACTGACAATGCAAATTACGATGAATTCTCCATTGTAATCGTAATTATGTGTGTCAATAAATAAAAAATAAATAGATTAATTAAACATTGAAGATATAAATGTAATACATTAAATAAATTACGGGGAATTACAACCCTCTCAAAGTTTAAAACAGTGTAAACACAACGATCATTAGAATAAATAATATGGTGCTACATTTCCCACATTTGGTGGACTTCAGCGAAATTAAGATATATACTAAGCGAACAGAGCAATATAATGCTCTTGTTAAGCACACAAAAAGTCAAACAAAATTTGTATAAATTTTTAACTTTAAGTTTGAAAAGTCCCACTAAAACGGAAGAACTATATTTCGAAACTGTGTGATTCGGTTCTCCGATTATTTTATCAACACAAAGGTCAAAATGCACATGGATGAAAATCACACGCATGGCAAGTTAGACACAAGAGTTCTAATTTGCTCCAATTTTGACAAGTTGCTTGCGAAAATTGTCAACAAAACTACCTTTCTGATCCTCCATTATGTCATTAAGTTTTTAGTGCGGGAATTGTTCTCAAAGCACATTGGAAACTGGACTTTGCGGCGATCGGTTTTCTCCATTTTGTTCGGAAAACCCCGCGCTATATATAGAAACGGAAACTAGAATACTCAGAACAAACACCGGACAATGCCGAAGTTCTTCGGAACCTGACTTCGGCTTTCAGTAATGTAAACAAAATATAAAAAACAGCGATGTTGGTGACAATCAACCGGAATATTCTATGCGTAATTTAACATGAAAGTTAGATTATTATACACCATTATGACCATAAGATATCTCTCTTTCCGATGTATATAGCATCATGTATTGATTCATTAGGTAAATCGAGTAATATACACCACAGAATCCCGCCACAGATCGTGGGCGTAAGTCGTGTCAAAGGATTGGTATAGCAGCGGGCTTGGACTAAAGACCGGCACCTCCATCCCAATATCTTAGCCGGCTTTAGTACGAGAAGACTTGGACTATGTCAATGCATTCTCTTAAATATGCGAGTCTCCCTAGGAGCCTCGCATATAAGAGAGAATGTATGTACATTGGCCTAAAAATATTGTCCTTGACCATGTAAGCCATTGCGTTGTTATATAAGAGAGGCTTCATATGAGATGCACACAATCAATAAATTATTAAATAAGGATCTGATGTTAATTGTATAAAGGTTCTGAGTCTTCTGACATGTGCACACTCGTGCATTCATCAAAAAATCTCTATCTTAAATTATTTTTTTTACACAAGTTTTAGTATGAGGGGGAAAAAACACACCAACTCAGTCATAGGACAGTTTTGACGAAGATCAGCTACACAGGCTGAAATAGGTCACCCGTATCAATTTTATGTAAAAAGTTATACAGGTTACCGGAATTGTGATAAAGTGGTAAACCCAGATTGAAAATGATTGCAACATTGAACACTAAACATTTTACCAAAATGATGTCCCTTATTAGCTCAACTCAGATCAGGCTCGAAGATCACAGCCTAACTCTTGGTGAAAGGTCTTCCTTTTTAATAAGATGACGCCGCAGCCGAAGTGGTTTGGTAACAGATACCATCATCAGTGTCTGGGCTAGACGAGGTTGGTTAGAGTTTTAATTCATCTAATTTTTATGTTTTATGGTATCTAAAACAGGAAGACAATCAACCATGGTCATGCTGATCCTGTACAATAGTAACAATACGTCTCAGTAATACTAGTAAATGTCAGTTATTTTAGTGTTTTACAAAAATAAAATGAATAAAAAAACCTGCAATGGGTGAAAATCATTGATAATGATTTTCAAACTTGATCTGAGTTGAGGGACATCTCAATGTGCCAAATGTTCTGGTTACACTAAAGAACGAGGGAAAACAAAAAAGATGAAAAAAATATTAAGAACAGATCTCCTATGGTCAAATATAAACATTTGTTCAAGTGTTATTATATTAGTGATTTGGACTATTTTGACACCATATAAAGTCAAAAATAACTAACCAAATCATCAAAATCTTCTGTTAAATTAACTGCAAGAAGGAATACCATATATAAACATTGTGTTTGGATTTTGATCAGTTTCCGTTCGGGTGATGATTTCAGATACAGTGGTCAGGTCAGGGATCTTATTTTGAACTTTTGAACATGTACTCTAGTGATCCGAATAACCGTACCCGTACGATTGTTAATTTTGGAGAAAAAATCCACCCCCTACGATTCTTATTCAAGCCCCTACGATTATTTAATTTTGATCACCCATACTCCATGAATGATCGCATTATTCGTAGTTTTTAATCAAATGGCATGCATGAAACGGAATACGTTCAAAGAATTCGCGCAACCGTCTGGCATCGCAATATAATCAATGATTTGATCCATGGGAAGTAACTCCATCCTCGCAATTCGTGCGACCCTATTGCAATAGACAGACCCCCCTCTGCGGGTATTGTTTATCGTTCAGTGAGGCGAACAAAGGTGACAACGCGTTATGTCTGTGTTTTTTTTTACAATTGACGCGTTATTAACTGGGTGTTATGTTCTGATAAGAAAGGGACACCATACCCTTCCCGCATGTGTTACCGCTAAGGATCCCCTGAGTGTTAGATTTTTCAAGCCTTGTGCTGGAACTGAAAATTCGTATAAAAGTGTTGACGCAGTGTTCTCCATTCAAATCAATGACATTGAAAAGGTTCTGCAAGAACCAGACGTTGTCCGTGCTGGGTCGAGGAGTGTTTATTATAAGTTTTTGTTTGATAATTAAATCAGTGTTCTTCAATGATCTCCTTTTTCATTGACATTTCCACCCCCTACTATTATTCCGACCCCCACTATTATTCGGATCACTAGAGTATAGGGAATGGGCCGGACATTCAACTTGAGTGCTTGCAATATCACAGAAATCAGGTCAAATACCAAACACCTCCGATAATTCATATATATAGACCTCTATTATTTACACACCTCTATTATTTACACAGAGATAATTTGTTATCCAACAAAACGAGTTCAGTGCTCAAAGCTCTAAAGACCGAACTGAATATTTCTTATTCTAGGCATTGCATTTTATTCTGCGGTTTAACACATTTGACCACTGCTATGAGTTATCTCGTACTTTTTGCATGTAATTGAATGGGTGTCAGCAGTGAACGTGTTAAGAACAACATACTATCATGTCTAACTGCTAAATCTTTAAAGTCTATATTATCTAATTTTGGTATGTAATATCATTTAAAATTACATTTTATCACATAAAATACTGTATTCTCTTTATTTTCTTTCTCTATTCTGCTTTAGTCTTTAGTGAAACCCAAATATTCTCATTGTAACATTAATACTCTGGACAGTGTTCCAAATAAACACAGCATTTTAATTCAGATTGTTTGTTTCATTATCTGCTATGGCCACACCTTGCCGAGGCCCAGTTTTCTTGTTTTGGGTTGCATGTTTACTATATTTGCTCCCTCCGCCGAAAACTATCAAGAGTATGTTTTCTCATTGAGGCCATTCTTATTTATCAGTTGAAGACAGCGCTTAATATGTGTTTTGATGACAGCTGTACATAATCACACAATTTGCATGACAAGTATTATATTAAATTGATACCAAAGGTATGATATTTAAAATATACATGGATCAAGTGCTAAATTTTACTCATAAGATGTCATGTTTGTTTATATTTTGACAACTGTGCCGAAGAGGGACACTGGAACAGGCATATTAACAATCTCAGACTGAATAAGAATAATAAGATGAACCCCTATGGAAATGTTGGTGTATGGTCATTATGATAAGTTATTATTTGATCATTTGTTCACACACATGTGAAGAACACACACATAATAATGAATCGCACCATCCACCTATTCTAATATTAATAAATGAATATCAGTTGTCACTTACAACACGTTTTGTACCTGACTGTATATAAACAATTAATACCTGCTTTCTTGACCGGCGATTCTGTTGGGCTATATTCTTTCCTTGGCCGTTTTGAAGTGCGAGTCCTTGTCCGAAGACCATGACTATTTGTAACAGCTTGATCAGTTGTTGTCACATCTTTGGTTCCTTCGTTTTGTCCTCCACTTCCAATAGTTCCAGATGCGGAAGAATCGACAGTCGCCAGACTGGCATTCCTTGCAGCGGTTTTCGACCTTCGTTCGGTCGTTCCCAACCTGATGTCGTTGACAGAAGTCTTTGCATCTTCTGAATGATCGACACTCGCTAATCTTGTTGTTATTGTGGAGATCACGCTATAAATTACATGGAAATTTAATTATGTTACAATAAAAATTAGCCTAGAAATTATCACTCAACTAGTATTCGCCACCGGGAGATTATTCAAGATGGCCGCCCATCGGCATCTGCTTACGATAGAAAACCCATCAAAAACAATAAAATGATGCCTATTTTATCTGAACAGTTGAATTAAAATTTGAAATATGAAAATCTGCCTCTGATTGAGTGGTAATCACATGTGTTTACGCTTGAATATGGTGATAATAAGCAGTCGATTAGCATCACCGGTCCGTCGGAAACTGTTGAAAATGGCGCTCGCAAACAAGGAAGGAAAATTAATTCAAAACAATACTCTTACCAGTTGTCCTGCAAGTTCTCTTTTGCAGGTTGATCCGCTTGCACATTCTTCTTTTTCTTGTCCAAAGGCATAAGTCAGGCTCGGTGGATTTGCAAAATAAAGAAACAATTCACATTTTCCGGATATCAACAGAACACAAAACTTGACCTTGTTTAGCTTACTACTGGTACGACGACTACTACCGAACGATGACGTTGTCTCGGAAAATTGCAACGTTGACTCGTGGTAACGGCGACGGCTCACGGTTCCGGGATATCGACGTCAACAACGCATTCTGGACAGAAACAAGACCATGAAGACTTTATTTAGTGACATATTAAACTTAAAGTGCACCGGCATAGCTATTATTTTCTGTAACATTGTGTCATGTTCGTGAAGTGCACTGTTGGTCACTTTTGATAATACATTTAGATGGCTTGCAATAGGGGGGAAATAGACATCTTTAATGACTATAGTATATATTCGCCCATTCAAGTTTACAGCCTATTTTAAACAAACTTCAGACCCTAATGGCTTTTCTTTTGTGTTGTTCGGGCTTTCATGAGTGTGTGTGTTAGTTTTTTGGTTTTTTTTTATATGTGTATGTTTTGTTTTTTTTTGTCAAAGATTTCATAAAAATAAAATATATTTTTAAAAAATAATACAACAAAAATTCAATGTTTCAGAACACGGGCCTGTAACGCGCTCCGCTGTCCGCCCCACCCCCTTTTGCGCTGCCCATATCCTCTATCTATTATACTACCATTAACGTGAAGCAGGCGCGTATATATAGGGGCGGCGTATATGGGCAGCGCAAAGGGGGGGGGGGGCAGACAGCGGAGCGCGTTTAATATGTAGGGTAATGTGGGGCATAATGCGACACATAAGCACATTAGACCCCACCATGCCACTAAAAACGATGGAAGGGCACACATTATTAAACTAAAAGTTAGATAAATATTTCCACTATATATATTAATACTCACACTTGCCTGGGAAGCACCAATTTCTGAACAGCATTACTCCCCGTCGACGTACCCAATCCGTCGCATTATGCCCCATACACGGGGTACAATGCGACACATTTGACATCACAACACCAGCATATACCGAACCTAATAAATGCAAGACGGTCTGCAGTTTCTTTTCTTTTGTGGATTGAAAGAATGTATAGGCGTTATTTAAAGTCATAGCAGCAGACCAATGAGACATTTTATTGATTTACATGGCCGGTAAAATATCACCATAAAGTTTTGATTTCAGGAAAATGGCCGGGGTAGGGTTAACAATAATTATTTATCTATATCATGTTTTAATGTTTGGGAATGATCGAATATGTTTTTTTTATTTCTTTTCTTTTGAACTAAGGTTACGATACGATTAACTTTTCCAGGTTTGATTTGCGATATATGCCTAATCATATTTTTTTCTCGTACTGGTTGTACCCGAGTGTCGCATTATGCCCCACAACCAGACAACCTGTCTCTCCCCCAAATATGAGTGAATGTGAATAACCGATGTACATAAAACTGATCAACTTACGATATAACTTGTCTTACTTTACCAAAATATGCATGTAGCTTTGGTGGTAGTGGTAAGATGTTCTCGTTTTAACATGTACACGACCTACCGGAAGTTATAAACCATTCAAAAAGGGGGTCACCAAATGTGGGTACCCCTACTCCGGCGTTTCGCATGTGAGATTAAACAGTCATAATGATGTCGGTCCAATTGGGATGTCCACTTCTATGATTGGTCTTACTAAAATAATTAATGTGCGATTCAACTTCAGTCATGGAAAAATCATATGGCCTGATAACGACCGTCTGTCGCATTATGCCCCGCGTCGCATTATGCCCCACATTACCCTACAGGCCCCTGTGTTTCAGAATCATGAAATCCCTCTCTGGTTGTAAATTTCCAAATTGATATTTTCGTAATTTAAATGACCTAAAGTATATATTTAACTTTTAGGCATGTAAGCCTATAGGCCTATAGGCATATGAGGGTGATAACCCCCCTTTTCGGACGCCGGATTCGGGGTCTGTTATATGGCGTATATAGGCTATACCGGATTCCAGACCAGCGTATCTATAGGCCTACCCCGGATGCCATCGGGCGCATATTTCGGATGCCGGATGCTTCCATTGACATTCCTATTGACGTTAAACACGGAAAAACTTAGTTTTTGACGATTCTGAGTTATATTGAATAAATCCAAATCCAAATGCGAAGATTGTCAATCTTTTGACACCGTGCATGATCATAAATGCGACAAATATCTTACAAAACTCAGAGGATTGATAACTACATAATTTTTTTCTTCTGAAGATTCTGAGTTATATTGAATAAATCCAAATCGCGAGGCCAGTTGTGTGTGTGGGGGGGGGGGGGTATTCGGACAACCAATACCCTCCCTGAGTGAAAGGGTTATAATTCAGTTCGGTATTTGCTCTTTCTGCGATATCCTAGCCTAGCTGCAGCTATACTTTCCTGAGCCGTGGTACATTTAATTGGTAGCCCCCCCCCCCCAACAATACGTAAATTGTAATAACGACATTACATGAGAAAATTGTAGGGCATAGAACCCAGTCGATTGGGTGGTAATTTTTGGGGGTTTTTTTGTTGAATATTAATTATTCGCCAACGGCCAACCCTACACCCTGCCGTTTAATCCGTGAAAATTGGACCATGCAGAAAGGTGATTTTGGGAATTTTCTGTCACAGGGTAGGCCTATATATATATACGTATGTAAACCCAGTGCCAGTCGGTTTTGTGGTAATATTTTGAGTGGAATCTTAATTAATCGTCAACAGCCACCCTATAATGTTTATTCTGCGAAAACCGGACCAGAAAGAGTATTTCGGTATTTCCATTTTGGGTTGCATGCAGGGTAGCATATATATCGAAACCCAGTGGGTTAATTGGTGGTAACACAAATAATGTTGGGAGGTATCTTAAGTATTGCTGGACGGCACACTATATACGTATACAGTGCAGAGAAAATCGAACACAGAATGTTTTCAATAATGAATTTAAGTAACTGATGTCACGTGATCGAACTTTCAATGGTTTGTTTCTACACAAAAAAATTCACACCGGTTTGCAATTGTACTCCAATGCATGTTTCAACATAATTATATACCCATGTATATATTTATGTATATGTGCTATCAGATTATAAGTTCAGAAAAAAATTGAATCTGTCAGTCATGCTGCTAAACCAACAAACTAGCCTAGGCCTAGCTACTATAGCCAATATATATATATGGAGAATAATTCCAATGCGCATCATGTCAACTTTTACTTTATTACTCACTCTATTTTCAATAAATTTAGTGAAAAGAGTATTCCGGATGCCGTCTCTCTGGTATGGGGTATTCCAGATGCTGGGGTCAGTTTTAAGCCGGATGCCAGGGGGAGGGGCTGAAAATGGTAGTCTCGATCAACATAATTATATATGGAGATCGCGGCCTACATCTTTATAAGAGCACACATGTGCATGGCTATATATATAAGCCTCATATATGGCCCATATATTTTTAATAATCTTTGCCGGAGCTAAATAATTATAGGCCTACATAGGCCTACCTGTTGCGAACTGTTGATAATTCACTTTAAATATAGGCTTATATATAGGCCAAAAGAAGAAATTGCTTTCTGACCACTGTACATATATGGACTGAGTGCACCCTGAGTGAATAGAACAATTTTGTTCAACATACGAACTGAGACTATTAAAAAGTAGTCAAATGTCTCATTATTTATTGTGCAAAAGCTTTGGGACCTCGATCAGACAATATAATTGCAACGATCGAGACACAGGTTTGCTTAATAATTTAATTAGAACAAGATAAATAGAGTCGCTCAATTTGATTTAATTCGGATCATGAACAAATAGAGCGAGAACTAGCTTTGTCTGGAATAATTCACATTCAGTATTATGTTGAGTGTTTGGTTGTTAGTTCTTTTTTTTTTTCTTCTCGGCGTAATTTCAAAATTATAAATGTCCAAAACGCGTAAAGAGAATTGCGTCTTCCACCCTCGTGGCAGGTGCACGTTTGTTTTGTTTATGTTTATGTACGATGTTTGCGATGTCATCAGTAATCAGCGTTTCATTCGTGTATAGACGTCACGTGACATCACGTGCTCAAGTCGCTTTTTTGACAATAACCAATGAAAACTCATCAATTAAAGGTCGTGGTCTAGGTAGTTAATTGGTCGATATAAATAAACAAAAAAGGTCAACCGGCTTAAATTCTGCCCATGCGCATTACAACAAAATTGGACTAATGACATCATCACCGTGCAAAATTTTCGTAACGCCCGCAGCCGATTGACATATTAACTTTTCTTTGAATGGTTCTTGGCAAGTTCTTTTGTGATACTTCTTCCAAGATACAACTAAAATGACAACTACAAATATATTTCAAGGCGCCGAAGACAGGTCGTCTTCTAGGTATGTTTGATGAGCAACGCTCCCAACAAAAGAGGTTGTATTTCAACTATTTGTAATTTGTGTTAAAATAATGAAAATTTTATTTTCACGATTCAGCAAAATCTGGTGTGGCATGTGGGGACTCGTGTGTCGGACAAATTTATGAAATTGCACGATAGCCTTCGTAATATCTATATATTATCAGGGTTACTGGGGGATTGGTTCCCTCATATGCCGTGATATGGTGGGCCTATATTATGGGCTATATTATATTATACTATAGTAATTAGTATATACTAATACTAGTAATAGTAATAGTACTACTAGTACTACTACTAGTAGTAGACTTGAGTGATGTGTTCAGGCCTGAGGCTGTGCCATTTTAAAATTTTAAAAGCGTAAGTATACCTTCAGACGACCACGAAGGCACGATACAATTGTAAGTGGGGGAATCGGGCCCGACAAGATCGTGGATAGTTTGTTCAGACGATTGCGATTGATATCGTAGGTTGTTCTAAAGCATCATCTTAGCATGTGATTGACTACCCCTACGGTCATTTTCAGCTACGATTTTTACGTACACACGACTGCGATTACGTCGCAAGTGGAGGTAACCAAGGAGACGCCACGATTTCGCATCTAAAATCAAACAGCGCTTGATATTACTTTATGACCTACGATTTTGACGTGGGCATGCGCAGTCCATATTCCGGTTACTTCCTACGACGGAAATCTTTCCACTTACGATTGTATGGTTGTCGTCTGAAGGTACACTAACTTCGCCCACGACAACATTACCTGAACAAATGTTGTAATGGGGGGGGGGGGGAGTCGGCATTTTGCATTCGGATCTTTATTCAGTGATCTCAAATGAGACTTTTCAGCCTGACACTAGTGACAGTGACAAGCTTAGTATGTGACCGAGTTCTTATTTTTATCAGAATACCCTGACCAAGTAACAGGTTGCGATCCCCGGTCCGCTAGCACGAGAGACCAGCACGCTACCTCTCGGCTACCGACTTCCTGTAAATATGATCTATTTCAGTATTTGCGCTTACAAAAGCGCAATTGATTTGTGGTTAGGTTAAATGATTTGCACTTAAGCCTAAATTACATGCGCTTAAACGTAAATGATTTGCGCTTAAACGTAAATGATTTGCGCTTAAGTCTACATGATCTGCACTTAAGCGTAAATGATTTGTGTGTAAGCGTTAATATTTGAGTTTTTAAATTTCACTGCAAATGACATGTTATTTGTACTTAAGCTCAAATATTTACACTTAAGCACAAATATTTGCGCTTATCATTAAATTGGAAAATGTATGGAAGGTCAAATTCACATTTAATAATTAATTGTGCTTAAGCGCAATTTATGGATATATGTAAGTTGTAGCTCCTATTGTCGTATTGACATCTCACTTCTTGTTTTCATTGGTTTGGATGGGTAGGGACTAGGGAGCTAGCCTAACTTTTTAGCTCACCTGAGACGAAGTCTCCGGTGGAGCTATAGTCATCACTCCTCGTCTGTCCATCCGTCAACAATTTAAAAAACATCTTCTCCTCCCGAACTATGAGACCGATCGGGTTCATATTTGGTGTGAATGTTCCCTAGGTGACTCACAATCAGATTTGTTCAAAAGATGTCACCAGGTCATAGTTTCAATAATAGGGCTATAACTCAATCCTTCCATAGTAATTCTTAAAACGACATCTTCTCTGAAGTTGTCGGGCCGAATGGGTTCTTATCTGGTATGAAGGGTCCTTGGGTGACTGGGATTCAGATTTGTTCAAATGAGATCACTGGGTCAAATGTGGGCGTGGCTAAAGACATAAATCTGAAGAAAACATTTTTTTTTTAGATTTAACTTATTGCTCAATTTAAAGGGGTACTGTACCCAAGATGTTGTTGTTGGTTTCTATAATCCCCGAGTCGGAGAATAATGTAACAACTTTTCCATTTTTTGAAAGTTTGTTGAGTACGAAGTATTGTTACGGATGGCAAATTTACCGGAATGCAAACATACAAATTGTCGTTGTCGAGTAATTTTTGTAAAGTTTTCAACCAAATGAATCAAATAAACATTATATTATATGGTTAGTAGTCCCATATACTCATTTAAGTTAGTGTACCGTCACTAGTCAATGAGTGGCTTGGGTTTTCTCCCCATATAAGCATAATGTTTCAAACGATCGTGTGTGCAATTGTTTTCCTAATCCAATATCCCTCAATTATAATTTGATTACGTTTTGTACACGGAAATTCGAATTTTAAGAGACGCCATTTTATGGCTGGAGCCATAAAATCAATTTATATTAAATTATTAACTTTTAAATTATTAAATTTTAAGATAGCCTATTAACCTGAGCGTTTACAGAATACATCTTCGACTCAAATTACTTATATTTCTATATAGTATCGATAATAGATCGTTGTTATCACCGGGAATTTATTGAAAATGGCGTACAGTACCCCTTTAACCCAAAAAAATTTAAATTAAAAAAAAAATAATTAAAATTTTGAAGAACTTATGACATTACATCTTCGGGAGGGGAGGTACCTCTAGTCACTGCACTAAATTTTTTTGAAATCAGTGGTTTTGGAGAAAGCACGAACAGACAGATGTACAGAAATGTTCAGTAAGTTACTTTAATATCCTTGCATTCCCACTACAGCAAGCCATCCGTGTACTCTGATGGACACATGTTTATAAAACAGAGCCAGATGGATAGATAACAACTGCTATGGCCATAGTACTCTCCATCCTCAGAGTGTAGATTCATGTCATTCATAATTTAAATGAGATTAATAGTGTTTGTCAATGAAGCACCCTCATTGTTTACATTAACAATCAGTGGTCATTAAAATCAGATTAAATTCATTTTCTCCAAGCTTGAAATAAGTGTGTCTGGCATTTGTAGAATGAGGTTCCCAGAGGGTTAATTTAATTATGCTACCCTACACGGCAGGCTAGCATCACCAAATACACCCTATGAGGACCTCATTCTGCTTAGGCCTCATCTTCTGGGAAGTATCTAGAGTCTCAAATTGACATTTTAGCTGTTTTTTTCCATTCTGTTCAGATTCTATATTCCCTAATTTGCAGACGATAAAATGCATAATTGAGGTGCCCAATGGGTGTGCATACGTCACCAACTTCAGCTGGAGAATTTCTATCTGTCCCTACTCTTGAGTGCCTAATAAATGTACAGGGTGGAATAATAGTACAGGTTGGAAAATGTCACATAACTGAATAATAGTACAGGGCGGAATAAACGTACAGACTGGAAATATTAGTACCGGTACCATACATCCCCACATAACGCACCATCTGACTGGTTTACTGATGCCATGTGACATAAATAGTTTTGATGGATAGCCAGGTCTGTGAATCTGCAGTGTGCTGATAACTGTTTGTCAACAATCAGAGTTCATTTCTTTATGAATAACACAATTTAAGATTGGTGAATTATTTCTTTTGGTTAATTTAATAAACGTACAGGGCCAAATAACGATCGTACAGGTGGGAATTTTACCTCTATTTTAATAATCGTACATGTATGTTTATTAGGCACTCAAGAGTAGGTCTCCCATGGCAGTTGAGGATTAAGTAAAATTAGGTTCCCAGATTGTGAATTTGGTGATGCTATCCCACCTTACAGAATAGCATCACTACTTTCACCCTGTGGGGACCTCAGACACTAAATTCAGGCTTGGCTGTTCCAATATTATTTTCTTAACAACCACTTATCTATGTGAACTCATTATACCTGCTTATGGACAAACAATGGAGGTATATTGGTGTTGTTAGATGGAAACTGTTGGTCTGTCAGAGTGTCCTTCCATCCATTGTTCTGTCCATCCATCCATCAACAATTGTTTTCTTCTCGAGATCCATATGAAATCCCTACCTGCAGGCGACTCGCATTCGGATTTGTTCAAATAGGTTCATCGGGTCAAATAGGAGGGATACCAGGGCCATAACTTTCTCCCTCCATAGAAATTCTAACAACTATTACTCTCAAGAACCATCAAGTCTATTTAGCTTATATTTGGTATGCAGGGTCCTTGGGCGGCATGTTCAGCTCTGTTCCAATGGGGTCATTATTTGGAAAATCAATTAACTTCAACTCTTAAAAGCGACTGTTTAAAATTACTAGATGAATAGATCTCATAGATGGGGATTCATGTTTGTTCAAATAGGGGCAGAGGTAAGATATTTAGCTCACACTACCTGTAGCTATGTTGTATGCTACTGGTATAATAATATATAGATTCCTCTTGAAAATTTAATTTCTGATACAACATTAGTTGTAGATTAGATTTTCACACCAAAAATAAGTTAGAGTAGTTCTCATAATTTGATTTTATTTTCAAACCAGTATGTTTTTAAACCAACAGTCCATATTTGCCTACTTCATGTTAAACTGTTGTACCAAAATGGGGCAAAAATTTTAACTTTATGGGAGATGTCAGGTTGGAAATTCCCAAAAGTTTGAGAGCTTGAAGCACCCATTCCAGTTATAAAATTTCAACATAAGAGGGATGTGCAAAAGGAATTTTGTGAACTTAGGACTATGGTATGGCAGGATTTCTGCCAGGGGGATTTTAATGAGTCCGTATTGGGGAAACATAACTCGACGGGAAGACCATGGTTCGTCCCGTTGTGCGAAAATATTGTTATTTGTCACTGAAATGTAGCCATTTCCTTGCACCTGAGATAATCACAAAGCAATCCAAAGCTAAGTATGTTAGGCAAGTGACTGTGGCAAGTCGATCATTTCCGTGGGTGCAATGATTGTGTTGATGGTATCCAGATCATTAATCATGTAATTACGCACGTACGGTTTTATCAGGGATTATCTACAGGGAATATTTATAACGGCGTAATGTGAATGGTAGCATAATCTTTCAAATGAAATTGGAATGCGTAGCTTGTTCAATAGTCTGCATTAGTCCAATAACTATAGTGACGACCCCTGCTATAGAAGAGTTTTAGCCAACGTGTTATAAAATATAATTGAATTTTGGCGGGAAATGTGAACAAGTGCCTCGTTGTAAAACCATAAAATCAAAATGAATCGCAGAATATGAACTCCGCAGAGGGACCCATCAATTATATAGTCCCAATGCAACAGATCACGGAGCATCAGTAGTTTCATCCATGGAAATCCTGTGCACAAAAATCTCCCGACTCAGCAGTTTGACATTCTTAGATCAAAGTATGTAATTGTACCATAGCAAGGGATCTCCAAGCGTGAGTAGTTTCGTCAACGGAATTCCCATGTACAATAATATCCGTAACACACTGTGTGCAATTGACCCGCTTTTTCACCAGTATTCTGTAATCCCCGAAATCCTGTTGTGGCCGTTTTTTTCTTCTTTCGGCATATTGCTATTGACTTATGGTACTTGTATGAATCAAACAGATCATCTGCAAGGAGAATGAGGCCGTCCTACGGACGCCGCGCCATACTAACGGAAACCCTGGGTATGGTTAAGATTATCTTGTTTAAAAGGGGGTTGGAGATTAGACAGTAGTGTGCACTTAGAAATTTCAAGGTGAAGAGCCCGGCTCATCAGCAAATCCCAGCTATGTCCCTGTTTAGAACTACTTGTTAGCTCAACTTACTTTGTAAGTTTGAGCTATTGCCATGGGTTGGCGTCCGTCGTCTGTGTGTGCATGCTTGTGTGCGTCCGTCAACAATTTCCTTTGGTGCGGGCTACAGGTCGTATCTTTGGTCTGATCTTTATTAAATTTGTCATGAATGTTGACATGTAGATGGGAAACGAGTCATTTTGGGGTCATTCGGCCAAAAAACATGACCGCTCGTGGCCATCTTGGATTTAAAATTTAAAATACTGTTTGTGTGATCATCATAAAATTTGTCATGAATGTTGAAATTTATATGTAGATGGGAACGAGTCATTTTAGCCAATTTTTAGGATCATCGGCCAAAAAACATGGCCACTGGTGGCCATCATGGATTTTACTCTTTGCATCACTAAATCCTTTGACACATCCTACAGACCACATCTCTGCTCCGATCATCACCAAACTTCATATGGATCATCGGGGCGACCTCTAGATGGGAACGAGTCATTTTGGGGTCATACGGCCAAAAAACATGGCTGCCGTCAGCCATCTTGGTTTTTACTCTTTACATCACTAAATACTTTGGCGTGGGCTACATGTCGTATCTTTGGTCTGATCTTTATGGAATTTGTCATGAATGTTGACATTGACTTGTAGATGGGAACAAGTCATTTTGGGGTCATTCGACCAAAAAACATGGCCACTGGTGGCCATCGTGGATTTCAAAATTAAATCCATTGGCGCGGGCTACAGCCCATACTGTTTGTCTGATCATCATAAAATTTGTCATGAATGTTGACATTTACATGTACACGGGGGGAGAACTGCGACGTGAGGATCGGTGGCATTCCAATAAAGAGACGGTGGAAATCCGATAAACGAGACGGTTCGCTTTCGGCGACAAACGAGATTTTCTTCGGGTTTGGGCATTCAAACGGAATTGCCGTGACAAATCAGGTTTCATATCATCATATCGTTATTTAAGTTACTAATATCCATCAAAATCTAGACGCTACATTGACTAAAAACAAGAGAATAGCCATTTAAAAGTCACGCGACGGTTCGTTTTCCGATAAAAGACACGCGACGGTTCGTTTTTATCGGAAAACGAACCGGTTCGTTTTTATCGGAAAACGAACCGTCGCGTGACTTTTAAATGGCGATTCTATTGGTTTTATTCACTGTAGCGTCTAGATTTTGATGGATATTAGTAACTAAAATAACTATATGATGATATGAAACCTGATTTGTCACGGCAATTCCGTTTGAATGCCCAAACACGAAGAAAATCTCGTTTGTCACCGAAAGCGAACCGTCTCGTTTTTCGGATTTCCGCCGTCTCTTTATCGGAATGCCACCGATCCTCACGTCGCAGTTCTCCCCCCGTGATGTAGATGGGATCATGGGAACGAGTCATTTTAGGATCATTCGGCCAAAAAACATGGCCACTGGTGGCCATCTTGGATTTTACTCTTTCCATCACTAAATCCTTTGACACATCCTACAGACCACATCTCTGATCCTATCATCACCAAACTTCATATTCATCATTGGCCAGGGGTGGCCCCTAGTTGGGCACGAATCATTTTTGGGGTAATTCCAGGGGGGGGGGTCATCCACTTTTTTCCATACACTAGGCCGGGGTGGGTGGGTGGTTCAGCTGCGAAAAAGTCACTTTTTTCCTGAGTGGTTGCAATTTTTTCCTCTTACAACATTTCTTCAATATAAATGCCTCAAAGTGTTCAGCATCATTGTTAAGGTGTGTATGACACTTAGGGCAGTGCTTAGGGGGGTAGTTAGTGTGGATATGGGCATGATGCTTCTCAGAAATCCAGATTACGAACCAACTCTCAGGAATTCGCCTTTTACATCCGATCACATTGCCATGTACCAATGCTACTGGTTCCAGATGAAAATGGACAGTTATGTAGCACATGAATAAACTTTAATATAAATAAAATGAAAAAAGCTATTCATTTATCTCATTAATATTTACTCATTATACCTGATCAGACCAGATGACTCAGTCAAAATTGTATCGGAACTTGGCATGGGACTGTAGACTGCAACAACGCATATCACTGAGATAATAATCTTGAGATGGTGGGACCCAGATAAAAGATTGGGCGAGCATACATAGACCTTGAATGTGTAGATATGGAGAAGGCTGCTAAGTGGAATAAACAAAATCAGAACAGATGAGTGAAAAGAAGGGAAAGAAAATATAATATAACTTAATATAATATGCAAGTCTAAAAATAATGTGCTGGTCATCAGCAAAATGATCGAAGTCTGCAGAGGGCGAATTTGGCGATACTACCCGGCATAGCATCAACAAATTCAACCTCTAACGACCTCATTCTATTTTGGTCTCGACCAACCATGGAGAACTAGCTACATATGAGGGTCACATATGGTGAATTTGGTAATGCTATAGCCCACTCTGCTGGGTAGCATCACAAAACTCACCCTCCTTGGAGCTTATTCTGCAGACTGCATATGACGTCTTATTTTCAAGTTTCTATTTACACGCAGTACATGTATTTGTATGAATGCTTGACCTGGGTCTGGTCTTAGCACAGTACCTAGCCCAAGAACTCAGCTCATGGAAATGAAAATTAGTTTTGTGATACATAGTGGATTTCAGCTGAATACCTGTATTGTTGGAGAGTTAATTGCCAGGTGGTGTTGCCCTAATAATTTTTTCAAAAATCATAATTGACATAAATTCATGTGATACTATGGGACACATCTAAAGTTACACTTTCTGTGATGAAAAGAAGGTACACTAATGCTTTTATATTTGTTTACATGTATAATGAGCATTATGAGCTACCTTAGACAATATTTTGGACAATATTTGGGGAAGAATCAATCAATAATTTACTGATCAGCACATGTATTCTGTGTGTTATTTTGGGTTTTTCCAGGTATTTTTTTAGAACCTGTTTCGTGTTGTTACAAAAGTTGGAATGACTTAGAAGAACCAGAAATGGAAATAGGGTAACTGTAATACTGACCATCAAGCTTAAATGGTGTGATGTTACAGATTTGGAGGTAAAAAGGGGGTGGGTACCCCGCATGAAATTGGAAAAAATATTTTTTCCTTCAAATAGGGGGGTGGTGGGTACCCAAGAGCCGGAAAAAAGTTTGTTCAGCCTAATGTCATGTCACTTTTTTCCGACCCCCCCCCCCCCCCACCCCCCCCCCCCCCCCCCCCCCCCCCCCCCCTGGTAATTCGGCCAAAAAACATCTTGGATTTCAAAATTGAATCAATTGGCGCCGGCTACAGGCCGTACTGTTTGTCTGATCATCATAAAAAGATTTGTCATGAATGTTGACATTTACATGCAGATGGGAACGAGTCATTTTAGGATCAATCGGCCAAAAAACATGGCCGCTGGTGGCCATCTTGGATTTTACTCTTTGCATTACTAAATCCTTCGGTACACCCTACAATCCACTTCAACCCCTGTCACACTCAGGCCGGTGCTTGCATTGCGCTGCAAAGATACCAAAATAACACGCAGGAGGAGCACGGAAAATTGTCCAACTTTTAAAACAAAGTATGCTCCTATTGCGTTCCTACTTTGTCAAGTCTCATGCTCTTAGTGCGTTCAAGTCGCTGTCATTGTTGCTAGTACGTTCTCAATAAGTTTGCACAACGTTCTCTGCGCGGGCGCAGAGAGTATAGATAGCGCCTCCTGCGTTCTCCAGGCATAGTCAGTTTTTAGTTTGTGGGGAAAATACCCAACAATCCGCAATATATTAGCTGTCTGATAATCTGATTAAACCACTGTCACACTCCCCTGTGATCAGGCCGGCGCTTGCCTTGCGCTGAAAAATAATCAAAGCGCCAAGCAAAGAGCACTAAGGTAGCCAAGAACCTATTGGTGACGCAGTTGACACTGGCTAGGACAGGAGAGGGTCCCCGTGATCGCTCCAGAGCGCCGCGCTTGTTTTGTGCATGCATGCACAAAACAACTGCAGAGGTTCTGCGTTCTGACCAGGGCGCAGTGCTGTCGCCGTGGAAACGAAAAGCGAGCGTTGACGTAGCAAGAAATCATCTCTCTCCCGACTTTATTGCGCTACCACGTAGTATTGTGGACTGGTTCCCGATCATAGAACGTCCACACAATATTGCCACTGCAAATATGGCTCTCGCTATATGTGACATGTCCAAGCATGACCAATGGCGTTCTTCCAATGCTTGCAGCAGATTTACACTACGATCCCACTTTGAAATGTGATCTGCTCACCCACACCATCGGAGTTTGCATATAATATGTAAATTTAAACTGGAATCAGATGTACATGTATTTCGTCGCGAATGCGGCACATAATATATGACATGGAATACGCAACAAGAATAGTACACGTGAAGTGGCACCTAAAGGAATCCAATGTATTCCGTATATACATGTGCTACATGTAAATTTGGTTTGGTTTGGTTTATTACGATTTATCGTCGTTCTAGCCGCTAGGCCACACACGATGTTGTCAATTTTACGGGTGGAGGAAAAAACACGCAGAGGCTTGTGCTACTTGTAAACAGGCATAAACAATCATGGGAATGGTGCTGTCACCCTCCATAGGTCATGTGATTCAAAAATAAAAAAAGGTATATAGTAAGCCGATCTATTTAGCCCTGACGAAATTCGCGTTATCACTATCATACTATAGTGTAAAATTGAATTGAAACATATGCTCAATTTAAATTATGACTATATATCCGGAACATATAAAACATATAAGTTTGACAATTTCTGACACTTTTTCTCCTGTGTGTTACTCGCATTTTTATACAATTTCAACTCAAAGCAAGCGCCAGCGTGATCGCAGCGAAGTGTGACAGGGGTGTGAGCAGATCGCATTTCAAAGTAGGATCGTACTGTAAACCTGCTGTAAACGCCGGAAGAACTCCATTTGTAACGCTTGGGCGTATAGTGAGCGCCACCGTCGCAGTGGCAGCACAGCATGGACGTTCTATGAGCGGGAACTAGCCCATAACGCCTCATGACAGCGCAGAAAGTTCGCGATAAGTTTGGGAGAGAATCGCAATGGGCGTAATAATGACGGGAAAGACACGCAGTGAGAGTCTGATAAGCTTACTGCAGTCGCAAAGGACAAGATTTATTTTTTGCTGCGACCACGAGTAGCTAATATGCCCTGTTGCTACGTCCTCACGTCGCTCGCTTTGCTTTGCGCTGTCACGACGATAGTACTACGCCTTGGTCCGAACGCCGAGCCTCTGCGCTTGTTTTGTGCAGGCACAAAACAAGCGCGGGGCTCTGGTGCCTATGGCCGATCATGGGGACCCTCTCCCGTCGTAGCCAGTGTCCACTGCATTACCAATCGGTTCTTGGAGACCTTAGTGCATTTAGGTGGGCCCTTTGATAATTTTTGCAGCGCAATACAAGCGCCGACCTGATGGCAGCGGAGTGTGACAGGGGCTTTCCAACAGCCGATCATCACCAAACTTCATATTAATCTTGATATTGATCTACTAGATGGAAGCTATCAAATATATTTGAATTTCATTCGAAAATATAGCTGCCAGCAACCATCTTGGATTATCTCTTCATGTTGATAATCTAGTATTCCTTAGACATTTCAACTTTCCGCATTCCTAATCGCTCCATTGACTGTAACACATGAAATTATTCCATTTCCAAGTTGAGCTACAGTGTTATTGACACTTTCATTTTAAAAGCAGTCATTTGGAATGAAATACAAAAAATTATAAGACCAAATAAGCAGCATACAGGGGGAATTTTTACTTGAAATTTAATAAGAGTACAGGTCTGTATTTTTATTTGGATCCCGAGAGTAACATACACTAGGTACTATTTTGTTGTTTAATAATTATTTATTGAGTTTGAAGTAATGAAGACAGAAGAGTCTTTTCATGAATAAAGCATTCAGATCGGAAGTGCTAATAAGCAGACGTTGCATTTAAATTATGAATTTATGTATGAATATCATGTCGGGACAGATGCAATTGTTTGCGCTCGGATGACTGAACCTGACTCAGGTGGAACTTGTACAGTATTGAATTTATACCTTTTGTGTTATATAGGAAGTATTAGCTATAACAATAATTGGCTAAATTATTTGGCTTGTTCATTGACTAGGGTCCTGCGACCACCTGGTGGAATTTCCTCCAACATATTTGGTGGATATGAGGAAGAAGCTCCAAAGAAACCTCAGAATACTCCGGCCCCAGCTCCTTTTGCTGAAGAAAAAGTTGCTGCACAAAATCCACAAACACCAGATGTCGTAGCTTCTAATGGAAAAGAAACAGAAGAATCTCTGACTCCGCAGGCTACTGGTACTCCTGGAACGAATGATGAGGAAGCAAATAAAAATAGAGGTAAATAGTATTTTATCCAGGGCCTTTCACAATGCCAGATATTAGTAGCTGATAAAATTTCCAATTTTGCTTTTAATGTGTAATAAATCATCACTATAATCCCAATCACGTATGTTTGCAATCGATACGATGTTTCACTCATTGGGCTCAATCTTCGCTTTGGATATTAACGATGTTTGCCAAGATTAGACGATGGTAAATTAATATCCATGCACCATATCACATGCTATTGACTGGTCAAATGTTCAGTCTAAAAATAGAGGTAAATAGTATTTTATCCAGGGCCTTTCACAATGCCAGATATTAGTAGCTGATAAAATTTCCAATTTTTCTTTTAATGTGTAATAAATCATCACTATAATCCCAATCACGTATGTTTGCAATCGATACGATGTTTCACTCATTGGGCTCAATCTTCGCTTTGGATATTAACGATGTTTGCCAAGGTTAGACGATGGTAAATTAATATCCATGCACCATATCACATGCTATTGACTGGTCAAATGTTCAGTCAGGTCAAATCTTTAACCAATGGAAACGCATCTTTTGTAAAAACAAAAATCTACGTTTGTTGACATCTAAATTACCTATATAATGCTGGCATGTCACACAACTCCAAATATTACCATAAAACAACCAAACACTCAGAAAATTATACGCAAATGGGTGGTATATACTGGATTGACCTCATCCGTCCATCCAGACATTTATCAGTCACTCCGGACAGATATCTCAAACACCAGTTGTCGTTTCTGAACGAAATTTGGTATGGATATCCATTACTATGAGTGTTCTTGCATATTTTTTTTTCTTTCCGGATTTTCAGTTCTAGAGTTATTCATCTTTGTTTATCTGGGAATGTTATTATTTAATTTTTTTCTCCATCGGACAGATATCTCCACCATCATTTGACGAATCTCAATAATATTTTGAATGGATTCTCGCTACTATGAGGGCAATCAGTTGAGCCGATTGGACCGATTTAGCTTATATTTGGTATGGAGGGTCAGTGACTGGGGTCAAATAGGTAGATTGACCTCATTGCTCAATTTAAGAAAAAAAAAATTATTTGGAAAAAGAGTCATTTTGGGGTATTAAAAATTTGGCAAAAAAAATGGCAGCCAGTGGCCATCTTGGATTTAAAAATTCAATCCATTAGCACAGGCTACAGGCTGAACTGTTCGTCTGATCAACATGAAATTTGTCATGGATGTTAATATTGACATGTAGATGGGAATGAGCCATTTTGGGTTCATTCGGCCATAACACTTGGCTGCCAGCAGCTATCTTAGATTTTACTCTTTGCATGACTAAATCCTTTGGCACACCCTATGTACAGTCCACTTCCCTCATTTGATAATCACAAAACTTTATATTGATCTACTAGATCAGATGGGAGCTATTAAATGTTTTTCAATTTCATTGGAATACATAGCCGCCAGTGGCCATCTTGGTTTTTACTTTATATTTATCTCTTCATGTTGATAATCCAGCGTTACTTCTAAAGACCTTTCAACTTATTCAGACGCATTCATAATCACTCCATTGACACATGAAATTATTCCCTATAGTTCCAAGTTGAGCTACAGTGTCATTGACACTTTCATTTATTATAATCTATCTTTTAGATCACTTTTAAGTGAAATATGTGCAAAACCAGATGTTTTTCTTATGTTTTTTGTTAATAATAGTGGCCTTGAAAATGAGGTCCATAGACATTTTGAACATTGTTGTTGGAAGTGCTGCTGGGAAGAGATAGAGCATCTTTAATAGCTAACATTGTACATACTTGACTACTTATTCTTGTTATTGTGCCATATAATTTAGGCCCATGAAAAATTACATCCTGTACTACTAGTATATTCCGCCCTGTACAATTAAAAACACATCTAAATTTTCACCATACATACTATTCCACCCTTTACTCTTAGGAACTTCAGTCTAAATTAAGAGAATTTTAAATGTTGTTAGCCATTTTATATGATAAATTGTTGTTTATTTGATTCTTATATTACGGGTACTTCACGGTACTCCCATTATGCTATTGTTGTAACAAAATGTATATACAATATGATGTATATCTGAATCTATATAGGTCGATTTAATCCAATTACGGGTGAATATGACACAGATGGGGCGGATTCAAACTCCAAGGAAAAATCATCACAAAACCGAGGTATTATGGTTTAGTTGGCACTTGTTCACTGTTTGAAGATTGATTTCCAACTAATTGTTGCATCGCAATTGAGATATGATGGATGATAGATCAGGATGTCAGCTTGCAGCCTGTTTATTCATTTCTTGTTCTTATTTAGGCCAGATAATATAAATACTTCTTTCTTAGGAAATTTCTTTTTCTGAGGAAGCCATAAATAAATTTATTTTTGTGAGGGGGCTGGTATTTATTACTATCAGCTGCCTAATAATAGTGTCAGCACGATTATTAATTTTGGAGAAAATTCCGACGATCACTATTATTTGGCGTTGAGACGTAGAGTGAAATTGCCTAAATTTCCACCCATCACTATTATCATGCCATCACAATTATTAGGCACCTGAGAGTATATAAATGCCCCCGACCCCAGTAGGAGGTTCTGGGCATATAGCCGAGTGCTCTGTATGTCCCACAGTCCGTCTGAACATTTCAGCTTGTAACTCGGGTGTTAATTTTCGGATTTTGTGGTCCTTTGGGCTTTGGCATGGTAATAGCACAGGTTGGGTACCCAGTACCCACATACATTTGGTATGGATTTCGTCCATTAATTTCTACCAGAGTTAAGTCCCTTGTTTGACTTGGAATCTGTGAATTTTGTCTCTGTAATAACATTTCAGCTTGTAACATGGGCTTGGACTATCAGATTTGGTTGTGCTTTGGTGTGTTGATAACTTGATAGCCCAGTTTAGGGGGAAAGGATACCCACATTTTGGAAAATAACAACATTTTCCATGCATACAAATATTTAGTATAGCCCACGCTATGCCACGCTTGGCATTTCACATATACATGCATTAAGATATAATTTATTGGAGTCACTTGTTCAGCAGGCACTAAATATGTGAAATATACTGAATCTGGGTTGCTGGACATAGCATACATGTATATCAATAATTTCAAATTCACAGATTCATAGTAAAAGTTGGATATAGTAGTATTCATGATGATATGGACCCATCTGTAGAGTTCAACTTGATAACCAGTATCAAGCCTTATTCAACGACAACGGGGTGGTGTTTGTGATGAGGACATCTTTACATATTTATTTATTGCAGGTCATAAATTTACAGTAGACCTGAGGCGCAAGTTTTATTTTAGGGATGAGGTATTCTCTGAGAAACAAACTATTTTCATTATCTGGCCTTACATTTACATTTTTCTTTCGGACAAAATCTTTGTAGAGAAAATGAATTTAGAAATGTTGAACTGTTTTCTGCTATGTACATCAATTGCTCCTAAAAGCTCTTTCTAAACTTGTAACAATTGACTTGATGCATGACAATAAAACCATATGTCTTTAATATTCTTCAAATTGTTGATAATGTGTATACGTGCAGTGCACATAAAGTGACCTGTTCAAAATGAAAACTAAATAATCCTTTTCTCAATTTGCTATTTTAGTTACCGGTATCATAGATAACTCATAATTTTTAAACAAATGTGTTAGTAAGAATTTACAGGTCATGCAGAGAGTCTTACTTGAATTAAAGATTATTCTGGATATAAAATACACATACTGGTACATGTAGCACATGATATGCACCACATTAATTCAAAACCCAATCAAAAGTTATTGCACATTTTGCACTAGTTAGGTAATTAATTTTTTTTTAGAATACTAACATAACAGGGGTTAATTCATGTCACTAGCCCTCAATAATTACTGGTACATTTAGGCACTAATTTAAGCACAAATATCATTAATACTAAATTATTACTATACATTAAAAGTAAGTTTTCCCTATATTTCAACTGAATTCCAAACTCGTTTTTCTGTCTGGGTGGGGCCTCGGGGTTGATGGCTGGTCTTGATTCTTGATGGCCTTGTTTGCTGTGGGAGAGTTAAGTTTCAATAGGTATTATCTGTATTCAGGAGAAGAGATTAACTGTACTCATTCTATGTAATTACTAAAACTATTTATTCCATAATGTGAATATGCCAGCATGGCATCTGAATTTTATAATTAACTGTACAATTATTGCAGTTAGTTTTTTTTATTTTCTAAAATTTTTGCAATTGTTTTTTTTTTATGGAATTTATATATATATATATATGCTTTATACCAGGTACAATATTAGCTTACATCCAATGTACCAATACAGTATCGGTCTTACTAATATTAACTCATATTGCATACTAGTATGTGTTTAACTGTGATGCTGTTTCAGGGTTGCTGAATGCTGGTTTTTGTTTGGCATACTACATATTAGTATGCCAAACAAAAACCAGTATTCAGGTTACTATGTTAGTAGTATATATTAAATATACTAGTAAACCTATAATTACAAAATGATAATGTTATTGATTGACCATTGTTATCCAGTAATAGTCAAACGGACCATTCGAAAATGTGCATCTATGTTGCAACCTTGCTTCTTCAACGATACAATCGTGCAAATGTTGCAGGATTTTAAAACGGTTGGCATAGTTGCAGTCATATTCGCTCAATACCTGGACATTTGCCTTATTGAATTGATACATTTCTGTATATTTCATTATTAATGTGTTGGGGTAGAAATAGGCTGTAGAAACAGCCCGCTATCCTGCCTTTGAAACATATATTTTTACATATTTATCCGATTTAGCAACACGAATCTTGAGTATTTCCTCGTCACTTTTGTAGGATTCCTATAATAAAATATTCATTGCATTTCGCCAATTTCCATCAATTGAGTCGATTTTGGAACTGGGTATATCACAAATTATACAACCATGCTCTTTGTGCCAAACAACCAACCATCTATGTTGCAGAATTCCTGTCTTATTATAACTAAGTAAATATCGCATGTATATGTGTTCGAATCTATGTCTGGAGGCGACTATTTATTTCCAGAACGAGATATAGTCAAATTTGTCTTGTCTCGTGCTGAATTGACACATTTGATGAACTATATTATTCAAATCAGCTGATATATGAATCTCATGTTAGTGAATTTTTGTAGCATAATATACTTGTTAATGAGGCGCTGGTTTTGATGTTGCATGTTTGTAGAAATGTTTTGTAAAGGGCTCTGCTATTATTGAACAACTTTTATCAGTCAAATTGATTTGCTTGAGAGAATTAGCATTAACGAATAACCTCTAGAGCTAATCCTGTGTTCAGTGTCATTATGAAAGTTCCCTTCGCTCAAGAGCGTTTGCTGCTATGTGTTGTTTTCTCCATATACACATAAGAAAAGAGCCTTCGTTTTTTGTTCAAACTGGTACTTCACAACTGGTTTCTATGGCACTTGCAACATAATGTTGTCTGTAGATTGACCAGAATATTGTGGAGTATGTGGTCCATTGCTTTCAGCGCGAACTTCTCCGTTGAGAGCCAATTCCATTTTTATGTTTACCCATACCATGTATGGTAAACATAGTGTCGTTGTCCGGATTGACCACTCGTCGTTCGTCCGTCCGTCCGTCCGTCCGTCCGTCCGTCTGTCCGTCCGTCTGTCCGTCCGTAGACACTTTACGTGTAATGCGATAACTCAAACATTTTCTACCTGATCAAAACCAAATTTTGTATATGGGGTTTTCAGCCCAAAATACAGATCGAGTTCGAATATGGGTTTGATCCAACTTTTTTTTACAGAGTTATGTCCCTTTTTCGACTTATAATTCATGAATTCTGCCATAACTCAAACATTTTTTATCTGATTGGAACCAAATTTGGTATATGAGTTTCTCGGCCCAAAATACAGACCGAGTTCGAATATGGGTTTGATCCGAGTTTATTTTACGGAGTTATGGCCCTTTTTCGACTTATAATTCATGAATTCTGCCATAACTCAAACATTTTTTATCTGATTGGAACCAAATTTGGTATATGAGTTTCTCAGACCAAGATACAGATTGAGTTCGAATATGGGTTTGATCGGATGTTTTTTAATGGAGTTATGGTCCTTTGACATATAGTTCACACATACTTCGATAAAGCAACCATTTTTCATCTGATAGGAGCCAAATTTGGTATATGAGTTTCTCAACTCAAAATACAGAACGAGTTTGAATATGGGTTAGATCCAATTTGTTATAACAGAGATATGGCCCTTTTTCAACTAAGAATTATCCAATTATAACCCAAGTAACTTACAATTAATGAATACCTCAGCCTCACAGCTTCTCTGTGAGAGAGATAAAAAGACATGGTTTATTGAGAGTTATTTATAGCCCTCATATGTTAGCTCTCTATAAGAGACACAAATTAGTGAATTATTGGATAAATTGATTTTGCTATCTTATTAACCACAACTTAGCCATGAAAATATATTTAACTAGACCAATGGAGCTCTCCAAGTCCTTGGATATTGGGACTACATTGGATCAAACAGGGCAGAGATAGGTGATTTAACCCCTTTTACCCATTCCATGTCTTTTAACCTTTTCCATTAAATAAATAATTATATTATTTTGATATCTCACATGGCAATTTGCAACAACATGAATAGAACTGCTTACACTATGATAGTGGTGACAGGCTCTAGAGTTTAGATGTTATATTAACCCTTCTATATTGACTCATACATTTCAATAATTTGTGTTATTACTGGTTATTATGTACATTTGTCATATACTACTTTAGATCATAACAGTATACTCTATAATTCAACATTAAAAGATTATGATTCTGATTATAACAATTTACTATCGCCAAGGGATGGGTTAAACATCTGCCGATCGTGATCGGCCTCTCGTTTAGTTGAGTTTTTCAAAAACTCGACTTATGGTTTGGCGAGGGATGGTTGGCGGGCGGACGGACCTAAAGAATGCCTTATAACTTTGACATTTGTGAACGGATTAAAAAAAATTTTGGTATGACAGTTGCTCCCAATGACTATTTATTGCCTGTAGAAAATGGGTCATGTCCGAACTTTTTTACAAGAGTTATCCATCTTAGATGGTTTTTAGTTAAGTTTTTCACTGATAGCGCGATAACTCGCGCAAATATTAACCAATTTCAACAATATTTGGTATATGAGACTCTTGCAACAATATCTCGGACGAGTTCGAAAACCAGGTTTGTCCAAATTATTTTCGCGGAGTTATGGGTCTTAGTTTGTCTATTTTTAGCAATTTTATCACCGATAGCGCGATAACTCGATGTCCAAAATATTAACCAATTTCAACAATATTTGGTATACGAGTCTCCTGCAACAATATCTCGGACGAGTTCGAAAACCAGGTTTGTCCAAATTTTTTTCGCGGAGTTATGGGTCTATTTTTAGCAATTTTATCACCGATAGCGCGATAACTCGATGAAATATTAACCGATTTCAACAATATTTGGTATATGAGTTTCCTGCAACAATATCTTGGATGAGTTCGAAAACCAGGTTTGTCCAAATATTTTTCGAGGAGTTATGGGTCTTAGTTTGTCTATTTTTAGCAATTTTATCACCGATAGCTCGATAACTCAATGAAATATTAACCAATTTCAACAATATTTGGTATATGAGTCTCTTGCAACAATATCTCGGACGAGTTCGAAAACCAGGTTTGTTCGAATTTTTTTCGCAGAGTTATGGGTCTTAGGTTGTCTATTTTTAGCAATGTTATCACCGTTAGCGCGATAACTCGATGAAATATTAACCGATTTAAACAATATTTGGTATATGAGTCTATTGCAACAATATCTTTGACGAATTCGAAAACCTGGTTTGTCCGAATTTTTTATAGGTCTATTGCAATAATATACCACCGTCCACCGTCCAACTTTTTTTCCTGGGGGTTGTGCACCTTATTGGCAGAAGTTTGGTTCGACTGCCAAAAAACTCGACAAGAGCATCTTAGATGCGTACCCCTTGTTTTCCATTTGACCTGCTTTGTGCCACATATCCATGGCCTCGCTTTCTCTTTCTGAAAAAAAAATCTTCTATTGCAATAATTTGTTACTTCATAAAAAGTTTGCATGTTATTCGTATGTTATTTTATGTTTAACAGGCAGGACCCCAGGCTGTTTCTACAGCCTGTTCTATTTCTACCCCAATGCTTTAAAGAAATATACAGAAATGTATCAAATTCAACAAGGCAAATCTCACGGTATTAAGTGCATATAACTGCTACTATGCCAACTGTTCCATTCTGTCCAAATAAATTAAAATATTTTTTATTTCTTTGTAAAAATTACAACATTAAACTAGGAAATCACAGTTGTATCCTTGAAGAAGCATGGTTGGCAACATATATGTACATTTTTGAATGGTCGGTTTGATAGTGTAATTGCATGTACCATTCTGCAGTGTTAGTAGTGTAGGCAGTTAGCGACAAAAAATGCTCGGATCGATACAAGTCGGATAAAAGCGCCATTTTTTAGTATCTTGTAGGACAGCATCTCTAGTCTAGGAATTTTCTCAAGAACCAACTTTTTGACCGACGTAGAGCCGAAAATTCAAGATGGCGTCCAAGATGGCCGCCAGTTTGACGGTGGCACACCTAATAGATCTGCTTCTCGATTTGATATGGTAAACATGATGAATTTCCCCACATTGTATAATAATGGTGTTTATAGAATAACAACCTTGACTCTTAGTTGAAAAATGGCCACAATTATTCAAGATGGATGCCAAAATGGCGGCCAAAACATGAGAAATTGGGTTTTTTCATTATTTTGTTATTAAATACTTTACAATTTTCGAGATAATATAAGAGAAGATATCAACTATGTGTTCATTATTTGATGTGATAACTTCTGTGGAAAAGTCATGCACATTAAAGGTGAAGTAGTATTGTTCGTTCTGGTAGTAATGTGAGATAGAATATGTGCTATATAAAATGAATGAAATTATTCTCAGACTGTGTTTAATTCTGTAAATGCTTAATAACCAACCGTGAATGACACTAATGTTACCAATTCTATTTGCGACACTACTATATGGTTGGATCAATTGAATACAACTTTGTATGTCGAGATGTTTACGAATAAAAAATTTAGTAGTGGATTTACCACGAATTTAGGAAACACTAAACGACAGACCCCATATTCTTCAAACTCAATTTGGTTCTCAAAAAACAAGAACATATGGAAGGTATTCTGCAACATATCTTCATCATCAGGCCTCGTATTCAAATTACCAATACTTAAATTCAGTGTTTTATGTCAAATTATACACAAAATGATTGAAGCATATACTCGAAAGTATATTTGAGTTGAGTTCGGAATAAGAAATAATATTATTTCCTTGTATCATATAGCGTCCTCAATTATTCCCCAACAGAACATGAAGCAATCATGCGAATAGCACATATTCAACAGTATATACATTAGTGCAATGTATTGCATATATATGCATATGTATAATTTTGTATGTTCTATTGTTGCTGGGATATACTCCATGGGGCCATGTTGTGGGAAGACGGGATCAGCAAATATTAAAATACACTTTGTTTTAATAAATTGAATTGACAATTCACTACTCACAACCACATCTGCACAACTACGTACATGGAAGTTTGCTTTTTGAACATTTGCACCTGGAACAAAACCGATTTGCAAACACAGTTATTCAATTCGGTGCACACTCTCGCCACTTCTTGTGGTTGTCATCCATACAGGAACAAAATAATCATTATATCCACCAGAAGGAGTCACATTGGGGGGGGGACTGTTTCACCAGAATCAATTATATCACCCTTCCGGTTCCGTCTCCATCAAATTAAGTTCCGACTCTTTCGCGGTTTGTTAAAAAAAATATTCGATAGGTTTTGATAGGTTGTTTATACACCGACTGTCAATACAGAAAGTATTCTCCAATAACAATCGACAGATTCGGTCTTTGTATGTGCAAAATCGGATGCTTGTTGTGCACATTTAGAGACGTGCATTTGAGTGTATTTCCCACGAGAATTAAGCAGCAGTTTGATGCTCAGATTTTATCACATTCAATTTGGGCTGGAATTTGTCAGGTTTTATGATAGAAAATGTGGTTATTATAGTGTTCGATCATACAGAGATATATGTTCCAGCCCAACTAAAAGTGTCAAGGCCGATAAACTTATCAAATTGCTGCTTAATTTAAATAGGAAATGCACAAAAATGCATTATGCCTCTAAGTGTGCACAAAATTGCTGATTTCGCATTATTATCATCAATAAGCACGAGCAAAGACCTAATCTACGGATATTTGTTTAGAAAATAGTTCTGTTTTGACATTTAGTGTATAAATGGCGGTCAAAACTTTGAAAATATTTGTTTTAAATCGCGAAAGAGTCGGGACTTAGTTCGATAGAGACAGAACCAGAAAGGCGATAGAATCGATTCTTGTGAAATAGTTTTCCCCCAGTGAGTCAGATGCTGGACACTTTGCATCTATTATGGGGCTTACAGTCCATATACCAACCTGATATATACTAGTAGCACGATTTCTTTGGTGGTAACTGTTCGTGTGCACGGCCTTTGCTGAACATTTCATGTCTATCTTCATTAACTGAGGTCATGTTCGCAGATTTGTCATAAACAATCACGACGAAATTCTAAATACACACAAATAGTGGTGATGGAACATTAAGTACCACAAAAGGATTCCTCGTAATTGACATCAAGCATTCTGTTAGCCATGGGTAAGCTTTTCAATCATCCCAAAATGTGCGCTTGCCCTTACCAAAGAAAAAGGAAGTTGAGTCGCATCCTGATATCGCATGGAAATTATGTAATATTGGAAGCAAAGTTGAATTTTTTTCTGAGCCCAATTGAATTGTACATATCAACTATGTTGCGGATAACATGGGATTTAGACTTGCCGAGAAACACAGTTTCAAATCTTTGCATTGGAGTAGCATAACATGCAGATGTCACAACAGAATCACGATAATATCCTTGTCAACAGTACGAACAATAATCGATGAATAATGAGTGTGTAGCATATGAGATATATGTCCGACTAATCTACTGTCAGCTTCTTCATACGTATATCCAAAGAGTATAGGTTACACATTTGGACGGTGTCACCATCCTCCGTTACGAAGATGGTTTTCCCTGTTAGGGTTTCCAATTTAAAGAGACATTCATTGACCAATGCAAACAATTCTTGCCTGTTGTGGTGTTTCTGAGAAAGTCATTCCAATTCGGTTGATTTTTTGAAGTAAGCCCCAACCTTACCTCGAATGCCACAACCACGTTTCTCTCACGTTCCTGTTTCGATACTACCCTATATTTACCTGTCCAAAACCAAGTCAATACTTCTACAATCTGCGAGCTGCATCATAACATATGGAATAAACTTTGTGCTGATATACATTAAGAAGGTAAGCCCGACTTCAGGTGTCAGTAAATGTATCAGAGCACCTCCGTCGAACACCTTACACTTGACCTTTGGATTTGGCTCTGCAGTTTCTATGCAGTTTGAATCGGATGGGACCTTCATGCAGCTTAGGAAGTCACATTTATTACCGCCCCTCCTTTTATAGATGGGGGAATCGCTGGTTTTGGTGTGAGAAGAACATATATTTCATATGCTACAAACCGATAATTCATCGATTATTGTTCACACTGTTGACACATATATTATCGTGAACATGTTGGGACATCTGCATGCTATGCTTCTTCAATGCAGACATTTGAAACTGTTTGTCTTTCGAGAAGTCTAAATCCCATGTTACCTATAACATAGTTGATATGTGCAATTCAATGGGCTAAACAAAATTCAACTGTACTTCCAATATTCCATCCGATATCAGGATGCGACTCAACTTCCCATTTCCTTGGTAAGGGTAAGCGCAATTTTGGGATGCTTGTAAAGCTTAGCTCACAGAATGCTTGATGCCAATTACGAGGAATCCCTGTGTGGTACTTGATGTTTCATCACCACTATTGAGTGTATTTAGCATTTCGTTGAGATTGTTTATGACAAATCTGTGAACCTGACCTCAGTTAATGAAGCTAGACATGAAATGTTCAATACCACCAACGAGGAACATGCTCTTTCAAATGAATATCGTGCTATATATATCAGACTGGTATCTGGACTGTAAGCCCCACAGTAGATGCAAAGTTTCCAACACCTGACTTCTTTGGATGGAAATTGATTGACAGTTCTTTTGTTACTGTATGGATGACAACCTAGACGCAGCTAGAGAGTGCACAGAGTTGACTAAATGTGTTTGCATATCGGTTTGTTTCAGGTGAAAATGTTCAAGAAGCAAACTTCCATGTACGAAGTTGTGCAGCCGTGTGGTTGTGAGAAGTGAATTGTTCAATTCAGTTTTTTTAAAACAAAGTGCATTTTCAAATTTCATAGTATTTATAATTTGAATACGAGTCCGGATGATGAAGATGTGTTGCAGAATACCTTCCATGTGTTCCTGTTTTGAGAACCAAATTGAGTTTGACGATTATGGGTTTTGTCATTTGGTGTTTCCTAATTTCGTTGTAAATCCACTACTAAATTGTTATTTGTAAATATCTCGATATTAAAATGTTTATTCAATTTATCCAACCATATAGTAGTGTCGCAAATATAATTGAAGACATCAGAGCCATTCATGGTTCGTTTCTAAGCATTTACAGAATGAAAACCTGTCGGAGAATAATTTTGCTCATTTACGTAGCACATATTCTACCTCACATTTGTACCAGAACAAACTACACTACTTCGCCTTTAGTGTGCATGACTCTTTCACAGAGGTTATTCCATCGAATAGTCAACACATTGTTGATATCTTCTCTTATATTATCTCTAAAATTGTAAAGTATTTAAACAAAAATAAGGGAAAAAAAAAACATTTCCATGTTTTTGCCGCCATTTTGGCATCCATCTTGAATAATTGTGGCCATTTTTCAACTAAAAGTGGGGGCTATTATTCGATAACCACCATTCTTAGATAATAGGGTGGAATTCGTTATGTTAAACATATAAAATTGAGAAGCAAAGCTATTAAGTGTACCACCGTCAAACCGGCGGCCATCTTGGACGCCATCTTAAATTTTCGGCTCTACGTCGGTCAAAAAGTTGGTTCTTGAGAAAATTCCTAGACTAGAGATGCTGTCCAACAAGATATTAAAAAATGGCGCTTTTATCCGACTTGTATTGATCAAAACGCTAACTACCTTACACTATAGACAATAATGAACTCCTCAGTGTGTAATTTAATAGGCTAGTAACATTGGCAGCATAATTGCCATACAGTCCTGTAAATATTGAACAATTTAGCAATGAGTTACTGGTAATTATTGTCACAAACCCTTCTAGCCTATTGATTTCTGATAAATGGAATTTTACAGACAAACAATTATTCAAAAAAAAAAAAATTCTGGTGCCACAAATTAACATAGATTAGGTCTCTGTAAGGCCACTAAAGAGTAATTTATGTCCCATACCAGCCTTATCAGGTAAAATGTTTAAAGGTAGTGTACATATCTCTTCCGGGGCTGAAATTACAACCACAACACAACATACTGTTTACACCAGTCAGTAAGCCCATTCCTGAGGATAAGCCTGGTCTGTTTTTGCTCCCAAAAAATTCATGGGGTGGTCCTCGAAGATAAGCCCACCCCCATTTTTTGAAGTTAGAGGTTAAGTATACATTGATGTCAACTCTGAATGAAGATGACAAAAATTCATACACGAAAATAACATTACTCCAGCTACATGTAATTCCCATTGCAAATTCATTAATACTGCCTGCCCCTTTGTGTTTCACAAAATGCTGTATTACAACATACTAGTATAAGATGATCTTTGTGTCTTATTTTAAATATATATATATATATATATATATCTATCATAATAAAACAGAAAACTATTTTCATTAAATAAAATAATATGCATCATGATTCATATAAAACATGGGGACATTAGATTAACATTATGAATGCAAGCTGAGATTTTGCATGTGGAGGTCCTTGAAGGTAAGCCCAGTCCCAAGTGTTTGTGTCATAAAATTATGCCCTTTTTCTGTCCCATTAACCCTTTCGTGATGGGAGCCACGCTGGTGCAGCATTAAGATCCTATACCAGTGCATTCTCTTATATATGCAAGTTTCCCCACAGAGAGCCATGCATATATAAGAGAATGCACTGGCTTACAAGGCCAAGGTACATATTTTTATATTGTTATATATTCTCTTATATGTGAGGATCCTAATGGAGCTTATAATAATACTCTTATGCTTATGTTAAGGTTTTCGGGACAGGTACTGTGTCATCGATTCATATCTATTATGTTATACCCCAGAATGAAACTGACCAGAAAGATATACACTATCTTTCAATTACTTACTAGTACATGATACCGGTACTTCGAAAATGTTGAGAATTTAATGTCGACTGGGTTGAATTTTAACAAAGCCCTATGAAACATGTATGCAGAATGAATATTTTACGATTCTAGTCACTTCCTATGTATATTAATGTTCATCAAATTCCATTGGTTGCAAATAAGTTAATTCAATATGCATGTCTTCAAATAGTTAGGAACTTAGCAACAGTTGTTAAGAGTATTTTCTTTTGCATGAATTTCCAAGTATTTTAGGAAATCAAATACTTACGCTCAATGCATGCATGTGGGTTAATTTTGTTCTTTTTGTGTGAATTGGGAGCTATAGATGCTGTTTAATATTTAACTAATAACAATTAATTGCAAGAATTCTACTAACATAAAAACTCGCGTGTATTTGGTTTTGACTAAAATATAAATTCATTTAATGTTGGAACCAATTCATTTGGGGGTGACAGGCCAGTCAGTAAATCCCATGAAAAATTGGATAAATCATTGTGCATGTAGTTATAGAACTCCCTAACTGACTTCAAGTTGAGAGCTGAGAGCAATTCAAGATTTGTTCTGAGATTAAAACATTGTTATACATGAACTTGTAAGCAAATTAGTTTATTTAAACTGGAAGTTTGATCAAAACCTATCCCTCTGAATGTTTGCAACTTTTGACACCACATTCGGCTTGGGACGCAGCTCTTGTGTTCTATCATGAATATGAAGAACAGATAAGTAGAGAAAGCAAAAAATATGACCACCGTGTAAAGGTCCATGTTGCTAGTAGATCTCAGGAGTTCTCAACCTTATGCTGGTAAATAATAGGTGCAAGTCCACTAAAACCAGGATTTCCAATAGATTGTTCAATAATAGTGAAATCCTCAGTTACTAGTACATTAATAGTGATGTTTGCAACATAAAGACATTTAAGTCTTGCTGTCACCCAGGTAATTGAAAAGAGTCTATAAAATGTTCATATCTAAACTGTTCTTCATCCAACTAGACTCTTCATACAACCCTATCAATTGGACTCCAAATTCTAAAGCACGAGATGACTCTACAGGGGATGAATCTTTCAAACCATCTAAGCGATATTACAATAGAAATGAAGGTATTTTGAACAAAGTTTTCTGTGTTAGAGAAATGTGTTTGAAATATTTGAAGTTTGAAGGAATGACACCATTAATTTGACACTTAAATGGCCTGAACATTATATAGTTTGGAAATTTGCCGTGATGAGTGATAGCTATATTTTACATGTAGTATTGTAGAGCTCTGTTTTACTCTTGAAACTTAATATATATAAAAAGTTTGTACAGAACAAAAACACATATCTTAAATAGGAGGGCTGTCCAGTTAAAATTTAGAATGGGGATCTTGGGAGCTACATGTAGTTTCCTTACTTTTTTGCCAATGGTTGTGATATTTACTGGTATTGGCACAAATGAAACACCATGTCATGCCTCTCATAGCTGTATGTAGTGGACACACATGGGCTTGTCAAAAAAGCGAGTTAAATGCAAAAACTTGGAAAATGAGTGCTCCACTTTAACACCTCGCTATAGACATACTGCTTCACAAGCGTGATTACTAATTCAAATATATTTTTACTTCCAACGGCCATAATTTAGAAACGCCTAATCACGTTACTACAAATCTAATGACAATCGCTCATATAAAGCTATATTTTACAAATCTGACCACAATTATAGGTTAAACGAATAACACAGACAATAAACAAAATTATCTTCCAGAGCACGAGCTGCTATGGACAGATTTTATTGATGGAGGAAAAACAGTGTAGATTTCAAACAAAAGATTTACTGATATCATAATAAACCCCACAATTTAATGTCAAGCTGCCCAAATCAATCACAAATATATTCAAATCCAAGACTCCACTCATTTCCAAGATTTAAGGAATAATTTCTAATGTCAAGCTGCCCAAATCAATCACAAATATATTCAAATCCAAGACTCCACTCATTTCCAAGATTTAAGGAATAATTTCTAATTATAATTGTAATGAAAATGATTGCTGTCAATCAAGCACTGAGTATTCTGATCATTTGTTGATTAAAGCAGGCAGGTCCCTATTTTGTCTAATGTGAAATCATGTCATAATATTTTTAAATATAGCAAAGTCCTGAGTATATTGTAATTGTAGGAATTGGATTAGATGTTTGTGGATAAAGGCCATTAGATGTGAAAACATATTTGAATTAGTATTCCCCTTGTTGAGCATTATGTCACAAGTGGCATGTTCTTTTTCAATTTTGATATTTTTATTTATATTTTTTAATACTTACTTTTTAACAACAAGCCCCTGTGGGTGGACAGTCTTTAATTTAAACCTTAATTGACTGTCTTGTCATTTTTCCAGTTTTATATGTGCATAACATTCATTGTTCATTAGAATTCATTACTGGACATCCCTCTTTGTGTACTATTTATGGAATAGCAAACTCTCATTGTACAAAGAGGAATTTAAAATGAACAGAATAATGACAATTTCTGGTGCATCTTTGGTAGCTTGATATTTCAACATATATGCTTACAACTAATGACCAATAACAAAATCAAAGAACTATCAAATCATCTTTAATTAGAATAGAAATTTGCCTAGTGTCTATGGTATCATTTTTCCATGACTTGTTTAATATTGTTAGACTTTTTGTTAATTTTTGCAGTGTAAGTTGTTTCTTCATTGTAATTTATCCCAAATGGTTTGTTATAAAATATATTGTGGTGGGAAAAGTTTATTTCAGTGTGTTATTGCATGTCAAAGACTTTATCATTTCAGGTTACTTAAATTTTTCAGTCCATATTATTGCCAGTGTTATAAATACTAGTTGAAGGAAAGTCCTGGTTGTCGTTCAGTGATTGCACAGTCTTTAAAATAAACCCCAAATTGATTTGAGATTTGGCACATATATAATACCACCATGGGAACCTATGCACCTGTGTTTTTTACTTTGAACAGACATATATTAAACACAATTATTCACTTTGTTTAAATTTGCCAGCAGAGTAAAAGTCTGCGAGGGTAAAAAGTCTCAAATCAATTGAATTAAATGGAAACATTAAAATATTAATGCTGTGCAGGTGAGATTTACCCAACCTGGGTATTTTAGTACCAATTTCAGCTAACCTGGGTATAGTGATGTGGACCGGACTGCAAAAATCGGTCAGATAATATATAATACACACAACAACTATATGAAAAATCATCTCTAAAAGTTTATATTCAAAGTATGTACTGGGTTATTGCAGTCTCACCTTGTTAACTGCTGCAAGCAATTATGCAAACATTGTTTGCACTACTAATGTTTTGATATAGTAAACTTAATTTTCAATGAACACTTAGCTAAAAGGGTAATTAATTCATTCACATGTAAAAGCTCTTCCACACGGCATTGCCATGCGTATCACGCGATATGCGCGGCATGCCACACGTTTTTTCTGTGGCAACTGTTTTATACGGTGACGGCATTTTCTGCGGTTACTCGTATGTTTACGTTGATATCATGGTTTCATTGTTATTCGCGTATTTTTGTTTAAAATATTGCATGGTGAAGCGATGCACAATAACAGTCCAAAATGACCTCGACTGAAAACTGCTCTGTCTTTGTTCATTACCGTTACTGCAAATGACGGAATTTACCTAACAACCACAGACAAAAACGTGCAGTATGCATGGCACTCAGCACCGCCAGATTTAGGACACCGATGTAAACCTGCAGCAGCATTTTCTGCGATGTCGCCCACATCGCACATCGTGTGCAAGCACCCATTGCATACAGTGTATGCACACAGTGTATATGCCGCGCCGCAAACGCTGTGTAAGGGCCTTTATATATAACTGTATGGACCTAGGGTGGTCTGGTGCTCATCAATAATTGGGTACAAATAGTGGCACCAATTCTTGTGAACCTGCTGGAGGGGTATTTTATTACTTACAATCATGACATTTAGATACATGTGAGGTGGGTGGGGAATAGTACATCAAACTATTTAAGTTTGTGGTGTTTGTTATGTTGGTGTTGCATGTATTAGATTGGCGTCTGGTAACATGTTATATGTTGTCTCCAATAAATTATACCAATTTGAATGTGATGACTACAATTTTTATACAATATCTCATTATACCTGGCACCATTATTTGACAATAGTTCTTTCATGAGTTGTTGGTACACTGTATTTAAGTTTATATTATCCCCAACTAGAACATTTTTCAGCTGGGTATATATAGGAATGGGTTCCATCCATTGCCGAAAAGTTGTCTAGGGGTTATTTCGAACAATTATCAACAGATTTAAAAGATTTTTGGTATATGAGTTCACAAGGAGAATATCTTGAATGAGTTCGCAAACTAGACCCTGCCAGACATTTTCACCAGAGTTACGGCCCTTTGATTATTTTTTGGCATTGAGCACCCATAAACTTGTCTGGGGTTTATTTCAAACTATTATCAATGGATTTGAAAGAATTTTGGTATGTGAGTTCAGAAGAGGAGTTTCTGAAACAAGTTTTCGAACTAGCCCTGTGCAGTACATTTGCACCAGAGTTGCGACTCTTTGTTTCTCATTTTATTTTGCCTTTAGCACCCACTAAAAGTTGTCTGATTTTATTTGGAACAATTATAAATGTATTTGAAAGTTTTTTGGTATGTGAGTTCACAATCTTGAGGAGTTTCTGAAACGAGTTCACAAACTAGACCTGGATATACATTTTCGCCAGAGTTACGGCCCTTTGATTGTATTTTTTTTGGAGTTTCAATTTAAGTTAAGCCCAAACTAAGACAAATATTAACCAATCTCAAACAAATGTTAACTGATTCCAATTATTATTTAGCATATTTTGAAAATCCCCATCCCCAACTGTGCCCACCTAGGCTGGGTATACTGCCATTGCCGGTTGTGCCCACCTAGGCAGGGGTTACCGCAGTTGCCAACTGCTTCTTATTTCTTCTAGTGGCTCATTTTGAGTATGATTCTCATTCTCACCACAATTGAGATTGTTTTAATTCTTCACTCTCTACATGTATACATGTATGTAATTATACAGGTACATACATGTAGATGTAAATTAATTTTTATAACACCCAATCAACCTTATGTATACATATTTCATTGCTGAATGGTGATATCCTCATCCTGATTTCTTGGATGAATTCAAATAGTATAGACAGCATTAATGAAGAGATTATTATATGACACTTGAGGCTTTGTGTCACATCAGTGTCACATACATGTAGTTTCAGAATCAGAAGGTGAAAGAAATGAGGGTTTTAACTTAAGAAAGTTACAGGTTGTTACTATATCCAAACAGACAGTCTGACATATCCTACTCTTTTATTTAGATATAATTGATAATCATATATCTAGGGAACTAAATTAACATGAATGTTGTTTTATGTTTACAAATCAAATATTTTATTGGAATGTATGCACCTAAACATGTATGTATATTTTAATAGTTTCCTATTTTAGGTTGCTGGAGATAACAGATATGGTAGTGCACTCTATAGCTACATATTTATCACATATTTATGTACATATTAAAATGAAAATCATCCACAAAAATTGTCAAAAATATGTGACATGGTATGAAATTTTGACATAGTCGTTATATTCTGTGCTGAATATTGAAATCTTATTTTAATAGCTTGTCAATTTTTGAGATGTTCATTTCACAGCTTCCCCTGATCCCCATTTCTTCAAAATAATGTTTTAAATGTTGCCACGAAATAAAATCTTAGAATATTTGTTTTTTTATTTCATGTGATCAACCTGTTGTCAGCTTATATTTGAATACCATTTTTTGTACAGAGAAAATTTAATAGATTTAAATAATGATTTTACATAGAGAAATCTAGTAATCCCCATGTAAATTTGGAATTTTCGTTTAATAGAGCTTCTCCTGTCTGAAGATTTATTCATCTTAGCAAGATAGTTCAACCAGTCTTTGTATAAGTATAAGCATAAAATGATAATGAAAATTACTGGTATACCATATACATGTACCTACCAATATGTTGTATTCATAGTACTAATACTACTAGCACATGAATAGAACTGTAACAAAAACTGTATATCAAATTATGAGTAATCTCAATTTAACTTCTTTTTTTCCAGGTGGTTACAATCCTATAACTGGAAGAGATGTAAGTTCATTGACTTGAGTATCAATATTTGTCATTAATATCCCTGTTGGTGTCCTTCGAATTTAACACAGTGGTGTTCCATTGTTATTCAGATGTTACCTTTATAGATTTATAGTAGATTTCATAAACGATCGGTTATTACTGTATATATCACGGTCAATTGGCTTACTGAGCGTATTTTTCCTTCTGTTTATCCCAAATATAGTTCATGAAATTAGGACAGCATGACCATTAAAATCAGCAAAATATATCTGTAATCCCAATAAGTTCTCTTGAAAATTAAGATGTCCTTTAATCACAGCTTAACACGGAACTGGGATGTATCAAACTTAAGGTTGCATGGACTTGGATCCCCCAAGTGACTACCATCCAATTTCCCATCTATGTATGTATATACATGTATACTTTATTACTTTAAATATATTCTGGGAGCTACATATATATCAAAATTAGTCTTCATGCAATGTACTAATTTAATTTTCCTTATTTGGTATGTATGACCATATATAGGCAGGGGCGCCGGAAGAGGGGGGCAGCTGACCCCCCTGCCCTTGACCAAGGGGGGCGAGCGGGGGCAGGACTTGCCCTTTTTCTGGAGACAGAAGATGCTTTTTGTGTGTTTAATCTCGTGTTTTTATAGCAAAATGTGACTTTTTTGGTCCGAATACCACCAATTTTACAAGGAATATTATTTTTTTGTCACAAAACGGCCATAAAAACCGACAAATACCATTAAAATAGGGATTTTTGCCACAATGAATTTATGGTTATTTTCCCGAGTTTGCGGAGAAAATGACCTTTTTGTAGGCTTTGCCCCCCCCCCCCCCCCCCCCCCCCTGCCCTTGGATGCTTCCGGTGCCCCTGTATATAGGTTAGGAGAAAATACCAACTGGATTGAAAAATATCTCTTTGCAAGAACAAGTATATTATGTACAAGTTTTCTGTCTGATCATTTCCGAATCATGAAGTAATGTGGATTAGCTTGATTCGAACTGACAGCGGGTAGAATGTGTCGATTAAAATCATATTTGGTGTGAGTTGAATGCGATTGTTGATTGCGCCAATAATTTTATCTATGCATTCCACAGTGCAACGGAACATTTTCATTGGGCGATATGGTAGTTCCAAGTGTTTGTCTATAAACAATCGTAACATAGCATTTTTGATGTTTGTTTACATAACCAAGGGTACAAATGTGACAATAACATGCAATGTACACGATATTTATGATTTGTAGAAGAACAACATCTGTCTATTATATAATCTTTCTGTTTATGGCGGTTTTAGTGGATGTGACTATTTTAAAACCTATACCCACAGGGAAGGCCACCTGTATCTTTAATATATTTCTTTCTATTTCAGTATGCATCTGGTGATAATACGAAACGACCCTCAACAAAAGTCCATGCTCCTCCTGGTGGCAAGTCTTCAGGACCCTTATGGTGAACATCAGGTGCTGCCTCTGAAGAACTTTTGTATTTTTGTGCACAACACTAGGAATAATTCTCAGCGGCTCCGGTGCTTTTATTTTCAAACTTTTGCAGTCTGTGATAAACTTGTGGAAGCCAGCTTTTCAAGTAACAGAGTTGACAACACACTGCATATATTCATACAGGAGATAGATAGAACGACACAAATGTGTGAACTGGTTAACTTTATTGTACGTTTGTGATGCGATGGTAAAACGAGAACCATAGGTACAAATTTTACCTCGAGGCACGTCAACCGTGTACAATAATGGTAACATGTTCACACAACTGTGTTGTTCTATGTTTATTGCACACACATAAGATTGTAGCTTGTAATATATTGAAATTGAGGTCGATATTGCTTTGTTTTATTGGACAATACCTCATAGATATTTTTGGTTTTTTGTTGTATTAGTTGACGTCATCAATGACGTTATCAACATAATCTTTCTATTGTCCTCGGACAAGACAGATGTTTTTAGTGAACGTTTTGAAATTTTCTGTATTTTGCTGTAATTCGCAAAAAAAACAAACAATGGGTCTGCAATAAAATATATTCTTCACTACTTGGCATAATGAGTTACTTACTTTGCTTGTTCTAAATTTTCACTAAATGTTTACCATGCTGTTTATTGCTGTCTACTGATAGCTATCGATTGTATGTTTCCATGTCAGATGTCTCCCATTTTGAATGTCGAATCATCACTAATTATAATTAAATCCTATTCATGATAATCCCAAATGTTTTACTATCAGATTCTTACTTCAAACATAGATATGTACAGCCCTCATAATTGGCTACAGCAATCAGCAATGCCAAAGCCATTTGCTGAAGCAAACTTGGCCACGGCAAAGTGTTGCCGTAGCAGATTGCCAAAGACAAACAATCTGAATTAAGAGGGTTGTAGGTATTTAGTGGATTCATCAGAAGGTTAGATGTTGACAAATTTTATTTTATTTTTAACCATGTCAACGAGGAGAATAGTTTATATTTGGTATATGAAACTTACACAATGTCTTGGTTGGGTTAGAAAACTAGCTTTGTCCAACTATTATGGGCGGAGATCTCAAACTAATTTTCATGTATTTCTAACTCGTTCTAAATGTGCAAAAATAGAACAAAGTTACTGAATCATATTTATTATGTGAGACATCCCCGACAATGTTCAGTTTGATGTTTGGCATAGCCACTACATGTAACTCTTATTTTCTGTGCAAAAGTTAATTTCTTGCATAATTTATACTTTGGTTATGATACACGCAGCTAGAGAAATTGTTGCCACAAACATGCAGGGTTCCTAGGCGCCTTAAAGTCTGGTAAAGCCTTGATACTGACAAGTGACCATTCAAGGCCTGTAATGTTCTTAAATTTAGAGGATAACTGTGTTTTGTTTTTCAGTGGTAGACCACTTGTTTTACTGTCGCAAATTTAGTTTGCAGGTATTTGCAACAGTAAAACCAGCAGGCTACCACTGATAAGCACGAGACACAACATTGTTATCTCCAAATAAAAATAAAAATGAAATTCCACTGTCATTTGGGCAGAAATTAATAACTGTCAGTCGGAAAGTGAAACATGATTTTTAAATTAAAACAGAATTATTCGCAGATTGTTTTATGATAAAATAAAATTCACATAAAATGGAAAAACATTACCAATACAACAGTACAAATTTAGAAGTCTTCAAATTTCATTGGAATTTCTGTGTCTTTGGCAATGACGTGCCCTGTCAGCTTAATTTGAAAGCTATCTTACACAATGATCATCAAGTCATGGCGTGCTCTTCATTTTCTCAATATATTAACATATTACTGTGATTAAAATGTGTAATATGGTCTACTAAGATGACACATGTATATACAGTCAGCTATGTGTATGATGAACACTGTAAACAAACCCACAAATCCCCTCCAGCAGTAGTGAACAATACAACTCAAATAAAAAAATTCATTTTGGGACGGAGTTGGCACAACCACATGCCTTTTACATAATTTCAGTGAATCAGCTTGGCATATTTTATTTTATGGTGGGAATTTCTAAAGGATGGAATTAGAATTCATTTAAAGGGGCCTTGAATAACCTTGAATTTCAGGATTCCGTGTCTTGAAAATTGTGGCAATTATTGTCAAACTGTGGTCTTGAAATACATTATTAGTTATTACGTGTGGGAACCCTGCTATGTCACTGATTAATAATTTCAACTAATATCATTCCTTTCTTTGATATCCATGAGAATATCCTCAAAATATAAATTTAGAGTATGTTATTATTTTGAAATTGTTTTTTTTAGCATGACTAATTTTAGTTGATATGTTAATTTGATCTCTGGTAATTTTGTTACTAATTTTTTGTGGTGTAGAACATTCCACTGGTTAATAGCTTTCGCATACTATAACATACTATCACTTCTTTCATTCCAAAAATCTCCATTATGTTCTCATCTATATATTTGATCTTTACCTCATTTTGAATTTTTTTGTTCATGTAACATCTCTCAACTTGACATCTTTTTTCTAGCAATTTACACTTAATCTTTACTTAACTCGATATTTTTGTATGACATTTGTTTTATTTACTAGCAATTTCCTCATTTTAGTGTTAATTAGGATACTCACATTTATTGATAAATTCCTATTTTCAAAATGATTTGCAGTAAAACCCTCCTTCAGGTAATTTATAAGGATTTCTCTGTTTATTAAAAGTCGTAATATCACACATGTTAATTACGTCCCTGGTGACAGCACACATATTTTGACAGTGCTTACCCTGCCCCTTGTCGGAACTAATTTTGTTCACTTTCTCAAACATGAAGCACTTGGTTTGCAAATGTCAAAATAACTGACAGCACAATGGACGAGTCTAGAAGATATTTTATCTCGTCATAATTTTAATATTTTCTGTATTCAAATAGACCACTTTAAACTATAAGTTCTGACCGTGCGAGAGATGAGTTTTAGTATTTTGGGTGTTGACAGTTCCAACGTTGAGCGGAATCATTACATCACAAATATTCAAATGACGTGTTTATCTTTGCAACTGATATTTTGGCTCAGCACATGATAATCAGCTTATCAGAAACTATTAATATTAATGGAATTTAATGGTAGAAAGTGTGTAATAAACCGAATAATCAAATTTATATAATTCACTTGGGGAGATGGACCGTCGGGTAGAACCCGCTCCGCTCACTCGGTTTATACCAGGCCAACTCCCCTCTTGAATTATATTACGTAAAATCATTGAAAACCAATTGATTACTCTCTATATATCATACTCTCAGAAATGCAGCTTGATGGGCACTATGGTTAACAAATATCAAGTCTCAGTTTGTCCAAGTGCTGACATTTTACGACCCTGCAACTAAGACCATTTGAAGAATGACCCTATTGTCTTTTGGGTGAGCACTAGATGGGAGCCATAAAATATATCATTGAAAAACATGGCTGTCAACGGCCATCTTGAATTTTACTCTTTGTGTGACTAAATCATTCGGCAATCCCAAGACGCTAACTCCCTTATCCGATCATCCCCAAACCTCATATGGATCTTTGAGGTGACTTATAGATGGGAGCCATCTTGGATATTACTCTTTCTATTAGTATTGTTGCATCATTTGGCACTCCCAAATTTTATCCGATTAACCCCAAACTGCTTATGCATCTTCAGCATATAAATTTACTTAAGCATATAAACTGTCCGAGTTCCCTATCGCTCTATAGACTGTAATATATCCCATATCCAATTTGAGGTACAGTGTCATTGACACTTTCATTACCCATGCATGTATGTGATGGCTAATTCTCGGAAAATACATACTGGTGTCAGTGGTGACATGTCTTGCTTATGAAACTCTTAAATTTGAATGAATTGATATTTTGTGACAGAATAGTGGTGTATGATATCTAGCCAAACCTTGGCTTACAAAAAAGCGGAAAGAACAGATCCTTGTCAAGTGATATAACTGGCCAATGGTCGGTGTAAAAAATAACTTGAAGCCTGTTAAAAAAAAAAAAAAATTCTCTGAGGTTCATGTTTCATAATCATGAAAATGTTTTCTTTTACACAGATTTAAACATACGGTCAAAGCACATCATGATTGGTCTCAAGCTAATTGGTCTCAAATAAACATGTCATTTGTGTTATCTAAGTTTCCTAATATAGAAAATTATTGCACTACAAAATAATTGGTGTGTTGTCAAATTTGGACAACAGAAAGTGATATCTCCCTGAATAAATTTCTTGTTATCCACTTTGACTTCGTACATTCGTCAATGGAGAATTTAATGTTTAGTGTTTGAAAATTTAGCGGTACTGAGTCAAGATATAAATTCATGGTAAATTGAATGTTGCAGAAGTGCTGACTGAACTTAGTGTCTATACTACCGGTAGTCCAAGTTTCCTTTGAATTATACCAGCTAGTGAAATTGGTAGGGTAATACTGGTTTATGTCCAAGCATTATCCCTATATACTTCTCTGTAGTGGACTTTACACCGAGATCCAGTGGCCTGATTTTTCTTCAATTTTAATTGACTATTATCAGACAAATCAATACAAATTGCTACATTTATCGGAAAGAGTGATATCTTAGTCATAATGATGTATTATAATCTAACTGTTATGTTAAATTACGCACATAATATGCTGCCTAATTATGAGTGACCTAAAATTTGATCTGTTTGTTTACATCTAGAGAATGCCCGAACTGTTATGAAGTTTGCGAGGTCAAGTGAGTTTGTATATTATCCATACCGATTTCACAAGCTGGTTTATGTCGAAGATATCTTGGACTATATCTGTACATGCTCATGCCCAATAATGCTGGAACCATCCTATTCTCATATTATTCATCAAGCTATTAATTCATATATTTGTAATTTCATCAATAATTTTATTGTACAGTTTTGTCCTATTCATTTCGATTTTGAAAAATGCACAAATTTTGAAAAATTATTTCTGCATTTTTCAATTTTTGTATCTTTTATAGATTCCCAGATTAGAAACTGCATTTGGTTTTTTCTCAGAAACCTGCATACATACATACATATATATATCTAAAGATGCTCAAATGAAGACATAAACTCCTAGATCAAACCACTGTGGCGATTATGAAAATGGTTATTCGTTTATTTTTTGTGTGACTTCAAACTTGACAACAACAAAACTGCTATTTAAAGCACAGTGATTCAGTTTTCTGTTCATTATATGATGTTCAATCACTAATGAGTTTAAATGTGTTTTTCTAACATGTTGGTATGAACTTTCGTAGCCATGACCCTTGTCCTCCACATATGCTGAGCTGAGATAGTTTGAAAATATTAATAATTTATTTCTTTGCATTTTCCACTTAGAAATGGAAGAGAATGAAAATCTCTAAAAATGCTACTGCTCGCATGTTTCACTTTCCCATGTTTCATAAAGGAAATTATTGAACTGTTTTAATTACAAATCTCACAAAAAACCTGCAACTTTGTGATAAGATTGAAATGACTAACAAATGTTTACATGTGATATAAGCTATAATACAGTGCTTTAAATGGGGACTGTACACTAAAATCTGGCTATTTATGGGACCATCTCCTTTTATACTCAACAGAATATAATTATGCAACAACATGGATTGGAGCAAAACACCTCATCTGATCTATGAATGATGGAAATATGAATGATTGATAATTATAATATAATGAGTTTATGACTTAAGACATAAACTCATTTTCATTATAAATACCATGTTTGCATCGTTCTAGAGCACATGAGTGTATTTTGCACTAATACATGGCTCAATTTTTTTCATTTGTTGCATACAGTAATGCCCAAAGTAATTGACCACTTAACCACAGCAGAATTATGGGTAATTTTTCAGGATTTAGTCGGAAATATGGCTTGTTGCCATTCACCGGAAAGCTCTCGACGAGAGCTTTCCGTTGAATGGCAACAAGCCATATTTCCGACTAAATCCTGAAAAATTACCCATAATTCTGCTGTGGTTAAGTGGTCAATTACTTTGGGCATTACTGTATATTCTGTTCTGTGGAGTATAAAAGGAGATGGTCCCATAAATGGCCGGATTTAGTGTAAATTTAAGTAAAACATCATTTGCTAATTGACTTTTGTTGTTATTGTTGCTTTTTTTGCACAATTTATTGGAAACTGTTTCAAAATGTGATTTTTGCTGAGTAATATTGATTCACAAAAATGGGGTACTTATTTTGTGCTGGTGATATTTCAAAGATTGTGATTCATTGATCTCATTGCGCTACTAAACCATAAAGAAATGTATAAAGTCAAGATAAAGGGACCAATTGTCATTGATATAAAATGATTTATTAGCTCATTCCATAGCTTTCGGCCATAGGCCTTCGTCAGTGGAAAACGATTAACACAGTAAAGTCTACATGTTGCTCTGACATCAACTCATTCATAAATGCCAGACGGATAACGTACGTTCATTGAGTTTGTTTACCTGACGTCATGTACGTTAGTGATCGATTTCATTTCGCGCCAAATTACCTGGCGCCAATGTTGTTGAGTTTAGTGTTGAATCCAACCCCGTAGCACATTCTTAGCCGGCGTATCCAACCATTCTCTTTTATAAGTCTGAAGTAGCGACTCCCACTAGCATACTCTAACACGACTACCTTCATATCTAGAAGTGAATGTCCATTTGTATTGAAATGGTCATACACCGGCTTATCTGGGTGCAGGCGAATGTCTCGCATATGTTCTGTAACTCTTTCTTTCAGTTCCCGTGATGTTTCTCCCACATACACCGTACACGAACACTTGTCACAAATGAGGCCATATACGACGTTCCTACAATCACATTTAGCGTTCTGTGCCACTTTGTACTCATTAATCAAGTCCGTCGATTTGATGGGATCCGTAATTATTATCTTGCATACTTCACATTCATCTGTGCACAGGTTGTTTGGAGTACGGACGGCTTTAGCTGTCTTTCTGTGTACCAATATATCGCCCAAGTTGTTGTCTCGCCGATATGATATTAAAGGGGGAGAATCAAAGACTTTCTTCATCCTAGCTGATTCGTGTAATGCTCCCATATATTTCCTCGTTATCATTGGCAGGTCTGGTAGTCCTTTTGAGAATATCCAGACTCCGTCTAATTTCTTTCAACTGCGTCTGACACACTGGTACTTAACAGATTTCAGGGATGAAGGGGGAATCCCCATTTTGTGAAAACTCATTAATATCAGCCCTCATAATTGACCTTGGAAATCAGCAATACCGAAGCCATTTGCTGAAGCAAACTGGATCATGGCAAAGGGTTGCCATAGTAGATTCCTGAAGCCAACCAATCTGAATTAAGAGGGCTGTAATATCTATGTGTCCATATAAAGCTATGTTTATAATTGCGATCCACACATAGATCTACACCTGTGCGTCTGAAACATGCAAGAGTTGTCACTTTCCCTCTAACCAATTTTTGCACGTTTCAAGATTTGCTTCACTATATATATACGGAATACAAGTTTCACTTTTCAGATGCAAAATAATAAAGAACAGTTAAATGAAGATATAGTGATAATCACATTATAAAAATATTGAGTTCTACTGCGGTCATGTTGCATCATCTCCTTATTTAGAATATGTGCCGCCATTTACTATATATTAGATTACTCTACAACCGTTGTAAACGATCCTTATTTGGCACATGATGTAATTGTCCATTTGTCAGGAGAAAATATGAACTACTTAGGCCAAAAAAAAAAGTTTTGATTCTCAGGCCCCGCCGCATTGAATAAAAATGGCCGCATTAGGCCTTTTTATTGCAATGCCTGATGTTATGACAAAAAAACTTGAAAAAAAAAATAATAATAATGTTTTTTTGTGGATTTTATCAACATGTCCATAGCAGATATGTGTTGAATATTAGTGTGCATTGAGCTTGTAATGTGTTAAAAGTGACTTGCAGGCTTACAACATGAAGTAGATGACTACAATTAAGAAAATGATTAGCTGATCCTCATGCTCTTCTTACAATTAATACTATGCGCAGAAAAAAATAAAAATTAAACCCTCCCTCCCTCATTGATTTGAGAAAAAAATTGCCCGAGAACCAAAACACTTTTTTTTGGCCTCAGATTAATAAATTTTGAATATCTTTGCAAATACAATTCTATTATGTATACATATTCTGTCTAACCATTCCCCAATTATAAAGTAACGTACATTAGTTTGATTTGGAACATAAAACGTTTGATCAGTTAAGAATTAAGACGCACAGCGGTACTTCTTAGTTTATCTTGGACCATAAAGCTTCTCAATTTAGTCAATATTAAATGCAGTGATTAGTTAACCTTACTTTGCAACTTCAGATAAGAGTGAATTGTTGCAATTGTATTACTTAATTGATACTAGAACTTTTCTGCAAAGCAAATCAATGGATTCAAGTTTTAAAGAAAATACATTCTCACCCATGCAAGTCTCTTGATTGAAAACATTGTCATTCTGTCAGTTTGTCAGTAGCTTGTGACAACTTTCTACATTGAGAGCCTACTTCCTGTCAATTATGATGCAAGCAATGTGTATAGAACTGTACTTAATAGTGCTCTGATTATGTCAAGACATATGCTCAATAAAATCATCAACTTGAAAAATTTGGTGTTTTATTCTTTGAAGTTCGGGGGAACACAGTCAACATCAAACAACTACATCACTATATGTTCGATAGTCTGGAACAAATAGCAGGGACTCCCATTTCATTCAAAAAGTAGGTCAGTGTCATGGTCAGTGCCATCAAACAAATTCCATGCAGCTACAGTAATGCTCTAAATAATCGACCCTAAACCACAGCAGCCCCCGAGAGCTTTCTGATGAATGGCAACAAGCCATATTTCGACTAAATCCTGAAAAGTTACCCATAATTCTGCTGTGTTTAACCCGACTGGCCGCAAAAGCGGCCAGCCAGAACACGATCATACATTTTGCGGCCAGCAGCATTCAGTGACATCATATAAACCTATGTAGCATGTGTATACATGTTATAACCATTGGTATATCCACTTATATCTATGTAAATGATCCCAAGGAACTTCAGCAGTGCCATGGGTGTATGAGTTTGTTGCCGACTAGTTGGGGTAGAAAAAACATGCACACAGCGCAGAATTCAACAAACGTACATTATTTGAAGCGATTCGGGTAAAGCTCTACATTGTTGCGCGGTTCGCAGGATTGTAGAAAGACACCATTTCGATCACTCTTTTTGGTTTAAATTAGTATTGCATACATAATCAGTGTTCTGTCATATGTGAGGAAGGCGCACGCAGTTTCTTATTTGAGTCTATTTGTTTTGCACATGCGCATAGGATAAAATGATAATTGTATGGATTTTTGTGAAATGACACAATCACATCAAGGATCTCCATAGTACATAAATTTGCGTTATACAGCTGCACTTTTGAGAGTAGTACTGTGGAAATGGGTTGCATGGTCACAATACCATCTAGTCCGATATACTTGCGCGTGCACATTACAAACACGTGGTCAAATCGTGCATTATTGAGCAATTATGTAAAGTTTAAGACTCGTGGCACCATTTGAACATGACCATCACCGTGCCCTATTGGCGATATCTAAAACGGGACGTAATGCCATTGAATGCACAGGGAAGTGGTGTCATTCGATCACTTGGGCTATATGCTTAGCAACCATTGATACCGTTAAATACAAACTACATGTAGGTTCAATCTTCTGACCTGATGTATCTCCAGTTTCACAATAGGGTATTGACTGCATAGAAAATGCTGTTTCTTAGCGCGGAATTATACGACGCTATAATTGCATTCTACTTTCAGTTCCGGGTAGTTGTTTAGAAACCGTTACCAGGGAGTGATCGTGTGGCAAATTATACCGTTCTAAAAATAATACACAGTGGCCCATGGGAACATACCTGTAAAATTTCATACCTGTAGCACCATTTGAACATAACCATCAGCATGTGCATGCCAAGAATGTCTAAATTGGGGCATAATACAATTGGATTCACAGGGCAATGGTGTCATTCGATCATTTGGGGTATTTGCTTAGCAACCGTTGCTACCCTTAAATACAAGTTAGGATCAGACTTCTGGCCAGATATATCTCAAATTTCACAATAGGGTGTTGACTGCATCAAAAACGCCATTTCCTTGGGCTGAATTACGACCGTAAAAGCTATAATTGTATTTTACTTTCAATATCGGGTAGATGCCTAGCAACCGTTACCAGGGAGTGACCACGTGGCAATGTAACCAGATCGTAAAATAATCAGTGGTCCATGGGCACACTGACCAAACGTTTCCCCGTTGTGGTGTGCGTTTGGCCGTTGTGGTGTGGCGAAACGCCGTTGTATGGTGTTTTTGGCGTAATTCGCAAGCGGGTAGAATAGGGCTGACCATCAAAATCGGGATGGAGAGTTAATGTGCATATTTATTATAATGAGACCACCCACAGTCCTGAAGAAGGATATTATACCCAACGAATGAGCGCTTCCCTGGCTCTCTGTTTGTGTGTACGGCTGAGAAATAGCCTACACAAAATGCCAGGGTGGGCATTCTGACCATGGTTCCTCGACATAAAAACCCTATTTGCTCACTCCTGAACACATTTTGACAACCCGCTGGTATTCTCCACGTAAGAACAATTATCCCCAATTATGCTGGTAACGCGTTAAAGGCCCCAACTCTCCAGTGGCCCAAATATTCAATAAAATCCCAATCGAAGTGGGTCAACAGCAGCGAAAAAATGACAACGCCGTTGTGGTTTTGATGGCAACAACATTGTGGCGGGGCTGGTTCAGGTTTTTCGATTTTTGGTGATCATGCAGTATTTTGATGTTTTTGAGACCAGAACAATGTGTTTCACGCCTATTTCGTATTGTGTATCCAAAATATTACATGTATTATCCTTATAAGCAATGTTTACTCGTGTATACATGCCACGTAACCTGTCCCCATACACACGTTTTTTTGTGCTCCAAGCAAGGTATATTATTGTCCACATAGGCCTATACCACGGCGTGGAACGCGCGTACATCACATTTTGAATCTCTAACCAAAGCGGATTTGATTTAAAATTGATTGTGGATTAAAGTGGATATAAGGGCTGTGTCCGACGGAATAAACTAGTGGACGAGGCATATAATTTCTCATTACATCTTTTATAACCAGTGGATGATAAAAACTCGGAATTTATAAAAGAAATTAGATGAAAAATAGGAACGAAATATGCACCGAATTTGAACATCAAACACTGCTTAACCGTTTAATTGATATTTGTAAAATTCACACATATAAATTTTTTCTCTCTCATAGCCCACAACTCATGCACCAAATATATAACATAAAATGTACGAAGTGAGCGGCTTATAGATTACAAAGTGATGTAAGTTCCCCGTCCTGTATACTCATGATACTGCTGTTTGACCAACTCAAGTTTATTTGGCGCGAATAGGCGATTTGATTACGAAAATTATAAACGTACTCAAAACCTACCCTCACCCTATTTCATAAAAGTTTTACCACAATGGTATTTCCAAGAAAGCCACACATATAAATATATTAATTTCCATATATATATGCCATATGATGATTACGTTCATGAGTATCATGTTCTCTTAATACATTTTATAATCGCCGTCGAAATTCTAATTTATGAATCTGATGTATGCTATATAATAACACGTGTCTGGTCTGCTTCTTGAGTATTGTTATAGAATAGAAATAGCTTCATTGGTCCACTGCTGGAGCTTATATACGGTAAGGATCGTTATTACGTGCGCTCGCGCAACAGTATGGCGATCAGACAGATTCGTAGGTTGGTGTCACTCTACTCCGTTTCACTCCATGACGTCACCAAAAACGACGTAAAACCTCGTGGCGTTCTGACATTTTTACTGTGCCGCGTTTTTGCTATGTTTATTTTATGTGTTGTTTTCGATTATTTGTTTGTCGCCGATATCGCCATGTGTCAGGATTCCCTGTTTCTATATTTAAAACTGGCATGCTCGTAGTGAGCCTCGATTTCGATTTTTTCTCCCAGGTCAAAATACGTCAGAGTTATGACAAAAATAGATCGACCTACATTTTCTCCATCAGAACTCTACATCAAAGAGTCTATAGACTCCTTCGGGACCTACGTATAGACTCCTTCATTTGGGTATTTTTACTTATAAGTGGGAAGTTTAATCATTTTTGGTTCGTGCGAAGACCTCTTTTTTATCGTGCGGGAAAAAAGAGACATTCAAAACGCGATTTCGTAATTCGACGCAATAGGCTGAATAGCCTAACTTTCAGCCGAGTTCCGGGTCAAATACGACGAATGACGTAACACAAAACAAAACGCATTTGTTGACACAAACACTGTTTGAAGAGTTTATTATTACATAAAATGATCGTTATTGATTAATTATTGATTAATTATTGATATTTATTGTTGCATATTGGCTGCTATCAATATTTACACAAATGGTATTAATTATTTCCTATAATTGCTCCTTTGGTCAACTTTGACTATCGGAAAATGAAAATGAAAATATGCCGCTGAAAAAAATGTAATCGATATTAAAGGTACGGTTGGCCTTGGCGGTGGGTATCCTGTGAAAATATTTCCAACCGTCAAAAACCGCCACAAACGGAATGAACATCAAAATGTAGACAGACTTTGTCCGTATACAAATAAGAAATATCGCATGAACAGTATGTTATTGTCATATGGTTGACCATTGTTATGTAAACAAAAGCATAACAAGTTACTTTTCTTATGTTTGTTTATATTATGATGGTAAACATAAAGAGCGTTCTTTGTGGGTGAATTCCTGATATGGAACTAATAAAGAGCGTTTATGCCATTTGTGTGTGATTAGTCAGTAGCATTGTGCTGTCTTCTGTAACACAATCAGGCTCTTGCTTAGGTAAAATATAGTAGGTCTTTATGATAACATGCTGTTTACGCGATGGTCGTGGTATATATGAACGAAACTGTTTGCGTTTTACTGTTTTTTCTGTTTACGGTGATTGGAAAAAATATGAATATTTTCGACAACTAAGGCCTCACGTGCCTTTAAATTCTCATCCTTTCGGCAACATGGAATTGGTTTTAATTACTTAAATGATTAATATAGTAATTTGCCTTTTATCTGTGATGAAATGAGAAATGGTAATTGTATTTTTTTGATAACATTAAATTAAATTAAATAAATTAAGTAAAATACAGTGAAATTATTTATAAATTATTTTTTATTACATTTTTGCGCACGTTGGCATCTCTCTGAGTGCATTCTAGTTGGGAAGATGAGGAACATGAAATATCTTGCGATAACGCAAGGATAATTCTACCCAAAAGAAGTTATTTTTTTGTAGTATTACACACTAAACTCTCACACCACTTTTAGTTAAATATTATTTATCATGACCCAAATTCGCTTCTCTTTGTGGGTGGGTCTGGGGTAGGTCCGGTGTCATTACATTGTAAATGATGCACGTTATTTTGTTAGTGTCTTTATACGAAATAACGCGAATTGTTCCTAAGTCCCGTATCCTATAGGAGCACTGGGGGATCAAATATATATCCTTTTTCGTGGTTCATCACTAAAGAAAGTTCTAAATATGTAGGTTTTGTTTGTTATTTCTATACATGTCGTTTACGTTGTAATTGTGTGTCTCAAGTATGTCCATCTAAGTTCAGGGTTAGTGGCTATAACCAGTTTCCCTATCAGTGTTATAATTATCGCGTAAAGTTTGTACGCCTTGTTATGCAAAACAAAGTCGGGATATGTAACGTTTGTGACTTTTATTTACACAACATAAACGGACAAACTTGACAATACCATATTATCTAGTAATATCTGCTATATATTTATGATTGACATAAGTCTATTATAACACAAACTCTGTATTTTAGTATTCTGTCTGACTATTCTTAACAACAATCATTATCTCGAAGGCCATATCATGGTTACATATCATGGCACGGGTGAACACATTGAGAAATATCTGTCCACCTGATATATATAGTCCAAGTCTTCTCGTACTAAAACCAGCTAAGATATTGGGTTGGATAGATGCTGGATTTTAGTCCAAGCCTGCCTGCATAGGCTTCTTATAATACAACTTACGCCCAGGATATGTGGTGGGAATTTGTGGTGTATTTTACTCGATTTACCTTAAAAAAATCAATACATGATGCTACATACATCGAAAAGAGTGACATCTTATGGTCATAATGGTGTATAATAATCTATCTTTCATGTTAAATTACGCATAGAATATATTCCGGTTGATTGCCACAAACATCGCTTTTTTCTCTGTTTGTTTACGTTTTAACTAAAAGCCGAAGTTGTCGGAATAACTTCGTCATAATCTGGAGTTTGTTTTGGGTATACTAGTTTCCGTTTCTATATATAGCGCGGGGTTTTCGGAACAAAATGGCGAAAACCGATCGCCCCAAAGTCCAGTTTCCTATGTGCTTTGAGAACAATTCCCGCACTAAAATCTTAATGACATAATGGCGGATCAGAACGGCAGTTTTGTTGACAATTTTCACAATAAAATTGTAAAAATTGGAGCAAATTAGAACTCTTGTGTCTGACTTGCCATGTGTGTGATTTTCGTCCATGTGCATTTTGACTTTTGTGTTGATAAAATAATCGGAGAACCGAATCACACAGTTTCGAAAACGTAAGGTTCAAAATTTATACAAATTTTGTTTGATTTTCTTGTGTGCTTAACAAGAGCAGTATATTGCTCTGTTCGCTTAGTATATATCTTAATTTCGCGGAAGTCCACCAAATGTTGGTGAAATGTAGCGCCATATTTATTCTAATGCTCGTTGTGTTTACACTGTTTTAAACTTTGAGAGGGTTGTAATTCCCGTAATTTATTTAATGTATTACATTTATATCTTCAATGTTTACTTAATCTATTTATTTTTTATTTATTGACACACATAATTACGATAACAATGGAGAATTCATCGTAATTTGCGTGGTTAGTCGAAAATCTACGGAATATTTTCAACGGAAAATGCCGAACACAGTTCGCGAGGTCAACTGAGTTCGCATACTTTTAAAAATTTGTAAACAGTGCGGTAAATGTCTCTTATCACATTAAATTACCGCTTTCAATTCACAACTGATGTGGGTTTCAGATCAAATAGCATGTCTTCTGCGGAAAATATCCGTTTATTGTCGCAATTGTGATATTTTATTTCATATACTTGTGGTATTATTTGAGCGGGTCATTAACGCTTAACTCGTGTCATATAAGAAGGCATAGGGCGCGATCTCGGACTAAACACCAGCTAATCGCCATACAAATATCTTAGCTGGTACGAGGATACTTGGACTACCTGATATACAGAATTTCAACCAACTTTTCGGTCGTATATTCACACTAAATATACCAAAACCATACAGCATATAAGTCAAAATGAAGATTAATGTCCCGCATATTATGGCAAGCCAAACCGCTATTTAATATTAATTTTACTTAAGTAAAATAAAATTACACTTTATTTTACTTAAGTGAAATAAAATGTCCTTTTATTTAACTTAAGTGAAATAACGGTCATTTTTTATTTTACTTAAGTAAAAAACTATTTTACTTAAGTAAAATTAACCATGTTTTAACTTAAGTAGAATTCTTTTTTACTTAAGTAAAATAAAAAATGACCTTTATTTTACTTAAGTAAAAAAGAATTCTACTTAAGTAAAATAATGCGTTAATTTTACTTAAGTAAAATAAATGACATCTATCGATGACCGGTAGATGGCGTTTATTTCACTTAAGTGAAATAAAGCGCCCACTATGGGAGTAATCTTGCAAACTAATAATTTCTCCCTTGGCACGTACGCCGGGAGTGCTGTTCATGTTCGTGAGAAAGTTAGCTCCCGTTGTGTATTATAAATGGCGGATTTCTTCCATTTACTAATAATAGGCCTAACGTATTTACATAATTATAGCAGATTCAGTCGATACAACACTGGACTCAATTTCCAGGGTTATACGAGAGACTGATAGACTGAAGGGGGTATAGGAGATTTGCATCGCACGGAGATCAGAATACGTACCGCTGTTGTCAAAAAACTTCTAACCTGACAACTCGAGGGAACTATAACCAATACATATATTGCACCCAGTGAGATGTAATAAGAGAGCACCTAGAGACTATAATAAATTCGCCCACTGCATGTACCATCATAATAAGATCCAATAAGCATCAAACTTCGCACCACACATTTTAGCAGTTTTCTCTGATTATAGCTGTACCAGCAGTGGGTGTGGAATGTTTTAAATTTTATTGCATGATGTTGGTGCTATAAGCTGTCTGTATTGTTTTGAGAGAGAGTGTGAGTTATAGTAAATACGTCTTTAATCTATCTAAGTATTTTACAACTGCCGAGTGGCTCTGTGGCACACATGTTCTGTATCACCCGTTGGGGGAAATCATTAATAACTCTTAACACCCGGTTGCACTTTATTTTACTTAAGTAAAATAAATGACATCTATCTATGACCGGTAGATGGCGTTTATTTCACTTAAGTGAAATAAACCCAAATGTTCATTTATTTTACTTAAGTAAAAAAGAATTTTACTTAAGTTAAATAAAAACTGTGTTTTATTTCACTTAAGTGAAATTCTTTTTTACTTAAGTAAAATAAAAAAAGGGCGTAACATAATGGTAATTTTATTTCACTTAAGTAAAATTAGTGTGCGTTTTAATTTTACTTAAGTAAAATAAAATGTCATTTTATTTTACTTAAGTAAAATAAAGTGTCATTTTATTTTACTTAAGTAAAATAAAACCATGTAGATGGCGCTTTATTTCACTTAAGTAAAATAAAATGACACTTTATTTTACTTAAGTAAAATAAAATGACACTTTATTTCACTTAAGTGAAATAAAGTGTCATTTTATTTTACTTAAGTAAAATTAATATTAAATAGCGGTTTGGCTTGCCATAGCATATATGGACACTTAACGGGCAGTTCATAACACCTCGATCATAACTGGCTGTGAAAATGCATGACTTGTTCGATTTGGAGCACAAAAACGTGTTTATGGGGACAGGTTACGTGGCATGAGTGTATGCACGGGTAAACATTGCTTATACGGATAATACATGTAATATTTTGGATACACAATACGAAATAGGCGTGAAACACCTTGTTCTGGTCTCAAAAACATCAAAATACTGCATGATCGCCGAAAATCGAAAAACCAGCCCGACCACAACGTTGTTGCCATGAAAACCACAACGGCGTTGTCATTTTTTCGCCGCTGTTGACCCACTTCGATTGGGATTTTATTGAATATTTAGGCCATTGGAGAATTGGGGCCGTTACCAGCATGATCGGGGATAATTTTTCTTACGTGGAGAATACCAGCGGGGTGTTAAATTGTGTTCAGGGGTGAGCAGATAAGGCTTTCATGTCGAGGAACCATTGTCAGAATGCCCACCCTGGCATTTTGTGTAGGCTATTTCTCAGCCGTACAAACAAACAGAGAGCCAGGGAAGCGCTCATTCGTTGGGTATAATATCCTTCTTCAGGGCTGTGGGGGTCTCATTATTATAAATATGCACATTAACTCTCCATCCCGATTTTGGTGATCAGCCCTCTCCTGCCCGCTTGCGAATTTCGCCAAAAACACCGTACAACGGCGTTTCGCCACACCACAACGGCCAAACGCACACCACAACGGGGAAACGGTTGGTCAGTGTGATGGGGAACATACATTTAAAGTTTCAGAAATGTGACACCACTTGAACATAAACAACACCATACATCTAAACACTGGCCACAATATAAAACTAGAATGCACTCAGAGAGATGCCAACGTGCGCAAAAATGTAATAAACAATAATTAAAAAAATAATTTCACTGTATTTTACTTAATTTATTTAATTTAATTTAATGTTAGCAAAAAAAAGACAATTACCATTTCTCATTTCATCACAGATAAAAGGCAAATTACTATATTAATCATTTAAGTAATTAAAACCAATTCCATGTTGCCGAAAGGATGAGACTTTAATATCGATTACATTTTTTTCAGCGGCATATTTTGATTTTCATTTTCCGATAGTCAAAGTTGACCAAAGGAGCAATTATAATAAATAATTAATACTATTTGTGTAAATATTGATAGTAGCCAATATGCAACAATAAATATCAATAATTAATCAATAACGATCATTTTATGTAATAATAAACTCTTCAAACGGTGTTTGTGTCAACAAATGCTCGGCTGAAGGTTAGGCTATTCAGCCTATTGCGTCGAATTACGAAATCGCGTTTTGAATGTCTCTCTTTTCCCGCACGATAAAAAGAGGTCTTCGGCACAGTAAAAATGTCAGAACGCCACGAAGTTTTACGTCGTTTTTGGTGACGTCATGGAGTGTGACACCAACCTACGAATCTGTCTGATCGCCATACTGTTGCGCGAGCGCACGTAAAAATACCACTGGGAGCCCAGGGTCAGGGTGTCGATCGTTGTGGGGAGCCAGGGTTCAAAGGGTTAAGGAGTCGATTACTTAATGCATTACTGTATTTCTGGAGTTTCCTCCAATCAGACTTGCTGTGATTTATTGTTGGCTGACATAATATTTATACCCTTCGAAAGTGGGTGGTATATTAGGGAGATAACTATTTACCGAGAACAAGTTAAAAATGAATAATTAAGTTAAAATATTGTTAAAGTATAGTTTATATATCAATATTTGTGCCCTTGTGTGGGATCTGCTTCAATTAGCTTAAAAGACAAACTGTATCGATGTGACATATTTATGCATTCTAATTAAATTTTGAGAATCTTTATAACTGTAAGCTATGTGCAATGCTGATATTTGGTATAACGCTCTTTATCATTGGTCTTCGAAGTCTTTCGAAACTATTTACTGGCATGCTACTATTCCAGTTCAGACAACGTAATCTCACATGTAAAATTATATGGACAAAGCCATATTAGTATTTCACGAAATACAAGAACAATCAAAGAAAATAATCAGGGTAATCAAAATATAGGTTTAACCCTTTCAGTGCCAAGTCCGATTTTTCTATAAACCCATATTTCCTTGATCATTTTTCAAATTTATTGATTATAATAATGTGATACATTGATCTTTCCATCAATGTATCACATTATTATAATCAATAAATTTGAAAAATGATCAAGGAAATATGGGTTGATACAAAAATCGGACTTGGCACTGAAAGGGTTAAACGTGTTTTGCAGAAACATCTAGGTTTAAACCACTGTTTGACAGCTAAAATCATAGCTCAATCCCGAGACTGCATGTCTTAAGTGACACATTGGGCATCTCTAGTCAAGTTTGAGCTATTGTCATCTGTTGACGTCAGTCATCTGATGGGGCACCGTTGTCCATCTATAGTTTCCTTTGGCACACCCCACAAGCCACATCCCTCATCCAATCGTCACCAAACTTCATAAGGATCTTCGGGGTGATCTCTAGATGGGAGCTTACCATTTTTAGCTCAACTTTACTTTGTAAAGTTGGAGCTATTGCCATGGCTTGGTGTCTGTCGTGTGTGCGTCCGTCAACAATGTCCTTTAGCATGGGCTACAGGTCGTACCTTTGGGCGGATCATTATGAAATTTGTCATAGCTGTTGACATTGACATGTAGATGGGAATGAGTCATTTTTGGGTCAATCGGCAAAAACCATGGCCACCAGTGGCCATCTTGGATTTCAAAATTCAATCCATTAGCATGGGCTTCAGGTCGTACTATTCGTCTGATCATCATGAAATTTGTCATGGAGGTTAATATTGACATCTAGATGGGAACGAGTCATTTTGGGGTCATTCGTCCATAAAACATGGCCGTCGACAGTCATCTTGGATTTTACTCTTTCATGACTAAATCCTTTGGCACAGGCTACAGGTCTTACCTTTGGTCGGATCATCATGAAATTTGTCATGGATGTTAATATTGACATGTAGATGGGAATGAGTCATTTTGGGGTCATTCGTCCATAAAACGTGACAGCTGGCAGCCATCTTGAATTTTACTCTTAGCATGACTAAATCCTTTGGCTCGGACTGCAAGTCGTACCTTTGGTCGGATCATTATGAAATTTGTCATGGCTATTGACATGTAGATGGGATCGAATCATTTTGGGGTCATTCGGCCACAAAACATGTCTGCCAGAGGCCATCTTGGATTTTACTCTTTGCATGACTAAAACCTTTGGCACACCCTACAGTCCACTTCTCTGATCCGATCATCACCAAACTTCATATTGATCTTGACATTGATCTACTAGATGGGAGCTATCAAATTTTTTGGAATTTCATTGGTCACCTTGTATTTTACTTGATATATATATATCTCTTCATGTTGATAATCTGTTATTACTCAGACATTTCAACTTTCAGCCTTCCTAATTTCTCCATATTGACTGTAACACAGGAAATTATTCCCTTTCCAAGTTCAGCTACAGTTTCATTGAAACTTTTATTTTTGAATTTCGGTGGAAAAATATGGCCGCTGGCAGCCATCTTCGATTTCAGTTTTGACCATTAGCACACCCTACAAGCCGCATCCCTCACCCGATCTTTACCAAACTTCATATGGATCATTGTGGTACTTGAGTATGTTCATACTTCATACTCGGACCATGTAACGAAGTTTGACAATAATTATTGTGGTCTGATATAGGTAGCATCTCGTTGATCGCGATGGGTATTCACGCATCGCTTAAAGCCTTTGTGGTTAAGTCGGCGTGTATACATGCTTTATACATGCATGATGTCATGCTTTATTGAACCATGGTCATGCACGATGAGAGGTGGGTGCCGAACGGAAATTCACGCGTTAACCCTTATCGCACTGCGCGCTTAAGTGTTTATATTGTTGTTTAACCTGCTGTGTTATTTTCGCGTGACATAAATCGAATGCTATATATATATACTATTATATTGCATGGGGATTTCAGGGTGGTATTAGAAATTTTAACATGATATTTAACATCATTTAGTGAACTTTTTCATTTATTTATACGCGATAAATATCGGCATGTTATATTCTAAATGAATTTGGATTGTAACCATTAACCAATTCACATGTTATTCCATCGTGCTGTTTGTATATATATACCTTTATTTCTCCAATATCGGAGAGCAGTATAACATAATTACAGGTTACATGTATATATATACATACATTGTTTGACAATAAAGAATTGACATGAAAAGTACATAAACTTTTTAACAAATGGACCCAACACAAACATAACACCTATGTAGTATCGCAGATTAAACGTCCACATGCAGTCACAAACAACACGGGCGCGCATACAGGAAGGCCCTAACTTACATACTTAAATACACATGTGCATACATATATACACAAACACATACACACATACATACATACAATTACACATATACATACACACCCTTATACATACGTATATGTGTATATACATAGCCACATACATATATACACATATATATACATACATACATACATACATACATACACATGTGTGCATAGATACACATCACACACGTATGCACGCGCATGCATATACGCATATACACACATATCACATACACACACACATACACACACACTCACCCTCACACGGCAGACATACACCATTCATTATATGCTAACCTGATCATTCAAACCGACGCTATACGGGTCAACATATATAAATATACACCATCATGTGTTCATACGGATGTGAAATAGAGCATGTACATCAGGCTTGGGGCAATTACTTGTGAATGTAATTAATTACAATTACAATTACTTCAACATTTTTCAATTACAATTACAATTCCCATTACATCTAATTCACAATGTAATTAATTACAATTACAATTACTTTGAAATGTAATTCAATTACAATTACAATTACATTTCAGTACAGAATTGAAGTAGGAACACTTTTTATTTATATGAACTTTATTTGATAACAAAACATAAATTTAATACAAGCAAGATAAAATACACGAAGCACAATACTGAAGCAGCCACTGCATTAGGTCCATGATAGGTGTTCGTAGAACTGAGCGAATCATGATTTATAGCTGGCAATTCCAGCGTGTTGCATTGGCAACTTGTAGCCTGGGTTGATCTTCTAGAAATTAGGATGATATCAGAGATTTGTGAACTTTGCTAACTATCTATTCTAGGCTGTTGGTAACTTGCTGATGGTGTTTGTGTGACTGTGGATTCATAGACATCTTGATGCTTTCGCTATAAAATGAAAATAATAAGAGTATTTTAGTAACACATACATGTATCAGTCATTTAATTATTAAGGGAATAAGACCGTCCCAGTAAGTCAGACACAAAGCCAGGCCATTGTAAAGGACAATGAGATAATCAACACTCTAATTGTTAATTAGAGTCATAAACATAATTAGCCTTTGTGGCCACCAGCTTACTGGTGACACAATGCATCCACTAGACACTGCTAATTGGGGGATTAGTGAGGCAGCTATTTGTCCCCACATTGTCATTCAGTTGCAAATTAGAAGGGACAAGACACAATGCATATACCAATACCACCATATGACTGAAGTAATATGTCAATGGAATTAAACAATACTAATACATAGAAATGGAAACTTACCTTCAAATGTGTCACAAAATTGGAGGTAACTTTTTTGGAACCGGAGATTGTAGTTGGGCAAAGTTTGCACTTCGCTTTCATAGTACACGACGTGTCTTTCTGCAAATCAAAATGCTGCCAGATTGTTTTTGTAGTAATGTTGATAGCATTTTTAGCAGTGGTTGGTATGAATTTCTACCATAGCATATATACCATATCAGGTGGAGATAATGAAACATGATCATAAGAGTGATCTATTATAGTGCTCTATTGTCAATTATTTGAAGTTGGTTTCTCATTGTATTTATCAAAACAAGCCTTCTACCTCAAAGGTTAACCACTGCTTAAGCAAACAAAGAGGTGTCAACAGAATTAACCATTGAGACACAGTGGATGAAAACTCAGTGTTGTGACAACATAGTGATAGCCAGTCACCAGTCATACACTTTGAAATTTGGACAAAAAACATTTGAAGAAACCATTGGATGAAACATGAAAGAGAACTTTGAGAAGAAATAAGTACCTGTGATTTTGAAGTAATTGAAATTAGACCCAAATTACAATTACAATTACATCATAACCAATTACAATTGCAATTACATGTAATTGAGAATAAACTCAATTACCAATTACATGCAATTACTTGAAAAAATGTAATTAATTACAGTCAATTACAATTACAAATTACAATTACCCCATCCCTGATGTACATCAGTTACCGATGTTTTATCGGCGTCCTAATTGATAATATTCATAAATTATTACTATCATCACTGCATGTCAGTAATATTTGAGATTGCGTGGTATAAGCTTTCCACAAACAATACGTACTGCATACTACAAAGTCTGTGAATAAGTCAGCTTCATCAATTAAATCAAATAACTCTGGTGGACGTGCAGTGAGAAATACATTCAATTGTACATCTGGGCAAAGGCTGTCTAGTTTGAGAATACATTGAATATTGAACTGGTTCATTAACTCATACCATATGTCGTTGCGATATTCCGCAATGGCGGGGCAGTTTATGATGACGTGTAGAGGGAGATCATCATAAGCAACACCACATTTGTTGCAAGTTAAAAATATCAATATATACATAAGGTATTTGTGGTTCAAATACGCCACATATATATAGGGTATTTGAGTGGATCAGACTGATGTCATGCTCAATACGCTACGTAAATATACTTATTGAGCGTCCTATATACATTCTAAACCGGGCGGTCCGGACCGCCATCTTGGATCGTATGATCGTCGCTTCACAAGTTTGACGGCTTCTAATGTCGTTGAATTGCAAAGTTTCACTATCGTTTTGGTCTAGTTTTGAAAATATGAATAATATTTATTTATATTAAATCACAATTCGCAGTTATCTCAGTGGATCCCCCCTAACTATCAACAGAGAATGTGTGATAAGACTGACATACGCAGTTATATATACTTATTTCAGCTTCCAGTGTTATACAGCCTATTGCATGTTCAGTGGCGTATATACCTGTGAGAGGTCAACGTATTGGTCAATATATATGGATTGTTTAAAAGTTCAACTTGACTTGTCAAGTTTGAGCTATTGCCATGGGTTCATATCCGTCGTCTGTGTGTTCGTCAACAATTTCCATTACATATATATGGACTACAGGTCTCACCTTTGGTCGGATCATTATAAAATTTGTCATGGTTGTTGACATTGACATGTAGATGAGAAATCCGTCATTTTGGGGTAAATCGAAAAAAAAACATGGCCAACAGCCGTCATCTTGGATTTCACAATTCAATCCAATGGCACAGGCTACAGCCATGCCGTATATACCATTTGTCTGATAATAATGAAATTTGTCATGGATGTTGACATTGCCATGAAGATGAGAACGAGTCATTTTGGCGTCAATCGGCAAAAGAGCATGACCGTCGGCCATCTCGGTTTTCAGTATTAAACAATGTAAATACATAAGCACGGGCTACAGGCCGTACCATTGGGTTGATGATTATGAAATTTGTCATGGCTGATTACATTTACATGTAGATGTGAACGAGTCGTTTTGGGGTCATTCGACAAAAAACATGGCGGCCAGCGGCCATATTGGTTTTCAAAATTCAATCCTGAGTGTTCGTCTGATCATGAAATTTGTCGTGGATGTTAATATTGACATGTAGATGGGAACGAGTCATTTTGGGGTCATTCGACCATAAAACATTGCCGATGGTGGATTTTGCTCTTTGTATGGCTAAATCCTTTGGCACAGACTACAGGTCGTAGCATTACAACCGGCTGTTACAACTAGTATTAATTTTCACACAAAACTTTTCACACAAAATGATATACTCAGGTTAAAAAATACTTCTTTTTTTTCGGGCGGAAAAGAATAAAAAAAAAATATAGCGCCGCTAGGCTTTAGGGAGTGCGCGAGAGGGGTCGTGTAGACCCTTCTCGCAGGTGGGGGTCCGGGGGGTCTCCCCCGGGGAATTTTTTTGAAAATGTAGAAGTTTGAGAAGCATCATGAGCATATTTCTGAGTAGCATTTTGCGAATGTTATTTGGACCAAAATTAAAGCAATATTAGTCCGGGAGCTGATAGGGTACCCCTGCACCCCCGTGATTCAACTTCACCCCACTAATTTTCTTCTTTATTAGTCCCTCAATTTTTAAGTAATGTTAGTACGAAACAAAACGTGTCTGTACAATCACCAGGCAGGATGTGATGGCGTCCAACATGGACGCCGTTTTTCAGAAGGATGCAAATTATAGTGAGAAAATCTTGTTAATGTATACAAATGTATATATTTTTAGCTCAACTTTACTTTGTAATGGCTTGGTATCCGTCGTCTGTGTGTGCGTTTGTGTGAAGCGTCAACAATACAGGCTACAGGTAATACCTTTGGTCGGATCATTATGAAATTTGTTTACAGCTGTTGACATTGCTATGTAGATGGGAACGAGTCATTTTGGGGTCATTCAACAAAAAAAGATGGCGGCCAGCGGCCATCTTGGTTTTCAAAATTCAATCCATTAGCACAGACTACAGGCCTGAGTGTTCATCTGATCATGAAATTTGTCGTGGATGTTAATATTGATATGTAGATGGGAACGAGTCTTTTTGGAGTCATTCGACCATTAAACATTGCCGCTGGTGGATTTTGCTCTTTGTGTGGCTAAATCCTTTGGCACAGCTAGACTACAGGTCGTAGCATTTAACCGGCTGTTACAGTATTAATTTTCACACAAAACTTTTCACACAAAATGATATATTCAGGTTTAAAAATGCATTTTTTTCGGGCGGAATAGATAATGAAAAGGAAAATAGCGCCGCTAGGCTTTAGGGAGTGCGCGAGAGGGGTCGTGTAGACCCTTCTCGCAGGTGGGGGTCCGGGGGGCCTCCCCCGGGAATTTTTTTGAAAATGTAGAAGCTTGAGAAGCATTCTGAGCATATTTCTGAGTAGCATTCTGTGAATGTTAATTGGACCAAAATTAAAGCAATATTAGTCCGGGAGCTGATAGGGTACCCCTGCACCCCCGTGATTCAACTTCACCCCTTCTTCTTTATTAGTCCCTCAATTTTTAAGCAATGTTAGTACGAAACAAAACGTGTCTGTACAATCACCAGGCAGGATGGGATGGCGTCCAGCATGGACGCCGTTTTTCAGAAGGATGCAAATTATAGTGAGAAAATCTTGTCAATGTATACAAATGTATATATTTTTAGCTCAACTTTACTTTGTAATGGCTTTGTATCCGTCGTCTGTGTGTGCGTTTGTGTGAAGCGTCAACAATACAGGCTACACGTAATACCTTTGGTCGGATCATTATGAAATTTGTCACAGCTGTTGACATTGACATGTATATGGGAACGAGTCATTTTGGGGTCATTCAGAAAAAAAGATGGCCGCTGGCAGTCATCTTGGATTTCAATTTCAATCCATTAGCACGGGCTACATTTCGTGCTGTTCGTCAGATCATCATGAAATTTGTTGTGGATGTTAATATTGATATGTAGATGGGAACGAGTAATTTTGGGGTAGTTCGGTTTAAAAAAAACATGGCCGCCAGCATCCATCTTGGATTTTACTCTTTGCATAACTAAATCCTTTCGCTTGTCATGGCTGTTGACATTGACATGTAGATGGGAGTCATTTTGGGGTCATTTGGCCAAAAAACATGCCCGTCAGTGGCCATCTTGGATTTCAAAATTCAATCCATTAGCACGGGCTACAGGCCATACTGTTTGTCTGATCAACATGAAATTTGTCGTGGATGATAATATTGAGATGTAGATGGGAACTAGTCATTTTGGGGTCATGCGGCCATAAAACATTGCTGCTGGTAGCCATCTTGTATTTTACTCTTTGTATGACAAAATCCTTTGGCACAGTTAACATTGACATGTAAATGGGAAATGAGTCATTTTGGGGTTATTCGGCAAAAAAAACCTGGCTGCCAGCGGCCATTTTGGATTTCAAAATTCAATCCATTATCATGGGTTACAGGCCATACTGTTTGTCTGATCATCATGATATTTGTAATTTATGTTAATATTGACATATAGATGGGAATGTGTCATTTTGGAGTCATTCGGTAATTGGATTTTACTCTTTGCATCACTGAATCCTGAATGGCACAGGCTACGGGTCGTACCTTTGGTCGGATCATCATGAAATTCGTTACGGATGTTGACAATGACATGTAGATGAGATCGAATCTTTTTGGGGTAGTTCGGTCATAAAATATGGCCGCTGGCATTCATCTTGGATTTTATTCTTTGCATGACTAAATACTTTGGTACGGGCTACAGGTCGTACCTTTGTTCGGATCATCATGAAATTTGTCATGGTTGTTAAAGGTACTCATTCCGATAAAACTCCTCTGAATTACTATTTCAATGGCTTCGGGGGTCAAAAATATTTGATTCGAGTCGAGGAAGCCACCCATCAAAGCTCACATGTTTTAGATATCGATTTTAGAAATCTATTATTTTTTATTATCGGGAATACTTTCTGTCCCAGAACACAGTCAAAATTGCGTTATTATTACCACTTGATTTTAGAGTTATCCATCCTTGTCTGTTTGAATAGTGTTTTGGTGTACACATCTCGAGCAGATTACGAAGTTGAAGGCAATTATTAGTACTCATCTCGAGAAAATAACAAATTTCAAAAGTCAATATCTAACAACTCTGAGCTTTGTTTGATGGGTTCCTCAACTCGAATCAAATATTTGTTACCCCAAAAGCCAAAGAAATAGTAATATAGGACCCTCTGATCGGATTGTTGTTGTTGGAATCTGTTGAGATGGGGACCCTCTGATCGGATTGAGTACCTTTAACATTGAAATGTAGATGGGTTACAGTCATTTTGGGGTCATTCGGCATAAAACATGTCTACTGGCAGCCATCTTGAATTTTACTCTTTGCATGACAAAACCCTTTGGCACACCATACAGTCCACTTCCCTTATCCAACCATCACCAAACTTCATTTTAATCTTGATTTCGATCTACTAGATGGAAGCTTTCAAATGTTTTTGAATTTCACTGGACCAGATAGCCGTCAGCAACCATCTTGGATTTTACTTTATATATATCTCTTCATGTTGATAATCTAGTATTACTTAGCCCTTTCAAATAAGGAAGAAAATTAGTGTGGTGAGGTTAAATCATTGGTGATCAGGGTTACACTATCAGCTCCCGGACTATATGCATTGTCATTTTCAACCAATGTACTGCGAATCCACCAAACACAGTATAACTGAAGTCATCTTGGAATTTTGTTTTAGCATGACTAAATCCTCAACATGGCATATAGCCATAATTTTCATGCAATTGATCTCAAGCCCCTTATGAAAATATACAATAGTATTTGCGTAATAATACTATGGTATAAAGTGGTATTACTATGGTAGATTGATTGATTTGGGTTTAACGTCATTTTAGCAACAAAGCCATATATGGTAGAACATAGAACACTACAGTTAACTATAATACAGTATGAAATACTATGCATCAATCATAGTACTCCTGGGACTTTTACTATATTATGTTGTGGTAATGCTATAGTAACCAATGATGGTATACAAGTGCACTACAATATACCTATACATGTATTATACTATAGTACACTATGAATGCTATGCATCAATCATAGTACTACTGTGATTTTTAGTATAGTATGTTGTGGTAATACTATTGTGTCCCATGGCATAGTATACTACAGTATAACTATATACAGTATGACATAATAATAAGCAGCAAGCCCAGTACTCCTGGGATTTTTACTATAGTATGGTGCGGTAATACTACAAACAAATTCCTCTTTTATAATTGTAAAACTGATGTTGATCACCAAAGCAACTTTTGAAGAAATACCATTGTTAATATGATATTGGGACCATCAAAATGATGGGGGTGGTCTTCAAAATCCCAAAACATCACATAGTATTACTCTAGTAAAAATATAATATTTCAATAGTACTGATTAGTATCACTATAGTTTTACCATACTATTTCACAATATCATATTACATAACTCATGTGTTTCCTGTCTCTTTTTCGAGAAGAAAATCACGTTTCGTTAGTTAATCAGTACAAATCTATTGAGTACCTGTTGATATACTCAAATTAATAGAATGAGGCAAGAATATTGTTGTAACTAATTCGGCTAAGTCAAGCAGTGTTTCACCCCATAGGTAATCACATATGCCATTCATGACCTCCACTGTTTTGTCTCAAATGTTAAGGCTTCTAAAAGCTACCATCGATAAGTATCACTATAGTTTTACCATATTAATACTATAGTTTTACTATATTATTTCTGTAGTAAAACAATAAAGTAATACTGTAGTAATACTATAGTAAACAATTGTCAGAATCTTCATAAATACAATAACACAATAGTAACTGGTAATACTGTAGTAGAAGTGTATTTAATATAGTAAAACTTGTACATTATTACAAGTATATTTTTAATAGAGTACTATTTGGAGTGTTTACATGGTAATACATAGTACGGGTGTACAGTTGTCCAAATTACCATGTTATATTTTAGAATGGTATTTTTACAATAGTATTTTTCTTAAGGAACTTCTTATGGAACCTCTCTCCAAGTTGAACTGCAGTTTCATTGAAACATTAATTTACTGAAGTGCAAATAATAGGGGTCATGTTGGCTGACATAAGTGCAAATATTTATGCTGAAGCGCAAATCATTTACCCATGAAGCGCAAATCATTTTTGTTGAAGCGCAAATAAATCATATTTACTCTTAAGCATAATTTATTTGGGCTGATATGCAAATCAATATGAATATGCAGTGAATCCCAGTGATTCCACCTGAACTCAAATTGACTTTGACCAGAATAGATCACTCAAATATAGGCTTAAGACTCCACCATACCATATATGAGATGGACTCTTACTCTAATACTTTGAGTTAAGTCAGTTGGTGTTAGTTACTTGCGCTTCATCACAAATGATTTGAGCTTCATCACAAATTATTTACGATTCAGTGTATATCATCTGAGTGTGCTGATGCACAAATAAACTGTTATTATTAAATAATAAGGAATAAATGTGAAAAAAATGCCTCCCACAATTCAGTGTGTTTGCAGATCATAGTACACCTGTAGGCTGTAGCCACAATGAAGTGTTATTATTAACGATGATGATCCGATTAAACACCTCTAAATTACTATTCCTTTGGCTTCGGGGATAAAACATATCTGATTCCAGTCAAGGAACCCACTCATCAAAGCTCAGAGTGATCAGATATCGATATTTGAATTCTGTTATTTCTTGAGATACGTACATTTTTCTGCCTGGAAAGTATTTGTCAAACCGACCAAATTGTGGACGAAGATAGATAACTCTAAAATCAAGTGGCTTTGTATTGTACTATGACATAAACATTCATCATACAGATATATAGCCTAAGGGACCCCCCTGGCAGCTCAGTTAGTAAGTGCATGGCACATCAGGTCAATATAAGGCACTGGGACACTTTCACTTGTAACGTGTTTGGCTGCCCTTATTTATAATCCATATCCTTATATTCACATCTGTATATACATCACCCCCACCCATCCTGATTTTAACGAAAATCCATATATACGTACCTGATACATGTCATGGTAGTATATACTATCATATCATGATCCGAAACGGGTATTACATGTATTAGTTTTGATCGAATAATGAAGACAATCTAACAACAGTATAATAAGAAAGAGGATTTTATTACTTCATCAAAGTATTGTATTATTCAACAACAGCATTCAAGCTGAGAAAGAAGAGACAACAATGTATACATGTAATTTGGTCATTGATCCCAGTATTTCTTAAATTGTTAAGACCTAAGTGCAGTACAATGAAATGTATTAACTTTTTCAAAACATCATTGCATTTTGAGGCCTGGAATTATGCTTACTTCTGTTACAAATCGCTGTCAATTTCAGAGTATCAAATTATGTTCATTATTAATTATCCGATAAACTTTTATGTAAATATGGTATTTAACAAGAATGTCAAGATTTGGAACAGCAAATCATAAACTGAAAATTGATGGTTATTTTCTATACTTCAGTGAAGTTGTATATCAGAAAAAAATATTGAACATAATTTGTTTTCATATAATAAGAGTTCCCTTTGATTGACCTATTTCCATTTCATTCAACTTGAAAATAGTAACCCACATATCTGTACATCATGAGGAAGAAATTCATTTTCTATGTTGAATGTGTTAATTGTATAACGTTATGATAAAGTCTTTATCCATTTTAAAAGCAATTTAGAAATGTGACATCTAATAATCAGAAAGCTCTGAGTGAAGAAATAAGGACCACAACTCTGGCAAAAAATAGCGGGTGGAACTTGATCTGTATTTTGGGCTAGTAAACTCACATACCTTATTTCATTCCATTCAGTTCAGATTTACCGAAGTTATCATCCAGAAATGAAAATTGAGTACAAATTCTAACAAAAAGGGCCGTAACTCTGGTGAAAATTGGTGGGCAAAACCCAAATTCAAACATGATCTGTATTTTGTGTTAGTAAACCAATATACCAAATTTCATTCCATTTGCTTAGACAAATTAAAGTTATCATCTGAAACGAAAAAAAAGCGAACGGACAGACAGACAGGCGGAAGGAAGAACCAATAACATAATACGTTCTGGTTTTTTTTCAAAATGGGCATAAAAAAATGACATTGAAATTGACTCAGTATGTCAGTATGTCTCTTGAGTGTATGTTAACACATATTGGACATGCACCTGTTTACAAAATATACTGGGGGTATCCAATTTAGCATCATTCAGGTCCAGAAATCCTGAATATTTTCCACATGGTCAGGGTACTGTGGAGGATCCGCTCCTCGAAATATCATTCCGCCCGAGCAAATGCCAATTCCGTTGTGAGTTTTTCCGCTTGTCGATTGAGCATATTTCAAATATACCAGCCGAAAAACTTAAAAACACAGATATAATGCATGTTTAATAACATATTATGTTAATTGTTTACCTCTAGCTTCAACCGGGACATGTTCCCCTATAATTTTTTTTCTTAAAAAGCCAGCAAAATGCTGTAATCGGTGATTTATGTTTTCGCTCCGATTCCTGCCCTGTATGTTCAGTTGTCGCCCGAGTAAGTTCAATTGTCGCCCGAGAAATGCTCTTTAGATTTCAACTAGAAACATCCAGTTTTTCTAACGATAAATGTCTCCATATGACGGCCCTTAGCTTTTGTCTTCAAAATGATGATGAAAGTATTAAAGGGGCATGCATTCAGACTCTTTGAAATTGTGCTGAGCGATCGATATATTGATTAGGAGGGCATATAATCAACGATGATACGAGAGGATAACTATGGTTTTTGACTGAAAACGAGAAATATCATGAACGGGTACAAGCAAATACCGATTGGAAAAGTGATATTTGCATGTACAATTACCCACGAATTATATAATGTGTTCAGTCAAAAGCATGCAGTAGGTTTCCTTTTTGTTATATGCGGTTTGATTATTTCAATTTACAATTATTGCTGTTAGCCGACTGTTTTGCCGAGTTAACTGTAGACGGAATTGCACTTAAGTACAATAAGAATATTCCTTATTGCGCTTAAACGTAATTAGAGATTCCTTATTGATCTTATGAGAGCAATAAGATCTTCTCTTATTGTGCTTAAGCTCAATTAGAATTTTCTTTATTGCGCTTAAGCACAATTAGGGACTCCTTATTGAGCTTAAGTGAAATAAGACATTGCAATTACATCTGTGGCTCCTCATACTTATTTCGCTTAAGCGCAATTAATATCCCCATCATGAGATCACCCCTCTGTGCAAATAGTAGAATCCGAATAGGCCTTTACACGTGGACAGCCACCAGGTCACAAATAAACTCCACCCATTGCACTATACATTGTATATGTACTACACCATTTGAATTAGCGTTTATTTAATGTGGCTAATTGTACTTACTAGTAAGCGTAGTAAGGAAGATTTTGATTTGACTTTAGCGCAATAATAATATTCCTTATTGCACTTTTAAAGTGATATTGGAGATTCCTTTTTGTGCTTAAGATCAATAAGATATGCCTTATTGCTCTTAAACGCAATAAAATATTTGCTTAGGCGCAATTATACATTTCCTTATTGCATTTAAGCGCAATTAGATCTTCTCTTTTTGTGCTTAAGGGCAATTAGAGATTCACAAATTTGCCAATTAGGAAAATCAATATATTTTAATTATATTAATTAGTTGTGTACTGAGCTTACTGCTGCGACGACTCCAATTTGACAAACATTAGTCAAACAAAGGGCTTCGTGAAGTCTAACTTGTTAGGAAACATATTCATTGAAGCCACAAGTTTTCAGTTGCTTTGGGTCTCCATCGATCCATGACCATTAAAATTACAAGTGAGGCCATATTCATACTGTACCAATAACTTTGTGTTTTTTTTAATAAAATCTTATTTTTTCCCTTAACATTGGTATCCTTAGGAACAACCATATGCATGCATGCATATTTTCAAAATTTACTCAAAACACTCTGCTGGGCATTTTGTTTGAGTCACTGGTGTAAACATATCATTTGCATTATAGAAGCATCAACATCAGATATAAAACATGATTCATAATTAAAACATTTCAATTCAAATTCATCATACTGCATTAGAATGGAGAATATCAGCTAAGCCTTACTCTTGTTGAAGAGGACCATGATTCAAAACGTTAAAAGTCTTTGAAGGGCTCACCTTCCATCATTTCTCAGCTCCTGAAAAATATAGAATTGATAAATGTTCTGTTTCAAAACCAATTAATACTCGAAAGTATGGAATTTATTTATTTGGGGAAAATATCTCATTTGAGAAATTAGATAGTGACTGATCGACTTGGTGAAATCTAAAATATCAAACACTTCTGCTCAAATATATTTCATGAAGGAGGATGCAATCCGAAAAATGCAATGCAGGGACATCAGGATTAATCATGCTGATAAGATCCATCGACATATGAGTGGTCCAAAGCCGTCTCAATACAAGCAATCTTGCGAGTGTCAGAATTTGGCGCAAGATATGACAACTGCGTACGATACGGCAATCACACATTGTTCAATCTGACCAAGCCACTGTTCTGTGGAACGCACAATTGACCACCGACTGGGTGCAAATACCGTACATCTCTATGTGCTGACAGCGAAACACAGAGTTCCACAAAAATGAGCCATTGACCAACCGATATGAATGGCATTGATAGCACCGATTCACATTATATGTTTATATATATGGTCTAGCTACCTTGAAAATGACATATCATACCATTGTTGTCACATCGTCGCATCGGTGCTATACTGTTCTATATCCATTTTTGTTTTGTTTTTGTTTACCACCTGGTTTCCGTATATGTCTGCTTTATTTTCACCATATGTTCTTTTCATTTTGTCCCAGAAAATGAAAAACTAATCTGTTTAAATTGTCTTGCTTTAAATGCCAGTATTATTCTTGTAATTAATTGACATGTGTTTGGAGAAAGAACACTTTGCTGAACAATTTAGCTTTTTTTACAAGTGCTAAAGCGTGGTTCTTAGGTTTTTAAATCATTAGAAAGTACAAAACTTGCACATTATGTCATTTTCTGTATTATTTTAACCAAAGAGTTCTGCTATAATTAAGATTATCTCATATAAGAGAAAAAACACTCTTTCCACCCAAACACGTTGACAGCCATTATTTCCCATTGTCAGTTTGAGATAGAACATTATAATCCTCAAATTTATGCGACCATGTGGTACAAAATAAACTAGAGATGGGCTTGTCCCAGATGGGACTAAGTAATACCCCCTGTATTCAAAATGTTGTTTGAATGAAGTAGCCATTACCATATATTTGGCACTGAAATTATCTCAACAGGTAACCCTAACCCTAAACCTAACCACTAACCATAACCCCTAACTCTAATCCTAAATTTATTGATCGAATAAAAGCTTGGACAAAATTATGCATGTTGCGAAAACATTTCTAAGTCGAAAAAGGGGGATAACTCCATCAAAAAATGTCAGACAGACATCATAAACGCAGGTGCACAGGTTCCCATGGTACTAAATATCAGTGCCAAGTTTTTTAAAAATTGACCCAAAAATGTAGGAATAAAAGCTCGGACAAAATTATACATGTTGCGAAAAATTTCTAAGTCGAAAAAGGGGGATAACTCCATCAAAAAATGTCGGACATACGTCATAAACGCAGGTGCACAGGTTCCCATGGTACTAAATATCTGTGCCAAGTTTTAACAAAATTGACCCAAAAATGTAGGAATAAAAGCTCAGACAAAAGTATACATGTTGCAAAAAAATTCTAAGTAAAAAAAGGGGGATAACTCCACCAAAAAAAGTCTGACAGACGTCATAATCGCAGGTGCACAGGTTCCCATGGTGGTTGATGTCTGTGCCAAGTTTCACGGAAAATGATCATAAAACGACAGAAAAACTCCGGACAAAATTGTGTCCACGGACGGACAGACGGCTCGACGGGCGGACGGACGGCACGACAAGCTGATACCAGTATACCCACCCACAACTCGTTGCGGGGGGGTATATTAAATCAATTCATTGGTTCATCGTAGAGATAGAACAATACAGCACTGGCAGAAAAAACTAATTTGGGAGATGGAAAATATTTGCACAGCCTCTTATTTGTATCTGGTACATGATATACTCAATATCTTTTGTTTTTCAGACAGAAAATACCATGCCGAATCGAACAATACCGTCATATCATTTTCTCACCAAAATGGATATAGAACATTTAGCACCGAGGCGACAACATTGCAACATAATTATGCTATTTGACATGTCTACAAAAGTCAATTTAGGTCAATTTCAAGTAGATATGTTAGAGAGCATTATATATCAGTGGTGCAAAACAAAACTAATATATAGTGCTTACCAGTATTTAAACATAAAATGTGAATGTTTTTATGCATTATGGCCGTGTCAGTATGTGGTACGGAGAATGAAGACGTTATAATGTGAAGGGCTGAGTATAAATTTCACTACATGGTAACATATGTGTAGCCATATGGAAATAATATCAAAGTCAACAAATGATAAAATAATTTTCAAAACAATTTACCATAAATTGAAGAGGCAAAAACTGGGACAAACTTATGTTTTTTGGAAAACATTTCTTACATTTCTGAGTCTAAAAAGGGCAATAACTCTGCTAAAAAAATGATGGCTCCCATATGAAGTTTGGTGATGAATGGATGAGAAATATGTGACCTGTAGGGTGTGCTAACGGAAATTGTTGACGGATCTCTATGGACAATGGACACCAACCCATAGCAATAGCTCAAACTTTACTTTGTCAAGCTGAGCTAAAATTAAATAAAAAATGGCCCATTCGTCTGTTGGACGAATCCATAAATCGAGCACAGATTATACCTTGAGCCCATTCAGTGACATTCCAAGTTTGTAGTAATCAATCAAGCACTAGATCTGCCGTTATCAAAATGAAAAAGTCTGTAGATCCAGTAGAAATGGGTGAACTTGGTGTATTTTGTAGTTTCAACACCGCACACCAAATTTCGTTCCATTCAGTCAACATAATCTGAAGTTATCATCCAGAAAGAAAGAAAACCCAAATTTCAAGAGTATAAAGGTCTGTAACTCTGGTATAAATGGGTGGATTGAACAACAATTTATCTTAACCCATATATGTTATGGTTCTAAAAATGTGTTCCTAATTTCATTCCATTCAGTGAACATTAACTGAAGTCATCATCTGGAAACACCCCCCCCCCCCCCCCCAATTTCAAAGTAAAAAAAGGTATCTAACTCTGGTGAAAATGATTTAATTTGTCGACCCATATCTTATGGTTGTCAACCTTCATAAATTTCATTCCATTCAGTTCATATCATATTACATACATGTATAAGTTATCACCTGGAAACAAAAATTAAGCCCAAATTAAAAAAAAAACCTGACCCCAAAATCGAACTGGACCTCTATACCATTTAGTCAGTAGAACTACCGTTATCATCCGGAAACCAAATGTTCACAGAAGGACGTCGGATGGCATGACAGACAGATTGATGGATAGACTAGTTACATAATACAGTTTTTTCAAATGGCATTGGTGTATAAAATGTTACTAGAGTATAATTATTCCACACCCATTGACATAAGGCATATCTATTCAACGAAATCCCAGCCATTGAATACATAGTAGCGTATACCTCCAGTGGAATATAAGCCGGAACTATTTTTGTTGACATTGTCGCCAAGAAAGATGATGTAAATTACTGGTGATTTTTCATAAGACATAAATCACAATAAGTGAGTTCACTTAGTCGCGGTGAATCCGCCATTTGTTCTCCTGAGGTCAAAGTTAACAAGTAGCATCTATTTTTAGTATACGGCTCCAGTCTAGGAATTCCCAAAATAAAATAGCAACAGGTCGTTGACTCGTTACCGAATCGCAGGTGCGAGAACTCCATAAAACTAATTAAACACTCACCCTGGATACATTCAATACGTAGGTTTCGCACAGTAAATGGATTGGATGTATCACATATGTTTTTGAGTTATTTTTTTAACGCAAGAACTCGCTATTTATCAGTAACTTATGGGAAGTTCGTTGACAAAAAAGGGCGTCTGAATGTCTGCATCGTCACCAGATCCTAACTCTATAGATGATATGGCCACAAAACAATTCTTAAACACGTAGTTGCACTCAGAATAAATGAAATTAAGCCATAAAATATTGATAAAAAATTCTCCCACTCAGCTGTCGAATGTAAACAAATGGATGCTACTTCTCAACTTTGACCTTTTACCGGCTTTTACCGGTGGGTTGGATAAAAAGCTAGGAATCGGACCATATAGAACCATCGGCCATCTTGAAAATCGCGACTCAGCAAATAGGCTTATAGAGGTAGCCATATTATCAACAAAGTTGACAGTCATGGATTGAACTTATCTGACACAACTGTGTAGAATAAATACAGAACACAACTTGAATCATAATCTCTAATCTATTATTGAACTTGTTGCAACAGCGCATAGTTACATTCCAGCGTGAAATATATCCATGCACCATCCGCAACTCATTCGATAAAAGATTCCTGACTAAGGGTCAGACGCACGTTTTGCCAAAATTTCCTGGTATTTAAAAATGGATTCTGTCTATGTATATAATTGTCTCGAAATCTGTTAGGAATTTCTTTGTGAAATTTGGTACAAGCGATTATTGTGACAATATTTAAGAACCATCAACCAATTTGATAATATAACCTCATTTACTTTACTTTTGTGCCATATGGCATGAAAAATATTTAAAATTTCACTGTAAAACACTGTGTAAAATAGATTTTTTTCAAAAGTGCAGTTCATGTGATATTATATCTCAATATCATGAGAGGAGACATAACTAGAGATGTGACTGTCCCAATGGGACTAATGTACATCTAGGGATACCCCCCGTGTTTTTAAAACACTAAGATGTTTCAAATGTCAGTAAACATTTAGTTAAAATAATAAAATAACAGATTCCCATTGCAGGTGCATAACCCTAAACCCTAACCCTAAATTGTCCCTAATCCTAAACCTATTGACCGAAAAAGGTAGGAATAATGTTGCGAAAATGTTCCAAGTCGAAAAAGGGGAATAACTCCACCAAAAAAAGTGAGACAGATGTCATAATCCTAGGTGCACAGGTTCCTATGGTACTCAATTTCTGTGCCAAGTTAAAAAAAAATTGACCTAAAGATATAGGAATAAAAGCTCGTACCAAATTATACACGTTGCAAAAATTTCTAAGTCGAAAAAGGGGGATAACTCCACCAGAAGTCATAATAGCAGGTGCTAATAAGGTTCCCATGGTGGTTGATGTCTGTGCCAAGTTTCATGGAAAATGATACAAAAAACGACTGAGAAAAACTCTGGACAAATTTATGTCCGCGCACGATGGACGGACGACGGACAAGCTAATTACAGTATACCCCCACAACTTCGTTTTCGTTGTGGAGGGGGGGTATAATTATTCTTTATTTGTGAAATTTAATGATTATTTTCATTAAGAAAGGCAACTACCCATAAATAATTATCAAATTTTGAGGATTTTCATGCCATGTCTGTTGTTCAATGAACAATTGGGCTGAGATGAGTTGTGGGTCATGGGTTCATGAATTATTCAGTTCTTGGTACCGAAAGGGGAAAAACTAAAATAATATTTTCAACCTCTCAAATGTATTATAATCCCTTGTGCTCAGATTCTACATACAATAAAGATGAAGATTTTTTGTGTTCTGTCTATGTACTAGTATACAATACACTACTAGTGCTGAATTATTCAATTAGATTATACGCACTTGTAAGAGAGTTGCTATCTGTTCCTTTCTTTCTGTCACTCTGACTCATTTGATAATACTAGATAGTCCAAGTTAACATGTGAATGATGTGATATTCGGAATAACTGAAAGATTAAAAAAATCCAATCTATTAACCTTTTGGCTGCTAATATGTCAGTACTCGGTATGGATGTTAAAATGTCACACAGTGTGCCATACGTGAGTACGAACCTACTACAGCATACATGGGGTTGCTCATTATTAATAGCATAAACTAAGAGACATATTACATGGGAACAATTGTATCTTATACAAGTTATAGTTTGATAACGTGTATAATCTTCCAGGATTGTGAATGAGAAAAGCCATTTCACAGAGTCAGTGTTAATGTTTTTCGATATTCCCGTTATATTTTTCGAAGTACATTATTGGACTATAATGTCAATGGCTTTGCACACAATATCAGTCAGCAGTGAAGAAGTTAATAATATAAGTTATTTATAGGTTGTTTCCATATTGCCTGAGTTATGAGGCCGACATCTGTCGTATTGGCCTGAGGCCACAGGCCGGAGGCTAATACGACAGACCGAGGCCTCATAACTTGTTTATGGAAAAAAAATTATACCAACCGGGAGAGATGATAAAACTGTTTTCCCACCGGTGAGATAACTATAGCTATAAAATAAGCTCTCCCTCAGAAACCAAAATAATAGTCAAAGTATAAGCCAACAAGGACCATAACTCTGGTAAAAAGAGGCGGACGGAACCAAAATTTGAACTTGACCTGTATATTCATGAGTAATCGATATACAGTATAATGCCCTAAGTAATCGACTCCTTAAACACAGCAGAATTATGGGTAACTTTTCATGATTTAGTCGGAAATATGACTTGTTGCCATTCATCGGAAAGCTCTCGGGGATGAGTGGCAACAAGCCATATTTCCGACTAAATCCTGAAAAGTTACCCATAATTCTGCTGTGGTTAAGGGGTCGATTACTTAGGGCATTCTGTACCAAATTTTAAAACAATCAGATAAAATGTCATACCATCAATACCAATAATTATATAGTGGTGGCAGGAAGATGACCTGAAAATGACACCTGTCAATTCTCATGTTTTCTTGAAAGAAACATTATGTACTTGTTCGGGTGCGTGAAACTGATTAGTTAGTATTCAGCTACTATGACAACTGGATGAATGTAACATTCTACTAACATCGCCAAAATTTTGAAGCTAATCAACCATACCACTCTACCACTCCATAGAAAACATCGTCTGAACTACACTCAATTGTAAATATTTCTACTCGATTTGGGACACATCTATCTGCTATATTAAAACTAACAAAAATGATTTTGCCATCGAGAGTCACTGCATTTTATTCATCTTTTAGAATGACAGTGTGTGTTGTCAATTTGGATATATACTATTTGTAAAAAATTACTACTTTGAACAAGAGTATTCTCCATTTCTATTTGATTACCATACCGGAGTGTTTCTCATCACTTTAAACTTTTTGTATCATACTATTATTATTATTATTATTATTATTATCTGATTCTGAAACTAAATTTATCACATGGAAACCAAAATAATGGGCAAATTCTAAATTGACAAGGACCATAACTCTGGCTAAAATGGGTGGACCAAACCCAAATTCGAACTTGACCTGTATTTTCATGTGAGTTATCCACATACGAAATTTTTAAACTATCAGATAACTAAAACTATATATAAAGTGATAATCCAGAAATCATCTGGGACAGACGGACACCACTGATTTCTATAGTCCCCGAAAAGAAATTTCAGGAGATAATAAGCTAAAGTGTTCACAGAAATTTATGTACACTTTACCAGGAAACAAATGGAAATCTTGTTTGTGTATTGGTATATAATTACCCAAACTTTACCAGAAAAAATGTAGTGCTTCACAGGAGGCGGGTTCTAATATATGCTCCCGTCCCTCCTGCTATAATGAGTATGTGGAGTTTGTGGACTGTAATCATTATAGCACTAAAGTCAACATTTTTTAAACAATCTGAATGTTACTTTTGCTAGTAGCAAATACTATGGAGTGAAAATAAAAGCAGAAGATATGTTCTGGGTACAGTAAGAATTCCATCCAAAAAGGAAAAAAAAACATTAACTTTCATCAATCATATTTATGCATTTCATTAATTGTAATATATTGTTATGGGTCGCACATGTCTTAACTCAGAAGTCTAAAATGCACCCACCTGATAACTTATGAGTGTTAAAAACTTCTTTCATCAAAATTGCTGCTGTGAAGAACTGTATAATATTTTTTGCTGTATTTTTCATTCATAAATGTGTGATACCATTGAAAACAGTTTTAACAACAACGCTAAGCCGTAGAAAAATATATTATCCAGAAACCAAAAGCGAACGGACGCAGGGATGAACCAATAACATAACATGTCCAAATTTTTAAAACGGGAGTATAAAAAGTGAAAATAATCTTTTCAACTATTGAAGCCGGGTGCTTGATGTAAAGTTTATTCTAAAACTGGGTGTTTTAGCTGCAAAAATAGTGGAATATCTTGTTTGATTGATATGTATGTTCATTTCTTTAACAAGTTTCCACAGAAATATTTTGGTAAAATTTTGACATTAAACCATTGCTTAAAATGCAGTTTTCTTCTATGATTTTGGTGATTTGTCAACTGCCAAATGGGTCATGAATTTTATAACCCAATACAAACAATAACATGAACCAATGTCACATCTTCTTGACCTAGATGACTAAAATTATTAGAACAGGCATGCATGCCTTTAAGAATATGGCCACAGACTAATCGATTGATAATTCACAGGTGGCATATTGGGCTAACTCACATTGCTGCATGGTATTAATTATATCCAAACCAGTCAAGAATCCATATATTTTTTGGAACACCCCAGGGTCAATTTAATTTTTTAATTTAAATTGTTATAGTTATACTGGGTAGTTTTTGTATAGCATTCCCTGCCAATACTATTTTTTTATTTTAAATTCAATGGTTAGCAGAAATTGGAAATTGCATCGCAAGTCGTGATACAAATTCAGTTAAATCGAGCTCTGAGGAATTTCGGGACATTTGGCCTTCCAGAATTCTGGCGCCCTCACCTGTAACAGGTTTCAAAACAGCCCTGGATCGTTCCCTGATCCAAATTTCAGAAAAATTATTTATGAATATAAGAAATGAATGTAGTTTGAGTGTGTTTTATTGAGGAGTATGGCGCTGTGGCCCATTGGAGCACATTCAAGTGTGAACCGCTTCAAATAATGACCACAGGGCCATACCATTCAATAAAACACTAACAAACTATATTTATTTCATAATTTTCTTTGTCTTGGATAATCATTCCATTCAATATGCCCATTCCTGGCTGGCAGAAATTAATAAAATCCACCAATGTTTGCAGGAATGTCTTCTTTAATTGTCATTGAAACTATAAATAATCACTTACAAGTCACATCTAGCAGTTCCAAAACTTCTAATTCTGTACATAGACCTCTGACCACATGTATATACACCATTCTGAAATGACAAGGGCAGATAAATTATTTTAGAATGAAATTATGTAAAGTACAAATAGCTTTGGTCATGATGTTGATTGCTATGTTGAAAATGATATATAACAATCTATTTAAAGGGAGACTGTACCTAAATCCAGCCATATATCGGGCCATCTCTTATTATACTCAACAGAAATGATCTAATCTATATACCGGTATATAAAAACCTGCCATCTGTGAGTGTATCTTTGTGTGTGTGAGGGTGTGTGTGTATAACTCGGTCATGTTTTTGGCGCATTTATTAACTGTCGCACTGGTCATGTTGTAAATACCACGAAAATCTTAGCTGCAAAGAGCCCGTAGCGTCTGCGGGCAAGCTACGATTTATCCACCTACGATTTTTCCCACTTACGATTTTAATCGTAGCGTCTGCGGTGGCACTTAGTCTTACATGTAATTTATTTCAGTCATCGTGTTTTTAACTTTGTGGTGGGGTGAAAATTTTGATTCATTTCTGGTTAAATACGCCCAGAATAGAAAACATGCGGAATAGCGAACCTTCGGAATAGGGAACCTTCGGAATAGCGAACCTTCGGAATAATGAACCTTCGGAATAGAGAACCCTACCCCTATATTTATATGATCTTGATAACATGTCGTTCACGATCATAGACGAATAAAGATTCGAATACGCCCAATAATGACTATGACTCTGTACCATTGCAAGTTAACAGATACCACGAAATTGTGTAACTTCAAGTATAAATCTTGAGCAAAGGTGAAAAGTAATCACTAGTCACCAAAAGAATAGTTGAATAGTTTGTGAGAATCTAAGTTCTATAACGTATGTTATACTTACAATTCAAGTCTAAAGCGATGCGTTATTCTCACTCTCAGTGTCTTTCCGAATCTTCGTGTTAACCTTGAATTTGTTTTACCAAAACTTCATATTATATGTACGCAGTAAACAATGACGTTTTACACTCACGAGTTCCCAAAATGAACATTTACTTCCTGGTTTTTCATAAATATAAAGTGATTCTTTCTCTGTAAAATAATATTGCAACATGTCATCATGATGTTCTTAGTAAAACACATTCATAATAAATTCATTTTAATTATGAAACAGTTTCATTATAAGATAAAGGCAATTATGTCCACTATGAACCCTTTGAAAAGAGTCCATTGTCTCAACGTTGCACACAAGCACACGGGTTTTTATTTTTAGTCCTATCGCTCAAAGTTAAGTAAATTATCTAGGCATCCGTACATTCTCTTGATAAGTCGTGTTTCTGAATGATGTGAGTTAGTTTTAGTGTAACATGTTGCTATGTGTATACACATCGTTATATATTATACCTTGCAATTAATATGCAATATGAGACAGATCGAATCAGACAGCGAATTAACGTGGTGTACAAAATCATGCAATTTATTCGAAGCTGAGTAATTTCGAAATGGTGAACCCAAACTATGTGATAAAGATCAATATGTAGCAGTAAGTTAGGCAACTATACTGAAAAATAGATATATGCATACCCAAACTGACCCACACGTTATATATATCTACCGCGCGTGTACACGCGCGCGGGGATTGAATTACGTATGAGGAGAAACCCTCCAGAAATGTTACCCTGTATAGCCTAAGATAATTTCATGTTCATTTAGAGCAATATAGCGGTTGTATCTAGCTCAGAAGAGTATTCCTAGCTATCCATTAATTTTGCAGAATTATGTCAAAAATACCATGTGTACACGTAGGCCTATACTTATATATAACAGTACCGGTAACTAACATATCGATCGGGTAGGCCTATACATACGCTATATTGTAGATCCAATATTTTGGCCCGTAACCCGGCCGGTCTTCTGTCCATGTAGACTGATACATGTAGGTTCGGTTCAGTAGATAACCTAACTCAATAAGCAGTGGGGCACCAATCCACTGCTGAACCTGAACCCGAAAAGTTGCCGGATCTCAGGACTGTGTTGATCTGGCATTGCGTAGTTGCACCCCGGTCATGCACCGAAATGGCACCGCCGGTATAAACTTAAAAATATTTTCACTTGGAAATTTCTATCAGCTGCCGTTCGTGCTATGCAATTATTCAACTCCCATGTGTTAGTGGCATAATTTGTTCACTAAACATTGCGAGATACGGGTAAAGACTACAGTACTATCCATAGCTACTAAATCCAATGTGCTGTACATAATCATCGTAGGCCAACACACGGTAAACTTTTGGTAGTAAGTAGATGGTCGAAATGCACTGACATTTTTGTGAAAAAGAAAATAAACTTACTTAAAAAAGAAAATATTCATTCTTGGCAACAAAATTTCAAGGATGTATATATTATTTTCAATCTTGAACTGGCTTGTAATTTTTTTTTTATATGGTCAGGTTTGAAACACCTCTTGTACCTCAATTTGTACCTTGTAGGCCCTACATCAATTTGTACCTTGTACCTCAATTTTTACCTCAATGTGGACCTCAATTTGGACGGGATTTCACAACACATCAGTCGATCTACAATGATATTCAGCATGATAGCTCTCTAATCGATATTTTATTTTATGTTCATCTCAAAATTTGACCACCAAAACTATGTTTAGAAATTTCTCACAACTTAGTATATCTCATCATTACTTTCATACATGTATATTAATTCTTATTCTTAAGTGATGCACTAATCGGCAATTGTAAATATGAATATTTGGGTTGATATGCAATTATGCATTGATCTTGCATATGGAGAATAACAACAGCCTTGATCCAAAATACCTGGACAATGAAGATGGAGATGATGTGACTAATTTGACCATAGGTAAACATAGTGTCAACGTCCAAATTGACCACTCGTCGTCCGTCCGTCTGTCCATAGACAATTTACGCATAATGCGATAACTGAAACATTTTCTATCTGATCGCAACCAAATTTGTGAGTGTCTCAGCCCAAAATACAGATCGAGTTCGAATATGAGTTTGATCCGACTGTTTTTAACTGAGTTATGGCCCTTTTTCGAAAAATATATTCACTCTTAAAAAAAAATTAGATTGAGTTCCTTGCTTAATTAAAAAAAAATATATATATATATAAATAAAAAACAACATATAATAAAATATTTTTTGTTTAAAGTTAACCAAATTTGAAAAACTAACACCATTATAACTCTGCCAAGGGTACCCCGAGTCACCACACCAAATATGGTTTAAATCGGTCCAAATTATTGTGTTATGTACTGGTAAATTTGTTTGGAGCGACTTTAACCCTTTCAGTGCCAAGTCCGATTTTTGCATCAACACATATTTCCTTGATCATTTTTCAAATTTGATGATTATAATAATGTGATACATTGATGGTAAAAGCTCTAAGAGCTCTTTCCATCAATGTATTACATTATTATAATTAATAAATTTGAAAAATGATCAAGGAAATATGGGTTGATACAAAAATCGGACTTGGCACTGAAAGGGTTAAACCCCAATCACCAATTCCATCCCATGCCTTTGGACTACTTAGCTATTGATAAGGCTATATTATTTTCTGATGTCTCTTATGCCAATGTGCAGATAAAGAAAGCTATGGTATCTAATTTAAAAAAAAGTTTCAACAATACACATCACATGATATTAACAGTAGACTAGAACATATGTGCTGCATTGCACAGCTGAGTATATCACTCTACAGATGGCCTGATGTCAGTATAAATGTTATTGGTTTAATAGAGATGCCAGCCTTCAATATAAACATTGCCTGTGATTTGTCGACAGCTCTGCTATATAATTGATATTAATGGGTCAGCAGCGAGGTGTCTTTATCTTGATGGGTGTTTTTGGTAGAATATGATACATCATGAGTGTAAACTTAAATTGGACTCTCTTAACCCAAGTATTCCATATCCAGGTCACCGTCTTCACATTTAACCCAAGGCTGTGGTGGTGCAACATTACAGATCCTGTACCAGTGCATTCTTATATAAATGCGAGTGACCCATAAATTCCAATAATTTGTGTACATTTGTCTATAATAGTATATAACAATATACTCGACAATTCAACATAAAAACTCTCATTTATGATTCCGATCATAGTAATTTACTATCGCCAAGGGATGGGTTAACATCTGCTGATCGTTATCGGCCTCTCATTCAAATATCACAGTCTATTCATAGAAGTATCTGTTCCTCAGTTGAAAATTTGAAAGGCTTAATCTACTACTGATTTGATTGTATCATAAACAATAAGTCGCACCTTGGGTGCTGGAATATCCCCATGGTGCCAAATTGAAAGATGGTCAGAACAGCAAACCAAATTTAAATAAACAGGAGAATATCCTTCAAACGGAAAATGCTAAATTTTAAATAACAAAGAAACATCACTCTAGAATGGAAGATATAGACTTCATTTGGTACTCTAGGGAAATAAGTCATGAAGTCAAATTACATTCAGATTCGATAACCCATAGCTAAGATATCCTCACAGGCGGGCTATATATATTCATGACCCCAGTAAACCTCAATTCCAAATTTCATTCAGATCTGATAACCCGTGACCATGATGTATACCTGGATGGACAAACAGACTGACAGATGCAAAGTCAACGCAGTATACATTTTCATGCAAAATAAACCAAAACTTGCATCACATGTAGATAAGGGTCCCAGGTTGCTGAATAAACCTAAATTTTGTATATGTATCTTAAATTTAGTAAGATTTAAGTTTCCTGAACAAATTGTCATGACCATCAATGATGAAATTATATCTAATTCTGTACCACCTAAAAGGTACTCAATCCGACCAGAGGGTCCCCATCTCAAAAGATTCCAACAACAACAATCCGATCAGAGGGTCCTATATTACTATTTCTTTGGCTTTGGTGGAAAAAAATATTTGATTCGAGTCGAGGAACTAATCAAACAAAGCTCAGAGTTATTAGATATTGATTTTTGAAAATTCTTATGTTCTCGAGATGAGTACTAATAATTGCCGTCAATTTCGTTTCCTGCTCGAGATTTGTACACCAAAACTCTATTCAAACAGACAAGGATGGATAACTCTAAAATCAAGTGGTAATAATAACGCAATTTTGACTGAGATCTGGGCCAGAAAGTATTCCCGATAATGAAAAATAATAGATTTCTAAAATCGATATCTAACAAATCTGAGCTTTGATGGGTGACTTTCTCGACTCGAATCAAATATTTTTGACCCCCGAAGCCATTGAAATAGTAATTGAGAGGAGCTTTATCGGATTGAGTACCTTTAATTTGGTTTTCAGAGAAAATCTATATTACTTTTAAAATGGAACATACCATGTTCCTACCTTCCAAACCCCAAGGGGAGACAAAATGTTTCATTAATGAAAGACAAGTTTTTCACACTTTCTTTATTCTGATAAATATATTAAGTATCAACTATACATGTATTATTGGAACATAATATTATAATAATCAATATGAAATAATTATAGATACATATAGTGAATAGAAGAAACAAACAAAACTTTAACACATGACTGTGTGGTACATATGAACCACAAGCAACAATTATTGTAATTTTTCTTTATGGGGCAGCTCGCGGTCTCACTCCGAATCAAAATACTCTTTTCCACAGTTTTCCAGAGAATTTTTTTAACATTGCAGTCTTACACATGTAATTTGATACATTACACATTTTATGTATTTTGTAGGGGTAAATCAAATTTGAATGTCTGAAGTGGGCCAATTAGTATCTACACAGTCAGAAACCTTATATGAAACCTTATTTGAATACCATATTATCAATTACTATCACCCGTCCGTGACTTTGATTAACTTTTAACCATTGTGAAATTTATGCCTTTTTATCTGAAATGACCATCTTTTGAAATTTTCCAACATTAGAGGGGTGTTAATTTGGAAATCTCCAACAGTTAGAAAACTTGGGACAAGAGTTGTAATGTAATACTAACTTTGAATTCACTCAGAATTTCAAAACTGTACTTTTAATGATACATGTACTTATATTCCCATGTGCTCAGTTACCTAATAATAACTGTAATTTATTTATTATTTTGACACCGGGGGTGACAGGAAGACAGCCAGTCCTGGTTATGCCACTCCCTCACAATAATTTCACCAGACTTTTGAATCATTATCGATGCTTTGCTTTAATTTAATTATTGTGTGAATAAAATATCTACTACTGCCGAAATTTGAAATTCAAAAAGGCATGCCAGTGAGTTGGGTCCAAATTAGATTATACACATGTAATTTATTTTTGTGAATAAACAATTGAGGGGGGAAACTTGGAATGTCCAACTACACTCCATGCTGGAAGCAGATCTAACTTTTGGAGCAATTTCATTTGCACCTCCTCCTGCTGTTAGATTTTTCCAACTGGTATCTAAAACTATCCAACTGTTGGAAATTTCCGAACCCAACAACACTGGTTGGAAATTTCCAAACGACTGATAGCTACTTTTGTTTTCAGTCCCAATATTTGACTGATTGTAGGGAAATATCAGTACTTGGTCTAAAAACATCAAATTTGACACTCAATACAAGAAAATCAAATACTAGCATAAATCATTGGTCCTAACCTTGATTCCAATTTGAACTGTATATTTCATCAAAACAAATCCAAACATAGTTGTCCACCGACAATTATTCAGAGGATAATGTTACTGAGAATTCCATGAAAATTAGGTATGTAGTTGACAATCGAGAACTAGCTGATCAAGTTCAAACTGGTCATGGTCCACTGATTATGACTGAGTTATGCTCAATTTTTAAACACACTTTTGGGTTGTACAGATGATAATTTGAGAAGTATTGAACAGAAGTTCTTGTTATTTAATATAACGTTCGCATTTAAGATGACACGGGTCATGTTAAAATTTGGTCAAGGTCCGGTGACTTTTGACTGAGTTATGATCAATATATTACAACAGTTATAGGTTGTCCGCATAATGTGAGCAATATTCAATTTAAATTTTTACAATGATAATTTAAACAATATTGGTCACAATTTCATGATGCAGACAGATGATAAAATTGAAGGCATATTGGGATTGAATTCTTAATAGTCTGATGAAACTTAGGCCCATCAAAATTGAAACAAGATGTAAATCAGGTGTGCTATGGTAAAGTTGGATGGTTTTTTTTTTGAGTTGGCATGCTGACTTATCACAGAGCACAAAAAATGCCACAAATTTAAATGAAAGGCCGAAAAAGGCGGCATTTTTTTTATGGTAGCGAAAAAATTAAATAATGGCATCAATCAATGGATCAAACTTTACTTCCAACTGTCTATGATGACACTTAATTATCAAATTCAAATTCTACGGAATTTTGACAAATTTTATTCAAGTTTTCATCTAGACAACAAAATAATCAGTCAAAAAGGGGCACAACTGCATCAGAAAAGGTGTGACCAAACCCTAGATTGAACTTGAAACACTCCACTGAGGTTATAACAACTAAAATAAGTTATTTTCATAAATTTGATACCCCAAATAGGTTGAAAGAGAATCACTTTTGCAATAAAATTAAATGCAGTAAAAATTATTGGTGCAACCATTCAACGTCCTGAGTAAAGTAATAAATATTTTCATTTATATGTAGTTCAACCATTGTGTCCTTTGTAATAGTACAGCTGATGTGGTTGCAATTTTTGACAATCTGAGTTAATTGCTACCCAATCTTCAGCCCTGATAATTAGCAATAATTAACCAAGGCTAAGAAATTGACCAGGGGCCTATACTATAGAATTACAATTGCTGTGTTTCTCCACGTGGACAGCGTTAGTCGGTAATTTCCCAGTCTTGTAAAGCTAGACTTGTGTTCTATAGTACTCGAGCAATTGTGTTCTTGTAAATTCCTTGCATTGGATATTGGGGATTTAACATTAGACGATTACCCTTTTTCACACCATACATCGTTGTGAACTGACTTGTATAATGTTCTGGGAGAGCCATTCTGTAACTGGGATTCATTTCAGCAGCAAGCTGCTCGGTTTTTGTGGTGTTTGGAGTGTCACAACGGTGCATCTTTTTGTTATTCTATAGTACTCGAATTGTCTGACTAGGGGAAAAACAAGAACTCGCTTGACGGGCTGATAAATTACCAACTTAGGGAGTTCCATAGTACAGACATAACACAAATCGGGTAGAACACGGTGTTAACATTACAAGTATACGAGGCTGAATTAGTGGTTGTCACCGCAATGAAACGCGTGCGAATGTCGATATGTCGGATTATCGCTTTGTGTATTGCGCACTCATGCATTAACCCTTTCTCGACGTGCGAAGTTTCACCGGGTCAACAAAATCGTAGTCATATTGAGATGATGGGTTCAAATTACGCATGGGCGTAGATAGATATATTTTGAGATGGGGTTCATAAACATAGACAAATTGGCTTTGATAAATAAGGGTTTGCACATAAATTATGTTGTGACGGGGGCGATTCTCATCAAAATACTCAACAATTGGGAATGTCACGCAGGGACGTTCAATGGGTGTTGGCGCATCACAATAATATTCGTCCCAAAGTTAGTGATGATTGATTTATGGGGTAAATGGCAATTAGTTCAGAAGTTTCGATCGGTTGGAATTGTTGGTTTGGGGATTTCTAACAATTGGAAATCTTGAGTAACCATTGCAGAATTTCAACCGAATGGGGGTGCAAATATAGTTTTCTGGTTCAGGGAGGAGGTGTACTCGGGCAGCGGAGGCCTTATACGTGAATGTTACTGCGATTCCATGGTAGAAAATGGCACTGAATTTAAAAATTAAGACTGGAGAATAGGTTATAATCATTACAATGACTAAATTTTCCAGCTAATGTAACTGCAAATTATAATTTATACTACTAGTGTTATGTTTTCCTACATTCAGTGTAATTTTGGTTGTTAAATCTAAGTTTCTACTTAAACAAATATTACACCGACCCTTTGGAAAATATACTTGAAATATATATTTTCACCCTTTTAACTTGGAAATATTTTTATCAGTCTATTATCTCCGGCAATTCAGTTTGTCTTCAATTACATTGTACATGTATCGAAATCGTACGTATACGACAACCAGTTAAAATTTCCCTGCTCAATCTGACACTATGTGTAGGTTTTTCTGTCTATGGGGTTTATTTGTGATCACTCTATCCGTCTCTATCCCATTATGTTCGTACATACATCGTTAAATATATTTGACCATGAACCATGTAAATACAAGGAAAGTCATGAAAAGCTATATATTGTCTTCTATGATGTAGGTCAATAAAACATCTATCTCTTATAAAGAGCGTTTTCAACGATATTTTGTACTCGTGTTCAGTGTAAAATGTTGTAATCGTTTGTATATTTTCGCGATGCTTGTGCCATTGGGATTATGGTGCACGCAAGTAGTTTTCGTGTTCCCCATTGCATATCATAACATTGACTTTATACATCCACTAAACCACTGCCAAATGACTCAAATATATATAGGCATTACTATATCCATTTATGTATAATATTAGAGTAAGTTCCCTTTACCCATTATCAAGCGTTCGCCTCCACGCGTAGAAAACGAAGATCCATAGTACTGGATTTTGTCTGTTCTTGTAAATGACGGGGAGTCGCACACACTTGTAAATTATCGTATCCATAGTATTCGACAGTTTGTCCACGTGGAGAAACACGGCAATTGTAATTCTATAGTAAAATTTTTCCTCCGCTAAAAACCTAAGATCCATATAGTTGTATGCTCTGTTGTGCTCTATAACTTCAGTTTACTGTTGGAACTTACTAGTACTAGTAGTCGATTATAATTTTGTGCAAAAAAAACTTTGGCTGGCTCTGAAATTTGCCTCAGCTACAAAATAGCCTACGGAATTTCTTTTTGCCAAATAATTTGCCTTGGCTCAGCTGATAGCCTATGCTAAATAACAAGGCTGAAACTTCCAATAGTGTTTGGATACTAACTGATTGATTGTATTCAATGAAATAAGTCCACAATTTGTCTTTAAAGACCATTTCATACAACGTAACATTTGAACTACGCACAATTGTAAACATGCAGTTACTTCTCAGTTCAGAATGATTTATATTCCGATAAACAAGCAACAATGATTGTACCCAAGTCCAAATTTCCTTGGACAAAACCAGCTAGTGAAATGGGTTGGAACAATACTGGTTCAGTTCATGCCCAGTCCATATACTATTTTATAGCAGACTTTGTTGACCTGGTCACCTAAAACAACCAATTACTGTAAAACAAGTGCAACGTACGCCAAGCATGTCATATGCCCCCAATGCTCAGTTTAGAGAGTGGACAATGGATGGAATTTTTTTTTTATTGTCTAAATCTAAGTGGGTATCCTTTCCCCTTAAAGTGGGTTATCAATACAACAAAGCAAGCACAACCAAATCTGATATTCCATGCCCAAGGTACAAGCTGAAATGTTCATACAGAGACAAAATTCAGAAATTCTCAAGTTAAACAAGGGCTGTAACTTTGGTAAAAATGAAAGGACGAAACTAGGGTCCTGCGAATATTCGATATTCGAGATTAAATACGAAAGTCAAATTCGATTCGAATTTAAGTCGAAATTGCCAACTCGAAATTTCGAATATACACTGATGGAAAAGTAGGCTGTTTACAGACAAGTACACACGTCGATTTCATTCGATTTCATTCAGTAATGACATCACTTGCCATTTAATAACCTTTTATCAGTAATATAATATTGGAATAAAAGTAGTATTTGCTTGCGTTCACATGTTCGTTGTTTGGGTGAGTTTCCATCTTTCACAGTCAAAACTGTTGTTCTTGAAAATCTGAATGTTGCCGAAAAGATTTGGGATGAAGTTGGATCTTTTTGAAATCGATAACAAATCATGATATAATTCATGGTTACCTCTAATTTCATGACATATTCTACACCTATTTTAACAAAGGTTTGATTATAATACATCATTCCATGCTGATATGTAGGATAAAGTTGATTATATTTCATGTAAATCTGTGACTATAGTCTGCTATAAAAGAATAATGTGAAAAGTCTTGCTCTACCGATAGCACAAGCTGGTTTATGTCAAAGAAACTTGGGCTAATTCAGCCAATGAGATTCACTATATTATAACATATAATCCATATCTCAGATAATCAGAATGACATTGTGTGTTCCTAGTGAATTGGATATAACTGAACTTTTGAAAGAAAGTTTGAGCAAAATGTTCTGTTCCCATGCACTCAATCACCTCAGCAATTATATTCTGGAGCCTCAATTCTTTGGATTATCCCACTGTTATCATTGGTATGATAACACATACTGCTCATCTGTAAAAGAATACAAAGAACTTATATAAAAACAAAAATAATTTATATAAATATAAAATATAAATATAAAAATAATACAAAGAATTTACCGGTATATAAAAATAATTGTTGTCAATTCACAAAATACTGTAAAATAATTGGTTGTTACGAAATACTGTAAAATAATTGGTTGTTACTTAATTAGCCAGATTATTTCTCGATAACCTTAATCAGTGTCTGTCACTCTTCCAGAAAGTATAGGTGCACGCGGAATCTTTGCAATGAAAAGTTCTATGTTGATAATAGTCTGTTGGGAATAGAAACAACTGTTGGTTCCGTTGATGGAATCACGACCATGGCACAGTCAATAAAAGAGACAGGAACTGTTAATGGTTTGCTGAAGTAATCTAGTGCTGGGCAGTATTTAAGCACAAAAATACTGTGGTAATCCTAAAACCATACTGCGGTATATCGTATTACTGATTATTTCAATTACCGGTAATCCCTTCAAACCCCGTTGAGTAGAGATCATTTTGTACACAAGTCAACTGTTTTTGGAGGAAATCGAATAGCTACACAGCTTACAATAAATAAGGAAACACACACCACCAACGCTCCGTTTGATACAATTATGGATTAACAAACAGTGGCTATGTATCATGCATGGATTGATGACAAGGTACACTGGTCTCAAAACCAGGTAATAATTCCGAGTTATGGAAGCATCATTCAGCTATACATCCAAGAGCTTTGAAATAACCCCTGCATGTGCTGTTAAGTTGGATATTGGAATGTTCCGCCGCGTATGAATAAGTATAATGCTTTTAATATATGCCAGGAAATAAGGTGTATTACTTTCGAAGTATTTAACTTATAAAACTATTATTCACTGCCCGGGTGAATTATTATAAATCATACATATAAATCCATGTTTATGAACGTGATCAATCATTCCCACTCAATAACACCCCGGGAAATAATGAGCTGTCCAACACATTCAGTGGTTTACAGATAGCACAGAATTATGCAATCATAACTTGCAATATAATAGTGAGCTGGATTTTGTCCCCGGTTTCTTTGTATTCTGATAAATGTAAACCACAATGTACCAGGTAACAGGCCTGTATGACCTGTAACCACCATAATACCGTCTTCAAAGTTTACCGATTATGGAAAAAAATGACGGTAATGGTAACGATAGAGCCCGAAGCCGCCATCGCACGCCGCCAGCCATATTGGCCACAAGCCGCCACCAGCCATATTATCCTAACGTCAGCCACATGAAAATTTAAAAATGGCTGAACCATGTGCATGCGTTATATATCAAGCACAACTGTACTTAGATCATGCCATGAATCTCTACTCCAGCTGACGCCCGTAGAGATCATATTCCACCAGTACAAAACACGGGAACTTTTTTTAAGTTTTGACAGAGATTACATTATTTACGTGACTTTTGAGACCCGATTCCGCGATAAATATTCATTTTATTCCCTGTCATGAAAATCATTGTTGTAAGCGACCTAACGCAAAAGCAATTCTGGGTCAAGCTCCCCTGCGTAGCACTCATTATGGATTAATACACAATCTAATGCGACGGTTGTCTCCGTTATCGGGGACACCGCGGGCCGTAGGATACAAGTTTCTTCACAAAGGAGACAGATACAAACGATTCATGCACAAAACAATGTTTTATTCCAAATAGAATAGAAAATAGTTTGAAATAATATATAAGGATTCATCCTTCAATGATGCATGCATATATCGTAAGATGTCAGTGATGATAGCAGTCTGAAGTCGAAAGAAGTCCCAATGTGACTTATAGGCCTACCAATTAGGTGGGAATCTACATAGTACATTCAGGTTTTTGCTGTCAAACTCTAATTTTCGCTTTTGGAAATATGAAACACCAACCGCACAGACACGATATCTAAAGTCTTTGCACATAAAATACCCTCAAATTAATGGTAATTAATGCCTTATGGATTATTCCGGAAAAATGCAGAGAATCACCAACAACCATTTTTCCAGAGCAATTTGTGATGATGGTTTTAAAGCTACCAATTTCTCGACAAATCTTAATCTGACATGAATTGCCAGAAGTGTATTACATGAAACTTTTAAGCAACACACAAGTTGTTTCAGGTCCCTTTATTTACTTGTGAGGTCAGTTTGAATGGATCTGCTAGTTTCTATAACCCATACACCTATCTAAATCAAACAGAAAAGTCAGTCCAAAGGGTGTATGGATTGGTGTTCGGATTTAATGCCATTGATTTTTTCATTCTAAAAGGTTTGATCATTTTTTATGATTCTTTGGAAAATGTCCCATATTAGTGGTTAAAGATGCCTTGTCCAATATAACACCGATAAATTACTATATCTTTGGCTTCAAGGGTGAATTTTTTTTATTTGAGTCAAGGAACCCTTCTTTCAACAAACAGAGTTATTACATTTTATTTTTGACACCTATTTATTTTCTAAGTCCATATACGGTGCTGGAATTCTCCAGAATGTGTCATCACAAACTTATTTTCTACATGTTACTTCCAAAACTGAAAACAATTACAAAACTAAGGCAAACTAGTACTGACACTCACATTGTATGTATCTATTGTTCCCTGCATTCAGGAGATTGGAAACTACCATATATTCCACTGAATAGTACAACTGTTTGTTCAGATGGATTACCTATAAGCTCACTTAAGGTCCATATTGTTAAACCTGCAAATAAGAAAAGTCATATTTTTTAAGTTGATAAATTTGACAGATAGAATTATCTGCAATTGACAGCAAAATTTCAGAAACCTTATAATAAGTCATTAAGTCAATGACAATAACAAGGAGTGTGATGTAGTATCTAGATATATTTATTTAGAACACCAGAGGGAACAAACAAGGAGTGCACATCAGAAGATGGCGCTCGTCAAGTGTTTTGCCTGAAAGAATGGATCTGTCGCAAAAGAATTATTGAAATCGGTCGCCAACTGTTTTTAGTTAACGGTCTCAAAATTGTTAACAAGGAAATAAAAATATGGACTCCACATCACCCTTTTCAAACAAGATTATTCACATATGTTATGCTCAATATGGCAATTTCAAATCATTCAAATTTGGCAGCTCCCATCAGGCATCTAGAGGTTATCCTAAACAAGCCTGTACAGCTTCAAAACAATTCTCAAATAAATGTGGGCTGCAAGGTGTGCTGATGGAATTCACATTAGAAATCAAAGATAGATGGTTGTGGCCATGCTTTTTTAACAAATTTCAGGAAAAAAGTGAGGCTCCCATCTAGATGTCAGTCTGAAGATCCATATGAAGTTTGGTGATAATCAGATGAGGGACGTGGCCTCTAGGGTGAGCCAAAGGAATTTATTGATGGACTCAAGCTTGACTTCGTCCAGTTCGTTGTTCATTGAGATCCGGCAACCTATTGCTGAGATACATGTATCTCGTCAAACGGACAAATAACCAACATTTCCAGATAAATGAAAAGTGTCAATGACACTGTAGCTCAACTTGGAAAGGGAATAATTTCATGTGTTATAGTCAATGGAGTGATTAGGAAGGTGGAAATTTAAAAGGCCTATTTATGCAGAGTAAAATCCAAGATGGCCACTGGCAGCCACGTTTTTTTGCCGAATGACCCCAAAAAAACTCATAATGATCTGACCAAAGTTAGGACCTGTAGCCCGTGCCAAAGGATTTAGTCATACAAAGAGTGAAATCCAAGATGGTTGCTGGTGGCCATGTTTTTTTGCCGAATTGGTCAGATCTAAATGTCAATATTAACATCGATGACAAATTTCACAATGATCAGACAAATATTACGACCTGTAGCCCGTGCTAATGGATTGAATTTTGAAACCCAAGATGGCCGCTGGCGGCCATGTTTTTTTTTACCGAATGACCCCAAAATGATTTGTTCTCATCTACATGTCAATGACAACAGCCATGACAAATTTCATAATGATATGACCAAAGCTTCGACCTGTAGACTGTGCCAAAGGATTTAGTCATGTAAAGAGTAAAATCCAAGATGGCTGCTGGTGGCCATGTTTTTTTGCCGAATGACCCCAAATGACTCGTTCCCATCTACATGTCATTGTTAACAGCCATGACAAATTTCATGAAGATCTGACAAAAATTACGACCTGGAGCCCATGCCAAAGGATTTAGTCATGCAAAGAGTAAAATCCCAAGATGGCTGCTGGCAGCCATGTTTTTTGGCCTAACATCCATGACAAATTTCATGATGATCAGATGAACAGTATGACATGTAGCCCGTGCTAATGGATTGATTTTGAAATCTGGCTGCTGGTGGCCATGTTTTTTTGCCGAATTACCCCAAAATGAATTGGTCAGATCTAAATGTCAATATTAACATCGATGACAAATTTCACGATGATCAGACAAATAGTACGACCTGTAGCCCGTGCTAATGGATTGAATTTTGAAACCCAAAATGGCCGCTGGCGGCCATGTTTTTTTTCCGAATGACCCCAAAGTGACTCGTTCCCATCTACATGTCAATGTCAACAGCCATGACATATTTCAGAATGATATGACCAAAGCTTCGACCTGTAGCCTGTGCCAAAGGATTTAGTCATGCAAAGAGTAAAATCCAAGATGGCTGCTGGTGGCCATGTTTTTTTGCTGAATGACCCCAAAATGACTCGTTCCCATCTACATGTCATTGTTAACAGCCATGACAAATTTCATGATGATCAGACGAACAGTATGACCTGTAGCCCGTGCTAATGGATTGAATTTTGAAATCCAAGATGGCCGCTAGCGGCCATGTTTTATGCCGAATCACCCCAAAATGACTCGTTCCCATCTACATGACAATGTCAACAGCCATGACAAATTTCATAATGATCCGACCAAAGGTATGACCTGTAGCCCGTGATAAAGGAAATTGTTGACGAATCACACACGCACACACACCAGACGACGGACGACAAAGCCATGGCAATAGCTCAAACTTTACAAAGTAAAGTTGAGCTAACAAAAATGGATAACTGTAGAATGGAAAACCCAAGCTGTATTGAATATCCTCACAGTAGTAAACAACCATACCATATATCATTGAGATCCAACAACAGGTTTTGGAGATATCTGCTTGGACAGATGCAGGGTCAGACGCATGTAATTCAGTATAATTATTTATCCACCATTTCCTTCAGTCATGGGGGTATAATAAATCTGAAATGAATAATGACTGTCACATCAGGTTCATGAATTAGAGATATCTTGTTATATGGTGTCATTAAGTCTGTCAACAAAACTAGAAATTGAATCTCATTTTAGTATATGTATAATGGCTTCGACGAATAGATAATTAATTAGTTGCATTCGTTCCAATTTGTGATTTTGCCAGTTCTCATATTGTTTGACAGACTAAATGTTATTGTTTGGGTAGAGCATAGAAATTGTTTATAAAAATACAGAAAATTATATGACATCCTCAAGCTCGCACATTATCTAACCTGTATGCCAGACCTCTACATTTCTTTAGACAAGAGGCTAACGATTAACATTTAATCCAATGGTTTTTAATATGTTAACACGTTGAGTGCCGGAAAGAATTTAGTCATGCAAAGAGTAAAATCCAAGATGGCCGCTGGTCGTCATGTTTTTCAACAAAATTTGGAAAAATTAGATGGCTCAAATCTGGTGGTCATCCCTAAGATCCATTTGAAATTTGATGACAATCGGATAAGGGCTGTGGCCTGTAGTGCGCATGCCGAAGGATTTAGTCATACAAAGAGTAAAATCCAAGATGGCCACTGGGGGCCATGTTTTCGAACGAAATTTGAGAAAAAAATGATGGATCAAATCTAGTGGTTACCTCGAAGATCCATATGAAGTTTGGTGATGATCGGATAAGGGATGTGGATGTACCGAAGAATTTAGTCATGCAAAGAGTAAAATCCAAGATGGCTGCTGGCAGTCATGTTTTTCAACGAAATTCAGAAGAAAAAAATGATGGCTCCTATCAAGTGGTCACTGAATTATGATCATATGAGTTGCAGTCTGTAGGGTGTGCCAAATAATTTACTCATGCAAAGAGTAAAATCCAAGATGGCTGCTCGTGGCCATGTTTTTCGATAGCTCCCACCCAGAGTCGATCTAGATTCGATCCTACATTTAAACATGCCTGTAAAATTTAATGAAATTGTCAATGACACTGTAGCTCAACTTAGGTAGGGGAATATAATTTAATGGTTTACAGTAAATGGAGAAATAGGAAAGATGCTGATTGAAATGTCTTACCTGTGCCAAAGGATTTAGTCATGCAAAGAGTAAAATCCAAGATGGCTGCTGGTGGCCATGTTTTTTGGCCGAATGACCCCAAAATAACTCGTTCCCATCTACATGTCATTATTAACATCCATGACAAATTTTATGATTATCAGACGAATAGTACGACATGTAGCCCGCCCGTGCCAATGGATTTAATTTTGAAATCCAAGATGGGCCAACAGTGGCCATGTTTTTTGGTCGAATGACCCCAAAATGACTCGTTCCCATCTACATCTACATGTCAATGTCAACAGCCATGACAAATTTCATGAAGATTCAACCAAAGGTACGACCTGCAGCCCGCACCAAAGGATTTAGTCATGCAAAGAGTAAAATCCAAGATGGCCGCTGGTGGCCATGTTTTTTGGCCGAACGACCCCAAAATGACTCATTCCCATCTACATGTCAATGTCAACAGCCATGACAAATTTCATGAAGATTCAACCAAAGGTACGACCTGCAGCCCGCACCAAAGGATTTAGTCATGCAAAGAGTAAAATCCAAGATGGCTGCTGGCGGCCATGTTTTTTAGCTGAACGACCCCAAAATCACTCGTTCCCATCTACATGTCAATATTAACATCCATGAGAAATTGCATAAAGATCAGACAAAAGGTACAACCTGTAGCCCACGGGAAAGGATTTAGTCATGCAAAGAGTAAAATCCAAGATGGCTGCTGGCGGCCATGTTTTTTGACCGAACGACCCCAAAATCAATCGTTCTCATCTACATGTCAATATTAACAGTTAACAGTACGACCTGTAGCCTGTGCTAATGGATTGAATTTTGAATCAAAGATGGCCGCTGGCGACCATGTTTTTCGGCCGAATGACCCCAAAATGATTCGGTTCCCATCTACATGCCATTGTTAACATCCATGACAAATTTTATGATGATCAGAATAAAGGTACGAACTGTAGCCCGTGCTAAACGATTTAGTCATACAAAGAGTAAAATCCAAGATGGCTGCTGGCGGCCATGTTTTTTGGCCGAATGCCCCCAAAATGACTCGTTCCCATCTACATGTCATTATTAACATTCATGACAAATTTTATGATGATCAGACTAAAGGTACAACCTGTAGCCCGTGCTAAAGAATTTAGTCATACAAAGAGTAAAATCCAAGATGGCTGCTGGCGGCCATATTTTTCGGCCAAATGACCCCAAAATGACTCGTTCCCATCTACATGTCATTGTTAACATTCATGACAAATTTTATGATGATCAGACTAAAGGTACGACCTGTAGCCCATGCTAAAGAATTTAGTCATACAAAGAGTAAAATCCAAGATGGCTGCTGGTGGCCATGTTTTTTGGCCGAACGACCCCAAAATGACTTGTTCCCATCTACATGTCAATGTCAACAGCCGTGACAAATTTCATGAAGATTCTACTAAAGGTACGACCTGCAGCCCGCACCAAAGGATTTAGTCATGCAAATAGTAAAATCCAGGATGGCTGCTGACGGCCATGTTTTTTAGCTGAACGACCCCAAAATCACTCGTTCCCATCTACATGTCAATATTAACATCCATGACAAATTTCATGATGATCAGACTAACAGTACAACCTGTAGCCCTCGCCAATGGATTTAATTTTGAAATCCAAGATGGCTGCTGGCGGCCATGTTTTTTGGCCGAATGACCCCAAAATCACTCGTTCCCATCTACATGTCAATGTCAACATTCATGACAAATTGCATAAAGATCAGACTAAAGGTACGACCTGTAGCCGGCGCAAAGTATTTAGTCATGCAAAGAGTAAAATCTAAGATGGCTGCTGGTGGCCATGTTTTTTGGCTGAACGACCCCAAAATGACTCGTTCCCATCTACATGTCATTGTTAACATCCATGACAAATTTCATGAAGTTCCGATCAAAGCTACGACCTGCAGCCCGCGGGAAAGGATTTAGTCATGCAAAGAGTAAAATCCAAGATGGCTGCTGGCGGCCATGTTTTTTGGCCAAATGACCCCAAAATGATTCGTTCCCATCTACATGTCATTGTTAACATTCATGACAAATTCCGTGACAATAAGACGAATAGTACGACATGTAGCCCGCCCGCGCCAATGGATTTAATTTTGAAATCCAAGATGGGCCACCAGTGACCATGTTTTTTGGTCGAATGACCCCAAAATGACTCGTTCCCATCTACATGTCAATGTCAACAGCCATGACAAATTTCATGAAGATGCTACCAAAGGTACGACCTGCAGCCCGCACCAAAGGATTTAGTCTTGCAAAGAGTAAAATCCAAGATGGCTGCTGGTGGCCATGTTTTTTGGCCGAACGACCCCAAAATGACTTGTTCCCATCTACATGTCAATGTCAACAGCCGTGACAAATTTCATGAAGATTCTACTAAAGGTACGACCTGCAGCCCGCACCAAAGGATTTAGTCATGCAAATAGTAAAAGATGGCTGCTGGCGGCCATGTTTTTTAGCTGAACGACCCCAAAATCACTCGTTCCCATCTACATGTCAATGTCAACATTCATGACAAATTGCATAAAGATCAGACAAAAGGTACGACCTGTAGCCGGCGCCAAAGGATTTAGTCATGCAAAGAGTAAAATCTAAGATGGCTGCTGGTGGCCATGTTTTTTGGCTGAACGACCCCAAAATGACTCGTTCCCATCTACATGTCATTGTTAACATCCATGACAAATTTCATGAAGTTCCGATCAAAGCTACGACCTGCAGCCCGCGGGAAAGGATTTAGTATTGCAAAGAGTAAAATCCAAGATGGCTGCTGGCGGCCATGTTTTTTGACCGAACGACCCCGAAATCACTCGTTCTCATCTACATGTCAATATTAACATTCATAACAAATTTTATGATGATCAGACTAAAGGTACGACCTGAAGCCCGTGCTAAAGGATTTAGTCATACAAAGAGTAAAATCCAAGATGGCTGCTGGCGGCCATGTTTTTTGGCCGAAAGACCCCAAAATGACCCGTTCCCATCTACATGTCATTATTAACATACATAACAAATTTTATGATGATCAGACTAAAGGTACGACCTGAAGCCCGTGCTAAAGGATTTAGTCATACAAAGAGTAAAATCCAAGATGGCTGCTGGTGGCCATGTTTTTCGGCTGAATAACCCCAAAATTACTCGTTCCCATCTACATGTCATTGTTAACATTTATGACAAATTTTTTGATGATCAGACGAACAGTACGACCTGTGGCCCATGCTAATGAATTAAATTTTGAAATCAAAGATGGCTGCTGGCGGCCATGTTTTTCGGCCGAATGACCCCAAAATGACTCGTTCCAATCTACATGCCATTGTTAACAACCATGACAAATTTTATGATGATAAGACTAAAGGTACGAACTGTAGCCCGTGCTAAACGATTTAGTCATACAAAGAGTAAAATCCAAGATGGCTGCTGGCGGCCATGTTTTTTGGCCGAATGCCCCCAAAATGACTCGTTCCCATCTACATGTCATTGTTAACATTCATGACAAATTTTATGATGATCAGACTAAAGGTACGACCTGTAGCCCGTGCTAAAGAATTTAGTCATACAAAGAGTAAAATCCAAGATGGCTGCTGGCGGCCATGTTTTTCGGCCAAATGACCCCAAAATGAGTCGTTCCCATCTACATGTCATTGTTAACATTCATGACAAATTTCATAATAATCTGACCAAAGGTACGAACTGCAGCCTGTGCTAAAGGAAATTGTTGACGCATCACACACGCACACACACACCCTCACACGGACGACGGATACCAAGCCATGGCAATAGCTCAAACTTTACAAAGTAAAGTTGAGCTAAAAACAATTCTCCAATAAATACGGGTGTGCGGATGGATTCAAATTTTAAATTGATGATGGCCATGTTTTTTAACGATTTTCTGAAAAAAATTAAGGCTCCCATCTAGAGCTTAGAGGTCACTCTAAAGATCCATATGTGTTTGGTGACGATTGGATGAGAGATGTGACCTGTAGGTGTTCTAATGGAAATTATTGACAGATGGCTGCTAGTACATTCACGCACAGACGGACGAAAGATACCAACCCATGGCAATTATAGCTCAAACTTGACTTTGTCAAGTTGAGCTAAAAATATCACCAGATCTGGCAAATGTGAAAATTCAGCTACAATAGCTGAATTCAGCTATATATTACACGGTACCCTCCAGTCAGTAACTGTTATGCAATGAGACAAAATTGGGAAAATGCACATCAAAAACTGTTTACGGGCAAGGACACCGGAAGCACCCAAGGGCAAGCGGGGCAAACCAGTCAGCAGGGCACTTTTCGGGTACCCACTGGACTCTCCTGGGCCAGGGCGGGGGGGGGGGGGGGGGGGGGGGGGGGGGGGGGCAAATGCCCCTGCATGCCCCCCTTCTCTGGTGTCCCTGTTTACGGGTCTCTTTATAACCCTTTCATGATGGGAGCTGCACTGGTGCAGCATTAAAGACCATATACTAAGCAGTAAGCATGCTCTTATACGGTAAATGCAGGCCGGTCTCCCATAGGAGCCTCGATCATATATATGTGAATCCAAGGGCTTACAATGTCAACACAAGGTAAATATTGTTTAGGCCAATGTATTCTCATATAAATTATTTGCATCTCACATATACAAGATAATGCATTGGCACATTCAGGAAGTTCATTTCAGGAAGTTCCAGTCATGAAAGAATTAAAATTCTAAATGAACGAATCTGGTGTCCTTAATTTGAGAAAGTTCTTGGTAAAGCAATTATGCTTTGTAGAGGAATCATGTACGATTGTAAAGTTTGGATACTAGTAGGACTTTTTGTGAACAAAACATTCAGAACTGCCTAAATCGGAACTGACAGAAATAATAAGCGGATGGTGCATAAAAAAAAAACCCTGCAGTTATAAATTATATGTATCATATTGTATGAATATCGTGTCAATCATATCAATAACAGTACAGTACTACAGTAGTGTAAGTGAGCGATTAATAGCTTGGTGCATAGTGATGACCCGATGTGACCTTACGGAACGTTACTGATTCATTTAAAATAAAATGGAATGGGGCAGTCTTGGATGAAAAATAGCATTTTGTCTATCCAAATATGATATTTTAGCTGGTTTTCTAACGAGCAGACTTGGAGTCGGACCAGTTTTTTATGCGCATTTTAAATATTTTGTCATGTTGCATAAAAGTGACCAGCTAGAGAGTATAATATATAGCTGTTCAAAATCAACTAGGACAGCTGAATTTTCACATTTCCCAGACCCTTCACTGGTTATAACTTATAGTTATACTTGAAGATGCTGAATTTCCACGTCATTATTTTCCAGACCTGTTGAAGCTGTTCTGTTCAACTTAAATAAGCTGTTTGTGACCATCTCCCACTCGCAGTTTCTGGTCCATATAAAGTCTTAGAACAGTTAATTTATTGTCAAATAACAGCAATACGTGTGTGATAAGTTTGTTTCTCTACAAAGAACATCTCCAGTGGAATAAATCCGTGGAATAAATCCACTCCAGACGAAAAAAAAAAAATAACGTGCAAAATGTATCATCATCACGTGCGTTCTATTGAAAATTAGGAATAAAATTATCAAAAAGCTGGATCGAACTATATGTCTGTGTCGGGGTGACGATAGTTAAAATATGATAATTGTCATTAATTCGGTCAAATTGAATGGTATTTCAAGGGGAAATTACGGCAAATTACATTTTCTGCCAGAATGATACATATTTAAGGTTAATTTGAATTTATTTTGTTATAATTATAGACCGCGAATTACCGGTAACCAGTATAGGCCTATACAATGTATATAGCTATATTCTACAAAAAATGTGTTACAACCATATATCATGTAACAAAAATTTGGGTAAAAAGTCTTAGCCCCCCCCCCCCTAAAATTCGGGCGCCTGCCGTACGGTTAAAAATATGCACATTCTGAATTTCATAAACTAGTATTGGCCTATATATAGGCCTAGATATATACATATATATATGTAGGCCTATATATACTACATACGTAGGCCTACACGTACATATAATTGTATCCATATCGTGTTCATGTTATAAACTGTAAAACATGGATGCATGGATACCGGTAGGCTATATGTTATTATCGATAAATAATCATTCTCGAGCGATCCTCCACCCATAAATCTAGGCATGTATAGGCCCTAAGGCATGCACGGATGTATATATAGAGTATTCACCCAAACCTATCCTAGCTAAATTCTTCCTCCGAGTCCCAAGCCCGATTCCAACAAAATGGCATATATAGGCCCTATAGGCCTAATTGATTCAGAATAATATCTAAGTTCCTTTATAGACTGCATGCCACCACAACCCCACCCCACGATGCAACAGCGACCTCGCCCTTGATATTATTTTTGTATAACATATTCAAAATAATCCTATATTTTATATGCAATTATTTTTAAATCACACTTAATTTCGTGTCCATTTAAAATTAATTATATAGAACTTTACAGATGCTTATTATGAACTTAATTATAGTGGTAAACGTCACCATTATATAGGACATATAGGGCAATCTAGGCCCATACATACGCGCGTGTGCTGCAGTGAACGATTATCCAATAAGTATTTAATAATATATAGAGAACATTTGAACTATTTACAGTGCGCCGCCCTCTCACACAGATGCGCCACTGTCCATGACGAATAGCGAGGCTATATATATCGTACTGGAAGCTGAAATACGTATATATAACTGCGTATTCTGGTCTTATCGCCCATTTTCCGTTAATAGTGAGTGAAAACTGAGAAAAGGCGAAATTGGGATTTACTATATATATAAATATCATTAATATGTTCCAAACTGAATCAAAACTATAGCTAAACACTGCAATACAATGATATTAGAAGCCGTCAAACTTTTGAAGCGACGATTATTATATCCAAGATGGCGGTCAGGACACGCAGTGGTGAGAATCTGCACAGAACGCGCAATAAGTATATTTAGGTGGCGTATTGAGCATGACATCAGTCTGATCCACTCAAATACCCTATATATATGTGGCGTATTTGAACCACAAATACCTTATATATATATTGATATGCTATGCGTATCGGGTGATGATGCCGGCCACAGTCAAATATGCTATTTTGTGTCTAGGGAACTTTCGACAGCAACGCCACAAATGGGAGACTGATAACTGTGGGTGTATAACATGAAAACGACTGAGTGATTTGTCGACGATCACCGCGCTTTCCCATTCGTGTTCTGAATATTCAGATATTGCCTTGCGCACAATACTTTTCCATGACGACTTTGTTGGGAATTCACTTTCAGAAACATAATTTGTAAAATATGACAACAACTGGTGGTTACCCAGAATATTTGCAATATCGGAAATGAAGGATTTTCCCGAAACCCCATCTATGAAGAACGAGTGCAGCCTTAATAAGAAAACTGATTTGGCTGCCTTCTCAGTTGTGAGGGCGCATAGACTTCCGAAGAAGAGAAGCTTCTTTTTTTCAATAAAACTGTGAATATTACCTATTCCCATTAACCCTTCTACAATGTTGGTGCGTGTTTTGGAATGTAAACCTTGGATTTTTTAAAGGCAAAATCGGTGAGTTCTTTCCAGGGATAATACATCGGAATCGGTCAAGCCACTCCGGTTGGGTGATCAAATAGAAATAGAGAATAATCTTGCTCAAAGTAGTTATTTTTATGACTATTAATCAAAATTTACAACGCGCACTGTCAATCTTATATATTAATTAAATGCAATGAGTATCGATGGCGAAATCATTTGCGTTAGTTTATTGGGGATAGTTGCGTCCCGAACCGAGATGTAAATGTTTACAATTGAGCGTAGTTCAGACGGTATTTTCTATGGTTTTGCTTGAGATTTTCGACCATGTTAGTAGAATGCTAAATTCTCCCAGTTGGCATAACACCTGAGTACTAATTTATCAGTTCCAAGCACCCGAACAAGTCCATAATATGTCTTTAAGAAAAGTTCCAACACTAACCATTCACATTGATTGTTTAACATACAATGTGGCCTAATTCTAAACATTGTTATGTGTACCCATACCATGTATGGTACACATAATGCTGACGTCCGGATCATCCATCCGTCGTTTGTCTGTCCGTCCGTCTGTCTGTCTGTCCGTAGACACTTGCTATCCGATTCGATTCCTCGAGTAATTTTTATCGGATCCAATTCAAATTTTATGTGCATGTTTATGATGACACACCCCTCAACTGTATATTTTTTGGTATCGATCGGTTGATCGGTTTATAAATTATTAACACTTTGCATCCACACATGGCCATGTGCTATCCGATGCTATAACCAAAGTGTTTTTTGTCCGATTGTGTTCATATTTGATATGTAGGTTTATGATGACACACCCTCACCTGTATAGTTTTTGGTATCGATTGGTTTTTCGGTTTAGAAAATAATTAACCCTTCACACACATGTTATCCCATGCAATAAGTTGAACATATTTCTTCTGATCTGCCTCATATTGCTTACCTAGATTTTTCTTAGCACGTTCTTCATCTTTATGGTTTTTGGTATTGTTTAATTAATCCTTTACTCTCTTGTTTTCACTTAGAATTCATGTAACCTGCTATGACTCAAATATTTTCATCTGATCGACACCAAATTTGGTATATTAATTTCTCACCCCTAAATACATATCGATTTCAAATATGGGTTTGATCCGATATATTTTAACATAGTTATGACCCTTTATAACAAGTAATTTACTACCTGTATGCCATATGCCCTGTGAGAGTTGAAGACAAAATGACTTTACACAGTAATCTGCTTTGTTGGAATCATTGAATCTATAGCTATGACACCCGATACTACCTGCTAAACCACTGCTCCCAGAGCTGTGTATCATCTCAAATGTAAGTGATTGATGATTCTTTATTCCAGTAGAACATCCCTTTATTCCAGATGTCATTGAAAATGATTAACCCTCTCCACACATTATATGGTCTTCTGATGTTTTTTATTTGTTCATTCTCCTATTCTATGTCCAGGTTGATCGTGATCCACTTTTCACTTGCATGTATTTCAGGACTAAAATTAACCTATTCCATAAACACATGGTATCTGATAGGCAGATTTTAAATTATCTCTTTCGCCTTGGGCCAGGTTCAGTAAGAATTTCTATAAGCCACCAATTGAATATTCTTCATTTGAGGAAATATCTTATTTTGAAATTCCCTCTGTTGCATTTGGGCTGCAGGATAATAATAATGGTGCTGGTATCATTGAAGCTGACTTATTGGTCAAATATTTTTCACCTAATCACTTTTATAATCTCATTCAGGTTGATCATGACACATTCTTCACATGTATAGATTTTGGTATTGATTGAATGGTTTTGAGAATATTAATCCAACATTTAATAATATTTCTGCTGTTTACAGACATTGTATCTTTCCAGTGATCAGCTTAGAATAAAATTAACCATAGGTATACTGTATGCGATCCAATGTTATGACTCTAATATTTTCAATTTGACCATTCTCATATCTCTCCTTTAGTTATCTGATAATTCTGGATTAAAATATTTTATATCCAACCATTATCAATCTTATTTAATATCAAGGTCTATACACCCCTCACTTATATAGATGTTCAGGTATTTGTTGGTCCCTAATCTCAATGATCCCATAACTTTTACTATGCAGCTAACACAACAACATAATCTGTTATGACTCAGGTTCCAATGTAAGAAGTAGATAAATATTGTTACCATGATGTTATTTACTTAATATTGTAACTATTATATCTTTAACAGCTATGGTGCATCTGTCTGACTGTGGTTGGACATAATTATCTTTATCACTCTATTACACATACATGTATCTCTGTTGGAGTGACCTAATAGGTTGAAATCGAATGTTATATCCATGTTCCTATTGTGTTTAAATGAGCAAGTTGCTCAATAAGTCTGATTCCACTATGAAACTATTAAATAATAGTACGCTGTGAATTGTTGAAATTCTTGCACTCATGAAAAGATCGCTATCGCCAAGGTATGGGTTAAACATCTGCCGATCGTGATCGGCCTCTCGTTTTATGTCTGTGTACGCAGCATATATCAGAATGATTTATGAATTGAATAATGTTCAGAAATTAACCCGCATGTGACCATGTTTTAATTGATCCTCATCATGGGGGGGGGGGGGGTTGGGGGGGGGCATATTTTAATTAGTCTTCATTGGACCATATTTTAATTGACTCTCATGGGACTATATTTTATTTAACCCCATGAGACCATAGGTAATCAACACTGATGACACCATATTTTAATTTTAATTAACCCTCGTCATGTGACCATATTTGAACTAATTAACCCCCATGTTACCATATTTTAATTTACATTCATTGGACCATATAATGTCCACATTTCAATAACCCTCATGGACCCATATTTGCATTAACTCTCGTGGGACCATCTTCTAATTAACCCTGATCAGTTATGTGACCATATTTTAATTAACAATAATGGTACCATTTTAATTAACCATCATGATATCATATTTTTATTAACCCTCATTGGACCATTTTTAATTAACCCTCATGGGATCATATTTTATTTAACCTCATGTGACCATACTTTAATTTACCCTCATGTGACCATATTTTAATTAACCCTCTCTAGGTGCGACCATATTTCAATTAACCCTCATGGGACCATACATGTATATTGGTCCCATGAGTATATACATGTATATTGACAAGTATATCGGGTAGGAGTAGGAGGTGATGGCGTTACCATTTCTGTTCATGGTCAAGAAGTGTGGGTACATTATGGTCTTCTAAGGCCTCAGCAGGGAGGCATCCGTACAAAGGGATGAGAAAGCTAGTTAGCAACCTTCGATACACTGTCTATATAAGTTGCACGTCAGTGCAATCGCTGAGTGTGTGAGTTGACGAACCATCAGAAGTGGCTAAATTAATGTACTGGGAAGATCACCAGGCATACGTGTTGTTAGCCCCATGAGGTATGAGAAAGACGTAGAGAGATGACCTTCTGAAAGCTAGTATACCCATCAACCGTATGCCTTTCTAGTTCAAGATGACGCTCATATTTAGCAGCTATTTAAAATCGCGAGCAAGCCACCGGAAAATTAAAACGTTCCGATTGGAGGAACCCTTCTACCAGGAAACGAGAGGAAGCTGGTCCAAATTCTGAAAGTGGCAAATCAGAATCAGTTCTCATGAAAATTGTTCTTAATCTTGCAAGTCATATTATGAATACGGTTACGGCCATTAATTATCGGCGTTTACTGGAGAATGGATTTCGAAATGCCACATCGCGATTATTGTGGTTGTTCACATAGATCATTTATGTACAGGTTCATCGATACATATCGATATTATGACAAAAGTGGAATTAGTATATGAAAATATCAATGACTTTTAACTTTCTGGCCACACGTTTGGCCGCCATCTTGGCTGTGGGTATCAATTGCCAAACTCAACCCAATACTTCTGATCAATTTCCCCTATAGCAACATGTATAAATGTTGGTAGAATTCACGTAACATATTAGTAACATCTCCATTGTCAGAATTAAGTAAAGGAATATAGGCGTGTTTTCAAATTTCGGTCGCCATTTTAACCGCCATCTTGGATTTAGGAAACCATTTCTTTTATGAGGTGTAACACAGCTAGGGGCGTATCGTTAAAACGAGTAAAAATTTGAATTAAAAAATATTTAAATTTAAAAACGAGCGCGCTGCTTTAAAGTGATATGAAACACTTCTGAAGGGTAATCGAATAGAAATGGAAGATCATGTACCTTCATTTTACGTACTTGGGAAGATAATCTTGCCTAAATTAGTTATTTTTACAGATATTAAATCGAAACTGACAACACACAGCGTCATTATTATATATTAAATAAATTCAGTGACTCGAGATGGCGAAATCATTTCCATTACTATATCGCCGAAAGTTGTGTCCCGAATCGAGTAGTATATCTTTACAATTGAGCGTAGTTCAGCTGGTGTTTTATATGGAGTGGTACGGTCGATTGGCGTGAGATTTTCGGCAATGTAGTAGAATGTTACATTCCTCCAGTTGGCATAGTGCCTGAATACTAACTTAACAATTTAACGCACCCGAACATGGCGAACAAGTACATAATATGTCCAGTATGGTGATCAAATAGAAAATCCGCAACGTGGTTATATTTTACATATATTATATCCAAATTGACAACACACACCGTCATTTTTATATATTAATGAAATCCTATGACTCTAGGTGGCGAAATCGTTTTCGTAAGTTTATCGCCGATAGTTGCGTCCCGAATATAGAAGTAAATATTTACATTTGAGCGTAGTTCGACGGTGTTTTCTTTGGAATGGTACGGTCGATTTGCTTCAGATTTTCGGCTATGTTAGTAGAATGGTACATTCCCCCAGTTGGCATGGTGTCTGAATACTAACTTACCAGTTTCACGTACCCGAACAAGTCCATAATATGTCTTTAAAAACACATCGCTATAGATATCATATTACATATGCGTTTTTTAAAGTGGCGCGCTCGTTTTCAACTTAAATATTTTTTTATTTATAATTTTACTCGTTTTAAGTAATTACTTCGCCTCAGTATTCCCAACTCAACTGTAAGCACGGATGTAGTTGCCATGACAATAACGCCCAATGATGTCAATGTGAGGGATTTTCGGTGATTTTTCAAAATCTGTTTTGGATTTGGGGGACTTTTTGTTGGATCCGATATAAGAATAGTACTTTGCCTCAGTGTCCCCAACTCACAACAGTAAGCATGGATGGAGTTGCCGTGACAATAACGCTCACTGATTTGGGTGAATCCTAGCCCGGGTATATCCCACACATATATTTGCATGGGTGGAACCATAATAACAATAACACCACTGATTCGAAATAGACTTTGTGTTTTTAGCGTCGATTCGGCTTTGATCGGATTATACCGCCATTTGAAATAATAAAAAACGTGATATCGGGCAGGAATGTATAGTATTGTCCCATGATGTGTGCAAATTACTCTTCTTTCAGATAAATGTATAACATCAAATTAATGCCCATGTTTCCCCACAGTGAAAAACGACAAGTGGTGAAATGCCGAAAAACTAACAATGTTTCATATTTCGGCCGCCATCTTGGCAGCCATATTGGATTTTGGTGTCTGATTTTTGGCCAATTTGCAAGCGTTGTATATTAGCATAACGAACAGAGCGGAAAATAAAATCGCAGGTGATATCATATTTTCTATATGACGACCAAAAAGACCTTGCACATATTATTTCAGGCACGTATGGCATTTTTTCCCTTTCGATCATTTTTTGTACCCACCCACCCACACCGCCAAATTTTTTTCCGTTTTCGGCAGTTTTTTCCGACCATTTTTTGACACCCCCCTTTTAACACTAAAACAGAGATTTGCGGGGGAAAATTCACTGTAAACAGCTGTATATGAATTTCTGTGCATACTATTTATCATGGATGTTTACATGGACATGTAAATAGGAATGAGTCATTTTGAGGTCATTCGGCCAAAAAAAACATGGCTGCCAGCGGCCATCTTGGATTTCAAAATTTGCAACAAAATACAACACGATAACTGCCTGCAGTCAGTTTACCAGTTAGAATTACATTATTTCTCTCATTCAAAGTGGTTTTGAAGCCCAACTCATTGCCAAAACACTAAAAAACAAGGAGGAATTTGTTTTTTTAGTTGTGGAAAAAATTGCTTGTTGGTGGCTTTGACCACACACCCACCCCGGCATACGTGCCGGATTTTTTTCTTCACCCCCCCCCCCCCTGTGTGTAGCTGTAAATAATCTCAGTCGACGGCGTGTCTGGGGGCTCGAGTGTCTGATTGGTGGGTGTTATCGTGTCCCAATTTGTTCATTGGTGGGTTGTATGTACATTTGAATTCCCAAATGCAGCTCCTTAAACCAGACCGACATTACCAAGTCAATGAAATTTCATTTGCACACCTGGTTGAGATTTTCCAAACTGGCACAGCAAAATTTCCATTTCAAAATTACCAATAACACCCTTTAAAGGGGGAATCTACACAAAATCCAGCCAGTTATGGGACATCTCCTTTTTCACTCAACAGAATATATGCAATAAATGAATGAATTTGAGCCCGGGATAAGTACAATGTACACTCATGTGCTCTGTGAATGGTGTAAACAATTAGAACGGAATTGAGTTTATGGCTCGAGTTTATATTCTGATTATTGATTATATCGATTATAATAGGAGATGCCCACCAATAAATGGCTGGATTTAATTTACAGTACCCCTTTAAGGTTAAAAATGTTCTAACTGAAGGCCATTTTAGTGGAAATATGTTTTATCAAAAGTTGACTTTTGATTAGAAAACAATTGTCGCACTGCACCAAATACTGGTTGGAGAATTTCATTATCAGAAATAGTTAAACCTATATTTGGTCTGTGTTGAACATGTTTGCCAAAGTTGGCGAGGGTGATACACCTCATGCACCCCTGTGCATGTGTACATAATTATGTTTGCATATTGAGCATGTAAAACACCCTTAGCATAAAATAATTCGCAACACGGCTCCAATCGCATAACTGTAACGCCAGTCACCTTTTTGTCAGGAATTATATAATAATGTTTGTGATCACCAAATAATTGATCTGGTCACAATGATTCACATACTGTCGAATACAAAGCACAATTTTAAGGTGAACCCGTAATAAATTTATATATATACTAGCCGATGAGCCCGACGTTGTCCGGGCTATTCAAAAACCAAATTTCAAGTCGACGTTGTCCGGGCTATTCAAAAACCAAATTTCAAGTCGATAGCTCCACCCGTTTCCGAGATCTGGTCTGCGCATGCGCGAAGCTGGCGTCGCACGGGCTCGGCGACCAGATAAAATTCGTATCCGGGGCAAGATACATTCACATACCAAATTTCAAGTCGATAGCTCCACCCGTTTCCGAGATCTGGTCTGCGCATGCGCGAACCTGGCGTCGCACGGGCTCGGCGACCCGATAAAATTCGTATCCGGGGCAAGGTACATTCACATAGCAAATTTCAAGTCGATAGCTCCACCCGTTTCCGAGATCTCGTCTGCGCATGCGCGAAGCGGGCGCCGCACGGGCTCGCCAATACGACAAGGTCGACCGCCTGGTCAAACTACACACATAACCAAGTTTCGTCCCGATCGGTCGAGAATCGTAGATTTGTATAAATGACAGACAAACATACATACAGACATACATACAGACAGAGGTCTTCAAAATATATAGGAGATATATATATATAAATGACATACATACATACATACATACAGACATACAGACAGAGGTCTTCAAAATATATAGGAGACTAGCCGATGAGCCCGACGTTGTCCGGGGCTATTCAAAAACCAAATTTCAAGTCGATAGCTCAACCCAGTCCGACGTTGTCCTGGCTATTCAAAAACCAAATTTCAAGTCGATAGCTCCACCCGTTTCCGAGATATCGTCTGCGCATGCGCGAAGCTGGTGTCGCACGGGCTCGGCGACCCGATAAAATTCGTATCCGGGGCAAGATACATTCACATACCAAATTTCAAGTCGACATCTCCACCCGTTTCCGAGATCTCGTCTGCGCATGCGCGAAGCTGGCGTCGCACGGACTCGGCGACCCGATAAAATTCGTATCCGGGGCAAGATACATTCACATAGCAAATTTCAAGTCGATAGCTCCACCCGTTTCCGAGCTCTCGTCTGCGCATGTACAAAGCGGGCGCCGCACGGGCTCGCCAATACGACAACGACGACCGCCTGGTCAAACTACACACACGTACCAAGTTTCGTCACGATCGGTCGAGAATCGTAGATTTGTATAAATGACATACAGACAGACATACAGACAGACAGACAGAGGTCTTCAAAATATATATGAGATATAGAAATCTACTGACCACAAACGTTCCCTAACTGCTGAATATGACCATAATTTCCGCGCGTTTCAGGGAGGAAAATTCGTTATTTTTGGGTAAAAAAAAATGCAGAAATACATGTAAGAAAATGAAAATTTAAATTTTAGTCCGGGAACCAAGTCGGTCAAACGTGCACACCCCCCCCCCCCCCCAGGATTAAACTTCATTCATTTTTCGTAAGGATGTCTGCTCAAACTATTTCGACGTTAAAAGGTGTTCCGGGCAATATGGCGGCAATTTCCGGGAGTATACCCCACTCACTACATACATTTACGCAAAAACCCATTGTTCTTGATTCCATGGCATATGCCTGTCATTTCATGCATAATTTGACTGAAAAAATCCAAAATGGAGGACAAATTGGCAACCGGAAGTAACAAAAAGAGCATTTTACGGTAACTTTCACCATACAGTAATGCTCTAATTAATCGACCTCTTAACCACAGCAGAATTACTGGTAACTTTTCAGGATTTAGTCGGAAATATGGCTTGTTGCCATTCATCGGAAAGCTCTCGCCGAGAGCTTTCCGATGAATGGCAACAAGCCATATTTCCGACTAAATGCCGAGAGCTTTCCGATGAATGGCAACAAGCCATATTTCCGACTAAATCCTGAAAAGTTACCAGTAATTCTGCTGTGGTTAAGAGGTCGATTAACTAGAGCATTACTGTAGGTGTCAGTTGCGCCACCATACATGATGTCCAATCCTAATCCGATAATAGTAAGTCATAACTCGAGTTTTCAAAAATGACGACGAAAATGGCAATTGGAAGTCAACAAGTGAAGTGCTTTTTTAATTTATAACTTTTTAAACTAAATCTTCAAATATCGAATAAATATAAAGCCAATAAGTAGTGGTATATATGCCATCACACAAGTTTCCAAAGCCACCAACTAGTTTCAGAATACATCAAATGAGTGTCCCAAACCACCTAACGAGTGTACCAAACAATATACTGAGTCACCTAACTAGTATCAGAACCAATATATGAGTATCCCGATCCACACGTCTGGTGCCCCAAATTCAAATATTGTCCCGAGTAAAGCATGATAAATAATCCACCAAGCGAGTTTCCCAAAACCACCAAGTAGTGCCCCGAACCATATGCAACTCGTTCCCAACCACATAGATAGTCCCCCGAGCTATGTATCTGGTGTCCAAGCCCACACAATGAGTTTCACAAGCCATCTAAATTACCCCGATTATTGTCATAACCCTGCAACGACTGTTCCAAACTACAGAGCATGGTAGTGCCCCAAACAATTCAACTGACGTTCCAAACTACACAGGTTTTGTCCCAAACTACAAAAAATGACTGTCCCTAACCATCCAACGAGTGATCCAAATCATACAACGAGTGGGTCAATCCATCCAATGATTGCCCCAAACCACCAAACGAGTGTCCCAAACAATCCAGCGAGTGTTCGAAAGGAAAAGAGTGTCCCATATGCACCAAAACTAGTGTCCCAGGCCATCCGAGGAGAGTCATATGTCACACAACAGGTGTCCCAAACCACCAACTTTCGTCTCAATCCATTCAACGGCCCAATCAGTGAACCAGTCGACACCTAGTGTCCAATACCACCTAATTGGTGTCTCAAACTTTCCAATGGGTGGCACAAACAATTAAGTAGTGACCCATATACCATGTGCACCTGTTTCCCACCTGCACATATAGTCCTCCAAACCATGCATCTATTGTCCAAACCCACACAATGAGTATCACAAGCCATCCAAGGAGTGTCTCAATTCACCCGATCAGTGTCGCAACCCTGCAACGATTGTTCCAAACCACAGTGCATGGTAATGCCCCAAACAATGCAATTGGTGCTCATAACCACACATGTTTGGACCCAAACCACATAGGGTTTGTTCCAAACTACCAAAATGAGCATCCCTAACCATCGAACGAGTGCTCCAAATCATACGAGTGGGTCAATCCATCCAATGATTGCCCCAAACCACACAGTGAGTGTCACAAACCATCCAGCGAGTGTTCGAAGGAAAAGAGTGGCTAATATGCACCCAATACCTCACAACCAGAGTCCCACGTCATCCGGGGAGAGTCCTATGTCATATAACAGGTGTCTCAAACCACCAAAAGTCGTCTCAATCCATTCAATGGCACAATCATTGAACAAATCGACAAATTAGTGTCCCATTCAACCACATGTGTGTCCCATATCCACGTCGAGTGTCCAAAACAACCCAACTGGTATCTCAAACCATGCAATGGGTGTCACAAACCACCCAGCGAGTGACCCAAACCATAAAACTAGTATCACAAACCAGCCATTGAGTTCCCAATCCATCCAAATGGTGTCACAAACCATCTACTAACTTGGGTCTCAATACATCCAAACAAGCGTATAAAACCCTCCACCGAGTAATTAACCCTTTCAAGATGGGTGATGAGCTGATACAGCATTAATGATCATGTGCCATGCATTCTCCCATATATGCGAGTCTCCCATAGGGAGTCTTGCATATGTTATGAGAATTCCGTGGCTCACATGGCCAAGGTAAGTATTGTTAGGCCAATGCATTTTCTTGTATATGTGATGCGCCCTATGGCACAGGATTTTCGCAAAATTTCAAGAAGCTACAGTCATTAAAGGGCTAAGACCACCACATGAGTGTTCCAAACCATCCAATGGGTTTACAAACCAAGAGACACTCGCTGGGTTGTTTGCGATATTCTGCATGGGGTGGTATTAGACACCAGGCGGATGTTTTTAGACACTCTTGGTCCTGGTGGTTTGAGTCAATCGTCATGTTGCATGGGACGGCCATTCAATGGGTATGAACACTCATTAATTGGTTTTATTGGACACATGTGTATGAGATGGTGTGGGGTTCTCAATCGATGGTTTGAGATGCTCGTTGTGAGGTTTGGGACGGGAACATGTCTCTATTCCGAAGGCTCGCTATTCCGAAGGTTCACTATTCCGAATGTTCACTACTCCGAAGGTTCGCTATTCCGAAGGTTCTCTATTCCGAAGGTTCGCTATTCCGAAGATTTTTTTTTTTTTAAAGGTTAATTCTATATTCAAGTATTGAGAGGGTTCTTTATCACGAAGACTCTTTTTTATATATAGACTCCTTCGGGACCTACATAGACTCCTTCATTAGGGTATTTTTACTATATAATTGGGAAGTTTTATCATTTTTGGTTCGTGCGAAGACCTCTTTTTATCGTGCGGGAAAAGAGAGACATTCAAAACGCGATTTCGTAATTCGTCGCAATAGGCTGAATAGCCTAACCTTCAGCCGAGTTCAGGGTCAAATACGACAAATGACGTAACACAAAACAAAACGCATTTGTTGACACAAACACCGTTTGAAGAGTTTATTATTACATAAAATGATTGTTATTGATTAATTATTGATTAATTATTGATATTTATTGTTGCATATTGGCTGCTATCAGTATTTACACAAATGGTATTAATTATTTCTTATAATTGCTCCTTTGGTCAACTTTGACTATCGGAAATGAAAATGAAAATATGCCGCTGGAAAAAATGTAATCGATATTAAAGTCTCATCCTTTCGGCAACATGGAATTGCTTAAATGATTAATATAGTAATTTGCCTTTTATCTGTGATGAAATGAGAAATGGTAATTGTCTTTTTTTGCTAACATTAAATTAAATTAAATAAATTAAGTAAAATACAGTGAAATTATTATTTAAATTATTGTTTATTACATTTTTGCGCACGTTGGCATCTCTCTGAGTGCATTCTAGTTACGTATGGCGTTATTTCCCAATACATATTCACGTCAGGCAGCCCACACAATTGCTCTTTCCATGCGATTTAATGTCATCGCGTATGGCGTTATATCTCAATAATCATACAGGCAACAATACGCCAGCTAAAGGCGGGATTAAAACAGCGGGACTATAACTCTTAATGAATAATGCGAAGCAGAATGTCGTTCGATAGACGGGTATGAGTTGAACCTACACGTAACTGCAGTTGTGAATGTGTATTGAATTGTAAGGCCCACTTAATTTTCGAGTCATCGGCTATTTTTTATAGTGCCTTGATATCAGGTTTTAAACACAATCTGTGCCATAAAATATGATTAAAACACTATATATAGTTCATCACCATTCCAAACGTCTGTATCAGAAGATGCCCCTAGATAAATAGAAAACATCTTAAATCCAAAAAAGTTTCCCCGTTATATGTCATGGCTCTCAGAATGCAACAGAATTCAACCTACTGTATTTTCAATTGAAGGGGAATAACATTATCTTTAAAATATAGAGTTACCCCACTCCATTGAAAATAATACACTTCACTTTGCGCAACAAAACCAGATGAACCTTAAGCACAAAAACAAGTCGTTAACCCTGCGTTAACTCAACAAAAACATGTTCACAGTTTATTACACCGGATAAGCTGATTATACAGTGTTAGAGAGCTTCATATTTCAAATGGTATATATAATGGCATATATTTTATATATGTGATCTGGGGGTTCGAAAATTAAGTGGGCCTTGAATGTTGATGTTTTTTTTTTCCAAATACAGATTGCCAGTTCGGAAAAACTATATCTCTTACATGTAGTTTATTTCAGTCATCGTGTTTTAAACTTTCCATAATGAACGATAAACTGATACTCTTTTCTTGCTATTAATAACCGATATCTAGGACAATTTGGGAATTAGAAGTGGATGTATAAATGTACTATATATGAATACTAGCGTAATCGTATTTTTCATTCCTCGTGTGATTTTTGTGGTGGGGTGCAACTTTTGATTCATTTCTGGTTAAATACGCCCAGAATATATAGAAAACCTTCGGAATAGCGAACCTTCGGAATAATGAACCTTCGGAATAGGGAACCTTCGGAATAGCGAACCTTCGGAATAGCGAACCTTCGGAATAGAGAACCCTACCCGTTTGGGACACCACGTTCATGATTTGGGACATTCTCTGGATAATATATGTTGTCAATCGTTGGATGGTTTGGATTACTCATTAGGGCGTGTTTGGACACCATTTGGATGGTTTGCGACACTAGTTGGGTCGATATTGACGCCCTCGTTTCTGCTAAAATGGGCATTAATGGTTCATATCTGCCATCTTATTGGTATTCAGTATGCAGTACACTGGTGAGTTGAATTCCCTTCTGGGCATTACAATAATAACTAATTTTTCTTCGAAATTGTGTTTTAAATCTATTTTAATTTGATGGACACTGAAGGGCCAAATCCTCGTGATATGGCTCATTATTATCATATATCGATTTAGCACGGTCTATCTTTTTTCTAAAAAAAAATGGAAATTATCTGGTAAAATGTAGCGAAATTTGCACAATTTGACCACTTCCGGACACCATTTTGTCTGCTATTTCGGATTTTGTAATGACCACAATAATAATTTATGAATAATTCCACAAGGAACGAAATATCTAACAATAAAGCCATACACGTAAATAGGACTTTTTTTTCAAAGAACTCTATAAAATTTCCCCCAAAGCGGATTTTGAAAATGTCGTTCCCCCCATTCTGCCCGAAAAAAAAATGCCAAAAACAATTACATATTGTATATTTTCCATGGGTTTATCGCTTATATGAGAATATGAAATACCAGGTGTTACTGCACCATTGATTCTGACCAAGAATCATACAGATCTTAGCTACAGGGCTCCTACAACGAAATTCCGATAAACTTACCAGGTAAATTTGGCAGCATGTGAACGTACGGGGTCCATAACATTTTATCGTTTTTATTTACCATTTGGTCTGTGAACAATGATGATAGTGGAGATAGTATTAAAAAAACATATAATTTGTGCATATGGCAGTGCAAATAAAACTATTTTTTCGGGTTTTGGTTGGGTACTTAATTGAAACACACCATCTCCTTAACACAGATCCCCAGAAAAAAAATTACCCACCCCAATAATACTTACTCCTTTATAATTAAGTTTTATTGGGGTAGGGTCAATTTTTGTTCTGGTGACCTGTGCTTCTTAAATGAAAACACACGGAATTTCGTTTCTTAAACGAGATTTTTATGACCAGCGATAGCAGGATAACTATTGAGGGGAAAAATCAGTTTTTTGTGCAAATAAAAGTAAATTTTCGGGGTTTTGGGGGTACTTGAAAATGAAAACGCCAGGGAATTTTGTTTCAGAAATTGTGTATTATTGATCAGTGATTACTAGAGCACTATTAATATGAAAATCAGCTTTGTACTCGAAAGTGCAAATAGAAGTCATTTTTTGGGGTTTGGGGGTACTTTCAAAACCCCCCTTCTGAAATGAAAATGCCAGAATATTTCGTTTCAGAAATTGTGTATTGTTGATCAGTAATTGCTGGAGCACTATCGATACAAAAATCAGCTTTGTACTCAAAGGTGCAAATAGACGTCATTTTTTGGGTTTTTGTAGGGTCTCTGGCCCCTAAACGCCAGGAATGCGGAACGTAAAAAATCCGATTTCTTTTAACGTTCCTGTGGTGTAACAAATCTGGGGCATCAAACCTTTCGTACGGGATTGTGCAAATAGAACCCAGCAGGCTCCCTGACTAATAGGTGCACAGCTCAGGGCAGAGTAGTCGGGGAAACAGGACTTTCGTCCATTGGTTACTTTATTTACCACAACCTTGTGCCCACTCTCCAATAAGGTGTAAATAATAGCAAATTACGAAATACCTAGCTACATGTTCGGGCAGGCAGATCAAAAGTAATTAATCGGATCCGTATAATCATCGATCTATATTTAATATACGTCGATGGTATAATCTATATTAGTAATAGAAATAATGGGCACGTAATTCCATATCGACGGTCAAGCTAAGTACCTGTATACTGCATGTGCATTAATTACTAAGGGAAACCGCTATAACTCGCATATTGGAAACGCGCATAAATAGCAAGCCACAGGGTGACAGCAACACAGACATTCGTACTAATCACGTAGAACCACAGTGTTGTGTGATTCCTTGTATTTCAATACAACCTTCTTCCTCCCTCTTCAAAATGGTGAGTACAGTGCACAATTTTAATTTAGTTACGCCAAACCTTCTCAGTCTAACCTTTTTATTTTATAATTCTATATTACCCGTATATATTGCCGTCTTCGTCGTTATGTAAATGCCCCAACATCGAACCAGTCGATTCTGTGTTTACTGTGCTATGCGTTTTTGCATAAAATTCCTAAAGATATATCTCAGAATTTTTTGTTTAATTTGGTACATGTGATTATATTCGTCAATTACTTGAAAACAGAGAGAATTGACTTATTGAAGAAAGAAATGGAAATATGTAAAACACAACGCGCGCTGTTCTCTTTGATGTATATAGCACTTTTCAAATCAAACGTGTTTTTATTTCGTGCTTATTTGTCACATGATTATACTAGACAATAAATGATTCAATGTTTTGAAAACATTTTCCTGGAAACCTTACTGAATTTTAATATGATAACTACTATCCTATTAGTATTACGGAAGGTTGATCGTTGATATGTAATACATAACAATTATTTAATTATAAGCTGTCAATCCACGGAATACTGCAAAACAATTGGTTGACACACACTTAGCCATTTAGGTTATTTCTCGATAACCTAAGTTTCTTGATTTACTTTCCACGCTACAGAAATGACAGCAGCGTCTTATAGTGACCTCGCCTATACCGCGTGCCTAAAAATGTACATGGAAACTGATTGAACATTGCAAAGAAGTGAAACACTGAAATTAAAACCAACCCGGGTTTGTGTAACTGCGTTCGAATATATTAATCTAACGTGCAACTGCAGCCAGGCGATGCGTGATCAGTTGCGACTAGCCAATCAAAAACGCTGCATTTCCGACGCGATTTCGTGGCTCGATGAGCACCAGTTTTGAGTGATAGGTGTCTCTTTCAACTTTACGTGTCTTTTTCGTCTCAATGTTGTACGCTCGTTATACTTCCAACTTCTACTTTTTGGTGGTTATCCTGTGAAATGACGGATTAAATTATAAGAAATAACTCTTGTTTCAATTAAGGTTATGAGTTATATATAACCGAAACGTTTGAAGATAAATTTTCTATAACTGCGCTACTCGCGTTATAGAATTTATCTTCAAACTTTTCGGTTATAACTGCAAAACCTTAATCGAAACAATTAAGAGACATTTCTTAAATAATATTTCAATTACATCAATTTACATGAAAACTTCCTTACGTTTCTAGTGAATGGTTACACATAAAAGCAGTACTGAATGGAAAATGTACACGTGTACTGCATTGCATGGGCATACATGCATGATACAACATTATCATTTATTACATTCAGTCCACACTATGCATGTCTCATTACGCTGTTTTTATTTCGTCGAAATGTCTAATCATATTCGCCACCGGATTCAAATTTTACCAACAATCAACTGCATCTTCTTGGAAAATAAAACACGACACGTGTAACGATCGATGGGCCACTGTTTATTTTAACCATAATGCATGGTACAAGTCTTAAAAGAAGAAACACTCTTTATTGTTCCGAGCTGAGAATTAACTGATACGCGAGATTACAAAACTAGCTAATAAAAATGTTCGGCATTGAACACTTCGTTGTACGACGAAGAAGTGTGTTTTCATGGAATAAAGACGTGTTGATCATATATATATAGGTATGCCCATTTACTATCCCATTGTTTCTGCATGACGAGAATGAACCGTATGTCAGCTTATATGTGGGTTCATTATGGGGTGCATGTGCATGTATAACTTAGACGACGTTCTGTGTTCATGGCACATTAACCACGAATTGTTGTTTTATTACAGCGTGAATGCATATCCGTTCATGTCGGCCAAGCCGGTGTCCAGATCGGAAATGCATGCTGGGAACTTTACTGCTTGGAGCACGGAATCCAGCCCGATGGTCAGATGCCATCTGACAAGACCATCGGAGGGGGAGACGACTCCTTCAACACCTTCTTCAGCGAGACTGGAGCCGGAAAGCACGTGCCAAGGGCCGTCTTCGTCGACTTGGAGCCAACTGTAGTCGGTATGTCACAATATATTTTTTTGCCATATTTTCCCAAATTTTCCCGACCGAGCAGCGCCAGTGGGCTCTGTTATGACCCATCACCCTATTAGAGTCGCTGTTAACTGCGACCGGTTTTTCTAATTGCTGTGTGCGAATCGTGGCTAGAATTGAACCGCGTGTTCCTTGATTGATTTCATTTCTCATTTCAACGTAGTAACAAGAAAACCATAGTCAGAAATGGTAACGCCACCAAGATCGTATTATTAGCCATAAATATAAATCATAATATAAAATATATTGGTTACATGAATGGACCGGACCGCCTCAGAATTCCGTTAAGATAAGTAATTCTTCAAATTATTACAATGAACTACGGCTTATAAATTACTGCAGGTTTCTCATTCGCCACACCAGAATGCTTCTAAATGCGGATCAAAGCTAAGAGTGCGTGGCACAGCCATTGTTCATAGACATTTTACAGATAGCGAGAATGATGCATGCTGGGAACGAAAGCATCCACAGCAAAGCCATGTGCTTACGGGGGCATGCGTTTAATATAGGGGATTTATGGTGGGCCTATAAAACTAATTATAACTTTGTTATCTGTCATAGTTTATGCGTGAAATTTTAAACATATATACCTGGACATCTACCCCTTCCAGAATGTTGAAAAACATTTTCAGTTGCTCATCGTATTTTTATAGACGAAATAGTCCGAAATTCCAGAAAATTGCGCTAACTGCTCAATGTTTTAATGTGTTACAAAACGTCTGATAAAAATAGTTCTATCGGGAATATTCACACCATTTTTTTTCAGAGAACATAGTGTAAATATAGTCCTATCGGGATATCGTAAAGGAGATTAATTAAACCCCTCAGACTGCCGAAACTGACGACATTAAATTCGCTTTTTCGTGTCCCGCGGAAATGAAACTTGTCTGTCCATTGATGACGTTATTTATTTGACATAGTATTTTTTTCTTCTGTTGTATTTGAACACTTGTTGCACGCGCAGGCTGCACGATCATAATAACTTCAACCGATAAGCGCCGACTGATACCCGCGCAACAGTTTGTCTCAAATAAATTGTTATCAAAACGCAGGTTTATGGCCGCGGACATAAGCCGATTAAGTGTAATGTAATTTATCCATGAATTTGACTGAAAAATTGTGATTCTATCACCATTAGCCACGAAAATGGGACCTCTAAACAGGCAAGTTTGATTTTCGGCGGACACGAACAAGCGAATTTATTGTCGGCAGTTTCGGCAGTCTGAGGGTTAATTAATCCCGAATTAAACGGAACTACTTTACGATAGTCCGATAGGACTATGTTTACTCTATGCATGTTCTCTGAAAAAATAGTGTGAATATTCCCGATAGAACTCTTTTTATCAGACGTTGTGTAACACCTTAAAACATTGAGCAGTTATAGCGCAAACCGAAATGTGTTGTCTTGCAAGATATCCCACCGCTTTAGCTAAATTTACCTTCCTACAATATCCATAAAGAGGATCATATATTATATACCCACGGTTTTAATTATAGAATATAAAATATATTGGTTTCGCGAATGACCAACTCAGAATTCCGTTAAAATAACAATAACAACCAGCACCTATAACGAACCGTTTTACTGGACTTGGCCTACTGGTCGACTTTTAAATAAACGGAATTTCCAACTCTATAAATAAAAGCCCCACAATGCATTCGCCCTGTCCACCACGCAATATCAAAATCTCAGCAGCTAGATACACCACAGGTGGCGTAATAAATGCTCTTTATTATTTCCATATCAGGAATACAGTAACAAACAAGACAGCAGTAAAATAAATGGGGACAAAAAGTTAGTGTAATCATGTATGAAATTTCCAACTGTTAAAATTCTTTATAACAGTTGTGACTCCCACCCCCTCAAAATACCTCCATCATTCGATCCCCGTCCCCATCATAATGGGGACAATAATTACTAGTTGGGATACCAGGCAATGGTAACCATGTATTTTAACCTTTATGTTGTAGTGTAATAATGTATGAAATTTCCAACTACATGTGCATTAACTTTTTTTTACAAAAGTTGTGAATCATACACACTCAAAATCTAACTTCCACCCCCACCCCACTACACTGTCCCTTCCACTTAAAAACATTCTGGAGATCAAGTTGGCCACAGGTGTTCAGTTATTTTATACCATGACTCCCTATTGTACTGTGTACAAACATGCTATATAATATATTTGTGCTGTACACCCTACTGTGTGTGAACAGGAGTCCGACCGTGGGTAACACGTTTCTACTGTGGGTAACACGTTTTAATGGCATTTCAATGGTTAAAGTTTATACCCATAGTAGAACTACATCCGAGTTGACCTTTCATTAACCTTCCATGACCTCGATCAAAATCACTCTATTTTTAAAATGTAGCGCCTCGCGATGAAAACAATTTGATACTTTCGATTCAATTGAATATTATACTCACTAATGCGATAAAAACGAACAGTTATTTCCGTGGAAATCACATCCAGATCAACAAATTGAACATATATTTCAAGAAATAGACGTAAAAAACTCGAACAACAAACGGTGGATTTCAAAATGACTTTCGTGGTTTCCTGTTCACTGTACGGCGGAGAAAAAAAAGTTCCCGCAATGTGTTATATTTATATTCATTAAATTCGTATTCCCATATATATATTCATGTTATTTATTTATGGCGGTTTCATCATGATTACAGTTTATTGTGAATTGGCTACAATGATACCATATTCGTACAATTGAATGTTGACCTAATTCAATGTATCAATACGCCTGATCAGCTGTGATAGTGTACGTCGATGTACGGCCAAGTGTGGGGAACACAACGGGGATGATTGTGAATGGTGCGACAGAATCATCTTAATTTAAGTGGGTTTATTTCGATTTCATAGCAGTTGTTGCTCCTGTACCGGTCATGGTATAAACAAAATACACACGTAGTGTTTCTGAATACCAAATTTACACCACTCGTGGGATTGATGATTTACCACACTCGCTAAAGCTCGTGTGGTAAACCATCAATCCCACTCGTGGTGTAAATTTGGTATTCAGAAACACTACGTGTGTATTCTATATATACCCCACGTGTCTTGGACTGTTGCCAAATTCACAGTGCTCCATTAGAGGGCCTGCTTGGACTGTTGCCAAATTCACAATGTTAACTGCAGAGAGGTTGTATGTTATTGGAGACGTTCTAATATGACAATAGGCTGGCCTAATTAACGAACCATGCACAGCTAAATACACACAAGCAACTTTTAATCTTCAAATAGATACAATTGTCGGCCTCCAAAATTCAATATACTTTCTTATATACAAACAAACATTGAACTCATACCATTGTTTCACTTAACCAAAATAGCGAATTTCCCCAAAAGAACGCATATAGACTGCGCATGCAGAAAATAAAAGATGGCCGTTACTACAAAAAAAACAGACATGCGCACTCCAATTAAAATTACCCATAATTCAGTTCACTACACCAGGGGCTCCCAACAGGTTATACAATGTTTTCAGGCTATCAGATTATTTATATTTTCGACTTTAAGTTTACAATTTGAGCCTGTCCTCACTCTATCGATACGATTTATCATAAACATATTATACACCAGTGGCGTTAACTTTACAACTTCGGCATCTACGTGATTATATCGGTACGATTCAGTAAGGTACAAACAATCTCCATAAAATACAGCAGGGGCTCCCAATAGGTTATTCCCATTTATTATGGGCTCCCAATAGGTTATACAATATTTTCAGGCTATCAGATTATTTATATTTTCAACAACATATTATTACACCGGTGACTTTAAGTTTACAATTTGAGCCTGTCCTGACTCTATCGATAGGATTTATCATATTTTCATAAACGTATTATACACCGCTGGCGTTAACTTTACAATTTCGGCATCTACGTGATTATATCGGTACGATTGAGTAAGGTACAAACAATCTCCAAGAATACATTCGCCCTGTACTCCATGCGATATAAAAAAACCAAACGCTAGTAACACCACACTAGGTGGCGTAATAAAGATATTGTCTTTCTTAAAGGGGTACTGTACGCCATTTTCAATAAATTCCCGGTGATAACAACGATCTATTATCGATACTATATAGAAATATAAGTAATTTGAGTCGAAGATGTATTCTGTAAACGCTCAGGTTAATAGGCTATCTTAAAATTTAATAATTTAAAAGTTAATAATTTAATATAAATTGATTTTATGGCTCCAGCCATAAAATGGCGTCTCTTAAAATTGGAATTTCCGTGTACAAAACGTAATCAAATTATAATTGAGGGATACTGGATTAATAAAACAATTGCACACACGATCGTTTGAAACATTATGCTTATACGGGGAGAAAACCCAAGCCACTCATTGACTAGTGACCATACACTAACTTAAATGAGTATATGGGACTGCTAAGCATATAATATAATGTTTATTTGATTCATTTGGTTGAAAACTGTACAAAAATTACTCGACAACGACAATTTGTATTTTTGCATTCCGGTAAATTTGCCATCCGTAACAATACTTCGTACTCAACAGACTTTCAAAAAATGGAAAAGTTGTTACCTTATTCTCCGACTCGGGGATTATAGAAACCAACAACAACATCTTGGGTACAGTACCCCTTTAACGTTTCATCTACTGGCGCAGAGCGGGAATTAAAATTCGACCCACTGATTCGGATTCGAGGTGGCCAGTTATGAATATGGGACAATTTGCCACATTTTCCTAAATTTTCTCGACCGAGCAGAGCGAAAACTGAAATTCGACCCACTTTTGTTGCACTCGACACAAATATTTTCGGCCCAAAAAGTTTGGCCGAGGTGGCCATTTTATGAACCTGAAGTTGTTTTCAACAATTTCCGTTTACGTTGTCAAGTCATTTTCCCAAATATTTCGAATAAGGAATATGGAATAAGGAACACGTAACGTAATTCACGCTGCTATGCAGACTACCGTGGGTCTGTTGACAAGAATATTTGATTGAGTCGTGTTTTAGATCACATGTCATTCAAAATAGACACCTTTCGCATAATGAACTACTACTGATAACAGTGATAAGACTTATGAGTCTGTTTGTAAGAAAATCGTGTCGTTCAAACGTCTTGCCGACTGGACATTCGTCAACTAAATGGTCTCGGCATGTGGCCTCGATCATCTAGTTTACGAATGTGTAATAGCTCGTCCATTAACCCTGACAAAAGTTTCCTGTAATATCGGCCTATCATATTTCAGATGAGGTCAGAACTGGCACATACAGACAACTATTCCACCCAGAACAGCTTATAACTGGCAAGGAAGATGCCGCGAACAACTATGCTAGAGGACACTACACCATCGGAAAGGAAATCGTCGACCTGGTCCTCGACAGAGTTAGGAAGCTCGCTGACCAATGTACCGGTCTCCAGGGATTTCTACTCTTCCACAGCTTCGGCGGCGGCACCGGATCTGGTTTCACCTCCCTGTTGATGGAACGTCTTAGTGTCGACTACGGCAAGAAATCCAAGCTGGAGTTCGCTATCTATCCATCACCACAAATAGCAACCGCTGTCGTTGAGCCATACAACTCTATCCTTACCACTCACACCACCCTGGAGCACTCCGATTGTGCCTTCATGGTCGACAACGAGGCTATCTATGACATCTGCAGGCGTAACCTTGACATCGAAAGACCAACATACACCAACCTAAATCGTCTTATTGCTCAGATTGTCAGCTCTATCACCGCATCTCTTCGATTCGATGGTGCCCTGAACGTCGACTTGACCGAGTTCCAGACCAACTTGGTGCCATACCCACGTATCCACTTCCCTCTGGCTACATACGCCCCAGTCATCTCAGCTGAGAAGGCTTACCACGAGCAGCTCTCTGTCGCCGAAATCACCAACGCCTGCTTCGAACCATCCAACCAGATGGTGAAATGCGATCCCCGCCACGGAAAATACATGGCATGCTGCATGCTGTACAGAGGAGATGTTGTTCCGAAAGACGTCAACGCTGCCATTGCAACGATTAAGACCAAAAGAACCATCCAGTTTGTCGACTGGTGTCCAACTGGTTTCAAGGTGGGCATCAACTACCAGCCACCAACCGTTGTGCCAGGAGGTGACTTGGCGAAAGTGCAGCGTGCCGTGTGCATGTTGAGCAACACTACCGCCATTGCCGAGGCCTGGGCCAGACTCGACCACAAATTCGACTTGATGTACGCTAAGCGTGCATTCGTACACTGGTACGTCGGCGAGGGTATGGAGGAGGGAGAGTTCTCAGAGGCCAGAGAAGATTTGGCTGCTCTCGAGAAGGATTACGAGGAAGTCGGTGTCGATTCAGGCGAAGCAGAGGGAGAGGAAGGAGAAGGCGACGAATACTAGCTCAACACTTTCCAAAAATGTAAAACGAGAATTTGTTGACATGTTGTTGTTTTGTTTATGATGGCATTAAAGTTGTCAACTTGTTAATTCTTCGTCGACTTTGACAATCAGCACCTTTATTTTCTCGTATAACACAAATGGATTATAAAGCAAATTACTTGCTGTCTGCTTGACTCTCCCAAGCACGACCACAGGCCCTGGTCCCTGTTTTGTATATATGGGTGGATGGGAACTTCCCATGTGCCCGTGAGCACGATGCATGCTTTCTGTAATCCATAATATAAAACATTTACACATGTATAGACCCTTTACTTTTTCAAAACGGTATACGGGAAACTATGTTGGCATAGAACAGAGTCTTCGGTTGTTCCAGCTTTATTGGTGGGCGGTACTGTAATTAAGTAGGAACTACTTTGGTAAAATCGTTTTATTCACAGCCGCCCTATAAAATAATTACGTATGCGGTAGATATTACAAGTTTCAGCTATTTATATGATAGCCAATTGATGATAGTTACATGGGATGTGGCCATTTGGGGGCCTTCGATTGTGGAAATTGGGTATCGAACTTCGAATTTCAACTATACCTGTATACCTCATATGCAAAACTCCAAACCTGGTTGAACTCCATTTGCAAGTACCACCTGATTCGGTTGGTTTTCCAAGAGGCATTTGAAATTCCATAATGGTTACAAACAACATCAACTGTACAATTTCATGCTGAAGTCTTGTGAATCTAGCAATATGTTCTACTCTTGGTCTAAAAACCACACACATGTTCCTAGAAAAATTGTAAAATTTCATAACAATCTTAACGTTTATGTTTTTTTAAACAGAATTCGGAAAAAAAATGGTAAGATCCCATCTAGAGGTAACCCGACGAGTGCAGTAGGCGTGGCCAAAGGAAATTGTTGACGGCCGGACGCATATACGACGGACGACCAACCACAAACTTTATGTGACCCCCGCCTAAATTTACCTCCGCCCCAGCGGACTCACGACACCGATATGATATGCTGACGCCACTTCTTGTATCCTTTCAATAAATATGTAGCGAACTACCAATGTGGCACCCATGCACTCTGATTATCTCTTTAAACTAGGCTATAGCCCTCCCTGCCAAACCAAAACAAATACCCCCATTTATTTTATCACACTAGACCGCCCTTCTATAAATATACAATACATATTAAAAAGAAATGTACAGTATAGCGGCGGAAGAACCAAACAAGTGGGGGTATTGTTTTTGGGGTGTAGGGCAAGGGGGGGTGTAGCCTAGTTTTTTTATGATATAATAAGGATGCGTATACCGCATTTGTATAGTTAGGTACATATTCAGTGAGTTGACACTAATCAGAATGTATACATGTAATGTGGTGTTGACATATCAGGTGCCAGTACCGCGAGTTCATTAGAGGGTGGCATTCGGAGGTATGCTCTCCCGGAAAAATCTTGAATTTTTTTTAATTTGATGCGTTCTGGGATGCCAAATTCACATTTATTAATAATTGAGCTGTATCGCAATCAAATTGCGCTGAATTACAGCTCAATTACGCAATATATTGTGAGGCCTGTTGGCCATTGCATGTTTGTGTCAATAATTGCACTGAAGCGCAATTATTAATACATGTGAATTTGGCCTCCCACAACCAGAACGAATTAAATAATATTTTTCCGGTACCCCCCCCCCCCCCCCCCAATCAGCGGACTTCCGTCTTCGGGAACCGCTATATGTCGACATCACAGCATGTGCACTTTATGTTTAGTGTGAACTCAATGAAAATCTATTGAACAATATACCAATGCTATAACCACTCTGGTTATCTCATCCATGTGGGGCCCCACGAGGATAAAAAAATAGGCTAAACCCCTCCCCCGCCCTGCCTCCAAAAAAGTGACCCCTGCTTTTTTTTATTTTCCATCGCCCCTGTGTATTTCATTTTAATATTTATCAACGATCCATACACACTTATTGTATATCTATACTCTAGTTTATTGGCATCAGTTTGCAATTTTGACGTTGTGAGAACATGTTGAACAGTGCATACTCGATATAGAGTTATCTTGCCCATTCTCAACGACTCGGCCATTTCCGCTTCGCTTCGAATCGTTGAGAATGTGAACGCGCCCTCAAGCGACGTCTTTTAAAAAATGTACACGCGTGTTAGAAAAGGAAGACCATAAACGGTGCATAATCCGAATTAATGCTAAGCTAAGGTCTCGGGGGTATAAAATATTTTATTCCGGTCAAGGAACCCACCCATCAAAGCACAGAGTGATCAGAAATCGATTTTTGAAAAATTTGTTATTTCTCGAAATGTGTACTTATTTGTGGCCCAGAAAAAAGTCGCCAAACCGACGGTCTCGGACAAAATTGCCGATGAAGATGGATAACTCTAAAATCAAGTGGTAATACGGCCAAATTTCGTGATTCTCAAGTGATAATACGGCCATATTTAGTTGAACAACATATGTTGATAAATAACACATTTTGGGAAATGTTATACCACAGTTGACAGCTGCAGCACTGCTGTTAGCATTATTTTGTATTTTGAAGAAATGTTGTTGTTGTAACTTGATGATATGGAGACCATCTGATCGGATTGAGTACCAAACTCCATACAGCGCCCTCTACGCTATCGCTGCGATATATCACTGCCACAATGAGTGTACTTTGCAGACGATAAATCTATTTTTACATATCGTCGCGGAACTGTATTTACTACTATTTAGTCACATCTTATCTTGTTTTGACCACCAATTTTGTTTTAAAGTTTGCAATTATGGTAATTATTTCGGTATTGATAAGAACAATATGAACTGAACCAGACAAAGACAATTTTAATCCTAAAACATAAGAACTAAAAACACGTAAGAATTCCTTACCAATTAATGTCAGTATAGCAGTGGTATCTCAGCGGAGCGATGGGAGATAACTCTGCCTGGAGTTTGATTGAGTACCTTTTAATAAAATCCACGATATATACAGAGTTATTCCCCATTTATTTATTTCAGCCAAACCTAGGCTGTTTATTTCACAGGAGTTTATGGGATAACCTGTGTGTCGGCTCAGAACATGCGTGCCAATTGAGGAGAACACGCGAAGGGTTTGTGTAAATGTTAGCCCAAACGACATTTCGAAGTAACGACTGCTTTGTTGTTTATTTCGAGGAATAATACCGCATCATATGAATTCAGCCCAAATATATTGACAGGTGTCAAGGGTCAAACTCAAAACTGAGCAATAAAAAACTAATATTAATAAATACCGAGTATATTTAATTTAACGCCAATGGGTCGTTTATGTGCGTTCAAGAGTGTATTTATGCCTAAAGCAAAGTGAAATAACGATCTTAAAATGAATTGGCCGGTATATTGTATTAGTTATCAGGGTTACCAGGGTCGTAGTTGTATAAATTACAATATATTTTTATGCTAAGATAATTGCGTGGTAATTTGTTTGCAATTGATTGATCGGTATTCAGGTCCCATATATGGAAATTCCAAATATGGAAAGTGACGTGCGCAAAACAGCTGCATCTGGGTCAGATATATTTATAGCGAAGAAATGTTGTCAAATTGCACGTCTGAATACGCGTCTTATTCTCACTTATACCGTGTTTATATCAGTTTTATTCTATGTGTTGTTGTGTATTGTATTACTTTGATCAAGGTTGCGCTTTTGTTATTCTCACAAAAGGTAAATTTGATGCGTGTTTGATGCGTGTTTACATTTCAAAATTTCGTCGGCCATGTACAGTAACACTAACACTACAGTGCGACGGAATTCCATATCCTTAATTACGAGACTAATTTATCGAATGAGGTCAAATTTTCGCATATAAGAAGACTCGTATGTTATTCTGCACCATTCTGACGAGTGCTGAAATTCGCATTATTTTCGTTTTTATCGAAAAATAATCGTTCTCTATGTAAATTTTTTCAACCAAAACAAAATTCATTGTTTTGCCAATTTCAAGCTAGTTTATAGCATGGTCATGGCATAATTTGACATAGCGAGTGTCGGTAGACGTTTCTTGAGTGTGCACAACAAATTTTGGTCCCAACGAAGCAGGCTAAAATCCTGAAATTTGTCAATTTTACTTTGCGTGTGAACAAAATATTCATTTAAACTTCCAAAATTGGTTGAAATATGCTCAACAACATTCAGTTGAATGGTGACATTATTTATAGTCACTGACTAACTTCCACGATGAATCAAATTTGTTTTTATTGGTGACAATTATGTCGCGAGAGATAAAAATGTAAATTTTTTAAAGAAAATGTAAAATTTTAGCTCATTTTAAGACTTTAATTGCTTGTAGATCGGTGTTAATTATCTTCGTCAATGATGTCATGTCACGCTTGTTAATAATTCATTTGTTCGGAAATACTTATTGGGGGTCGAAATGTATAAAATTTAACTACCACCACTTCCAAAAACAACACCAATAAACAATAACGCTCTTTGTTCCATGCAATGGAAATGGCTATTTATTGTCCTGATATCAGTGATATAAATGAATGCCTAAAATTAGTATTATCCTGAAATAAATTTATGCCACTTTGGCGAACATGGGAACCACGGTACAATTTATGCCATTTAGGCACACTTCAGAGTGAAATCAGGGCTTATATTTCGGCGAAAATCCAAATCTAGATTCTCGTAAATATTCTCGCAAATTACCCTGGATTCTCGTGAAAAAGTATATATGGATTCTCGCTAAATCAGATGAAATATATGCCTTGGAAATATAGCAAATCGTTTAATGCTTTAGAATTTTTGTTTTTCGGAGATTTATATATATGCTTAAAGACATATTATGGACTTGTTATGGACTTTTTCAGGTGCGAGAAATTGATAAGTTAGTGCTCAGGGACTTTGCCAAATCACTGAAATTTTCCATAAAAATCTGCCACACCACTTCATAGAGAACATCGTCTGAACTACTCCAAATTGTAAATATTTACATCTCGATTCGGGGCGCAACTATCGGCTATAATTAAACAAAAATGATTTCGCCATCGAGAGTCATTGCATTTAACTAATATATAAGAATGACGTTGTGTATCATCCATTTGGATTAATATTCGTAACGAATAACTACTTTGAGAAAGATTATTCTTAATTTCTATTTGATCACTCTGCCCGGTGTCTGCCGGAGTGTTTCACATCACTTTAATCAAGGAAGACTGTTCAGAAAAACTGTATTTCAAGAAATCGTTTAATTCTTTAGAATTTTGGTTTTCGGAGATTTATATATATGCTTAAAGACATATTATGGACTTGTTATGGAGTTTTTCGGGTGCGAGAAATTGATAAGTTAGTGCTCAGGCACTTTGCCAACCTGGGGAATTTTATCATTCTACTAACATCACTGAAAATTTCCCAAAAAATCTGCCACACCACTTCATAGAGAACATCGTCTGAACTACTCCAAATTGTAAATATTTACATCTCGATTCGGGGCGCAACTATCGGCTATAATTAAACATAAATGATTTCGCCATCGAGAGTCATTGCATTTAACTAATATATAAGAATGACGTTGTGTATCATCCATTTGGATTAATATTCGTAACGAATAACTACTTTGAGAAAGATTATTCTTAATTTCTATTTGATCACTCTGCCCGGTGTCTGCCGGAGTGTTTCACATCACTTTAATCAAGGAAGACTGTTCAGAAAAACTGTATTTCAAGAAATCGTTTAATGCTTTAGAATTTTGGTTTTCGGAGATTTATATATATGCTTAAAGACATATTATGGACTTGTTATGGACTTTTTCGGGTGCGAGAAATTGATAAGTTAGTGCTCAGGCACTTTGCCAACCTGGGGAATGTTATCATTCTACTAACATCACTGAAAATTTCCAAAATAATCTACCACCCCACTTCATAGAGAACATCGTCTGAACTACTCCAAATTGTAAATATTTACATCTCGATTCGGGGCGCAACTATCGGCTATAATTAAACAAAAATGATTTCGCCATCGAGAGTCATTGCATTTAACTAATATGTAAGAATGACGTTGTGTATCATCCATTTGGATTAATATTCGTAACGAATAACTACTTTGAGAAAGATTATTCTTAATTTCTATTTGATCACTCTGCCCGGTGTCTGCCGGAGTGTTTCACATCACTTTAATCAAGGAAGACTGTTCAGAAAAACTGTATTTCAAGAAATCGTTTAATGCTTTAGAATTTTGGTTTTCGGAGATTTATATATATATGCTTAAAGACATATTATGGACTTGTTATGGACTTTTTCGGGTGCGAGAAATTGATAAGTTAGTGCTCAGGCACTTTGCCAACCTGGGGAATGTTATCATTCTACTAACATCACTGAAAATTTCCAAAATAATCTACCACACCACTTCATAGAGAACATCGTCTGAACTACTCCAAATTGTAAATATTTACATCTCGATTCGGGGCGCAACTATCGGCTATAATTAAACAAAAATGATTTCGCCATCGAGAGTCATTGCATTTAACTAATATATAAGAATGACGTTGTGTATCATCCATTTGGATTAATATTCGTAACGAATAACTACTTTGAGAAAGATTATTCTTAATTTCTATTTGATCACTCTGCCCGGTGTCTGCCGGAGTGTTTCACATCACTTTAATCAAGGAAGACCGTTCAGAAAAACTGTATTTCAAGAAATCGTTTAATGCTTTAGAATTTTGGTTTTCGGAGATTTATATATATGCTTAAAGATATATTATGGACTTGTTATGGACTTTTTCGGGTGCGAGAAATTGATAAGTTAGTGCTCAGGCACTTTGCCAACCTGGGGAATGTTATCATTCTACTAACATCACTGAAAATTTCCAAAATAATCTACCACACCACTTCATAGAGAACATCGTCTGAACTACTCCAAATTGTAAATATTTACATCTCGATTCGGGGCGCAACTATCGGCTATAATTAAACAAAAATGATTTCGCCATCGACTCGATGGCATCGAGAGTCATTGCATTTAACTAATATATAAGAATGACGTTGTGTATCATCCATTTGGATTACTATTCGTAACAAATAACTACTTTGAGAAAGATTATTCTTAATTTCTATTTGATCACTCTGCCCGTTGTCTGCCGGAGTGTTTCACATCACTTTAATCAAGGAAGACTGTTCAGAAAAACTGCATTTCAAGATCACCAAACAACTTTCCTTTTTAGGGCCACCACATCTTTCCAAAGATGTACTTCTTCCATTTTGCTATCAAAGACCGAAAAATGTCGTTAAACTAGAGATCCAAATACCCACTAAGGGCCCCTATATCTTGAAATATTAAAGACCGAGAATGTCGTTAAACTATAAAGACCGAAAAATGTCGTTAAACTATAGAGATCCAAATACCCCCTATATCTTGAGATATTATAAAGACCGAAAAATGTCATTAAACTATTAAAGACCGAAAAATGTCGTTAAACTAGAGATCCAAACATCCCGATCCCCTATTTTTTTTTAGACAATTAAGAACGAAATATGTCGTTACACCATTAATACATAATTTGTGTTTATGAAAGTCTGGCACCCATTAGCAGTTTGTTTTCAGTACATTTTAATATTCATTGGAACGTAAACAATTATTCGCTGACAGAAATCATGTTAATATCGCCTTTCGTTACTGGTTTCTTCTACTCAAATATTTCTCACTGCTCAATACTTATAATAAAAAAAAATGTTCTGTGTTTTGTGTCACTTCTTAATAGCATTATGTATTCTGCTATTGGCAAGAAACAACGTTGCAGTATACCTTAAAGGTACGGAAGGCCTTGGTGGGTATCCTGTGAACATATTTCCACCTGTCAAAAACCGCTGCAAACGAAAATAATATTCAAATATAGACATACTTTGTTAATATACAAATGAGAAATATCTCATAAACAGTATGTTATTGTCGTAAATTTGACGATTGTTTGACAAAGCATAAAAAGTTACTTTCTTGGTGTTTCTTTATATTATGATGGTAAACATAAAGAGCGTTCTTTGTTGCTCAATTCCTTATTTGGAAATAATAAAGAGCGTTTATACCATTTGTGTGTGATTAGCCAGTAGCATTGTGCTGCCTTCTATAACACAATCAGACTCTTGTTTAGGTAAAATTTAGTAGGTCTTTATGTGAGCATGATGTTTACGCGATAGTGATCGTATATTTGAACCAATATGTATGCCTTTTAATATTTTTCTGTTTACGGTGTTTGGAACAAATATGAATATTTTCGACAACTAAGCCCCCTCGTCCCTTTAATATAATTAATATAACATCCCTCATCCAATAATCTCCAAATTGCATATCTAAGTTCAATCCTAGTTACACGTCACGCCGCCCCTCATCATTTGCCAATTGTACACCCTTTTTTTGCTGCTGCTGCTGCAACTGTTCAATTTCTTTTAAAATTATTGAAAAAATGGCCCTCCCGCCCGCCGACATTTACTTCTGATTTTGTTTTATCATCGGTCCGCACCAAAATTGAGCACACGTCCCTATATAATATACCTATTTAAACCGAGTATACACGGTGGTGTAATAGATCAACCGTTAATTTAACCGTTTAGGTAGCATATTTCCACGTATACGTTATCACGACAAATCCCTGCTGATCTGTTATTAATGAACCAAACACTTAACATGTCAACACACTCTGGCCCGCCAATGCTACAGTGTATAAACGTAACGGGGCAAATATGCACATTATATTGGCAGCTAACGAGAGCATTCATCATCGGCAATCTGCTCACCTCTTTTATCCGATACGATAGAAACTAAACGATTTGTTACTTCTAATTACCCGTACTTAATTACACTACTTGCGTGTTAATAAAGTACGACCCCATTACCACTAAATGTGAAACATGGGATTTAGAACATTAATATTCACTCTTACATATTTCCACATTCAAGGTGTAATCGTATGTCAGTTGTAACGTTGTGAAACTGCAACCGAACTGAATTATTCTATGCTAAATAGTTCATGGCTGACCTGATGCATGCATCTTAGTTTTCTTGTATTGACAGTTACTGTGGTGTCTATTATGGGTTACAATTAACTAAATATTTCCCATAGGCGACAGTGTTAGGGTTAAGCCATCGATTCATTGCCAAACTTTATACATTTCTGCGTGTAGAACTCCACGTCGGACATAAGTTGTCAAAAAAGAAAAGGTGCCTCACCATACTTATTTCTGGAAATAAATTGACATTTCCACAACTACCCCCATTTGTGCACAAAATTTCAATATAGAAAAATACCCCACCCACTACCAAATTTGGCGACCAATGTAGCCGCTTGACGAACATTAAACAACCGAAGATATTATACACCATTCAGCTGCCGGTATTTTTTTTATGCTGACTCGAGTTTCCCTACACAAATGCCAAGGGGCGCTGACTATTAGAAAATATTGAATTTGGAGTTCGATTGATATCAGAATACAAAGGATGTGCATTGCATACAGATTTAGAAAAGAATTACCCAACTCGTATTTAAATTCGCGCAGTACTAATTTTCACGCACCCTTCGAAGCGCGAATTTTAAACTGAGCGAAAAATAGTACGACTCGTAAGTTTATACAAAACAATAGGGAAAATTAGAGGGCTATTTTAGATAGCGAGTAGACAAAACTATTTACATGCGGCCAACCAATCTCAACGTCATTATCTCATATATATTTTGAAGACCTCTGTCTGTCTGTATGTATGTCCTTTATAGAATCGAAAACGGGTTGACCGATCGAGACCAAACTTCCTATCCAAAGGTAAAATCCCACGGGAATCGTCGACGTCGCATTTTGGAGAAGCCCAGAGCACACATTCTCCACTCTCAGTCACAAAAAACGGCACTGCGGTGGTTAATCAAGTGATAATTTAATGAGCGTTTCTTTTTGACGCACCGCTATAAAGAGCGTTTGTTTACCATTCAACGTTATTAGCATCTGCAGAGAGATATACGGGAACAATACTTTTGAGTGGTTTCCTATGCGGGGAGATTTATTGGATGCCATAGTACTCTTACAACATCATTGTTATAGTATGTATGACACTTAGGTCAGGGCTTATGGGGTAGTTAGTGTGGATAGAGGCATAATTCTTCTCAGAAATCCCGGTTACAAACCAACACTCACAATTTCGTCTTTTGCATCATATACCAACACCTCGACCGATCGGGACGAAACTTGGTACGTGTGTGTAGTTTGACCAGGTGGTCGTCGTTGTCGTATTGGCGAGCCCGTGCGACGCCCGTGCAGCGCATGCGCAGACGAGATATCGGAAACGGGTGGAGCTATCGACTTGAAATTTGGTATGTGAATGTATCTTGCCCCGGATACGAATTTTATCGGGTCGCCGAGCCCGTGCGACGCCAGCTTCGCGCATGCGCAGACCAGATCTCGGAAACGGGTGGAGCTATCGACTTGAAATTTGGTTTGTGAATAGCCCGGACAACGTCGGGCCCATCGGCTAGTCTATACTATATATTTTGAGACTTCGTATATATGTATGTGGGTACTTCATAGAATCCAAAACGCGTGTAAAGATTGAGCTCAAACTTCCTATGTAAGTGTCAAATACCACCGACACGACCGTGGTCGCGGTTTAGAGAAGCCCAGAGCACCCGTTCTCCAATCTCAAATCACCGCAAAGGCACGGCGTGGGTTAATCAAGTGATTATTTAATGAGCGTTTGTTTTTGACGCATCTCTATAAAGAGCGTCTGTTTCCCATTCAACGTTATTAGCATCTGCAGAGTTATACGGGAACGTTGAGTGCTTGCCTATGCGGGGAGATTTATTGCAGCTCTTACAACATCATTGTTATAGTATTAGCCCGGTGGCTTAGGGTCAAAATTTAGCAAAATCGTGACAGACCGGATTAAAGCATGAAACTTTGCCGATATGTAAAATGGAATATGGGAAAAAAAATTGGAGGGGGTGCCCGGGCTGCGGGTCATGGTTCATGAGAATTTCTGGTTTCCATGGCAACGTCATAACATATATGGGGAAAAGTGAAAAAATGCCCCTGTATGGAAACAGTTGGACTTGTGTTTGAATAATTGATGTGAACTCATAGTGCAATCAATGGTCCATCAACTGAACTGGGCCACTAGGACTTGTAGGGTCAAGGTCAACCACTAAGGTCAAGGTCATTGGAAAATATATCATTTTTCTGTCTATTTTTTATTGATGGTCTCATATGCCGCCAACCCTAATGCTTTAGTCATAAAGGCATTCCCTTTCATAAATGCACAAAAAATAGGGCATCACCACCATGTTCAATTTGGTATATGATATACTTTATTTCATATGGTCGTTGTTTACTTTTGATAACCTTAAGTTTAGATCATCACATTTTTTAGAACCACTTTTTATGGTATTTGTGCAATTACGGCCTGGACTATGCTAAAGATAAATCAAGTAAATTTTAATTACCCTCACAAATAAATATTAAATATAGTCATACGACGTAAATATAGAGCGATTGTGTTGGGTTAATATTAGTATTAGAGTTTTTGATTTGAGTTGGTAATTTTAATACATAACATATATCTTGTTTCCATGGCAACTGCTAGCGAAAATATCGTAAAATTACCATTTTCGAATGAAAATGATAAGGCTTTGCGAATAATTTCTCATAATTTATTCCAACGACATGTCCTACATCAGAAATTCATTCACTTCGGAGGTAAAATGTGAACTTATATGAACATAATTATGGTTTCCATGACAACCATTATCCCAAATAATGTCACAATGGCCAATTCAATTGACTTTTTGTGAAATTACTTCCTCAATTTCGTTCAGAAAAACTTCAATACGTAATACTATCCGCGGGGTAAGTTAGTCATACATGTCCATTACAAATAATATGTTGGGTGGACCCAATGTACTTGTTTCCATAGCAACTGTTTCATATTTGATCACTGACATAATGACATTTCTGTCAACTTCAGTAGACTTTAGAAGATTATCGAATGCTAAAATCTACATGGGTAACTAAGATATTATTGCCGAAAAAGGCAACCACATAAATTAATTATACCTGTTGTACTATTGCATGTAATTCGATTCTGTCTTATGGCAGCACAGTTACAAAACATATCTTCAATCCATGCAAAAATGAAAAACACGTTGTTCTATGATCGGAGACGTGGCTGGAGGGTCTCTGCTGGGAGTGTCCGCCTTGGAATTTTCAACTGAACCCTCCCACTTGATCCACACCAACATATGGCTCTGGTCCAACCATTTTTGACGGAGATATGTCCCTTCTCGACTCAGATGTGACATGAGGATCATAAAAATACAGGTCAAATTCGAAAATGGTTTGGTTCAATGAATGTTATCTGTTATGCCCCTTTTTGACTCAGAATTTCTTTTGGTGTCTGTCTTTTTGGAGCTTCATTTAGTGTGTACAATTTTACCCTCTCTGTTAAACTTTCCACCAACTCCTCAAGGTCTCATGGGAGCATGATTCTCTCAGTCCATATCCATACTGTTGTGTACCGGTACTCCCTGATAATACGGTCGTTGTCACACCCCATGTCTTTTGATCTAGATTGTAGTAATTTGTAGATCCCTTCAGACCGCGGTCTTTTTCCATTCCCTTTTCTCAATTTAAACTCGACTGTTAATATGGCGAGAGACCGTTGGCGGGCGTCCTTGTGTGCAACAAACCTATATAACAGCGCCTTTTTTGTATGGATTTTGACCATTTTTGAACGATTTTCGATGAAAAACATGGCCGCCGGCAGCTATCTTGGATTTCACTCTTTGTATGACTAAATCCTTTGCCACACCATACATACCATACCCCTAATCCGATCAACACCAAACTTCATACCAATCATCGGGGTGACCTCTAGATGGGAGCCATCATTTTTTTTCCAAAATCCGTTAAAAAACATGACTGCCAGCAGCTATTTTGGATTTCAAAATTGAATCCATCGCCGCACATTGCAACCCGCATTATTATATATTTTTTATGTTAACTGACCTTTGGAGCAATGGAATAAAATTTCACCAAAAATCACCATTGGGATTCTAGTCATATTACAAAAAGAAATGAGCAGAACTGTGCAATGTAAGTGATGCATACCTTTACTTATAAATATTCCAACTCAATGGAACCAAAAACGTCATTTTGACTAAACAATGACCGGCAAGATGGCGGCTACATTATGGAGGAGTAGATATATTGCCCCAGCACGCCGTGCAATCACTTACAAGTTGTGGTTGGTAGATAACATCGACTTATATGCCTTCTACATTGAATACTAACATTGCTGATACATCTTGGTTAATAGTTACTATTTTAACCACTGACATTACCAGAACTATTGGATTTTTCTCTCACAAAGTTAATATATGATTATGAATTAGGTATATGCAAGTGTGGAAGGTATGAATGCCCATGTGTGGAGTATTTGTATATCTGGAAGAGCTGTTACTTATTATCGTGAGATGATAACTGTTGAATATCTATTGATTTCAAACCTTTCATGATGTGAATCTAGATTATAATTAGACGGGAGGCAGGTTTTCACGGTACGATATTTCCGAAGTGCGAAATACTTTCGTCGCCTAACTTCGTAGAGTCTGTCGATCTATTCAGCACTTTTGAATTAGCTTCCCGTCTACATCTACAAGGCAGTTCATACACCAAATTGAAGGCAAGAAACCTCCGATTCTACATAAATTACATGGTTTGGGTTAATTGCGAAATATGTATATTTAGGGGCAAGTGAATGCTGAATTACTTGTTGTAAATGAACAAATTACTAAATGACCTTGACCTTAGTGGATGACCTTGACACAAATGCCTCTCCCCATTTATATTGTGAAGTGGCCAACCACTTGTATTCTGAACTTAGTTACTAATATCAAACATAGTACCAATTAGTTTAACAGAAACAGGTATTTCCCGATCCCTCCAATTTTCCAGATGCTGTTACCATGGAAACCAGATTTATTCCTCACCAGTATCTGGTAGTCCGGGCACCCCCCGCCAAAAAGGTTACCCTTTGTTCAAAGAACATATGTACCAAATATCATGCTTTAATCCGGCCAGTCACGATTTTTTTGTTAATCAACTGGGCTATATATATGTATGACACTTAGGTCAGGGCTTGGGGTGGGGGGTAGTTATAGGCATAATGCTTCTCAGAAATCCCGGTTACAAACCAACACTCACAATTTCGTATTTACGCAAACGTTATCGCTCGAAATTTATTCCCTGCGAGCACGGATGGCGCGCTTTGTTTTTACAGTATATACCGAAATCATCACAGATAATCACGAATATAGCATCAGATTTCTCCCCAGATATACCGTTATAAAGCTACTGGAATCTGCCAATCTACTATATAATTTGAGACTCCCGTATATATATATATATATATATATATATATATATATATATATATATATATATATATATATATATAATATAATTTGAGACTACCGTATATATATATATATATATGTGTGTGTGTGTGTGTGTGTATATGTGGGTACTTCATAGAATCGAAAACGCGTGTAGGAACGGGCATCCCCACGGCAATGTCGGCTTATAAGACATCTTTACTACACATGACAGCCGATGGACAATTGGTCTCTATATATGTACCAAAATTACGCCGCGTTGGTGAGTGGGAAATTCCAGGGATTGCCGATTGAGCTCAAACTTGCTACCTACGGGAAGTGTCATATATATGAGTGTGTCCTTTATAGACTCGAACCGATTGAGCTCAAACTTGCTAAATATTTACTGGGAAATTCCAGGGAATGCCGATTGAGCTCAAACTTTCTACCTACGGGAAGTGTCATATATATGTGTGTGTCCTTTATAGACTCGAACCGATTGAGCCCAAACTTGCTAAATACGGGAAGTGTCACGGACGGGTTCATTGAAAAACAAACAAAAATCGGGTAAAATTGAAAAACAAAATTAAAAATGCACAATTAACTCCTTGAAAAACCAAAAAAAACGGGTAAAATTAACTCAATGAAAAACAAAAAATTAAATTAAAATTGTCATGTTTCTGACTATTGCCGAAATTTGCTGCAAATGCAGCACAAGTGTCTCGGAACCTGTTGCAATTGCTTTTTCGAACAAAGCCATGGGACGAATGCCGCCAGTGGCGGGCTAACCCGCTAGTCTCATATATATTTTGAAGACCTCTGTCTGTCTGTCTGTTTGTCTGTCTGTCATTAATACAAATCTACGATTCTCGACCGATCGGGACGAAACTTGGTACGTGTGTGTAGTTTGACCAGGCGGTCGTCGTTGTCGTATTGGCGAGCCCGTGCTTCGCGCATGCGCAGACCAGATCTCGGAAACGGGTAGAGCTATCGACTTGAAATTTGGTTCCGAGATAAACTTTTCACGTGCCGAGGTCAAATCTGTTTTTACGCCGTTTTAAGCTAATATATTTCAGTTCGGTGCTCACAAATCGATTCGATATAGCGCGAATAATAAATTGCCAGTCATATAATTTGCATGGTTAGAATCTGTGGCGCTTCCTCTTTCCAACGATATATCACACGCCTGTGTCCGTTTAAATTTTCTACCTTAATTATCGGGAAGAACGCAGGACCATGCTTCGGTCATCGAAAAACATTCCGTGAATCTATTACGCCGTCAAGAGATCGTGACGTGATCGCGTTTAACTCTTAACCGGCCGATGTCGCGTTAACTCATCACCGACCGATGTATCCGCAAATCAGACGAGATCTCGGAAACGGGTGGAGCTATCGACTTGAAATTTGCTATGTGAATGTATCTCGCCCCGGATACGAAATATGGTTTTTGAGTAGCCCGGACAACGTCGGGCTGGGTAGAGCTATCGACTTGAAATTTGGTTTTTGAATAACCCGGACAACGTCGGGATAATCGGCTAGTCTCATATATATTTTGAAGACCTCTGTTTGTAAGTTTGTATGTTTGTATGTATGTTTGTCTGTCTGTCATTTATACAAATGCAGGCGGTCGACCTTGTCGTATTGGCGAGCCCGTGTGGCGCCCGCTTTGCGCATGCGCAGACGAGATCTCGGAAACGGGTGGAGCTATCGACTTGAAATTTGGTATGTGAATGTATCTTGCCCCGGATACGAATTTTATCGGGTAGCCGATCACGTGCGACGCCAGCTTCGCGCATGTGCAGACCAGATCTCGGAAACGGGTAGAGCTATCGACTTGAAATTTGGTGTTTGAATAGTCCGGACAACGTCGGGCTCATCGGCTAGTCTCATATATATTTTGAAGACCTCTGTTTGTTTGTTTGTCTGTATGTATGTCGTTTATACAAATCTACGATTCTCAACCGATCGGGACGAAACTTGGTACGTGTGTGTAGTTTGACCAGGCGGTCGTCGTTGTCGTATTGGCGAGCCCGTGCGGCACCCGCTTCGCGCATGCGCAGACGAGATCTCGGAAACGGTGGAGCTATCGACTTGAAATTTGCTATGTGAATGTATCTTGCCCCGGATACGAATTTTATCGGGTCGCCGAGCCAGTGCGACGCCAGCTTTGCGCATGCGCAGACGAGATCTCAGAAACGGGTGGAGCTATCGACTTGAAATTTGGTATGTGAATGTATCTTGCCCCGGATACGAATTTTATCGGGTCGCCGAGCCCGTGTGACGCCAGCTTCGCGCATTCGCAGACGAGATCTCGGAAACGGGTGGAGCTATCGACTTGAAATTTGGTATGTGAATGTATCTTGCCCCGGATACGAATTTTATCGGGTCGCCGAGCCCGTGCGACGCCAGCTTCGCGAATGCGCAGACCAGATCTCGGAAACGGGTAGAGCTATCGACTTGAAATTTGGTTTTTGAGTAGCCCGGACAACGTCGGGCTGGGTAGAGCTATCGACTTGAAATTTGGTTTTTGAATAACCTGGACAACGTCGGGATCATCGGCTAGTCTCATATATATTTTGAAGACCTCTGTTTGTATGTTTGTATGTATGTTTGTCTGTCTGTCATTTATACAAATCTACGATTCTCGACCGATCGGGACGAAACTTGGTACGTGTGTGTAGTTTGACCAGGCGGTCGACCTTGTCGTATTGGCGAGCCCGCTTTGCGCCCGCTTTGCGCATGCGTAGACGAGATCTCGGAAACGGGTGGAGCTATCGACTTGAAATTTGGTATGTGAATGTATCTTGCCACGGTTACGAATTTTATCGGGTCGCCGAGCACGTGCGACGCCAGCTTCGCGCATGTGCAGACCAGATATCGGAAACGGGTAGAGCTATCGACTTGAAATTTGGTGTTTGAATAGTCCGGACAACGTCGGGCTCATCGGCTAGTCTCATATATATTTTGAAGACCTCTGTTTGTTTGTTTGTCTGTATGTATGTCATTTATACAAATCTACGATTCTCAACCGATCGGGACGAAACTTGGTACGTGTGTGTAGTTTGACCAGGCGGTCGTCGTTGTCGTATTGGCGAGCCCGTGCGGATCCCGCTTCGCGCATACGCAGACGAGATCTCGGAAACGGGTGGAGCTATCGACTTGAAATTTGCTATGTGAATGTATCTTGTCCCGGATACGAATTTTATCGGGTCGCCGAGCCCGTGCGACGCCAGCTTTGCGCATGCGCAGACGAGATCTCGGAAACGGGTGGAGATATCGACTTGAAATTTGGTATGTGAATGTATCTTGCCCCGGATACGAATTTTATCGGGTCGCCGAGCCCGTGTGACGCCAGCTTCGCGCATGCGCAGACGAGATCTCGGAAACGGGTGGAGCTATCGACTTGAAATTTGGTATGTGAATGTATCCTTCCCCGGGTACGAATTTTATCGGGTCGCCGAGCCCGTGCGACGCCAGCTTCGTGAATGCGCAGACCAGATCTCGGAAACGGGTGGAGCTATCGACTTGAAATTTGGTTTTTGAGTAGCCCGGACAACGTCGGGCTGGGTAGAGCTATCGACTTGAAATTTGGTTTTTGAATAACCCGGACAACGTCGGGATCATCGGCTAGTCTCATATATATTTTGAAGACCTCTGTTTGTATGTTTGTATGTATGTTTGTCTGTCTGTCATTTATACAAATCTACGATTCTCGACCGATCGGGATGAAACTTGGTACATGTGTGTAGTTTGACCAGGCGGTCGACCTTGTCGTAATGGCGAGCCCGTGCGGCGCCCGCTTCGCGCATGCGCAGACGAGATCTCGGAAACGGGTGGAGCTATCGACTTGAAATTTGATATGTGAATGTATCTTGCCCCGGATACGAATTTTATCGGGTCGCCGAGCCCGTGCGACGCCAGCTTCGCGCATGCGCAGACGAGATCTCGGAAACAGATGGAGCTATGGGCTTGAAATTTGGTATGTGAATGTATCTTGCCCCGGATACGAATTTTATCGGGTCTCCGAGCCCGTGCGACGCCAGCTTCGTGCATGCGCAGACGAGATCTCGGAAACGGGTGGAGCTATCGACTTGAAATTTGGTATGTGAATGTATCTTGCCCCGGATACGAATTTTATCGGGTCACCGAGCCCGTGCGACGCCAGCTTCGCGCATGCACAGACCAGATCTCGGAAACGGGTGGAGCTATCGACTTGAAATTTGGTTTTTGAATAGCCCGGACAACGTCGGGCTCATCGGCTAGTCTAATATATATTTTGGGACTTCTGTCTGTTTGTCTGTGTGTTAGCTATGGCCGGGAAAACTGCCGGACGGATTGAGCCCAAACTTATCTAAGGGTAAAATCGCACCGTGTCATCGCACCGCTTCTGAGAACGTCAGACCACTCCTTCTCCATTCCCCCGCCACCGCAATGGAAATTCATGGGTTAATCGCGTGATAGTTAAAGAGCGTTCGTATCCGCAGTGTCGTTGATAAAGAGCGTGTCTGTCCAGACATGAGCGTGTTGTGTCTGTGTCCAGACATGAGCGTGTTGTGTGATTATTATGTCTGTTCGTATTTAGGGGTTCCTTGGAATGGGGGAGATTTTCATCGGGTCAGTTTTTTCCGCCCGAGGTGACCTTGAAACGGGTACCCACAAATGATCTAATATATATTTGGGGACTTATGTCTGTTTGTTTGTCTGTTAGCTATGGCCGGGAAAACTGCTGGACGGATTACGACGAAATTTGATACCTACGGGTAATTTTTGTTTTGGACGGGTCAAATCGTTACCTCGACCTTACCTTGACCTTCAAAATGGTCAATTCAAGGTCAAATCGGGTAAAACTGACGGATTTCGACGAAATTTGATACCTTGGGATGCTTTGTCCGGGGAGTGTTTTGGACGGGTCAAACAGTGACTCCAACCTGACCTTGACCTTCAAAATGGTCAATTCAAGGTCAAAGTCCGGACGAAGTCGGGTCACCTGCTAGTCAATTATATATTTTGGAAGATCTGTCTGTCTGTGTGTGTGTGTGTGTGTGTCTGTGTGTCTGTCTGTTCGCGATGGACTCGAAAACGGCCGAACCGATTTCGATGAAACTTGGTATGTGTGGGTATTTTCGACCGGGAAGTGACATAGGCCTATTAATTTGCCCGTGCGACATGACCTTGACTTTGAAATCGAATAATTTCAAGGTCAAACGCCCGAATATCACGGGATTTCGATTAAACTTGGTATGTGGGGGTACCTTCGATCGGGGAGTGCCATAGGCCTATTAATTTGCCCGTGCGACGTGACATTGACCTTGAAATCGGGTCGTTTCAAGGTCAAACGCCCGAATATCACTGGATTTTGATTAAACTTGGTATGTGGGGAGACTTTCGTATGGGGAGTCTCATAAGCCTATTCATTTGCCCGTGCGACGTGACCTTGAAATCGGGTCAATTCAAGGTTAAATCGCGAATTTTTATGGGATTTCGATGAAATTTAATACGTAGGGTTATTTTTGTCCACTGAGTGTTTTGGGCGGGTCGAGTCGTGACCCAGACCTGACCTTCAAAATGATCAATTCGAGGTCAAATCGGGTAAAACCGGATGGATTTCGACGGGTACTTTTGTCGGGTACTTTTGTCCGGGCAGTGTTTTGGACGGGTCAAATCGTGACCCCACCTGACCTTGGCCTTCAAAATGGATAATTCAAGGTCAAAGCCCGAACGAAGTCGGGTCGCCTTCTAGTCTATTATATATTTTGGAAGATCTGTCTGTCAGGGTGTGTGTGTGTGTCTGTCTGTCTGTTCGCGATGGACTCGAAAACGGCCGACCCGATTTCGATGAAACTTGGTATGTGGGGTTAATTTCGGCCGGGGGAGACATAGGCCTATTGATTTGCCCGTGCGACGTGACCTTGACCTTGAAATCGGGCAATTCAAGGTCAAACGCCCGAATATCACGGGATTTCGATGAAACTTGGTATGTGGGGGTTTCTTCGGCCGGGGAGTGGCATAAACCTATTAATTTGACCGTGCGACATGACCTTGACCTTGAAATCGGATCATTTCAATGTCAAACGCCCGAATATCACGGGATTTCGATGAATCTTGGTATGTGGGAGTACTTTCGTATGGGGAGTCTCATAAGCATATTCATTTGCCCGTGCGACGTGACATTGACCTTGAAATCGGGTCAATTCAAGGTCAAATCGCCAATTGTGATGGGATTTCGACGAAATTTTATACCTTGACCTTGACCTTCAAAATGATCAATTCAAGGTCAAATCTGGTAAAACCGGATGGATTTTGACGGCCACGTTTGTCGGGTACTTTTGTCCGGGCAGTGTTTTGGACTGGTCAAATCGTGACCCTACTTGACCTTCAAAATGGACAATTCAAGGTCAAAGCCCGGACGAAGTCGGGTCACCTTCTAGTTTTTATATAAAGCGATAAATCGTGGATAGATATTTGATGTGAATTAATGCTTCTGCGAAACATACACACCTTCCTGGCCCGAATGTGCACGAAAGCACGTCTCCGTATTCACAACCCTGGTGACCTGGGTGCATGACATCGTGGTCAAACAGTGTGAGTTGGTTATGCATTTAAAATACACGCAAAGATACACGAAAAGTATTAGGAAAACGCAAAAACTATTGTTCGATCGGTCCATAAACATGCCTATATGAGCGGATATGAGCGAGGTCAAGGTAAAGTTCAAGGACACGTTCGCACGTGAAATTGGACCCGTCCATATTGTTCCCGGGATAAAACATCATCAAAGTAGGCCTACATACTAAATTTGAGTCGGATCGGTCGAGCAGTTTTCGAGTCTATACATTCATACATACATACATACATACATACATTGATCTTTTATATACTCATGTATAACTAAGAACTGAAAATGTCATAAGATACAAGATTTTTTGGAAAATATTTTATACGAGTAAGGCGACACCAATTTTTAAGTCTGGTTTACGAACATGTGGGGAGAAAAAAAGTAGATGCAGGAGGGAAAAAAATAAAAAATAAAAAAAATTGTCCCCCCAATTTATATCAAGTAAATCGTGGAATTTTACATAAATTTTACAAAAATTGTGAAAAATGTTTTTGAATGAAATTCTGAACCAAAAAAGTCATTTCTTGTCATGAAATACATGAAAATATGGATCTGTAAATGATCATAAGCAGAACCGGATGCGATAGCACATGAAAATCAGTACGCGTGTAAAAAAAATTGGGAGAAAAAGGTTTTATTTTTTTTCATGAAATGGAAAAAAAAGTTGTAGGAGGTGTTCGTAATCCAGACTTAAAAAATTGGTGTCGCCTAAGGTACATTACTTTAAAAATGACTTATGTTAATTTACATTTCATCTCAAATAATTTACATTTGATGTCTACTATTTACATTTCACATCTATTCATTTACATTTGACGTATATTATTTACATTTCATGTCTATTAATTTAGAATTGACGCATAGTATTTATATTTCACGTTTATTAATTTACATTTCACGTCTATTATTTACATTTACATTTGAAGTCTATGATTTACATTTAACGTCTATTAATTTACATTTGACGTCTATTATTTACATTTCACGTCTATCTATTTACATATTTTTATTTTTTTATTTATATAAGTCACTTACACTATATACAATGATGTCATACACATATTTATGCAATCAAACAAATAGTATTAGCAAGAAAACCATAGTCAGAAATGGTAACGCGCTCAAGATAATATATTATATACCCATGATTGTAATTATAGAATATAAAATATATTGGTTTCACGAATGACCACCTCAGAATCCCGTTAAAACAGCTAATCCTTCAAATTATTACAACAACTATATACGGCTTATCACTGAAGGTTTATCATGCATCCCACCGGAAAGCCTCTAAATGCAGACAAAACATCTACTAATCGGATTAAATACACCCCCGATACTTCGCAATACGACCTTTTATTCTACTTTCCAACTGAGACACACTTCGTCAGCAATTTTAGCTGTTAAAATATGCATTGTGTTCCCGCAATACAATCTTCAAGGGTGGCCCAGCCATTGTTCACACCTAAATATCTAAAGCAATTAACGCGGTCGTAAAAGTTACACACTGCAACAATGAGACATCCGAGAAGATACATCGACGAATACATACATCCTGCAAAAAGTCTAACCGGTACGAAATATAGTGAGTACGTTATTAATATAGTTACCCCATATATAGCTCCTATTTTATTTTTTTTCTTCGTCAAAAATAACACAAGTACCGTAACGAATATTTTAACAGAAAACAGTTCATAAAAATACAGTGCAAATACAATACATTTATTATATATGTTACTATTTGATTATTATATATTATTATATGGTATATATATCATCATCATCATCATCATCATCATCATCAGGGAAGTCGGTAGCCGAGGGGTAGCTTACTGGTCTCCCCTGCTTGCGGACCGGGGATCGAAAGCTGGTCGGTGTATTCTGACAAAAATCAGAACTCGGTCAGATACCAAGTTTGTCAGGCTGAAAAGTCTTATTCGAGATAATTGAATAAAGATCCGAATGCAAAATACCGACTTCCTCCCATTACACCATATGTCCATGTATATTGTCGTAAGTGCAGTACGCGGTCCGATCGGGTGCGGACATTAATGGCTTACCCGTGTACACGCCTCAATCGGTGTTTGCGTGCACACGTCGTGTTAAAGAACGCTACTGGACAATAAACTTGATTGATTGATTGGAGTCACCACATGTTTTTAAAGTTACTCGACCGTGTTAGCTATATCTGGACCCCCACAAGCTTCGGTAAATTGAAGGCGTTGGAGTAATATGTATCCAGTAGAACATATGCAACGTCAGACATTGTTAAACAAGAAAACCATAGTCAGAAATGGTAACGCCACCAATATCATATGATTAGCCATAAATATAAATTATAATATAATTATACTATAAACTAGCTTTCAAATTTTATGTGGGAAATTTGCATACTTCCATATTTCAAGTTTTCCCGTTTCTCGTGTTATACATTACATTCTTCAAACTGTCTTCTTTATTACACAAGCTGATGGGCCCGACTTCGTCCGGGCTGTTTCCCATCTGATTTCCGGCGAAAGGCGCGATTTGACCTTGAATTGACTATTTCGAAAGTCAAGGTCAGGTCAGGGTCATGATTTGATCCGTCCAAAACACCCCACCCCGGAGAAAAGTACCCCTATATATCAAATTTCGTCGAAATCCGTCCGTTTTACCCCACTTGACCTTTAATTAACAATTTTGAAGGTCAAGGTAAGGTCGGAGTCATGATTTGACCCGTCCAAAACACTCCCCCGACAAAAGTACCCATAGGTATCAAATTTCGTCGAAATCCATCCGCTTTACCCGATTTGACCTTTGATTGACCACATTGCAGGTCAATGTCTCGCCGATGTCATGATTTGACCCATTCAAAACACTCCCCGGACAAAAGTGTCCCTAGGTATCAAATTTCGCCGAAATTCGTCCGTTTTACCCAAATTGACATTGCATTGACAGTTTTAAAGGTCAAGGTCAGGTCGGGGTCACGATTTGACCCGTCCAAAACACTTCCCGGACACAAATACCCCTAAGTATCAAATTACGTTGAAATCTATGGAAAGCCGAAGAGGACATGTTAGTTGCTAATTGCTAGATATACGACGCACGACTTGTCGCGGTTTTTTAAAGGTGTTTTTTCAAACTAGGAGATAGAAGTATTCTGCGTTTCAAATGGTGATGAATTATAGTATTTTATTCAAATTTTATGGCATAAATTGTTATTAAAACCGTATATACTATAAAAAAAATCAATGACTCGAAAATTAAGTGGGCCTTTAAACAAAGTCACAATTGCAGTTAGGCTCATCTCATACTCGTCTATTCAGCGATATTCTGCTGCGCAGTTTGTTATAGCCTCCAGTATTCATTGAGCGTTATAGCCCCACTGTTATAATTCGCATTTAGCAGGCGTACTCTTGCCTTAGATTATTGAGATATTAGGTCGCACGTAATGAGATTAAATCGCACGGAAACATAGCAATTGTGTGGGCTGCTTGGCGTGAATATGTAATGAGAAATAAGGTCATACTTAATGACATTAAACTCAAGAAAACCCGCGAAAACAAAACAAAATCACATTTAATGTTTTAAGTTATTTCCTTCATAAAAAGAATCTTCGTGATAATGAACCCTCTCAATACTTTAGAATATAGAATTAACCTTAAAATAACAAAAACCTTCGGAATAGAGAACCTTCGGAATAACGAAACTTCGGATTGGTGAACCTTCGGAATAGCGAACATTCAGAGAAATTTCGGAATAGTGGACCTTCGGGATAGTGAACCTTCGGAATAGAGACATGCCCCCCAATATTCATATTATATGCCCAGAGTTCAAAGGTATGGATGGGCCTATACAATTATAAATTTGGCCCTTATAATATTGAACCCCAAATTGGAGCCCGCACAGAACAGCACTTAAGTCAACTGTACCTGTGTCATGTCCCAATTCAGGAGGGTCCATATATACCACAACATTCATATTATATGCCAAGAATTCAAAGGTATGGGCCCACGTAATGACATTAAATCTCAAGAATACCCGCGAAAACCAAACAAAATCACATTTAATGTTCTAAGTTATTTCCTCCTGTATCTGTATCGGTATGCACCAGGATCAGTTCGGGTGTGAGCGCACACTCCATAAAAAGAATCTTCGTGATAATGAACCCTCTCAATACTTTATAATATAGAATTAACCTAAAAATAACAAAAATAGAGAACCTTCGAAATAGCGAACCTTCGGAATAGCGAACCTTCGGAATATTGAACCTTCGAAATAGCAAATATTCAGAATAGAGAACCTTCGGAATAGTGGACCTTCGGGATAGCGAACCTTCATAATAGAAACATGTCCCCACAATTACACCGGTGATGTAAACACATGTGCTAATATTTGTCGGACTATCGTGACTCTATCGGTACGGTTTATACTCAAGTACGAAAAAATACCTAACCATAATACATTCGCCCAATGGATTATCGATCGTCCACTCGAACATGAAAAACTGTAAAACAGCTTACACCACCTTGTGGCGTAACAAGAAAACCACAGTCAGAAATTGGTAACACGCTCAAGATAATATATTATATACTTATGATTGTAATTATATTTTTTTCATTTCTGTTATTTGTAATTGGCATAGCTTATCACAAACCAAAAATCAACATTATTGACATAATGTAAACGCTAATAAACGAAATTGAAATTCTCAACTACACCTTTTACCTGGCTCGGCCACGAGGTCGCACTACGGCTCGTCTCGGGGTCGCACTACAACTTTTAATATGTCCCAATAACATTCTATAAATAGAACCCCCAGCGCTATGGCAGCGCCCAGGCGAAACAAGAATTTGTACATTAGTATACACGCGGCGCGCGTAATTAATCATTTCTTATCGAAATTGTTTCCGTTACTGTTACCTGTTTACGGTCGTTCCGCATTTTTTGATTTATCGTGATATTTGGCGTAAAACAGTTTGTTGTATATTTACCGAAATTAAATTACAGCTTCTGCAAATGATACCTGATGTCTTGGTTATATTACTAATGTTGAAAAAAATATATAGTTATCATATGACTCAATCATTATTTACGTTGGAAAGTATGTCATAAATCAATTTCATATCAATTACTAGTTCATATCACCTTCCGATAATTTGATGGGTTTGTTGACAAAAAGTGTGTTCTGATTGGCTGAATGGCAGCCGGGGCCGAGCCGCATCTCTAACTAAATGCAGGTCAAATTCGTGCGCGTCAATCAACGCGATGCCGAAATTCTCACAATTATAATCTTGAAATATATAGTTTTGGACATTGTTATACGATAAATAGAATATGTAATTCGTATTTATCTAATAAACATACGATATAATGTCACAAACTGAGAACAGAATAGCGCACTATATCTTCGCGTGCATATAATTTCTGCTAGTTCACCAGGTGTAATTGGGCTTCCGGTGCAATGAAGTGACGTCACATTAACCTTTTGCTGCCGATGTCATATAGACTCTTAGACTCTTAGACTTTTGCAGTATGTATTTTCGCCGATGTCTCATTGTTATATATATAGAGGATATGAAATTCGTGTTTCTCTCATATGATATTTATGAAACTCGTCACGAATTTTCAGTTTTCTCTCGCCGGAGGCTCGAGAAAACTGAAAATTCTTAGACTCGTTTCATAAATATCACATGAGAGAAACACTCATTTCATATCCTCTATATATATAACAATGAGACATCGGCGAAAATACATACTGCAAAAGTCTAAGAGTCTAAGAGTCTATAGCCCACTAAAAGTTGCAACCGGAGACAGCCGAGCCATCCGCCGGCTCGTTAATTATCCCATATACGATCAGTTGCGACATCGCTAACAAAACACATTTCTCTGCATTATATGATATCACTAGTAAAAACAAGTAACTGTATGTCTCTATGGTGTATAAACAGTACTTTGAGTATAATTCACTAAATGTATCATACACTCACATCGGAACTAAAAAGTCCATTGAGTTGAGCCGCCATCACAGTCCTAACAATAACAACCAGCACCTAATCACCGGCGACCGTCTCCGACCACCACCCCCAGTGGGCTGCAGAACGAAAAATGTCTATAAAAGTTGAAATATAAGACTTACAAATTATCTGTTTCATTTCTTTTATTAGTATAATTGACATAGCTTATCACCAAAAAAAAAATTAAACATTGGCTGCGGACACACGTACCACAGTAGCGATGGCATAGTAGGCGTGACAATCTATTATGGTGGAGTTTGGTGGCAATTGGTCCGTCATAATTCTGTGCCATAGCTATCCATGTCGCCCGCTGATTTTCCGCACAATGAGTCGACGGGACCAATTAACTATTGCTTTTCACCAAGGTTGATCTCTACTCATTACGTTTTGCTAAATTCACGACGATATATATAATTGCACGATAGATCGTCCAGAATTGAGTTTGACCGTGGCCTGGTGGCAATTCCTCATTGACTCACATATCATTAGTGTGGTACGTTATTTTTATATGATCTCAATTCATGCATGTTTATCTACTTATATTAATTTCATTAATAAGAACGATCATGGTTGTTGGGATGGATTATTCATTAAGTTATCAAGTGGACTTGTGTGTTGGCATGCAAAATATAACACTGCGTGTTGAGTAAAGATCAACATCGACAAGTCATTCAGGTAGATACATCCTTGAGAGATCGACCGTCGCTGGTAGAGCTTGGTAGACTCATTGTGCGAATTTGCAGAGTGCGACATGGTTTGCTATAGCATATTAATTATGACAACCAATTGTCACCAAACTCCACCATAATAAAGTGTCACACCTACTATGCCATCGCTACTGTGGTGCGTGTGTCCGCAGCCATTATTGACATAATGTGAACGACAATAAACGAAATTGAAATTCCCAACTACACCTTTTACCGGGCTCGGCTCGGGGTCGCACTACAACTTTTAATGTGTCCCAATAATTCCCATTCTATAAATAGAACCCACATCGCCCACTGTATACCAAAAAACAGCGACTGATTATACACGTGGGTGCGAAATAATTATAGTGACACTACAAATGGGGCGGGCTGGGGTCCGTGTACACTCACCATTCACTCTCCTTGCACACCACCCAGTATATCGATCAGTATTTATAACTAACACAATATACAAACAAAAATATCTTCGACTGTCAAAAACAGATATAGTAACATTTCAGTCTTTGTACACATATAATTAAAACAAAACATGTTTTGGATTGGTAGCTGGTTCCATTTCCTTGTATTGAGGGTATCTGGGTTTTGTATCATAATTGTTTTGATTTCCTAATTTAGCTATGGGTTTAACACTTTTGTCAAAGTTCTACATTCCTCTTGAAATTTCAACAGCCTATCGCCTCTGAAAGCATTGATCTTTTATATATGAGATCGGCTTCCTAATTCGTTCAAGAACGCTTTCAAAGATAATTCAATGGGGTCGAATTTTGTTTTATAAATATAGTACTTTAATATAATTCAAATCATGTTTTATATTGGCGCTCTTTTCCGATGAAACGCCGAATAATATGTTACATTTTTGTAAGTTGGATATCTAGTGTGTTGGTGTTTATCCAGTGTTGGACTGTTTTTAATATAAGAAGCGTGATACTACTGGACAGTCAAAGAAGATATGGGATATTGATTCTATATCATTTGACATCTATTACAGTCACTATATCGTTAATAATTTTCATCTTCTGGAGTAATTGTTTTGTCGCTAAAATTCTGGTATTTATGCGGAACTGGAACCATCGTAACCTGGTGTCAGAAAGTGATCTAAACGGCACAGCGAATGTATGTGTCCATGCAGTCTATGTAAACATACACTCAGATTCATACTGATACTATTTTTTATATGTGGGTATGTAGTTTACTCCAGACTGGTGTCCATGGTACTTGAACAATGGTATATCCAAGTTCTAATCCCCATTTCTGTATTGAGGAAGGTTTTGTCGTTTTGTCAGATATGAGAATGTCATAAAAATCTATGCAACCCCGAATACTTTTTATAAGCAATGACAACTGCCCGTGAATCAGGGGGCTTGATCAACTGTTTGTTGATACTATGGATTGTAATGAAATTTGTCGATATATTATAAATTTCTTTCATCCTAGCTACAGTTGGGAGTTCGTTGTTGTCTGAAATAATATCATTCACAAATATCACGCCTTTTCGCTTCCATTCCTGTATATCAATTGAATGCTGGTTTACTTTAATGGTATCGTTATTCCATATAGTATTTGAGTTTATATATGAGTATTTTACTGGGTAGCTTTTTGAGTAAATTTGTCCAAGTCATTATGACGTCACACCAAAATGGGTTTATGACTGTACCCTTGATCGATTCGATATATTTTGTACCGTTTGTGAGGAATAGTGGATCAGATAATATTTCGGGGGCGAAACTTATCCACTTTGCGCGTTTTGTGGTAAATCTCCTGAGCCTGGTTATTTTTTAGGGCTTCGATAAATTCTTTAATTTTTGTCAACTTTAGGCCGCCTTGTTGATAATCTTTACACGTTTGTGAACGTTTAATTCGGTCTCATTTGCCGTTCCATATGAACCTGAATATGGTAGTTAGTTCGTCCATAACATTTTGGGCGGGGTTTGGAACAGATTGGAATAGATGGACTAATTTTGGATTTATGACAGATTTGATGATTATAATGCGACCTAGTGGAGTCAAGTACCTGTGTTTCCATTTTTCAATTCCGGTTTTCAGTTCGATAAGTTTGTTTCCAAAATTGAGGTTATTCAGTTGTGATAAATCTGTGCTATACGTTATTCCCAGCAATTTGAATTGTTTTGTTACATTAAAGGTACTCAACCCGTAAAGAGGGTCCCCATCTCAACAGATTCCAACAACAACAATCCGATCAGAGGGTCCTATATTACTATTTCTTTGGCTTTGGGGGTAAAAAATATTTGATTCGAGTCGAGGAACCCATCAAACAAAGCTCAGAGTTATTAGATATTGATTTTTGAAAATTCTTATGTTCTCGAGATGAGTACCAATAACTGCCGTAATCTGCTCTGGATGTGTACTCCAAATCTATTCAAACAGACAAGGATGAATAACTCTAAAATCAAGTGGTAATTTTAACGCAATTTTGATTGAGTACTGGGCCAGATAGTATTCCCGATAATGAAAAATAATAGATTTCTAAAATCGATATCTAACAAATCTGAGCTTTGATGGGTGACTTCCTCGACTCGAATAAAATATTTTTGACCCCCGAAGCCATTGAAATAGTAATTGAGAGGAGTTTTATCGGGTTGAGTACCTTTAATATCGCAATTTACAATGGGTGCACCGTGATTAGCTTTGCTTGCGCCTAACCAAACTATCTGACATTTTTCAGGATGGCTTCAATCCTGACATATATTGCGCATGTGTCGAGAACATTCAAGCTTTCTTTAAGAGATTCTTCGTTGCCGTCCAAGATGAGTGTAGTGTCGTCAGCGTACTGATTTATTTTATGTTCTGTACTGCCGAGGTTGATGCCTTTTATCTTTGTATTGTCCCTTACCATAATTGGAAGTATTTCTGCACAGAGGAGAAAAATATACGGGGATACCGGGTCTCCTTGTCTAGAGACTCTCGATGGCTGGAAAAAATGAGATATTGTGCCGTTAACGAGAACTGCCGATTGAATGTCTGTATAAAAAGTTTTTAGCCACCATCTAATCGATTCTCCGAATTTAAAGGTACTCAATCCGATAAAACTCCTCTCAATTACTATTTCAATGGCTTCGGGGGTCAAAAATATTTGATTCGAGTCGAGGAAGTCACCCATCAAAGCTCAGATTTGTTAGATATCGATTTTAGAAATCTATTATTTTTCATTATCGGGAATACTTTCTGGCCCAGAACTCAGTCAAAATTGCGTTATTATTACCACTTGATTTTAGAGTTATCCATCCTTGTCTGTTTGAATAGATTTTGGTGTACACATCCCGAGCAGATTACGACAGTTGAAGGCAATTATTAGTACTCATCTCGAGTAAATAACAAATTTCAAAAATCAATATCTAATAACTCTGAGCTTTGTTTGATGGGTTTCTCGACTCGAATCAAATATGTTTTACCCCCAAAAGCCAAAGAAATAGCAATATAGGACCCTCTGATCGGATTGTTGTTGTTGGAATCTGTTGAGATGGGGACCCTCTGTTCGGATTGAGTACCTTTAAATTTCAATAAACAATCGTCGATAAATGACCACGAAACAGTGTCGAACCAGGGGTGGCACCAGAAAATCCCCGACAGGGGGGTGGGCTACACTAAATTACACCATATTGCCTGTTGGTATGTGAAATGAGCGCACATAGTGTGTGTGGCGAACCAATGAACACAACCATATTGAAGTAATTATAGTCTCTTAGCTGGAGCCTGGAGAATTCTAATATATCTGCAGTTGCTTATGATTGATGAACATTATCACATATGTAAATAATAACACATATATATTATGGTGGTGTCAATTAAACTTGAATTAAGGCTTCGCCACACTAATATATCTGAACCTAAAACATATGACACATGATGGTTCCGGGCCGGGCCAAAATGCGAGGGATTCGTCATAAAGTTTAGCAATACATCAGCCATAATTAGCAGATGAGATAACTCGAAGAGTAAAACCCATGAATTGTTGTGAAAATTCATATATTCTAGGGAGGCCACTTGTCTTCTGTGTCAGTTCTAATTTCATTAGTTGCAAGTGCCAGCATGGTGTTTCACTGTCGGCGATATAGCTAACATGTGGCCATACTGTAGGTACTCAATGGTTCTATAGACCAATGTGGCCATTGTGACGAATACCAGAGTAGCCAGCAATGATAAAGCACACATGTTTCAATAGATTTTCATTACCACTAAAACGCCGATGGTGTAACAATACAGGGGAATACCCCCGGATTTAATGGGAACATGCGCCATGAATATTTTGTGTGGGATATATTCCGCTGTATGTTCTCTCTCTGACACTTTCCCACACTGACAGTATATACATGATTACTTCATCTTATACACACAACCGACTTACATATAGAAAATCCCCGACAAGTCCTCCCCGATGAGGGGGCTAGAGCTCCCCGACAAGGGGGCTGTAGCCCCCCCCCCCCCCACCCGCCGTGTCACACTGGCGCCACCCCTGTGTCGAACGCATTCTCAATTTACATTTGACGTCTATCATTTGAATATCATATTTAAAAATTTACATTTGACACCTATTATTTGGAAATTGCTACAATTGTGTATTGTCACAGTAAGGAGCTACTAAATATTGTTGAAATATAAATTTATTGGAATATTTTCAACATGTCTTTAAATTGAATCGCTCGGATTTTCCAAGCAAAGGCCAACTTGCATTCCGTAACACCAACGCTTTGTCGTACTAATATCATAATCAACAGAATTTTTATTCGAGGGGGGAGGGGTCTCCATATTTTATTTTCAACTGTATGCAACCAAAGTGCTCAGAAACAGTTATTTTAAAGAAAAAAGTCATGAACGGCTATGAATATTCCCGAGATTACTTCCGCAGTTATTTGTACTGAGCCACGAAGTAGATGATATATGTAAGATTGATATAATTAAAATAATATCATATTACATTATAATTTCGACATTCTGTGAGATAAGAAATTGCATGGTACCAAATTGAAATATGGGCAAAACAGAACCCGAATTTAAAATAAACAAAGATGGATAACTCTAGAACGGTAAATACAAACGTCATTTGACACTTTTTGAAAGCAATCCCGATGGTGAACCTACATACCAAATTACATTGAGATCCAATGAACCATGGCTGAGATATAGTGAGATGTCTGCGCGGACGGACACAAACACATAAATATTTCTAGATAAACAAAAGATAACTATCCGTTGGGGGAAAACTAACAGAATTTACATCTCCTTTGAAATCAGTCCATAATGTTGAACCTCCATACCAAATTTCATCGCGATCCGATGAACCATGGCCGAGATATATGGCTGGACAGACGGATGGACGGACAGACAGACATACAGACAGACATACAGACAGACGTCAATCCAGTGCAGTCTGCGGTTTACAACTCCTATTTAACGGGAACAACCGAAACAAGTTTAAAATACCATATATGCATAAAGAATCTACAGTGAATATCAATATTTTCGGGATATGTTTACGTCCCCGACATCATAAATCACATTTCGTAAGCGCTTTTATTACACTCTTATTCCAATGAAAATACTGTTATATTGCTGTTCCATATTTACACGCATCTCGTTGACGTCAAATGACGTTCGCATCAACCATGAAACCGGAACTCTAAATGACAAAACAAGCTCTGTTTATGCCTAAATAAACATTGTAAGCATGCATGTTTTATTAGGACGGGTGACGTGTAATAAGCACGGAACGATACGTGTGTTAATGGGTGTTTTGTTACGGCAGTTGTGCCATCGCGGAAGGATAGAACGACAGGCGCAGCACTCGTCTATCATTCCGCGCAAACACTCGTGCCCTATATCACCAAACCCATTAACACAGTTGTGTCAACACACTGACATGTACTAAATGTATACATAATTTTAACAAAATAAAGAAATTACAAAAAATATATATATATATATAAAACCAAAAAAAATCTATTGAATGTAATCATATATATCTCTGTACAAAACCATTCACATATATCGTCAACAATTAAAGTCTATCTTGTACATTATCAATCAGATTTACTTCATTCATCGAAACCCAAATAACTCTGCACATAAAATTGTCAGAGTCTTCACTTACGCCCGTGCTATGTGATGTAGGGCGGTCCATACAGAAACAACGAAATAACCAAAACATACCGTCTCTGCGCATTTGGCTATAGCAGAATCGCGGTATGATGGCGCATTGAATCACATTGAATCACACGCTCTGCCTTGCGGTTGTGTTTTTTAATTAACTAACAAACTAACACTATTTTAAATTATAACACGGGCCCGCTCCTTTTTCAGCGCACCATACGACACGCTCAGCTCAACCATATATTAAAGGGACCCACCGGGACACCCCTCACACCCCATATTAAAGCTCGTGGGCTCTTCCCCAAATAATCCATCCATTAATTCAATCAAAGAGATAACATTAATTAATTGTGTCCGCTTTTGCCTTGTCCAGACATGACTATTTTATGTGTGCTATATCTCCAACAACAACAAACCGTGGGGTGAAGGAGAAGATCACTCGATCTTTTCGACCATCCCGGGCGCTTCGCGCCCATCTACTCACTTTATTTAAAGGTACTCAACCCGTAAAGAGGGTCCCCATCTCAACAGATTCCAACAACAACAATCCGATCAGAGGGTCCTATATTACTATTTCTTTGGCTTTGGGGGTAAAAAATATTTGATTCGAGTCGAGGAACCCATCAAACAAAGCTCAGAGTTATTAGATATTGATTTTTGAAAATTCTTATGTTCTCGAGATGAGTACCAATAACTGCCGTAATCTGCTCTGGATGTGTACTCCAAATCTATTCAAACAGACAAGGATGAATAACTCTAAAATCAAGTGGTAATTTTAACGCAATTTTGATTGAGTACTGGGCCAGATAGTATTCCCGATAATGAAAAATAATAGATTTCTAAAATCGATATCTAACAAATCTGAGCTTTGATGGGTGACTTCCTCGACTCGAATAAAATATTTTTGACCCCCGAAGCCATTGAAATAGTAATTGAGAGGAGTTTTATCGGGTTGAGTACCTTTAAGTTGTGTCATTCTGTGTATGGCTGTGTCATTTGACTACTCAATGATTGGGGCTGGCATATCAAGGAAATAACCAACTGATAACTAACATAATTATAAAGCTTAGAATAAAATAAATCTTCTTCGTCGACATAATTATATAGGTATAACATATAATCGTAAAACTTTAGAAACAACATATTTAAGCTTCATACGTCCGATCACTGAATACGCCTCTCCTGCATGTTTGGGACAATTCTAATATTCAGACCCTAATCGATAGCATTGACGATGTCTAGTACGATGCAGCCATGATAGTGATTTGTGCCACTATAGAGGTACAATCGATTATAATTTCTTGAACGAATTTGGATGGGAAAATTTGAAAGTACGTCGCAGGTAACAAAAGCTTATCCTATTTTATAATATGTACCATATGACATATCAGCAATAATTTCTACTCGAAACAACTGGACTATGGAGTAATAGACTATATGGAAGAAAGACTATGGAAGAAAAACCATTCTTTGTGTCGAATGTTGATTCTGATATTTGTACACAAACCGTTGACGTTACGAACAGGTACCGTTATTTCCTGCATGTCGGCATTTGCTTGGAAAATCCGAGCGATTCAATACATTATTTATTTTCATGTTTCAAATATTCCAAGAAAATATATATTTAGTAGCTATTTACAATATACAATTGTTGCAATGTACAGGCTGTGTAAACATTGTTGGAATATTTTTCAATTATCTCTACATATTATTTAAATGCGCAACACTGGTCATTACATAATTGTTTTAATCATACCAGCTGCAGCGCACCAACGACCACACAATTAACCATTTCAGAAAATAGTTAGAAATATCGTAGTATATTATTTTGGATGCAACAGGACTTAAAGGTACTCAACCCGATAAAACTCCTCTCAATTACTATTTCAATGGCTTCGGGGGTCAAAAATATTTGATTCGAGTCGAGGAAGTCACCCATCAAAGCTCAGATTTGTTAGATATCGATTTTAGAAATCTATTATTTTTCATTATCGGGAATACTATCTGGCCCAGAACTCAGTCAAAATTGCCTTAAAATTACCACTTGATTTTAGAGTTATTCATCCTTGTCTGTTTGAATAGATTTGGAGTACACATCCAGAGCAGATTACGGCAGTTATTGGTACTCATCTCGAGAACATAACAAATTTGAAAAATCAATATCTAATAACTCTGAGCTTTGTTTGATGGGTTCCTCGACTCGAATCAAATATTTTTTACCCCCAAAGCCAAAGAAATAGTAATATAGGACCCTCTGATCGGATTGTTGTTGTTGGAATCTGTTGAGATGGGGACCCTCTTTACGGGTTGAGTACCTTTAACAAGCATTATTCGACAATTTTGTACATTATATTATTCCATGCCAGTGAATAATAGTTATAGTGTACATATACTACATATAAGATGTAGCTCTATCGTATGTACTACTTCGACAAGCAGAAAGTTAAACGACGTCTTCGAATTCATGCATGCACGAAACCAAATATATCGTCCCTGCACTGTTTACATGTTATGATCAATTCTATGTCAACCGCGAGTACGTTCAGATTATTATGAAATTTTACGTTTCTCCAAGGAACATGTGTGTGGTTTTTAGACCAATAGTTGAACATATTCCAACGTCCGATCAATTTCAGGTTCACAAGACGCCATTAGGAAGTTGTACAGTTGATGTTGTTTGTAACAGTTATGGAACTTCAAATGCCTCTTGGAAACCTAATCAGGTGGTACTTGTAAATGGATTTTTTCCAGTTGTAATTCGGAGTTCGATACACAAGTCCCACGACCGAAGGCCCCCTATTGCTACATCACATATAACTGTCATCAAATGGCTATCCAATAAATAGTTTAAACTTTACCGAATACGCAATCACTTTATTTAAAGGGCGACTGTGAATAAAACAATTTTACTTAAGTTCGTCCTATTGAATTTGTTATAATTCCAGTACCGCCCCACAAATAAAGCTGAAAGTTAAACATCCGAAGACTCTGTTCTATACCAACATGGTTTCCCGTATACCGTATTGAACAAGTAAATGGTATATACTAGTATAAATATTTTATATGATGGATTACAGAAAGCATGCATCGTGCTCACGGGCACCCGTGAAGTTCCCTTCCACTCATATATACAAAACATGGACCGGGACATGTGATCGTGCTTGCCAGCAAGCAATTTGCTTTACTCATTTGTGTTATACGAGAAAAGAAAGGTGCTGAGCGTGAAAGACGACGAAGAATTTAACAAGTTGACAACTTTAATGTTATCATAATCAGAACAACAACATATCAACAAATTCTGATTTGACATTTTGGGAAAGTGTTGATCTAGTATTCGTCGCCCTCTCCTTCCTCTCCTTCGGCTTCGCCTGAATCGACACCGACTTCCTCGTAATCCTTCTCGAGAGCAGCCAAATCTTCTCTGGCCTCTGAGAACTCTCCCTCCTCCATACCCTCGCCGACGTACCAGTGGACGAAGGCACGCTTTGCGTACATCAAGTCGAATTTGTGATCGAGTCTGGCCCAGGCTTCGGCAATGGCGGTAGTGTTGCTCAGCATGCAAACGGCACGCTGCACTTTCGCCAAGTCACCTCCTGGTACAACGGTTGGTGGCTGGTAGTTGATGCCCACTTTGAAACCAGTCGGACACCAGTCGACAAACTGGATGGTTCTTTTGGTCTTAATCGTTGCAATGGCAGCGTTGACGTCTTTCGGGACAACATCTCCCCTGTACAGCATGCAGCATGCCATATATTTTCCGTGGCGGGGATCGCACTTCACCATCTGGTTGGATGGTTCGAAGCAGGCGTTGGTGATTTCGGCGACAGAGAGCTGCTCATGGTAGGCCTTCTCAGCTGAGATGACTGGGGCGTATGTAGCCAGAGGGAAGTGGATACGTGGGTATGGCACCAAGTTGGTCTGGAACTCGGTCAAGTCGACGTTCAGGGCACCATCGAATCGAAGAGATGCGGTGATAGAGCTGACAATCTGAGCAACTAGACGATTTAGGTTGGTGTATGTTGGTCTTTCGATATCAAGGTTACGCCTGCATATGTCATAGATAGCCTCGTTGTCGACCATGAAGGCACAGTCGGAGTGCTCCAGTGTGGTGTGGGTGGTAAGGATAGAGTTGTATGGCTCAACAACAGCGGTTGCTATCTGTGGTGATGGATAGATAGCGAACTCCAGCTTGGATTTCTTGCCGTAATCGACACTGAGACGTTCCATCAACAGGGAAGTGAAGCCAGACCCGGTGCCGCCCCCGAAGCTGTGGAAGAGCAGAAATCCCTGGAGACCGGTACATTGGTCAGCCAGCTTCCTAACTCTGTCGAGAACCACGTCGACGATTTCCTTTCCGATGGTGTAGTGTCCTCTAGCGTAGTTGTTAGCTGCATCTTCCTTGCCAGTTATCAGCTGTTCTGGGTGGAACAGTTGTCTGTATGTGCCAGTTCTGACCTCATCTGAAATAAGATTGGCGGATATTACAGCAAAATTATATATAATTAATCTAGCTTCTCATCACTACACGCACGTGCGTAATTCTATGGAGTATTACATTGTTTACATTTGATGTCGATAAACCATTTGAGGTTGAAATGCATGTATCTGAATAAGAAATGGGCAAAGGAACAAAACGGCGGTGCTCATGCAGTTCCAAACTCCGTGCAAGGAAATATTGTTATATTTTCTCGTCCTTGAGGTCGTTTGTAAATGTTGTATCACCCGATGTCTATACCGGAGTGCAGTTAACTGTGTAGTTCATACTGGTAAGAATTATGAATAGCTAATAGTAGAAACCATCCTTCGGATAGGACTGCCCTGCCAATAACCGTACAACCAACCATCAGAGCACATATATAGTGGTTCATCTGCGAAATGACGAATGAATGATAAGAAATAACTCTTCATTCGATAAAGGTTATAACGTCTGGAAGGCTTTAATGAAAAGTAAAACAACAGAAAACTATTATTGAGCCGAATTAATACCATATATGTGCGGAGGTACGCTATCGGTATGATCGGGAAATAAATGTATTGTGACATACCGACTACAGTTGGCTCCAAGTCGACGAAGACGGCCCTTGGCACGTGCTTTCCGGCTCCAGTCTCGCTGAAGAAGGTATTGAAGGAGTCGTCTCCCCCTCCGATGGTCTTATCAGATGGCATCTGACCATCGGGCTGGATTCCGTGCTCCAAGCAGTAAAGTTCCCAGCATGCATTTCCGATCTGGACACCGGCTTGGCCGACATGAACGGATATGCATTCACGCTGTAATAAAACAACAATTCGTGGTTAATGTGCCATGAACACAGAACGTCGTCTAAGTTATACACGCACACCCCACAATGGACCCGCATATATACGCTGCATGGATGGTTCATTCTCGTCGTGCAGAAAAATATGGGAATGGTTGCAAAGTGTAAATGGGTACCTATATACAATCAAAACGTTTTAATTCCATGAAAAAATACACACTTCATCTCGTACAAGGAAGTGTTTCTGCGTGATCACACGAGTAGGTCCAATACCAAGCTGCAAAACAGAGTTCAGTCCCCTCGCTACGCGATGTCTGAACGCTGCAGCCATGTGTATTTTCTTAATTAAATTTCACATTTTTTATTGAAGTGTTTTGTCAGTTACAATTCAGCTTGATCTAGACAATTTTCAAATGAATATAGACAGTTTAGTTTCTCAGAATAATGCAGTCTTTATGCAGAATAAATTATAACCTACAAAAGTCTCAAATAAATAAATGTTACATTCCTCCTGATTGCATGCATATGCGGACAGCGGTCAAACTGCAGAACAGAGTTCAGTCCCCTCGCTACGCGATGTCTGAACGCTGCCGGCACGTGTACTTTCTTAATTAAATCTAACATTTTTTATTGAAGAAATTTGAAGTGTTTTCACGGGGTAGGAACTGCTCCGCGAGGCTGATACCTCTTCCGATCTTCGGTCCATTTCTTATCCGATCTGGTCAAGGTCACTGGGAATTTTCCCATGGTAAATAACGCAAGTTTTACGCAACAGAGATATATATGCAGTTAATTTGTTGTATGTACCTTGTCAGCAACCCCAAATATCAAGACATACTAGTTGGAAATGGTTAAGTAAATGTGGAATAGTAGAATGTATCCATTTTAAGAAATGTTCCAGTTCACTAGTGATGGGTCCCAGTTCACCATTGATATGATCGGTTCACCACCCGAACATCTATGCAACAGAGTTTTGGTAAAATAAGTGTGCACATATGTTTGAACTAAAACTTCACACTAGACTCACTTTTGTTTGAATTTAATCGCTAATGGTTATTTCGATACGGTAGTTTGGTACATGGTATAAAGCACGTCTGTTTTGGACCAAGTACAAGAAAAAACTCGCAAGTGAACTGGACACGGATCGATAGTGAACTGGATCGAAAATCACAAGAGGATATTTTCTCATGGAGCAGTTCCTACCCCGTGGTTTTGCCAGTTACAATTCATTAGGTGCGGTAAGTCCTGCGTGGGGGACTGAACTCTGCAAGGAGCTTGGGCAGTGGTAACTGGTAAATCATGCGTATGGGGAGTGAACTCCGCATGGAACTTGGTTCAATACAGGACATTTTTATTAGCTACCGGTTAATCCTCAGCGCTGAACAATAAAAAAGTGTTTCTTATTTACATTTTTCAAATCCGATAAATAAAGAGCGTTCGGTGGATGTTTCGTGGAGGTTAAAACATGTACCATGCATGATGCTGAAAATAATTAATCCTCTATCTGTAATAGTACCCGACAATATACAGCGAAACATCGTTGTACATGCCATGTGATACAATTACCAAGGTTGGGGAGAATTGTGAATAAGTTAATTTATCACAAAAAACGAAGAGAGTGACCAATTCAGCCATAATAGCTGTAGGGCCTGTGTGCATAATGGATGCTTGAATATGCATGCAATAGGCTCAATTGTGATTTCTATTTGGAGGGGGGGGGGGGGTAAGAAAGGCCGATATATACGATATACCGATTTATATAGCCTTTATTTTCAAAACAATCCAAAGTAGTATAAATTATCCATGTGTTTTCATTTTTATTACACGAGAGAAAACGCTCTTTATTTTTACCATATCGAGAATAGACTAACAAAAAACCCCTCTTTATTGTTCCATGTTGGAGAAAAGATGCTATATCATATGAGTTGAATAAGTCTTTCTGATGAAGATAAAGTTCGTAGTATAAATTTAGCATATTTATTGGCTGCAGTGCACGGATCTATTTTTATCCCCGGAACCCGACTGTGATGTAACAAACGGTCAAGGGGAAAGATACAACAATGTACATTATTACAGTAGGTTTTGTTTGAAATTTTGAACAAGGGCATGGCATTATCTCGACTTTCGTAAAAAAAAATGGACTAAATTGGTTACGTCGGGGACAGAAAATAGAAATTTTCCAAAGAGATGCAGTTGATTGTTGGCAAAATCTTAATCATGTGGTGAATAACATTAAACATTTGGACGAAATGAAAACTGCGTGTAATGAGACTTGCATACTGTGAACTGAATGTAATAAATGATCATGTTGCATCGTGCATGTCCATCCATGCAGTACAAGTTTGCATTTATATTACTGCTCTTATGTCTATAACCACTAGAAACGTAAGAAGGTTTTCAAGTAAATTGATTTAAATGAAATGGTATTGTTACGTATTACATATCCACGGTCAACCTTCCGTAATACTAATAAGATAGTAGTTATCATATTCAAATTCCGTAAAGGTTCCAGGCTATTGTTTTCATCATTAATGATAAACCGTAAAGGTTCCAGCCAACATTTTATCATTTATTGTCTAGCGCAATACAGATAAACACAAACTAAAACACGTTTGATGTGAAAAGTGCTACGTCAAAGAGAACACGTTGTGTTTTACATATTACGAATAAGAAGTTCATTCTCTTGGTTTCCAACAGATTGGTGATTTATAATCACGTGTGTCACATTTAAAACAAAATTCCGAGATAAAACTTGAGGAATTTTAGGCCCAAAAAAAAGCCAAAATGTTAGGCACAGTAAATGCCAAATCGACTGGTCAGATGTTGGGGTATCTATATAACGACGAAGGCGACAGTACGGGTAGTATATAATTATAAAATAAAAATGTTATATAAATGGGACTGGAGACATTTGGTGTAACTAAATTAAAATTGTGCACTGCATGTACTCACCATTTTGAAGAGGAAGACGATTGTATTGAACTACAATGAATCACACAACAATGTAGTCGTACGTGGTTTGTTTGAAGGTCTGTGTTGCTGTCACCCTGTGGCTTGCTATTTATGCGTTTCCAATATACGAGTTGGGATTCACGACCCGCCGTTTCCCTTAGTAATTAATGCACATTATACAGTAGATTGACCATCGATATGGAATTACGTGCCCATTTCTATTAGTAATATGGATTATACGTATTAGATCCGATTACTTTGTCCTGTCTGCCCGAACAACTAGGTATTTCGCAATTGGCTATTATTTACACCTTGTTGGAGAGTGAGAACATGATTATATTAAATCACGTACCCACATCGATGACCGCCTTATTTCCTCGACTATTTCTTCCCTAAGCTCACTGTTACATTCGAGTGTAAATGTTTTGTCTTCTAATTACTCCCTCGGTATCATGGAAATGTTATACAATGGTATTATCCATATAGACGATACATGTACAATTACATACAGCAGACGAGTTGTATCGGTTCATTTGCTGTTGTCGCGAAAAATAAAACCAAACTAAACAACTCACATGTAAATAATGCCGTCTCCCATTCCAATGTGTATCTTCGCAGATAATAACTGATATTTGCGTCCATGGTCTTTTTCCTGCCGTTCCAACGGTTCTATACGATATAACATGTTGCCACTATTGTATGGGCGTAGGAACCGGGGGGGGGGGGGTAAGGCCCAAAACATTTATAGAAAATGGTCAACATTTAAACTGTATTTCTTATTTATTCAACTTTTCAAAAAATATTTACTCCCCCGGCGGACGATTTTTCGTTTCCCGATTTTCGCCCAAGAGGCCAAAATCTCAGACGCTGTTTACGCGAGGGCGCCGTATACACGTGCCGCAGACCGCCTGTTTCGGCGCAGACGCGTTCGCGAAACGAACCAATCACATTCTCCGCCCGCACAGTTTGACATAAAATATATAGTATACTCTATAGGAAATAGTGTCATATGTAGCATCATGCGGAAGGGGGTCATTCTTTAAATACGCGGCTACGCTGTACGCGTTATTTTGGTACGGAAAAACACGAGTCGGCCTATGTGTTTTTGCTCAATTACGTTGCGGTTGAGTTATATGCAGGAGAAATGAGGACTTTCAACTTCTGCATTGAAGAAGTTGAAAGTCCTCATTTCTCCTGCATCATACGATTTATGCTGCTCCGGCTCTGCCTTTCTAACCCAACTAACACTAGACTTCTCTTCTGAACCTGTCTACACACTCTGTATTGACTCACAGCAAACAGCCAATGCAATAGAAAGATGGAGTAGAGAATTCATATTTGAACTTCATCAGTGTCGATCATTATTTCTGGTGAAGTTGTGGCAGATGAGGAGCTCTAATTAGCATCCTTATCATCTTTTTTATGAAGAATCCTGTATTATGATTCAACATAACTATACACTCCGGATGGAGGTGCTGCGCAAAATTTACGAATGAAGACAAAAAGTTACGTCCCTTAGATAAGTTCCGATGTAAAAATGTTTCGAAAAGTTTGAAAATTATAAAACAAATGTCGTCAAAACCAAAACAAATGAAATTAACCGCGATGTTCGGAAGGCGTTCTGGTGAACGAAATATTTCGAGCCCTCAAGTCTTAGAGGTCAGAAGCTCTGGCTGCTCATCGAATTCGCAGGTTAATGCCGAAGTTGATGACAATTTTGACGTTGACAGTGATGATGGCCGTGAACATGATAGTGAAGGTCATGTTGAAGACTCTAATGGTAAACTGGTTGCAGTTTTTGGGGAAGGTTCCCAACCAACCCACTGACATAAATTTTCCTCAAAGAATCTTCAAGAAATCTGAAGTGAAAGATGATATTGAACGTGACTCTGTTTCTGGTACTGACATCCAAAATACAAAGAAACAAGGGGTACGCATCTAAGATGCTTTGTCGAGTTTTTTGGCAGTCGAACCAAACTTCTGCTAATAAGGGGCACAACACCGGGAAAAAAAGTCGGACGGTGGTATATATTATTGCAATAGACCTATATACCAAATATCAATTGAATCCATTAATATTTCATTGAGTTATCGCACTAACGGTGATAAAATTGTTATTAAAATAGACAAACTAAGACCCATAACTCCGGGAAAAAAATTTCGGACAAACCAGGTTTTCGAACTCGTCCGAGATATTGTTGCAAGAGACTCATATATATAAAATATTGTTTAAATCGGTTAATATTTCATTGAGTTATCACGCTAACGGTGATAACATTGCTAAAAATAGACAAACTAAGACCCATAACTCCGCGAAAAAAATTCGGACAAACCTGGTTTTCGAACTCGTCCGAGATATTGTTGCAAGAGACTCATATACCAAATATTGTTGAAGTCGGTTAATATTCATCGAGTTATCGCGCTAACGGTGATAAAATCTAATTTGTCCAAAGCTCCAAAATAAATCAACACCAAGATTTCCAAGATGAATTCAATACGAAATTATTTGAAGAGTAAATACGGAAACCAGACCATCGAAGGTAAGCTACGCTTCATTACAGCTGGTACGTTGGCACTGCTTAAATGATGAATCTGCCTGCTTTATCGAGGCCATCTTTCGGATTACATGCACTACTACTATGGATTAGGCTGGGAAAGCTGAGAATGTGAATATATAATTATGTAAGTATATAAACATACATATCATGTTTTCGTGGAACACTGCTCCAGTTGTACACACACGCTTATGAGAGTCAAAAATGATCTTCATACTATTTTGTACAACAGGTGGAAAAACTAAAATACCATATTTTCCCTCAATGGGTTATTTAACGTAATTGCTGTCACAGATGCAACAAAATGCGATCCGAGGGGTTTAAATTCAGAAAAAGTCAGATAGGGACACCCCTCTCGTGCTCTCCCAATCTCCAGCCTGTGGCTGTCGACGATGATGCGTGACCCCTCATATAATTATTTCATACGCCCCTGATACCCCCCCCCCCCCAACAATGTGAGTGCTTATTTCCGTCGTAATTGTTCGTATACAATGAGGTATGCATAATGAGTAAATTTTCGCCACATTGTTTCTCATTTCAACCTGAGAGATATATATCCAATGAAGATTTTTCAATGTTGTCAATGCAATACGAGGCAACTACATTCAGCGAAGCGGTTGGGCATTCCATAACAATCGTCAACACAAAAACATAGAGATAAAAAAAGTAACAACATAAGACGACAGTTCTATCGTTTTTTTTTCAAAAAGGGTTTTCCCAAAACCCTGTCTGGAATTTCTTTTTGAAATTTGGTACAAGCGATTATTGTGAGCATTTAAGAAACGTCAACTCGTCGGAAATTATAACTCCATGTATTATACTGTTATGGCGTGAAACACATGTAAAATATGCTGTTTTCCGGTAAAAGAATTTCTGTAAGATAGTAATTTTTCAAAAGTGAAGTCCATATATGTGATATCTATATATCTGAAGGTCACGAGAGGAGACTTAATTTTTCTTGATACAAGAAATTTCATAATTATCTTCATTCAGAAAAACAGACATCCATAAATAGTCTATGTTTTTGAATTTGCATGTCAGGCCTGGTGATCAAATGTTGGGCTGAGAGGAATGACCTACATACCAGTTGTTTTCGCTGGGCTGACATATTCATGGCTGCTTTATTATATATATATAATCCTTTATTTCCTCCATGTAACGGAGAGCTTAGACTACATTTATGCAAATAATGATACAAATGAACAATAACACAATAAAGAATACATCATGTAAGCATGTACAATAAGTCAATCACATGAGGACATTCATGATGAATATGTATACGGTTTTCATTTGATCTATTATGTAATAAAGTAATGAGAGAATTCAGACACAAGTGTATAGACGACATATCTGTTTAGCCCAAAAATATGGGTTTCGAAATGTTGGGATAAGATGCAATAAGATGCTTTATACAAGGGTTACATAACTATATCGATAATACGCACCATAGTAGTGAGTTGGCGTGTAAGATGAATTGTATAAGACTGACAATATGGTTATGATAATGTGGGTCCTGTCAGCTTTGCATATTGCTAGTGATGCTATATAATATATTGTGGTTGGGATACTCGGACGGGTGCATACGTTATTTGCTATACTACAACGATGGAATAACAGGTATGACATCATCAGATGCCCGAAGCAGCTCGTGATAATTGTTCCACATGCGGAGTGTACTCCTTGTTATGGATATAATAAATTTGTTAATATCTGTTATTTTTTCCCGAACATGTGGGGGGATGCATGACAGAAATATCATCATCTGTTCGTAGGTGGTGAGCTTGTCTATTTCTATGAAGCATGGAATGTCAAACTGTTCAAGAAGAGTGAACCACATGTCATTCCTTGCCGCAGATATTTCCGGACACACAATGACGATGTGTTCAACTTTGTTACTATATTGTTTATTACAAAGCATACACTTTCCGTTTTCGGGAATCACGGATTTTGCTAAGAGCTTCGCTATTTCAAGGAATTGAACTTTGTATTGTGGAAAAGCTCTACACGTGAACCATAACTGCGAAACAGCCAGTGAGCTATAGCTATCTGAAAAGTGTTTAAGTGAGCTTTCTCTACGAAGACGCGCGTTCCATGCCGCTTCCTGGAAGTGTGATACTCCCTGAGAGACTAGCTGCTTCCATGCTTCCTTCGATGGGAAATTCTCGTTTTGAACGAACGCAATCAAATGAGATTTGAGATCGTATTTCCCCAAGAATTTAACTCAGCATTCTGACCTATATTAAGCTTCTTCTCATAGCGCCAAAATAATACTCTATTTTGTGATTGGATTATTGGTGAAATTATTAATTACTAGCCGATGTGCCCGACATCGTCCTGGCTATTTAGGGAACAACGTTGAAAAATATTAGGAGAAAGAAAAAAACTATTGTTCGATCGGTCCAGAAACATGCCTATATGAGCATATATGAGCGATGTCAAGGTCAAGGACACGGTCGCACATGAAATCGGACCCGCCCATATTGGTCCCAGGATCAAAGTAGGCCTACATACCAAATTTGAGTCGGATCGGTCGAGGTCCAGAAACATGCCTATCTGAGCTTATATGAGTGAGGCAAGGCCAGGGACACGATCGCACGTGAAATTTGACCCGCCCATATTGGTCCCGGGATCAAAGTAGGCCTACATACCAAATTTGAGTCGGATCGGTCGAGGTCGAGAAACATGCCTATATGAACGTATATGACCGATGTCAAGGTCAAGGACACGGTCGCACGTGAAATTGGACCCGCCCATATTGTCCCCGGGATCAAAGTAGGCCTACATACCAAATTTGAGGTGAGATCGGTCGAGCAGTTTTCGTGTCTATAACACACACATACATACATGCATACATACAACATACATACATACAGAACAGACATACATACAAACAGACAGATAGAAGTTCCAAAATATATAGATGTTAGCAGTAAAGGGTAAATAAATTTTTTTATTTGAAACCTCACAAATGTTGGAAAAGCCACTGTTTATTCTTCATTTAATAGTTGTTCAGGTTCTATATATAGAACGAATATGAGGATATGAGAAATTCAAGATTTTTCACCAGATAGATCCAGATAATTTATTTGTTGAAAACCTCTTGCAATTTTTGCACGGATGTATGGAAAACGTTCGGCTGACCCTAAGTGTAATGATGACAATTGGTTTATGCTTCGTGTGTATAAGTTAATTGATAGTTTATTATTATCAAATACAGATACATGTATCTAATATATATCTCAAATACTGTATGTATATGTACGACCATTATGGAGAGGAATCGAGTATGCCCAGCAAAGTGCAATGTCATCCCCGGACATGAGAGGAGAGAAGATACAAATAAATTCACCCAGTAAGTTTTTAGATGAGAAATCGTTTTCAGAGCACTGGTCGTGGTACTGATGGTCGATTTATGATGTTCACGCCTCATGCACGGTACTGGGAATGGAGATGGTGAAATGAAGTCCGACCGATAAAAAAAAGTCGGATTCGAACCCCCGACCGTGTCGAAGTTAATTTCAGATGTCGGCCCACTAACCAACTGATGTATCCACGTGTCCCGAGCTTCATGCAACGACATAATATATGAACATTAATCTGAATTATATATTGCGCGCGCATAACCATATACGAACTTATGTGACCGCATGCGTTATTTGTATTTGTATGAATTTGTATTCCAATAATAAACTATCTATAGCATTTTATACATGTGTGCAATTGCATGCAGTGGTTCATACCGCAACACCACCCCACCCCACACATATGTATTATACCGTCGCGTTCACATCCTGGAGTCAGAAACATATTTCTACGAGAATCGATGAGTGGTCAGACTAACTAATAACCGGTCGCATGACATGCATCCACCTCATGTGTTCCACGAAGTCCTATTTATCATGGAGAAAGGAATGATTGATACTGTGCAAATTGAGCATTATTTTACTCAAATATTTACAAAATCCAGACCACTCGCTCCAGTGCATGAGAAGTTCAATACCCAAGTACATGGCAAAATCAGTACGCAGTGCCAATCTCTACCAGAGCGCCCCAGTCAAGGGAGGTAAACCATGCATGGAGTTTGACGCAAGGCCTAGGGTTGTGTTCATAAAACATGATGCCGTATACCGAACTAGCATAATGCAGTACAGTTATCCACTGGCAACATTAGCATACTGCTGTACACTTTTCTTTAATCGGACCCCCCAGAAAAGTGCCTTATTGATACTAAATGCGTTATATATATAACGCAGATCAAACCATCATCTGTATGGTAGACCAATTTTTTGTTTATTTATGCGCCATTCTATTTTTGCTCATATTTTATCATAATTATGCGATGAATTTTTGTGCGAGTATTCGCCTAAATTGTCAATTGACGAGTAAACCTTTCGATTTGTGTCAAAGTGACAATAGCCTCCGTTAACTACATCATCTGTGTCATGCACATGCGACGGTTAACATTGGGAAAGTCTCAAAGTCTGCGAGAAAAGCCTGCTTCCGGTGTCGTATGTACACAGTGACGTTGACAACTACAAATGGGAAATCTGATAGAATGGGTCAATCACATCATCGACAGTGCGTGTCGTTAAGATACCTTGTGCGTTCAGCCGCTACCAAACAAACTACCTGGTTTATAAAATAAACCCACCGCAGGACATTGTTGCCAAAAAAAAAACCCATAGTGAAAAATGTTAACGCCATCAATATCATATTATTAGGCAGATATATAATATATTCGAACTTAAATGTATACTGAGTGTGAAAAACGTCATGCAGGATAATAATGCGGCCAAAATTGTCGATCTTCGTTACATGGTTCAAGTCAACAAATACCGAGTACGTTTCTGATCACAAGTACGCAAGTACGCAATTACCAAGTACGTTTTAATCACATTTAGTCATCACCTCCTACGACAGGGCCCGATATACTTGCCAATATACACCATAAGAGGGCGTAATGATGATATAAGAATGACCTCAGGTAATGGTATCAACTGAAGATATGGTCTATCATGAGGGTTAATTAAAATACATGCATGGTCCCATGAGGGTTAATTGAAATTAACTATTAATTAAAATATGGTCACATGGGGGGGGGGGGGGGGGGGGGGTAAATAAAATATGATCACATGAGGGTTAATTTAAAAAATGGTCCAATGAGGGTTAATAAAAAATATGATCCCATGATGGTTAATTAAAATGGTACCATGATTGTTAATTAAAATATGGTCCCATAACTGACCAGGGTTATTAGAAAATGGTCCCACGAGGGTTAATACAAATATGGAACCATGGGGGTTAATTGAAATATGGTTCAATGAATGTCCACTAAAATATGGTAACATGTGGGTTAATTAAAGTTAAAATATGGTCGCATGACAAGTTTAATTAAAATAAAAATAAGGTGTCAACTACAGTCCCATGGGGTTAAATATAATATAGTCCCATGACGGTCAATTAAAATATGGTCCAATGAGGACTAATTAAAATATGCCACCACGTGAAGATCAATTAAAACATTGTCACAGGAGGGTTAATTTCTTAACATTGTTCAATTCATATAACATTCTGATATATGCTGCGCGCACAGCATAAAACAAAAAGCACGAAGGAGTAACGTGTGTAATGGTTAATAATTACGATCCAAATACTTTTAGAATGCAATATAATAGTAGATAGCATTCCGATTTATGTCACGTGAAAATAACAAAGCAGATTAAACAACAATAGAAACACAGCGCGCAGTGCTAAGGGTTAACGCGGAAATTTCCGTTCCAAGTCGGCGCCCATTTCTCAAGCCATGGTTCAATAAAGCATGTCGACATTTATACACGCCGATCTAACCGCAAATGCTTTAAGCGATACGTGAATATACATCGCGATCGACGAGATGCTACCTCTACTAGACCACACAACAATAATTATTGTCAAACTTCGTTAAATGGTTGGAGTACGAAGTACGAACATACCCAAGTATCTTTCTAATCATATCGTTCGAGTACGAAAATATCCAAGTACATTTTTATTCATATTTCACACGATCACAGAAAACACAATAGATGGCATAATAACACATTGAGGGTGTGCAGCAAACTCCAGGCAGAGTTTTCTCCCATCGCCCCGCTGAGATATCGCTGACATAAGGACATTTGGTAAGGATTTCTTACGTGTTCTTAGTTCTTATGTTTTAGGATTAAAATTTTCTATGTCTGGCTCAGTCTATATTGTTCTTATCAATACCGAAAAAATTACCATTATTACAAACTTTTGGTGGTCAAAAAAATAGGTGACTAAATATAGTTCCGACGATATGTAACAATAATGAGTTTGGGTGTGCAGCAGGTATTGTGTTGACGGAAAATATTTTTATATTTTAGAGTTATTGACCCTGTATTGACTTGAACAGTTTTAGGAAAATGCACTTGGGTGCCTTATCTGTGAAATAAAATCTCCTGCAGTTCGTATCGTGTTTACCTAAAACTTAATATCATTGTTACTGGCACATCTAAGATGTGCAACAGGTATTGCGTTGACTGAAACATTTTTTTATTTTAGAGTCATTGACCCTTTCTCGACTCAAACATTTTGAGTGAATATGCACTGTGAAATCAACATCTCCTACAATGTGTATCCTATGTATACCTAAAGCGTCAGGATATAGTTCCTGATGCATTGAAGATGCACTTCGTATCATATCAGTGTAATCAACTCCTCCCTGCCAACTTCGTCGGGGAACATTTTGGTCAGCGACCTTTTATATTTACTGTCAAGCATTATCAACAGAACGAAAAATGCTGGTGCACAAATCATATTGGAATTGTGCCAGCCGAATGCAGAGACTTTGTAAATTTGTCAAGCTTATTGAGGGCCGATTAGCAACGGGATGAGGTCCAAGGGTTGCCCATACTACCTCCCCTTGGGTGTCCACAGGGGCGGGGTGGTGCGGGGTCATTGTTGGCATTATTCAGTGACTACCCAGAGGCGTTATTTCGCTAAAATCCCGATTCAGAATCTGGACTCAGATTACAGATTGGTCCCCGTACGACTTGGTTCGGCAAAAGAACAGACCAGAAATTGGCAGAATCAGTAAACGAACATACCGTAATCTCAATCTCGTGGTAATCCGATTACGGACTCAAATGTTCGTAATGTAAACAAACTTACTTATGACTACCCTTACATAGAAAAACAGGCAAAGAAATTAACCAACCATTTTTGGCATGATGTCCTGATGGCATTTACAAAATTTCTAGAGAAAGATAGAAACAATCGCAAATTATCAGCATGTACGTTATGGAATAACCCAAATATAAAGCAATACGGAAAAGTATTAAATTTCACCTCCTGGCGAGAAAAGGGGGTTATCTTTTTAAACGATATGCTGGACAATACAGGATGTTTTCTTACACGAGACGATCTACTAAGGATCTATAACATACATACAAACTTCATCACTCTTAATAACATCCAACATCAGATAAAATTACTTGCAAAAAAACTTCAACAACCTATAACTCGAATAGTCACTCCCCTTTTACCAAATAATTTCATTAAATTGCTTAAAAACTATCGAGGAGGACAAGACTTTTATAAAATTTTAATCGACATTCCAACTTCTACTGTAGCACACAAAAAATGGCAAGTGTTATTTCCCCGACAATATAATTAATTGGTGCAAACTGGATAAACTTCCCTTTCTCACGACGCCGGACACAAAGCTGCAATGGCTACAATTCCGAATAAATTCACGAATATTATCAACCAACAAGTTTCTCAAAATGTCCAATTTACGACAAGATGATAAATGCGAAAGATGTAAAAGAGAGACAGAAGACATCTCCCACATATTTTGGAACTGTGTTCACGTTCAGAAATTCATTAAGGAACTCAGCGATTGGGGTAAAATTAACAGCATTGATCTCTGTCCCCAACAAACGACAATGATTCTCGGCTCTTCACCAACGGATCCTAACTTTACAACTAACATGCTATGGCTCCTAATTAAACAATACATATATAGGACTAAATTCAAGCCAATTAACTTATCGCTAAATGTTTTCCTCAAAGAGTTGAATTATAGATACCAATGTGAGAAGTATACCGCACGATGCCAATCGAAACAAGAAGAATTTTCGAAAAACTGGTTCCTTTTAGAAAAGGCTTTACATGTGTAACATATACCCACAAGTCAACAATAATCAACTTGAGTGTCCTGGAAGTGATCTCTTCACCAACTCGAAAACTCACTTAGTTATTCTAACCGGAAATACGATATCCCCGCCAATATCACAATGCCGTCTATGGTTAGATGTCGTGCCGATACGCCGTACATAGGAAGAAAGTTGAAATATTTAAAATCTGAAGTATTATATTAATTTGAACATATATTCCATTAATTCCAACTTACATGTCAGTCACTGGGGGTGCATGTGGTGTACGAAAGACGTGTAAATGAAGCGAGCGAGATGTGAGCGAATTGGAAGAATGGCACTTGATATATAATAATATGTACCTCTGTTTATGTTTACATTCCTTCATTGATGTATGTTAATTCCAATAAAAAATATTAAAAAAAATAAAAAAAATAAACACACTTTAACTTTAAAAGATGCGATTAAGTCGGATTGGCAGCAAATTATGTGCCATGTATATATACACACAAAAGAAAAGCATGACTTTCACAACAAATATGAACTTTATAAATATAAGATTCAAAATTAATTATACTTGTGTCAAATACATGAGCCATGTTTGACGCTGGGAGAACATTAAACATAGTTTCGGAGACCATGTGGATTTCAAAATCTGACCTAGAATCGGGAATTAGCCCCGCCCCGTAATCGGCTTCGGATTCTGAATCCGGATTTTAGCGAAATAACGACTCTGCCCCCTGATTGGTTATATCCAGTACAATCTATTATTAAATTTATACTGTTTTTTTATTTGTCTCGCAATATATCTGTTATTATGTAAATCGTTTCTTTCAACCATTGATGTATGGTAAAAGAAATAAATCTATCTATATGGGGTAAAAGAAATAAATATATCAATAACTAGCATGTATATACGTAACCCATATACAACATCACTCTGCTAGCTTATTGATCAACAAGCATGGCAAAAAATTATCAAATAAATTTTATAAATTTTATGGATGCTTCTCTTTCTAAATAAAAGTAATCATGAAACTCAAATTCCAACGGATATTTTGTTGTGCTTTAAATTTTTTTTACTTCAATTAATTACTTGTTCAAATAAAAACTCATTTTCAATCAATGAAATTGATGAAATTCGATTTTTGAAATAATTATAATTCAACAATTAGTTGTCAAATCACGGAATACTGTAAAATAATTGGTTGCCACACAATTGGCTAATAAGTCGCATATAAGTGCAGCGGGTGTGGGTGTGTGGGCAGCTGAGCGCGTTACGAGCCCCTGTGGTTTTCTCAGAATATGCGAAATTTTGCAGTTGATCTCAGAAGGACCGTTCCACCAATTGAATAGGTTATGTAATTTGCACATAAGTCGAATGCCTGTGTTATTACCTATGTCAACTCACAGTCGTGATTAAAATGCATATATATGCTTATCAAATCGGAACAATAAGCCCCTAACCTGTCTGATCAGGCCCATACATTCAAAATCTGTTCAAACAGATACTAGATTTCACGGCACAGGGAGATATGACAATAAGAACTCACGCCACACAGGGGGATGAGAAGGAATATAATATCAGCGTTACAATCGCCAGATACCAATGGATCGTTGGTTGAAATGCAACCAACGGATTAGCGGCTTATCCTGCTGAAATCTGCGAAACTCGACGCCTCAAAAACATAATTGTGTTACCTGTATCCTTCATGGTTACAGGTATTTCGTTTGACCTCGCTATTCTGTTGGGTCTCTGTTCAGCTATGGCGTAAACTCCTTGTACAACAAAGGCTCATTCATTAGCCGGCGTTTAAGATAGCTTGCTTTGTCGTTCGAAAGATGCAATTTTATCCCCCAAACTTAGAATATATTACGAAAGGAATGTCTTATAACTTGAGTTTCAGATCCGCCTAGCCTGCATGTTTGCTGAATTGGAGGATATTTGCGAAAGCTCTGAATGTTTCTCTGTTTCTTTGTATAACCATGGTTAAGAATATAAAATTGTCATGGTGGCTATGAAATTCCAATTGACGTAGCGGGCATAACCAAATTCATCCGTGTCTATTGGGAGGCTTCAATGTTCAGATATCGAATTTCGAAAATGCAATTTATCCTGATTTAGCTTCAATGTTCATATATCGAAATTCGAAAATGCAATTTATCATGATTTAGAATTTGTTCGATAGCCCAAAATATCACACATGCTTGGTAAAAGTATTTCTAAAATACGCTTTTGTTTTTACTGTTACTGTATTATTTTGGACGTTCTTAGAACACAACTCCTTGCCTTATTTTCTATACCAGAACAGAATGAAAGATATCAAGAGTCACTGACACTGCAGCTCAGATTGAAGAGGAATATATACTTTGGACAATGTTATTCGATACAGTTAATGGGAGGATTTAAAACATATTAACTGCTCATTTCTCTGCGTCAAAATGATATTTTACGACTCAGCCGCTACACAAATTTAAAGAATTCATAATTAAACTATTACTGTCAAGTATTCAACAATATCGGCTCTGTCATTTTGTAAAACACGACGTCTGAACTACGCATAAATGTAAACAAACAGTCCTTCGTTCTCCTCGAACAAATTACTGATAAACAAAACGAGAATGATTTCGCCAACGATAGTCACTTTATTTAATTTATACGAAAGAATGGCGGTGTGTGCTGGCAATTTTTATATAAAATATATTGAAATATATGTGTTGAGCAAGTTTATTCGCTGTGATCCACAACAGAGCTCATGTCTTCTGTTAGCTTTTTGAATAACATTAAAATACATCGGAAATTCCGTAGATCACGTAACCTTTGCTTCCGCAATATTACTGTTTCTTCATTTCTTCTCTTAATTGCAGGTGATATAAGCCCTAATCCCGGTCCTATTTACCAGCCAATAAGATGTACCATATCAATTTTGCGGTGTAATATCCGTAGTATCAGAAACAAGATTGAAAAATTCGATTTCGATTATTTTGATATTCTGTGTTTTACTGAGACCCACCTCATTGAAAATTATTCATCAGAAAGACTTGCGATTTCTGGTTTTTAAACTCCAATTCGCAAGGACAGATAAGACTATGGTGGTGGTATAATATTTGCGTATTTTTCTAATAAAACTGCATTCCGTCATTTGGATATATAGGCTAGCCTTAATGACGATATTTTATGGTTTGAAGTTGGGATAAATAAAACATTTATCCTATATGTCTGACGTACAGATCAGAACGGGAAAGCCTGCAAGACTTCTGGCTGAAATTGGAGAAAAAAAAATGAAACTGCCCTTGAAATTTTAAACCCATGCAGCCTGGTGATAGTTGGGGACCTGAAACTGTGCAATGTTGAAGAAGATCGACCCCTTGCAAAACAATACAGCAAAATATAGTTTACATAATGTTATTACAGAACCCACTCGAGTCAAATGTACAACCCAATATCCCTTGTAGATCCGATTTTAGTTAGCGACGAGACGAACTTCATGAACCCGACTGTATCAAAGCTTCGATTGTCCGACCATTACGCTACATCTGTTGAAATTGTAATGCAAACTCAAGGGCATCCCGTTATGAAAAGATCCGTATGGAACTATTCCCGTGCAAACTTTTATAGAATGAACGCTGAAATATCTGCGACAAATTGGCCCCCACAATAAACCATGGTTTGACGGCAAAGTAAGACAATTGCTAAGACAGCGTGACCGGTTGAGAAAGAAAGCACTTAGAACTAAAGAAGAATAGCTGGCTCGTTGCCTTCACATCTAAAAATAGAATCTTTGGGGTCTAAAATTGGTTGTACTAAAATATTCCCAAAATTTCAAAACCCAAAATTTTTTTTCTCCAAAAAACAAATTTCAAAACCCAAAAATTATTTTTCCAAAAAATCCCAAAACTTCCAAAAAATTTTAAAACCCCAAAATTTCAAAAGAAAAAATTTCAAAACCCTCAAAATTATTTCTCTAAAAAAAAAAGTTTAAATAAAAAATTTATAACGAGTTTTCGGTTTCTGATAATCTCGATATTAAAAAAATGTCGAATGTTAAATTATTTGCGTGTAATATCTTTCGTTATTTTTTTTTGTTCAACCAATGTTTCAATGTATTTATTAATCGATGTTTAGAAATAGCTTTATTGGACATTGTGACCATCGATATGAATGCATACATTCCAGTGTTTTGTCGGACGCAGTTCATATAATTGTCATACCTGAAAATAGACACTATTACTTTTACATAAATAATAAAGAGCGTTTATTCTTTACACTCTCTCTATCCCATATGACAGGTGTGTATTATCGTGAATTATTGGAAGTATTGAGACTAACGGTCGAAAATTGTAATGTGAAATTACAACCCTCCAGAATGAATTGTCATATTCGATGTACACGCAATCACACACGCGACATTGGTGGTAACAATGTGTCTTTCACACCTTTGCTTTACCAAATGAATTATATTATTTCCCCGTTCACAGTTATATGCTATTCAGAAAACATATCGATTTAATGTCTGAACAAACGGGTTAGTATCAATTAAGGTTGATAAACTGTGTCATTGTTAGCATTAACACGATAATTAGTTAGCCAAAACATGCATACGTCCAGGACACTCAATTATAGAAATTGCTTTGATGACATTGTTATAACAACATTACGTAATAACCACTTATCGCCCCACATTCATACTTACGCTTTGGACATTTTATCAGTTTATCACGTGATCACTAAATGTGGCAATCGGGTATCCTCCGATGCCTGCAATATATTATTTATAATAATTGGACTCATTGATCTCACGTGAATAATACTCTTAGTTGTTCCAATAAAATAGTTATCAAATTCGATCACCAATAGATTTGACTGTGGAATGTAATGACCTTTAACTTATTTATCGATCTAAAAGGACACTCATTATGAATGAATGTTAACAATACAAGCGCACGAATGAAGAGCGTTGAACATATACGAAATTACTACACGAATGAATTGAACCTTGGAAATTTATATTTCACATCTTACCAACAACAGCTACAGACATAATCATAGTATTATACTGTCTTGCATGTACACACGCTATGACATCATTAAAGGCGGACAATCCACTCACGGTGTGACAACAGATACGGACATAGGCATAGTGTTATACAGTCTTCTATGTACCCACGCTATGACACCATTAACGTACATTGGATGTTAGGTATATGACTTGAGTATGCACCAATCAATGAGCAAATGAGCAAAAAACTGAGCAAATGAGCAAAAAATGAGCAAATGAGCAAGAAAATGAGCAAATGAGCAAGAAAATGAGCAAATGAGCAATAAAAATGAGCAAATGAGCAAAAAACTGAGCAAATGAGCAAAAAATGAGCAAATGAGCAAGAAAATGAGCAAATGAGCAATAAAAATGAGCAAATGAGCATAAAAATGAGCAAATGAGCAATAAAAATGAGCAAATGAGCATAAAAATGAGCAAATGAGCAAGAAAATGAGCAAATGAGCAATAAAAATGAGCAAATGAGCATAAAAATGAGCAAATGAGCAAGAAAATGAGCAAATGAGCAAGAAAATGAGCAAATGAGCAATAAAAATGAGCAAATGAGCAAAAAACTGAGCAAATGAGCAAGAAAATGAGCAAATGAGCAAGAAAATGAGCAAATGAGCAAGAAAATGAGCAAATGAGCAATAAAAATGAGCAAATGAGCATAAAAATGAGCAAATGAGCAATAAAAATGAGCAAATGAGCATAAAAATGAGCAAATGAGCAAGAAAATGAGCAAATGAGCAATAAAAATGAGCAAATGAGCATAAAAATGAGCAAATGAGCAAGAAAATGAGCAAATGAGCAAGAAAATGAGCAAATGAGCAATAAAAATGAGCAAATGAGCAAAAAAATTAGCAAATGAGCAAGAAAATGAGCAAATGAGCAATAAAAATGAGCAAATGAGCAAATAAATGAGCAAATGAGCAAAAAATGAGCAATAAAATGAGCAAATGAGCAATAAAAATGAGCAAATGAGCAAAAAAATGGGCATACCTGTATGTAGGCCTATCAGTGGATGAATAGTCTGCCGGAGAAGTACTGTGTAGACAGGTCTTGACGGTAAGAGAGTCAGACGAGAAGTGAAGGCTTGGCTATTAAAACATAGTAATGCGATAGCGAACATCAAACGAGTCTGCGCACGCATATCTGTCAAAAGGATACAATAGCAGTCATTGGTCAATTTATCCCCGGTGTCAGCTCAGTACCCAATCGGGACGAAGCCGAAGGTCAACTCATTTTTTTTTGCTCATTATAGTACGTCACTTGGACATTTTATCAGTTTATCACGTGATCACTAAATGTGGCAATCGGGTATCCACCGATGCCTGCAATTTATTATTTATAATAATTGGACTCATTGATCTCACGTAAATAATACTCTTAGTTGTTCCAATAAAATAGTTATCAAATTCGATCACCAATAGATTTGACTGTGGAATATAATGACCTTTAACTTATTTATCGATCTATGTTAGAACATGGTCTTAACAAAAAACTTGACCATAACAAAAATTACCTTACATTTATGCATGAATCTAATTAGACCATACGTAAATATTGTCAGCTTATCGTCTGATGAGCAAATCCGATGTTTATCAAAAATAGTACAACTTCCAGTTGGTAATTACTCTTACGAATGAAGAGCGTTGAACATATACGAAATTACTACACGAATGAACTGAAATTTATATTTTCACATCTTACCAACAACAGATACAGACATAGTCATAGTGTTATACTATCTTACATGTACCCATGCTATGACATCATTCGAAGGGGCAATACACTCAAGGAGTTAAAGGGACACGAAACAAGGGACGTGATGTAATATTGGTGTTTGAATCTTAAAGGAACACAAGACACTCTAAAGGGACACTCATTATGAATGAATGTTAACAATACAAGCGCACGAATGAAGAGCGTTGAACATATACAAAATTACTACACGAATGAATTGAACCTTGAAATTTATATTTCACATCTTACCAACAACAGCTACAGGCATTATCATAGGGTTATACTGTCTTGCATATACACACGCTATGACATCATTAAAGGCGGACAATCCACCACGGTGTGACAACAGATACAGACATAGGCATAGTGTTATACAGTCTTCTATGTACCAATGCTATGACATAATTAAAGGGGGATAATACACGCACGGTGTGGAATGTTAAAGTGACACGCGGTAAGGGACGTGATGTAATATTGGTGAAACCCCCTCCCCACTTATAGATATATAACGAAGACGAGAATAACATGTTGATGAAGTTTATTGAAATTTAATCATTGTCTGAATCTTCGACCGTTAGATTTACTTCTAAGAGTTTCTTGAATTTTCTCATCGCTTCATCTGCAGCCCATTCATTATTATATCCGTGTTTGGTCAGTTTGACCATTTTCTTCATGATCATGGTATGTATGCGTGATGTTTTCAATCGATACTGGTATTCTATTAATCGTCTATAACTTTTGAGAAACAGAGCAAACTCTGTGTCGATGGTATCCTCTTTTCCCGACATGCTCCCATCTCCCGAAATGCTCTCTTCTTCTTTCACATCATTGGTGACGCGTTTCATCATACTTTTGAATGTGTCCATCTCGTTGACACATCGCGCAGCTTTCTTAAGACCGAATACCGTTCTACTACCGACGCCATTACCATCTTCTGAATCTGATAGCGTTCCACGTTCATCTTCATCTGAATCTAGAACCGCTTCGTCAGATTCATCGGTATCTTCTCCGAAGAGAGTTGGTTTTGTCTCGGCCATAACTCCGTGTTTAATCTGTTTATGTCTTTGTAGATTGTAGTTCGTCGTTAAAATAATGCCACATAAATCACACCCGTGCATTATCGCGAATTATTGGAAGAACCATCACTCTTATAAGTTGCGATAAAAAAGAGAGAATAAGGTGTGGTATACAACCGTCGCTCTAAGAGTACGTTCGTCCCGGGGCTAGGGTATAGATATTTGACCGCCGGTGATTCAATTAATGCCAATTTATCAGTATGGTACTCTACATTGTATGTATTCATTCATGATTTGGCTAATCGTATGACACTGGTCTTTTCATTTTCTTCTTATTATTAGACAAACCTCCATCAGACACTCTCTTGTTGGTTTGTTTGGACGCTTTACGTGTGTTTGTCAACTTATTTGCTGCAACTTCAGCCTTAGCCATTTCAATCGCTTGAGCGATGGGTGTCACCACGTTAATAAGTGGTTTTAGAACGTCTTCTTCACTATCACTATTTTTAGTTCTGTCAATAAAGTATCGATTCTGATTATCTGGTATTAACTTCCCATCAACCATATCTCTGAAATGTTTTCTCCACATTTCAAGATCTGCTGGAATATACGGGATCGACATGTTTCTTCAAAATGTACAAGTCACTCTTTTTTCTGCATTTTATTTTAGAAAGTTTATCGCCTCTTATAAAAATCGATTATTGCATCTAAAAATAGAATCTTTGGGTCTAAAATTGGTTGTACTAAAATATTCACAAAAACCCAAAACTTCAAAAATTTCAAAAAACTTCAAAAATTTCAAAAACTTCAAAAATTCCAAAAATTTCAAAAACTTCAAAAAACTTCAAAATTTTCAAAAACTTCAAAAATAAGACCCCGCCGGAGGCGGACCCCCGCGGCGGCGGCGGCGGCACTGCCGGCGGCGCCAGTTGTTGTTGTTGTTGTTGGTGGTGGTGGTGTTGTTGTTGTTGTTGTTGTTGTTGTTGTTGTGGCGGCGGCGGCGGCGACGGCATTGCGGTATTTTACTGCGGCGGCGGCGCCGCCGCCGCCGCCGCCGGGGTCCGCCGCCGGCGGACCCCGCAGTAAAATACCGCAATGCCGCCGCCGCCACAACAACAACAACAACAACAACAACAACAACAACAACAACAACAACAACAACAACAACAACAACAACAACAACAACAACACCACCACCACCACCACCACCACCAACAACAACAACAACAACAACTGGCGCCGCCGGCAGTGCCGCCGCCGGCGGGGTCTTATTTTTAAAGTTTTTGAAATTTTTGAAGTTTTTTGAAGTTTTTGAAATTTTTGAAATTTTTGAAGTTTTTGAAATTTTTGAAGTTTTTTGAAATTTTTGAAGTTTTTTGAAATTTTTGAAGTTTTAGGTTTTTGGGAATATTTTAGTACAACCAATTTTAGACCCAAAGATTCTATTTTTAGATGCAATAATCGATTTTTATAAGAGGCGATAAACTTTCTAAAATAAAATGCAGAAAAAAGAGTGACTTGTACATTTTGAAGAAACATGTCGATCCCGTATATTCCAGCAGATCTTGAAATGTGGAGAAAACATTTCAGAGATATGGTTGATGGGAAGTTAATACCAGATAATCAGGGTCGATACTTTATTGACAGAACTAAAAATAGTGATAGTGAAGAAGACGTTCTAAAACCACTTATTAACGTGGTGACACCCATCGCTCAAGCGATTGAAATGGCTAAGGCTGAAGTTGCAGCAAATAAGTTGACAAACACACGTAAAGCGTCCAAACAAACCAACAAGAGAGTGTCTGATGGAGGTTTGTCTAATAATAAGAAGAAAATGAAAAGACCAGTGTCATACGATTAGCCAAATCATGAATGAATACATAGAGTACCATACTGATAAATTGGCATTAATTGAATCACCGGCGGTCAAATATCTATACCCTAGCCCCGGGACGAACGTACTCTTAGAGCGACGGTTGTATACCACACCTTATTCTCTCTTTTTTATCGCTACTTATAAGAGTGATGGTTCTTCCAATAATTCGCGATAATGCACGGGTGTGATTTATGTGGCATTATTTTATCGACGAACTACAATCTACAAAGACATAAACAGATTAAACACGGAGTTATGGCCGAGACAAAACCAACTCTCTTCGGAGAAGATACCGATGAATCTGACGAAGCGGTTCTAGATTCAGATGAAGATGAACGTGGAACGCTATCAGATTCAGAAGATGGTAATGGCGTCGGTAGTAGAACGGTATTCGGTCTTAAGAAAGCTGCGCGATGTGTCAACGAGATGGACACATTCAAAAGTATGATGAAACGCGTCACCAATGATGTGAAAGAAGAAGAGAGCATTTCGGGAGATGGGAGCATGTCGGGAAAAGAGGATACCATCGACACAGAGTTTGCTCTGTTTCTCAAAAGTTATAGACGATTAATAGAATACCAGTATCGATTGAAAACATCACGCATACATACCATGATCATGAAGAAAATGGTCAAACTGACCAAACACGGATATAATAATGAATGGGCTGCAGATGAAGCGATGAGAAAATTCAAGAAACTCTTAGAAGTAAATCTAACGGTCGAAGATTCAGACAATGATTAAATTTCAATAAACTTCATCAACATGTTATTCTCGTCTTCGTTATATATCTATAAGTGGGGAGGGGGTTTCACCAATATTACATCACGTCCCTTACCGCGTGTCACTTTAACATTCCACACCGTGCGTGTATTATCCCCCTTTAATTATGTCATAGCATTGGTACATAGAAGACTGTATAACACTATGCCTATGTCTGTATCTGTTGTCACACCGTGAGTGGATTGTCCGCCTTTAATGATGTCATAGCGTGTGTATATGCAAGACAGTATAACCCTATGATAATGCCTGTAGCTGTTGTTGGTAAGATGTGAAATATAAATTTCAAGGTTCAATTCATTCGTGTAGTAATTTTGTATATGTTCAACGCTCTTCATTCGTGCGCTTGTATTGTTAACATTCATTCATAATGAGTGTCCCTTTAGAGTGTCTTGTGTTCCTTTAAGATTCAAACACCAATATTACATCACGTCCCTTGTTTCGTGTCCCTTTAACTCCTTGAGTGTATTGCCCCTTCGAATGATGTCATAGCATGGGTACATGTAAGATAGTATAACACTATGACTATGTCTGTATCTGTTGTTGGTAAGATGTGAAAATATAAATTTCAGTTCATTCGTGTAGTAATTTCGTATATGTTCAACGCTCTTCATTCGTAAGAGTAATTACCAACTGGAAGTTGTACTATTTTTGATAAACATCGGATTTGCTCATCAGACGATAAGCTGACAATATTTACGTATGGTCTAATTAGATTCATGCATAAATGTAAGGTAATTTTTGTTATGGTCAAGTTTTTTGTTAAGACCATGTTCTAATATAGATCGATAAATAAGTTAAAGGTCATTATATTCCACAGTCAAATCTATTGGTGATCGAATTTGATAACTATTTTATTGGAACAACTAAGAGTATTATTTACGTGAGATCAATGAGTCCAATTATTATAAATAATAAATTGCAGGCATCGGTGGATACCCGATTGCCACATTTAGTGATCACGTGATAAACTGATAAAATGTCCAAGTGACGTACTATAATGAGCAAAAAAAAATGAGTTGACCTTCGGCTTCGTCCCGATTGGGTACTGAGCTGACACCGGGGATAAATTGACCAATGACTGCTATTGTATCCTTTTGACAGATATGCGTGCGCAGACTCGTTTGATGTTCGCTATCGCATTACTATGTTTTAATAGCCAAGCCTTCACTTCTCGTCTGACTCTCTTACCGTCAAGACCTGTCTACACAGTACTTCTCCGGCAGACTATTCATCCACTGATAGGCCTACATACAGGTATGCTCATTTTTTTGCTCATTTGCTCATTTATTTGCTCATTTGCTCATTTTCTTGCTCATTTTCTTGCTCATTTGCTCATTTTTATGCTCATTTGCTCATTTTTATTGCTCATTTGCTCATTTTCCTGCTCATTTGCTCATTTTTTTGCTCATTTGCTCATTTTTATGCTCATTTGCTCATTTTTATTGCTCATTTGCTCATTTTCTTGCTCAGTTGCTCATTTTCTTGCTCATTTGCTCATTTTTTGCTCATTTGCTCAGTTTTTTGCTCATTTTTATTGCTCATTTGCTCATTTTCTTGCTCATTTGCTCATTTTCTTGCTCATTTGCTCATTTTTTGCTCATTTGCTCAGTTTTTTGCTCATTTGCTCATTGATTGGTGCATACTCAAGAGTCATATACCTAACATCCAATGTACGTTAATGGTGTCATAGCGTGGGTACATAGAAGACTGTATAACACTATGCCTATGTCCGTATCTGTTGTCACACCGTGAGTGGATTGTCCGCCTTTAATGATGTCATAGCGTGTGTACATGCAAGACAGTATAATACTATGATTATGTCTGTAGCTGTTGTTGGTAAGATGTGAAATATAAATTTCAAGGTTCAATTCATTCGTGTAGTAATTTCGTATATGTTCAACGCTCTTCATTCGTGCGCTTGTATTGTTAACATTCATTCATAATGAGTGTCCTTTTAGATCGATAAATAAGTTAAAGGTCATTACATTCCACAGTCAAATCTATTGGTGATCGAATTTGATAACTATTTTATTGGAACAACTAAGAGTATTATTCACGTGAGATCAATGAGTCCAATTATTATAAATAATATATTGCAGGCATCGGAGGATACCCGATTTCCACATTTAGTGATCACGTGATAAACTGATAAAATGTCCAAAGCGTAAGTATGAATGTGGGGCGATAAGTGGTTATTACGTAATGTTGTTATAACAATGTCATCAAAGCAATTTCTATAATTGAGTGTCCTGGACGTATGCATGTTTTGGCTAACTAATTATCGTGTTAATGCTAACAATGACACAGTTTATCAACCTTAATTGATACTAACCCGTTTGTTCAGACATTAAATCGATATGTTTTCTGAATAGCATATAACTGTGAACGGGGAAATAATATAATTCATTTGGTAAAGCAAAGGTGTGAAAGACACATTGTTACCACCAATGTCGCGTGTGTGATTGCGTGTACAGCGAATATGACAATTCATTCTGGAGGGTTGTAATTTCACATTACAATTTTCGACCGTTAGTCTCAATACTTCCAATAATTCACGATAATACACACCTGTCATATGGGATAGAGAGAGTGTAAAGAATAAACGCTCTTTATTATTTATGTAAAAGTAATAGTGTCTATTTTCAGGTATGACAATTATATGAACTGCGTCCGATAAAACACTGGAATGTATGCATTCATATCGATGGTCACAATGTCCATTAAAGCTATTTCTAAACATCGATTAATAAATACATTGAAACATTGGTTGAACAAAAAAAAATAACGAAAGATATTACACGCAAATAATTTAACATTCGACATTTTTTTAATATCGAGATTATCAGAAACCGAAAACTCGTTATAAATTTTTTATTTAAACTTTTTTTTTTAGAGAAATAATTTTGAGGGTTTTGAAATTTTTTCTTTTTTAAATTTTGGGGTTTTAAATTTTTTTGGAAGTTTTGGGATTTTTTGGAAAAATAATTTTTGGGTTTTGAATTTTTTTTTTTGGAAAAATAATTTTTGGGTTTTGAAATTTTGGGAATATTTTAGTACAACCAATTTTAGACCCCAAAGATTCTATTTTTAGATGTGAAGGCAACGAGCCAGCTATTCTTCTAACTAATTTGCAAAGTGATTGGAACAAATTTAAAATTGCGAGAGACAAGGTGAATAACGCGAAAAATTACGCCAAAACAAGTATACATGTCGAACCTTGACGAGTCACTCTGTAAATATATGCAACCAAAGCAGTTTTGTCATATCGTGAAGCAATTTATGAACACATCGCAAAACAACAGATACCTCCGCTTGTATACCAATATAATGTAGTGAGGACCTACAAAAGGCAGAACTCTTGAATCGTATATTTGTTGAGAATAGTACACTCAAAGTAATTTAATGGATCGAAACAGACAAAACATTAGAGATAAAAATTTGCCAAGATGATAGACAGTTATTCCAACAAATAAGGCGAGATGACCCGACATTATCAGCTATCGTATGCTGAAGGAAACGCATTTAACAGTGAGCAAACCCCTTAATATTTTGTTTAAACTCTCATTAGAAACATCTGTTTCTGAATGGAAGAAAGCGGAGGTTGTACCCATCCCCAAAAAAGGGTGATCATATAATAACCCCAACAATTACAGGACTGTGTCGTTACTTTGCGTGCTGAGTAAAGTTTTCGAGAAAAAAAAATCGTTTAAAACAGTTCCTTGATCACCTAAACAAAAACAATCTTTTGTACGAACACCAATCAGGTTTCCTGCCCAACCATAGAACTGAAGGTCAATTAATTGAATTATTTCATAATTTACTTAACTCTTTCAGTGCCAGACTATTTTGTAGGTTTAGTGCTAGGGAATCTTACGTTTTTCATAGGCATCAAAATTATTACTATGAATACTTGGTGATAGTTTTGAGTTATAACATGCCCCTAAGGTTTTATACAGTTTGTTTTTAAATTCGCTATAGCATGCTTAAGCATACCCAAAAAATAATTCAACCCAAAAAATCTAAAACAAATTTTTTATTTTGTTTAGGGCCTAGGGCCGATGAGATCGGCCCGTGGCACTGAAAGAGTTAAAGCTATTGATGCTGACCTTATTACATGTGCTGATTTTGTGATGTGTCAAAGGCTTTCGATAAAGTTTGGCACGATGGGCTTATTGTAAAGATGTTAAAGATGAACAGCTACGGAATACATTGCAAACTACTAAAGCGGTTCCTAAGCTACGTTAGTGGTCGATCACAAAGAGTTCGATTAAATTCTGAAACATCTGAATTCGAAAGGATTGCGGCTGGAGTTCCTCAAGGATTGTACTGGGGCCTGTGTAGTTTTTGGTGTACATCAACAATATTGGGGACAACATTTCCTCCAAAACACGCCTTTACGCCGACGACACCGTCTATTTCGAAGCCATCAAGACTTGCAACTACTGGAACGAACCCATAATCAGGACATGTTTACAATTAATGAGTGGGCTAATAATTGGCTGGACACATTTAATTCTTCAAAACAAAACTAATGATTTTCGCTAAAACAGCGACCCGGGGGGGATTATCATACTGGGTCAAGCCACTTTAGTTTATACTGAAACGCATACACATTTGGGACTAGATCTGCATGAGGATTTTTCGTGGAATACTCACATTGAAAATTTATGTAATCGTGCCAATTCTAGACTCGCCCACAGTTAGGAAATTAAAATATATCCTTAATCGTAACTCACTATAGAAACGCTTTACTTGTCATACATAATACCCTTACTTAAATTGCGTATGCGAGCCCAGTTGGGTCTGGCACCCCTTAACTAAACCTTCTCGATAAATTAGATGATGTTCAGTACGACGCAGCGAGGATAGTCACCGGTTGTACACGATCCGTGCCCCACGGACTTATTGGTTGAGATACCCTAGAAATTGGCTGGGATACCCTAGAAAACAGACGATATACTAAACGACTGTCTGTTCTACCTAACATAATAAACAAGAAAGCAGCAAAGATCTGCAAATTATCTGGTATCTCTGCACTCACCCCGTTTTGACGATATAACTGATAATGACCTCAGAAATGCAACTGATTTCACCCCTCTTCGCCGCGACACCAAATGAATGGACTCATCCCTTTTTCCAAAATGTCTCGCAGAATAGAACGCTAATTATAACCCTATCTCATCTAGAGGATTTTTAAAAGACATATATACATTTCGTTGAGGGGAGCTAAGGTTCAAATGGTTAAAACTTAAAATTCACCAATAAGTCTCATGATATACCAGCACCATGAATTTAGTTCCTTGTTCCTTGTTCCTTATTCGGCTCCTTATTCAAATCTTTTTAGTTCCTTGTTCCTTGTTCCTTATTCGGCTCCTTATTCAAATTCAGATTCGGATTGTGAGATATCTATGTCATTGATGGCCCCTTTTGAGATGTATTCGTCCATGGCCACCCTAGAGGCAAATTTCTGTCAAAAAATTACCCCGCCAGCCCATTATACGCGGCCACAAATTGGGCGTAAGTAGAGCCTGGAAACAAACGGACCGTAAACTGTTGCGAAATTTCACGTTGTGAGAGATCTATGTCATTAATGGACCCTTTTGAGATGTATTCGTCCATAGCCACCCTAGAGGCATTTCACTGTCAAAAAATTACCCGGCCAGCCCATTATACGCGGCCACAAATTGGACGTAAGTAGAGCCTGGAACCAAACGGACCCTAACATGTTGCTAAATTCCAGGTTGTGATAGATCTATTTCATTGATGGCCCCTTTTAAGATGTATTCGTCCATAGCCACCCTAGAGGCATTTCACTGTCAAAATATTACCCGGCCAGCCCAGTATACGCGGCCACAAATTGGGCGTAAGTAGAGCCTGGAACCAAACGGACCATAAAATGTGTGCGAAATTCCACATTGTGAGAGATCTATGTCATTAGTTGCCTCTTTTAAGATGTATTCGTCCATAGCCACCCTAGAGGCATTTCACTGTCAAAAAATTACCCCGCCAGCCCATTATACGCGGCCACAAATTGGGCGTAAGTAGAGCCTGGAACCAAACGGACCCTAAAATGTTGCGAAATTTCATGTTGTGAGAAATCTATGTCATTAATGGACCCTTTTGAGATGTATTCGTCCATAGCCACCCTAGAGGCATTTCACTGTCAAAAAATTACCCGGCCAGCCCATTATACGCGGCCACAAATTGGGCGTAAGTAGAGCCTGGAACCAAACGGACCCTAAAATTTTGCTAAATTCCACATTGTGAGAGATCTATGTCATTAGTGGCCTCTTTTAAGATGTATTCGTCCATAGCCACCCTAGAGGCATTTCACTGTCAAAAAATAACCCCGCCAGCCCATTATACGCGGCCACAAATTGGGCGTAAGTAGAGCCTGGAACCAAACGGACCCTAAAATGTTGCGAAATTTCAGGTTGTGAGCGATCTATGTCATTAATGGACACTTTTGAGATGTATTCGTCCATAGCCACCCAAGAGGCATTTCACTGTCAAAAAATTACCCGGCCAGCCCATTATACGCGGCCACAAATTGGGCGTAAGTAGAGCCTGGAACCAAACGGACCATAACATGTTGCTAAATTCCAGGTTGTGATAGATCTATTTCATTGATGGCCCCTTTTAAGATGTATTCGTCCATAGCCACCCTAGAGGCATTTCACTGTCAAAAAATTACCCGGCCAGCCCATTATACGCGGCAACAAATTGTTGGCGTAAGTAGAGCCTGGAACCAAACGGACCCTAAAATGTTGCGAAATTTCAGGTTGTGAGAGATCTATGTCATTAATGGACCCTTTTGAGATGTATTCGTCCATAGCCACCCTAGAGGCATTTCACTGTCAAAAAATTACCCTGCCAGCCCATTATACGCGGCCACAAATTGGGCGTAAGTAGAGCCTGGAACCAAACGGACCATAAAATGTGTGCGAAATTCCACATTGTGAGAGATCTATGTCATTAATGGCCCCTTTTAAGATGTATTCGTCCATAGCCACCCTAGAGGCATTTCACTGTGAAAAAAGAACCCGGCCAACCCATTATACGCGGCCACAAATTGGGCGTAAGTAAATCCTGGAACCAAACGGACCCTAAAATGTTGCGAAATTCCACATTGTGAGAGAACTATGTCATTGGGGGTCCCTTTTAGGATGTATTCGTCCATAGCCACCCTAGAGGCAAATCTATATCAAAAAATTACCCCGCCAGCCCATTATACGCGGCCACAAATTGGGCGTAAGTAGAGCCTGGAAACAAACGGACCATAAAATGTTGCGAAATTCCACATTGTGAGAGAACTATGTCATTGGGTGTCCCCTTTAAGATGTATTCGCCCATAGCCACCCTAGAAGCAAATCTCTGTCAAAATGTACGTGGTCATCCCATTATACGCGGCCACAATTTTGGCGTAAGTAGATCCTGGAACCAAACGGACCCTAAAATGTTGCGAAATTCCACATTGTGAGAGAACTATATCATTGGGGGTCCCTTTTAAGGTGAATTCGTCCATAGACACCCTAGAGGCATTTCACTGTCAAAAAATTACCCGGCCAGCCCATTATACGCGGCCACAAATTGGGCGTAAGTAGAGCCTGGAACCAAACGGACCATAAAATGTTGCTAAATTCCAGGTTGTGAGAGATCTATGTCATCAATGGACCATTTTGAGATGTATTCGTCCATAGCCACCCTAGAGACATTTCACTGTCAAAAAATTAGTGGCCAGCCCATTATACGCGGCCACAAATTGGGCGTAAGTAGAGCCTGGAACCAAACGGACAATAAAATGTTGCTAAATTCCAGGTTGTGATAGATCTATTTCATTGATGGCCCCTTTTAAGATGTATTCGTCCATAGCCACCCTAGAGGCATTTCACTGTCAAAAAATTACCCGGCCAGCCCATTATAGGCGGCCACAAATTGGGCGTAAGTAGAGCCTTGGACCAAACGGACCATAAAATGTTGCGAAATTTCAGGTTGTGAGAGATCTATGTCATTAATGGACCCTTTTGAGATGTATTCGTCCATAGCCACCCTAGAGGCATTTCACTGTCAAAAAATTACCCCGCCAGCCCATTATACGCGGCCACAAATTGGGCGTAAGTAGAGCCTGGAACCAAACGGACCCTAAAATGTTGCGAAATTTCATGTTGTGAGAAATCTATGTCATTAATGGACCCTTTTGAGATGTATTCGTCCATAGCCACCCTAGAGGCATTTCACTGTCAAAAAATTACCCGGCCAGCCCATTATACGCGGCCACAAATTGGGCGTAAGTAGAGCCTGGAACCAAACGGACCCTAGAATTTTGCTAAATTCCACATTGTGGGAGATCTATGTCATTAATGGCCCCTTTTAAGATGTATTCGTGCATAGCCACCCTAGAGGCATTTCACTGTCAAAAAATAACCCCGCCAGCCCATTATACGCGGCCACAAATTGGGCGTAAGTAGAGCCTGGAACCAAACGGACCTAAAATGTTGCGAAATTTCAGGTTGTGAGAGATCTATGTCATTAATGGACACTTTTGAGATGTATTCGTCCATAGCCACCCAAGATGCATTTCACTTTCAAAAAATTACCCGGCCAGCCCATTATACGCGGCCACAAATTGGGCGTAAGTAGAGCCTGGAACCAAACGGACCATAAAATGTTGCTAAATTCCAGGTTGTGATAGATCTATTTCATTGATGGCCCCTTTTAAGATGTATTCGTCCATAGCCACCCTAGAGGCATTTCACTGTAAAAAAATTACCCGGCCAGCCCATTATACGCAGCCACAAATTGGGCGTAAGTAGAGCCTGGAACCAAACGGACCCTAAAATGTTGCGAAATTTCAGGTTGTGAGAGATCTATGTCATTAATGGACCCTTTTGAGATGTATTCGTCCATAGCCACCCTAGAGGCATTTCACTGTCAAAAAATTACCCGGCCAGCCCATTATACGCGGCCACAAATTGGACGTAAGTAGAGCCTGGAACCAAACGGACCCTAACATGTTGCTAAATTCCAGGTTGTGATAGATCTATTTCATTGATGGCCCCTTTTAAGATGTATTCGTCCATAGCCACCCTAGAGGCATTTCACTGTCAAAATATTACCCGGCCAGCCCAGTATACGCGGCCACAAATTGGGCGTAAGTAGAGCCTGGAACCAAACGGACCATAAAATGTGTGCGAAATTCCACATTGTGAGAGATCTATGTCATTAGTTGCCTCTTTTAAGATGTATTCGTCCATAGCCACCCTAGAGGCATTTCACTGTCAAAAAATTACCCCGCCAGCCCATTATACGCGGCCACAAATTGGGCGTAAGTAGAGCCTGGAACCAAACGGACCCTAAAATGTTGCGAAATTTCATGTTGTGAGAAATCTATGTCATTAATGGACCCTTTTGAGATGTATTCGTCCATAGCCACCCTAGAGGCATTTCACTGTCAAAAAATTACCCGGCCAGCCCATTATACGCGGCCACAAATTGGGCGTAAGTAGAGCCTGGAACCAAACGGACCCTAAAATTTTGCTAAATTCCACATTGTGAGAGATCTATGTCATTAGTGGCCTCTTTTAAGATGTATTCGTCCATAGCCACCCTAGAGGCATTTCACTGTCAAAAAATAACCCCGCCAGCCCATTATACGCGGCCACAAATTGGGCGTAAGTAGAGCCTGGAACCAAACGGACCCTAAAATGTTGCGAAATTTCAGGTTGTGAGCGATCTATGTCATTAATGGACACTTTTGAGATGTATTCGTCCATAGCCACCCAAGAGGCATTTCACTGTCAAAAAATTACCCGGCCAGCCCATTATACGCGGCCACAAATTGGGCGTAAGTAGAGCCTGGAACCAAACGGACCATAACATGTTGCTAAATTCCAGGTTGTGATAGATCTATTTCATTGATGGCCCCTTTTAAGATGTATTCGTCCATAGCCACCCTAGAGGCATTTCACTGTCAAAAAATTACCCGGCCAGCCCATTATACGCGGCAACAAATTGTTGGCGTAAGTAGAGCCTGGAACCAAACGGACCCTAAAATGTTGCGAAATTTCAGGTTGTGAGAGATCTATGTCATTAATGGACCCTTTTGAGATGTATTCGTCCATAGCCACCCTAGAGGCATTTCACTGTCAAAAAATTACCCTGCCAGCCCATTATACGCGGCCACAAATTGGGCGTAAGTAGAGCCTGGAACCAAACGGACCATAAAATGTGTGCGAAATTCCACATTGTGAGAGATCTATGTCATTAATGGCCCCTTTTAAGATGTATTCGTCCATAGCCACCCTAGAGGCATTTCACTGTGAAAAAAGAACCCGGCCAACCCATTATACGCGGCCACAAATTGGGCGTAAGTAGATCCTGGAACCAAACGGACCCTAAAATGTTGCGAAATTCCACATTGTGAGAGAACTATGTCATTGGGGGTCCCTTTTAGGATGTATTCGTCCATAGCCACCCTAGAGGCAAATCTATATCAAAAAATTACCCCGCCAGCCCATTATACGCGGCCACAAATTGGGCGTAAGTAGAGCCTGGAAACAAACGGACCATAAAATGTTGCGAAATTCCACATTGTGAGAGAACTATGTCATTGGGTGTCCCCTTTAAGATGTATTCGCCCATAGCCACCCTAGAAGCAAATCTCTGTCAAAATGTACGTGGTCATCCCATTATACGCGGCCACAATTTTGGCGTAAGTAGATCCTGGAACCAAACGGACCCTAAAATGTTGCGAAATTCCACATTGTGAGAGAACTATATCATTGGGGGTCCCTTTTAAGGTGAATTCGTCCATAGACACCCTAGAGGCATTTCACTGTCAAAAAATTACCCGGCCAGCCCATTATACGCGGCCACAAATTGGGCGTAAGTAGAGCCTGGAACCAAACGGACCATAAAATGTTGCTAAATTCCAGGTTGTGAGAGATCTATGTCATCAATGGACCATTTTGAGATGTATTCGTCCATAGCCACCCTAGAGACATTTCACTGTCAAAAAATTAGTGGCCAGCCCATTATACGCGGCCACAAATTGGGCGTAAGTAGAGCCTGGAACCAAACGGACAATAAAATGTTGCTAAATTCCAGGTTGTGATAGATCTATTTCATTGATGGCCCCTTTTAAGATGTATTCGTCCATAGCCACCCTAGAGGCATTTCACTGTCAAAAAATTACCCGGCCAGCCCATTATAGGCGGCCACAAATTGGGCGTAAGTAGAGCCTTGGACCAAACGGACCATAAAATGTTGCGAAATTTCAGGTTGTGAGAGATCTATGTCATTAATGGACCCTTTTGAGATGTATTCGTCCATAGCCACCCTAGAGGCATTTCACTGTCAAAAAATTACCCCGCCAGCCCATTATACGCGGCCACAAATTGGGCGTAAGTAGAGCCTGGAACCAAACGGACCCTAAAATGTTGCGAAATTACATGTTGTGAGAAATCTATGTCATTAATGGACCCTTTTGAGATGTATTCGTCCATAGCCACCCTAGAGGCATTTCACTGTCAAAAAATTACCCGGCCAGCCCATTATACGCGGCCACAAATTGGGCGTAAGTAGAGCCTGGAACCAAACGGACCCTAGAATTTTGCTAAATTCCACATTGTGGGAGATCTATGTCATTAATGGCCCCTTTTAAGATGTATTCGTGCATAGCCACCCTAGAGGCATTTCACTGTCAAAAAATAACCCCGCCAGCCCATTATACGCGGCCACAAATTGGGCGTAAGTAGAGCCTGGAACCAAACGGACCTAAAATGTTGCGAAATTTCAGGTTGTGAGAGATCTATGTCATTAATGGACACTTTTGAGATGTATTCGTCCATAGCCACCCAAGATGCATTTCACTTTCAAAAAATTACCCGGCCAGCCCATTATACGCGGCCACAAATTGGGCGTAAGTAGAGCCTGGAACCAAACGGACCATAAAATGTTGCTAAATTCCAGGTTGTGATAGATCTATTTCATTGATGGCCCCTTTTAAGATGTATTCGTCCATAGCCACCCTAGAGGCATTTCACTGTAAAAAAATTACCCGGCCAGCCCATTATACGCAGCCACAAATTGGGCGTAAGTAGAGCCTGGAACCAAACGGACCCTAAAATGTTGCGAAATTTCAGGTTGTGAGAGATCTATGTCATTAATGGACCCTTTTGAGATGTATTCGTCCATAGCCACCCTAGAGGCATTTCACTGTCAAAAAATTACCCTGCCAGCCCATTATACGCGGCCACAAATTGGGCGTAAGTAGAGCCTGGAACCAAACGGACCATAAAATGTGTGCGAAATTCCACATTGTGAGAGATCTATGTCATTAATGGCCCCTTTTAAGATGTATTCGTCCATAGCCACCCTAGAGGCATTTCACTGTCAAAAAAGAACCCGGCCAACCCATTATACGCGGCCACAAATTGGGCGTAAGTAGATCCTGGAACCAAACGGACCCTAAAAAGTTGCGAAATTCCACATTGTGAGAGAACTATGTCATTGGGGGTCCCTTTTAAGATGTATTCGTCCATAGCCACCCTAGAGGCAAATCTCTGTCAAAAAATTACCCCGCCAGCCCATTATACGCGGCCACAAATTGGGCGTAAGTAGAGCCTGGAAACAAACGGACCATAAAATGTTGCGAAATTCCACATTGTGAGAGAACTATATCATTGGGTGTCCCTTTTAAGATGTATTCGTCCATAGCCACCCTAGAAGCAAATCTCTGTCAAAATGTACGTGGCCATCCCATTATACGCGGCCACAATTTGGGCGTAAGTAGATCCTGGAACCAAACGGACCCTAAAATGTTGCAAAATTCCACATTGTGAGAGAACTATGTCATTGTGGGTCCCTTTTAAGATGTATTCGTCCATAGCCGCCATAGAGGTATTTCACTGTCAAAAAATTACCCGGCCAGCCCATTATACGCGGCCACAAATTGGGCGTAAGTAGAGCCTGGAACCAAACGGACCATAAAATGTTGTTAAATTCCAGGTTGTGAGAGATCTATGTCATTAATGGACCATTTTGAGATGTATTCGTCCATAGCCACCCTAGAGACATTTCACTGTCAAAAAATTAGCCGGCCAGCCCATTATACGCGGCCACAAATTGGGCGTAAGTAGAGCCTGGAACCAAACGGACAATAAAATGTTGCTAAATTCCAGGTTGTGATAGATCTATTTCATTGATGGCCCCTTTTAAGATGTATTCGTCCATAGCCACCCAAGAGGCATTTCACTGTCAAAAAATTACCCGGCCAGCCCATTATACGCGGCGACAAATTGGGCGTAAGTAGAGCCTGGGACCAAACGGACCATAAAATGTTGCGAAATTTCAGGTTGTGATAGATCTATGTCATTAATGGACCCTTTTGAGATGTATTCGTCCATAGCCACCCTAGAGGCATTTCACTGTCAAAAAATTACCCCGCCAGCCCATTATACGCGGCCACAAATTGGGCGTAAGTAGAGCCTGGAACCAAACGGACCCTAAAATGTTGCGAAATTTCATGTTGTGAGAAATCTATGTCATTAATGGACCCTTTTGAGATGTATTCGTCCATAGCCACCCTAGAGGCATTTCACTGTCAAAAAATTACCCGGCCAGCCCATTATACGCGGCCACAAATTGGGCGTAAGTAGAGCCTGGAACCAAACGGACCCTAGAATTTTGCTAAATTCCACATTGTGGGAGATCTATGTCATTAATGGCCCCTTTTAAGATGTATTCGTGCATAGCCACCCTAGTGGCATTTCACTGTCAAAAAATAACCCCGCCAGCCCATTATACGCGGCCACAAATTGGGCGTAAGTAGAGCCTGGAACCAAACGGACCTAAAATGTTGCGAAATTTCAGGTTGTGAGAGATCTATGTCATTAATGGACACTTTTGAGATGTATTCGTCCATAGCCACCCAAGATGCATTTCACTTTCAAAAAATTACCCGGCCAGCCCATTATACGCGGCCACAAATTGGGCGTAAGTAGAGCCTGGAACCAAACGGACCATAAAATGTTGCTAAATTCCAGGTTGTGATAGATCTATTTCATTGATGGCCCCTTTTAAGATGTATTCGTCCATAGCCACCCTAGAGGCATTTTACTGTAAAAAAATTACCCGGCCAGCCCATTATACGCGGCCACAAATTGGGCGTAAGTAGAGCCTGGAACCAAACGGACCCTAAAATGTTGCGAAATTTCAGGTTGTGAGAGATCTATGTCATTAATGGACCCTTTTGAGATGTATTCGTCCATAGCCACCCTAGAGGCATTTCACTGTCAAAAAATTACCCTGCCAGCCCATTATACGCGGCCACAAATTGGGCGTAAGTAGAGCCTGGAACCAAACGGACCATAAAATGTGTGCGAAATTCCACATTGTGAGAGATCTATGTCATTAATGGCCCCTTTTAAGATGTATTCGTCCATAGCCACCCTAGAGGCATTTCACTGTCAAAAAAGAACCGGCCAACCCATTATACGCGGCCACAAATTGGGCGTAAGTAGATCCTGGAACCAAACGGACCCTAAAAAGTTGCGAAATTCCACATTGTGAGAGAACTATGTCATTGGGGGTCCCTTTTAAGATGTATTCGTCCATAGCCACCCTAGAGGCAAATCTCTGTCAAAAAATTACCCCGCCAGCCCATTATACGCGGCCACAAATTGGGCGTAAGTAGAGCCTGGAAACAAACGGACCATAAAATGTTGCGAAATTCCACATTGTGAGAGAACTATGTCATTGGGTGTCCCTTTTAAGATGTATTCGTCCATAGCCACCCTAGAAGCAAATCTCTGTCAAAATGTACGTGGCCATCCCATTATACGCGGCCACAATTTGGGCGTAAGTAGATCCTGGAACCAAACGGACCCTAAAATGTTGCAAAATTCCACATTGTGAGAGAACTATGTCATTGGGGGTCCCTTTTAAGATGTATTCGTCCATAGCCACCATAGAGGTATTTCACTGTCAAAAAATTACCCGGCCAGCCCATTATACGCGGCCACAAATTGGGCGTAAGTAGAGCCTGGAACCAAACGGACCATAAAATGTTGTTAAATTCCAGGTTGTGAGAGATCTATGTCATTAATGGACCATTTTGAGATGTATTCGTCCATAGCCACCCTAGAGACATTTCACTGTCAAAAAATTAGCCGGCCAGCCCATTATACGCGGCCACAAATTGGGCGTAAGTAGAGCCTGGAACCAAACGGACAATAAAATGTTGCTAAATTCCAGGTTGTGATAGATCTATTTCATTGATGGCCCCTTTTAAGATGTATTCGTCCATAGCCACCCTAGAGGCATTTCACTGTCAAAAAATTACCCGGCCAGCCCATTATACGCGGCGACAAATTGGGCGTAAGTAGAGCCTGGGACCAAACGGACCATAAAATGTTGCGAAATTTCAGGTTGTGATAGATCTATGTCATTAATGGACCCTTTTGAGATGTATTCGTCCATAGCCACCCTAGAGGCATTTCACTGTCAAAAAATTACCCCGCCAGCCCATTATACGCGGCCACAAATTGGGCGTAAGTAGAGCCTGGAACCAAACGGACCCTAAAATGTTGCGAAATTTCATGTTGTGAGAAATCTATGTCATTAATGGACCCTTTTGAGACGTATTCGTCCATAGGCACCCTAGAGGCATTTCACTGTCAAAAAATTACCCGGCCAGCCCATTATACGCGGCCACAAATTGGGCGTAAGTAGAGCCTGGAACCAAACGGACCCTAAAATTTTGCTAAATTCCACATTGTGAGAGATCTATGTCATTAGTGGCCTCTTTTAAGATGTATTCGTCCATAGCCACCCTAGAGGCATTTCACTGTCAAAAAATAACCCCGCCAGCCCATTATACGCGGCCACAAATTGGGCGTAAGTAGAGCCTGGAACCAAACGGACCTAAAATGTTGCGAAATTTCAGGTTGTGAGAGATCTATGTCATTAATGGACACTTTTGAGATGTATTCGTCCATAGCCACCCAAGAGGCATTTCACTGTCAAAAAATTACCCGGACAGCCCATTATACGCGGCCACAAATTGGGCGTAAGTAGAGCCTGGAACCAAACGGACCCTAAAATGTTGCGAAATTTCATGTTGTGAGAAATCTATGTCATTAATGGACCCTTTTGAGACGTATTCGTCCATAGGCACCCTAGAGGCATTTCACTATCAAAAAATTACCCGGCCAGCCCATTATACGCGGCCACAAATTGGGCGTAAGTAGAGCCTGGAACCAAACGGACCCTAAAATGTTGCGAAATTTCAGGTTGTGAGAGATCTATGTCATTAATGGACCCTTTTGAGATGTATTAGTCCATAGCCACCCTAGAGGCATTTCACTGTCAAAAAATTACCCTGCCAGCCCATTATACGCGGCCACAAATTGGGCGTAAGTAGAGCCTGGAACCAAACGGACCCTAAAATGTTGCTAAATTTCAGGTTGTGAGAGATCTATGTCATTAATGGACCCTTTTGAGATGTATTCGTCCATAGCCACCCTAGAGGCATTTCACTGTCAAAAAATTACCCGGCCAGCCCATTATACGCGGCCACAAATTGGGCGTAAGTAGAGCCTGGGACCAAACGGACCATAAAATGTTGCGAAATTTCAGGTTGTGAGAGATCTATGTCATTAATGGACCCTTTTGAGATGTATTCGTCCATAGCCACCCTAGAGGCATTTCACTGTCAAAAAATTACCCGGCCAGCCCATTATACGCGGCCACAAATTGGGCGTAAGTAGAGCCTGGAACCAAACGGACCCTAAAATGTTACGAAATTTCAGGTTGTGAGAGATCTATGTCATTAATGGCCCCTTTTAAGATGTATTCGTCCATAGCCACCCTAGAGGCATTTCACTGTCAAAAAAGAACCCGGCCAGCCCATTATACACGGCCACAAATTGGGCATAAGTAGAGCCTGGAACCAAACGGACCATAAAATGTGTGCGAAATTCCACATTGTGAGAGATCTATGTCATTAATGGCCCCTTTTAAGATGTATTCGTACATAGCCACCCTAGAGGCATTTCACTGTCAAAAAATTACCCGGCCAGCCCATTATACGCGGCCACAAATTGGGCGTAAGTAGAGCCTGGAACCAAACGGACCATAAAATGTTGCTAAATTCCAGGTTGTGATAGATCTATTTCATTGATGGCCCCTTTTAAGATGTATTCGTCCATAGCCACCCTAGAGGCATTTCACTGTCAAAAAATTACCCGGCCAGCCCATTATACGCGGCCACAAATTGGGCGTAAGTAGAGCCTGGGACCAAACGGACCCTAAAATGTTGCGAAATTTCAGGTTGTGAGAGATCTATGTCATTAATGGACCCTTTTCGGATGTATTCGTCCATAGCCACCCTAGAGGCATTTCACTGTCAAAAAATTACCCGGCCAGCCCATTATACACGGCCACAAATTGGGCGTAAGTAGATCCTGGAACCAAACGGACCCTAAAATTATTGCGAAATTCCACATTGTGAGAGAACTATGTCATTGGGGGTCCCCTTTAAGATGTATTCGTCCATAGCCACCCTAGAGGCAACTCTCTGTGAAAAAATTACCCCGCCAGCCCATTATACGCGGCCACAAATTGGACATAAGTAGAGCCTGGAAACAAACGGACCATAAACTGTTGCTAAATTCCAGGTTGTGATAGATCTATTACATTGATTGCCCCTTTTAAGATGTATTCGTCCATAGCCACCCTAGAGGCATTTCACTGTCAAAAAAGTACCCGGCCAGCCCATTATACACGGCCACAAATTGGGCATAAGTAGAGCCTGGAACCAAACGGACCATAAAATGTGTGCGAAATTCCACATTGTGAGAGATCTATGTCATTAATGGCCCCTTTTAAGATGTATTCGTCCATAGCCACCCTAGAGGCATTTCACTGTCAAAAAATTACCCGGCCAGCCCATTATACGTGGCCACAAATTGGGCGTAAGTAGATCCTGGAACCAAACGGACCCTAAAATATTGCGAAATTCCACATTGTGAGAGAACTATGTCATTGGGGGTCCCTTTTAAGATGTATTCGTCCATAGCCACCCTAGAGGCAAATCTCTGTCAAAATATTACCCCGCCAGCCCATTATACGCGGCCACAAATTGGGCGTAAGTAGAGCCTGGAAACAAACGGACCATAAAATGTTGCTAAATTCCAGGTTGTGATAGATCTATTTCATTGATTGCCCCTTTTAAGATGTATTCGTCCATAGCCACCCTAGAGGCATTTCACTGTCAAAAAATTACCCGGCCAGCCCATTATACGCGACCACAAATTGGGCGTAAGTAGAGCCTGGAACCAAACGGACCATAAAATGTGTGCGAAATTCCACATTGTGAGAGATCTATGTCATTAATGGCCCCTTTTAAGATGTATTCGTCCATAGCCACCCTAGAGGCATTTCACTGTCAAAAAATTACCCGGCCAACCCATTATACGCGGCCACAAATTGGGCGTAAGTAGATCCTGGAACCAAACGGACCCTAAAATTATTGCGAAATTCCACATTGTGAGAGAACTATGTCATTGGGGGGTCCCTTTTAAGATGTATTCGTCCATAGCCACCCTAGAAGCAAATCTCTGTTAAAATGTACCTGGCCATCCCATTATATGCGGCCACAAATTGGGCGTAAGTAGATCCTGGAACCAAACGGACCCTAAAATGTTGCGAAATTCCACATTGTGAGAGAACTATATCATTGGGGGTCCCTTTTAAGATGCATTCGTCCATAGCCACCCTAGAGGCATTTCACTGTCAAAAAATTACCCGGCCAGCCCATTATACGCGGCCACAAATTGGGCGTAAGTAGAGCCTGGAACCAAACGGACCGTAAAATGTTGCTAAATTCCAGGTTGTGATAGATCTATTTCATTGATGGCCCCTTTTAAGATGTATTCGTCCATAGCCACCCTAGAGGCATTTCACTGTCAAGAAATTACCCGGCCAGCCCATTATACGCGCCCACAAATTGGGCGTAAGTAGAGCCTGGAACCAAACGGACCCTAAAATGTTGCTAAATTTCAGGTTGTGAGAGATCTATGTCATTAATGGACCCTTTTGAGATGTATTCGTCCATAGCCACCCTAGAGGCATTTCACTGTCAAAAAATTACCCGGCCAGCCCATTATACGCGGCCACAAATTGGGCGTAAGTAGAGCCTGGGACCAAACGGACCATAAAATGTTGCGAAATTTCAGGTTGTGAGAGATCTATGTCATTAATGGACCCTTTTGAGATGTATTCGTCCATAGCCACCCTAGAGGCATTTCACTGTCAAAAAATTACCCGGCCAGCCCATTATACGCGGCCACAAATTGGGCGTAAGTAGAGCCTGGAACCAAACGGACCCTAAAATATTGCGAAATTCCATATTGTGAGAGAACTGAATATATTTAGTGAGTTCAGTTCCGTGGAAAAAGAATCCACACCGGTAATCGACCATACAAGTGTGGCGTGGTTTGAATAGCTTCCAGTCATACCAGCACAAGAGAAATCACAGTCAATCGCCCATACACGTGTGACGTGTACCAAAAGGCACTTAGTGAGTCCGGTTTCGTGGCAAAAGAATCCACACCGGTGGTAATCGACCACATGAATGTGACGTGGTTCGAATAGCCTTCAGTCAGAGCAACACAAGATAGTTTACAGAGTCAGTCGCCCGTACAAGTGTGACGTGTACCAGAAGGCATTTAGTGAGTCAGTTTCCCTGCCTAAGCATATGAACACATAGGTTATCATTCATACGAGTATTCATGACTGTTCCCAGTCAACCCACACTGTTGAATGCCCTTACAGGTTCGACGTTTGATGGAAGATTGGTGTGACATTGAGTCAGACAAGACTGGAGACATTTTAAGGAAATATACATGTTGCCATGTTACTGGACTGACAGAACGTCTTCAGATACACATCGGGTCACCAACGTGGATTCTCTTATGTATTGTAAGACTCACGGTCACGGCGAACTTCTTCTATCAAATTTCGCACCTATAAGGTCGTTCACCAGTGTGGATCGTCAGGTTGCCGGACTGACTGGGAACAAAATTGCATGCTAATTAGGTCCGTTTGGTTCCAGGATCTACTTACGCCCAATTTGTGGCCGCGTATAATGGGTTGGCCGGGTACTTTTTTCACAGTGATATGCCTCTAGGGTGGCTATGGACGAATACATCTTAAAAGGGGCAATCAATTAAATAGATCTATCACAACCTGGAATTTAGCAACATTTTATGGTCCGTTTGTTTCCAGGCTCTACTTACGCCCAATTTGTGGCCGCGTATAATGGGCTGGCGGGGTAATTTTTTGACAGAGATTTGCCTCTAGGGTGGCTATGGACGAATACATCTTAAAAGGGACCCCCAATGACATAGTTCTCTCACAATGTGGAATTTCGCAATATTTTAGGGTCCGTTTGGTTCCAGGATCTACTTACGCCCAATTTGTGGCCGCGTATAATGGGTTGGCCGGGTAATTTTTTGACAGTGAAATGCCTCTAGGGTGGCTATGGACGAATACATCTTAAAAGGGGCCATTAATGACATAGATCTCTCACAATGTGGAATTTCGCACACATTTTAGGGTCCGTTTGGTTCCAGGCTCTACTTATGCCCAATTTGTGGCCGTGTATAATGGGCTGGCCGGGTACTTTTTTGACAGTGAAATGCCTCTAGGGTGGCTATGGACGAATACATCTTAAAAGGGGCAATCAATGAAATAGATCTATCACAACCTGGAATTTAGCAACATTTTATGGTCCGTTTGTTTCCAGGCTCTACTTACGCCCAATTTGTGGCCGCGTATAATGGGCTGGCGGGGTAATTTTTTGACAGAGATTTGCCTCTAGGGTGGCTATGGACGAATACATCTTAAAAGGGACCCCCAATGACATAGTTCTCTCACAATGTGGAATTTCGCAACATTTTAGGGTCCGTTTGGTTCCAGGATCTACTTACGCCCAATTTGTGGCCGCGTATAATGGGTTGGCCGGGTACTTTTTTCACAGTGAAATGCCTCTAGGGTGGCTATGGACGAATACATCTTAAAAGGGGCCATTAATGACATAGATCTCTCACAATGTGGAATTTCGCACACATTTTATGGTCCGTTTGGTTCCAGGCTCTACTTACGCCCAATTTGTGGCCGCGTATAATGGGCTGGCAGGGTAATTTTTTGACAGTGAAATGCCTCTAGGGTGGCTATGGACGAATACATCTCAAAAAGGTCCATTAATGACATAGATCTCTCACAACCTGAAATTTCGCAATAGTTTAGGGTCCGTTTGGTTCCAGGCTCTACTTACGCCCAGTTTGTGGCCGCGTATAATGGGCTGGCCGGGTAATTTTTTGACAGTGAAATGCCTCTAGGGTGGCTATGGACGAATACATCTTAAAAGGGGCCATCAATGAAATAGATCTATCACAACCTGGAATTTAGCAACATTTTATGGTCCGTTTGGTTCCAGGCTCTACTTACGCCCAATTTGTGGCCGCGTATAATGGGCTGGCCGGGTAATTTTTTGACAATGAAATGCCTCTTGGGTGGCTATGAACGAATACATCTCAAAAGGGTCCATTAATGACATAGATCTCTCACAACGTGAAATTTCGCAACAGTTTACGGTCCGTTTGTTTCCAGGCTCTACTTACGCCCAATTTGTGGCCGCGTATAATGGGCTGGCGGGGTAATTTTTTGACAGAGATTTGCCTCTAGGGTGGCTATGGACGAATACATCTTAAAAGGGACCCCCAATGACATAGTTCTCTCACAATGTGGAATTTCGCAACATTTTAGGGTCCGTTTGGTTCCAGGATCTACTTACGCCCAATTTGTGGCCGCGTATAATGGGTTGGCCGGGTACTTTTTTCACAGTGAAATGCCTCTAGGGTGGCTATGGACGAATACATCTTAAAAGGGGCCATCAATGACATAGATCTCTCACAATGTGGAATTTCGCACACATTTTATGGTCCGTTTGGTTCCAGGCTCTACTTACGCCCAATTTGTGGCCGCGTATAATGGGCTGGCAGGGTAATTTTTTGACAGTGAAATGCCTCTAGGGTGGCTATGGACGAATACATCTCAAAAAGGTCCATTAATGACATAGATCTCTCACAACCTGAAATTTCGCAATAGTTTAGGGTCCGTTTGGTTCCAGGCTCTACTTACGCCCAATTTGTGGCCGCGTATAATGGGCTGGCCGGGTAATTTTTTGACAGTGAAATGCCTCTAGGGTGGCTATGGACGAATACATCTTAAAAGGGGCCATCAATGAAATAGATCTATCACAACCTGGAATTTAGCAACATTTTATGGTCCGTTTGGTTCCAGGCTCTACTTACGCCCAATTTGTGGCGGCGTATAATGGGCTGGCCGGGTAATTTTTTGACAATGAAATGCCTCTTGGGTGGCTATGGACGAATACATCTCAAAAGGGTCCATTAATGACATAGATCTCTCACAACGTGAAATTTCGCAACAGTTTACGGTCCGTTTGTTTCCAGGCTCTACTTACGCCCAATTTGTGGCCGCGTATAATGGGCTGGTGGGGTAATTTTTGACAGAGATTTGCCTCTAGGGTGGCTATGGACGAATACATCTTAAAAGGGACCCCCAATGACATAGTTCTCTCACAATGTGGAATTTCGCAACATTTTAGGGTCCGTTTGGTTCCAGGATCTACTTACGCCCAATTTGTGGCCGCGTATAATGGGTTGGCCGGGTACTTTTTTCACAGTGAAATGCCTCTAGGGTGGCTATGGACGAATACATCTTAAAAGGGGCCATTAATGCCATAGATCTCTCACAATGTGGAATTTCGCACACATTTTATGGTCCGTTTGGTTCCAGGCTCTACTTACGCCCAATTTGTGGCCGCGTATAATGGGCTGGCAGGGTAATTTTTTGACAGTGAAATGCCTCTAGGGTTGCTATGGACGAATACATCTCAAAAAGGTCCATTAATGGCATAGATCTCTCACAACCTGAAATTTCGCAATAGTTTAGGGTCCGTTTGGTTCCAGGCTCTACTTACGCCCAATTTGTGGCCGCGTATAATGGGCTGGCCGGGTAATTTTTTGACAGTGAAATGCCTCTAGGGTGGCTATGGACGAATACATCTTAAAAGGAGCCATCAATGAAATAGATCTATCACAACCTGGAATTTAGCAACATTTTATGGTCCGTTTGGTTCCAGGCTCTACTTACGCCCAATTTGTGGCCGCGTATAATGGGCTGGCCGGGTAATTTTTTGACAGTGAAATGCCTCTTGTGTGGCTATGGACGAATACATCTCAAAAGTGTCCATTAATGACATAGATCTCTCACAACCTGAAATTTCGCAACATTTTAGGGTCCGTTTGGTTCCAGGCTCTACTTACGCCCAATTTGTGGCCGCGTATAATGGGCTGGCGGGGTTATTTTTTGACAATGAAATGCCTCTAGGGTGGCTATGGACGAATACATCTTAAAAGAGGCCACTAATGACATAGATCTCTCACAATGTGGAATTTAGCAAAATTTTAGGGTCCGTTTGGTTCCAGGCTCTACTTACGCCCAATTTGTGGCCGCGTATAATGGGCTGGCCGGGTAATTTTTTGACAGTGAAATGCCTCTAGGGTGTCTATGGACGAATACATCTCAAAAGGGTCCATTAATGACATAGATTTCTCACAACATGAAATTTCGCAACATTTTAGGGTCCGTTTGGTTCCAGGCTCTACTTACGCCCAATTTGTGGCCGCGTATAATGGGCTGGCCGGGTAATTTTTTGACAGTGAAATGCCTCTAGGGTGGCTATGGACGAATACATCTTAAAAGGGGCCATCAATGAAATAGATCTACCACAACCTGGAATTTAGCAACATTTTAGGGTCCGTTTGGTTCCAGGCTCTACTTACGCCCAATTTGTGGCCGCGTATAATGGGCTGGCCGGGTAATTTTTTGACAGTGAAATGCCTCTAGGGTGGCTATGGACGAATACATCTCAAAAGGGTCCATTAATGACATAGATCTCTCACAACGTGAAATTTCGCAACAGTTTACGGTCCGTTTGTTTCCAGGCTCTACTTACGCCCAATTTGTGGCCGCGTATAATGGGCTGGCGGGGTAATTTTTTGACAGAGATTTGCCTCTAGGGTGCCTATGGACGAATGCATCTCAAAAGGGGCCATCAATGACATAGATATCTCACAATCCGAGGCTGAATTTGAATAAGGAGCCGAATAAGGAACAAGGAACAAGGAACTAAAAAGATTTGAATAAGGAGCCGAATAAGGAACAAGGAACAAGGAACTAAATTCATGGTGCTTGATATACCGAGATTTCAACAAGTATCGAAACATGTAGTGTTTCAGATTGGCCGTGCATGCATGTCTTCAGGCGGCAATCCGATAGCGCGAAGTGAGTATGTTACGATAAATAGAAAAAATAATAGTAGGTGGTAGGAATCCTACTGGTAGTACGATCGTAAAATAGTATAGCAGTGTGCAGCCAATTATAGAATGTTTTGTAGAGGGCCCAATATGCGCGTTATCCCTCCTATATATGCTCCATATATATAGCTTCAAATTTTGAAACTGATTCCCCATTACAATTAATTCCCAACTTTACAAGTACATGGTCAATATTCAATGATTTAATCTCCATGGACTGTGTGAAACCATAGCTGCGGCGTCTTGTATGTCCATGCAGTATTGCCCAGCGCTATAAGCTTTCTCAATATTTGATATGGCCAGTTCAAAGAAGATCGAGTGTGAAAGCCAATATTTTTATAAAATTGCTGAATTGTCGGTGTAAATACACGCATGATATCACCGAATGTCCCGCTAAGGCTGGCGGTGTTTGGATATGTAGTTCAATGTTTGTTCCGACCAAAATTAACAGTTTACCTCCACGACCTCAATGTGAAATTTCAACAGGTGTTTCACAAGCAACTCTATGAAACTTGTGATGATATACACATCGACGAATCACACGTAAATTATAACATACCAACTCTATTCCGAGTGTTGCTGCAAGTTAAATAGATCGTGTCATGAATATCTACACTGTGGCCACGCCCGTAGAGACAATGCATACTCCACCAGTTCAAAACATGGGAACTGTTGGATTTTCTGACAAGGAATTTTAGAACATTGAAAAAAAAACAATAAGGCAAGTAATATATTTCTTAATTAATACCTGTTCCTTTATAATATATGTCAAAGTAGGTGAATGTCCCAGCTCGAGATTGCATGATTTATGTGCCTTGTTGAGATAATTTTACTTTGCGTCGCTTACAATTATGGAATTTCTGCCAGGTAAGCTATTCCGTGTTTATTGCGCTATCGGATCACAAGTCGCAAAAAACATATAATCTCGAGCCGGGACAACACCTACTGTAAACAAGATTACTAAGGAACAAGTTTTAAAATAGGAATATATTCCCTGCGTTGTTTGTTCAATGTTATATTATTGAACTTTGCACACAATTTCCATTTTTACTAACACAATTGTAGTCTAATGGCCTAATTAGTCGCTTCGACTATAAACTATTTCTTGGTCGCTATGACTAACATCACCCTAGTCATTGTGACTAATATACTGGCTTACTCATTATGATTAAGCTAAGTTAGTCATCCTGTGAATGAACAAACAGTTGACTAACTTTTGTTCTTCAGTGTTCCACGAGCTTCCGACCCTTCTAAGGGTCTTTATCGACTGTCACTACACTTGAGAAAGACACATAGAAGGGTCGGAAGCTAATGGAATAAGGTGTTACAATCTTATTTACATTATCAACAATAAAGAGTGTTCTGTTTTGTTTTTCTGATATGGTAAAATAAAGACAGTTTACCATTTAAATCAACCCTGAGCGGAACATAAAAACATATTTGGTTATCTTCAATGTTTTTCTATAATGATACCTTTTAGAAATATGACGTACATCCGAAGCGTTATGACTATTATATACCAATCAGAGGACCTAGCTGGACAGTAATCCACCACGACCCTAGCAATTACAGGGCCGGGAACATATATACGCGTCATTCGTTCGAAAATAGCGGCAAGATGTTTAAATCGAAGTGAGTATCCATCGTTTTGTTCTCTTATATAAAATAATTCATATAAAAATTAGCAAATGATCGAGCTATGAATCAAGTTTTGCAAGCTCAATATAAACACCATCCCCATATACAATTTAAATATGTTCGGTTGTGAAATTTGAAGTTTTGAACTCCAAAATGTATTTAAAAACAAAACTGATTTTGCAGTATTAATTTTTGGGATAGCTCATTGTTCATTAGTAGTCTAATAGCTTTCTGATATCTTTCGAAAATATAGAACAAACTTATGCTGGAATTCCCAGTCGTTATATATTGCCACCATGCAATATATCCCGCCATTTCTAGCAAATTATGACGTACAGTTTATCGGTCCTGAATTATATTATGAAAGATCTAAGCTAAAAGTGTGACCTAGAAAAAGTAGTGATGTAGTCACAAACTGTCTTGTTCCAGCCAAAAGCAAATACATGACTTAGAAGGTCAAATATCCTCTGTTTGTGATCGTAATCCTGGTGAAGAATATGCTATTACATTCAGTGAATCCCTGTAAACACGCAAGTAAATCATTCACTTGACCCAAAGGATCGAGTAACATACCCCTGGGTGCATATAAGACGTCCGGGGGTATACACAGGAAGAATTCGCATTTGAAGAAAGGATTAATTTTTAACAAATAGATAAAATGGTTTAAATGGTTACATGAATGATAATTTTCTCAGACCAGTCGGTGTGCTAGCTATCGTGTTTAGAATATCACTTGTTAGAGGTAAGGCTCAGGTATTTCCGGTTGATGCATAAGTGTGACCTAGAAAAAGTAATCCGAAAGAATTCAAGAGATCTATATTTGATTACTCAAAACGAGATGGCCATAAAAATAAACTCAGAACATATAGATTGTTTAAAAATGATTATATCTTAGAGACTTACTTAATAAACACAACATCTTTAAAAGATAGGATCAGTTTTACAAAACTCCGTGTTAGTGATCACAAACTCGCTATTGAAAAAGGTAGACATCATCAGCCTATAATTAAGGAGGGGAAGAGACTGTGCCTTAAATGCAGGACAGGTTCGGATATAGAAAATGAGTATCATTTCATTATGGAATGTCCACACTATTGCGATCTCAGAAATGAACTTTTCCAAATTGTTGGTAGATATCACAGCTATTTTACAAGTATGTCAAACGATCAGAAATTTAATCTTGTAATGAAAAATGATAACCCTGAAATAAGCAGCAAAATCAGCAACGTGGTCCGGCGCTTCTTTGATAAGCGCTCTGAATGAATATTATGCTTGCCATCACACAATAAAATACATATAGCTAGACATGCCATGTTCACATGTAATTGTTTATTAATTGTTTATTGTTTTATAACTATTTGTATCGTTAGCATACTGCCTTTATTGGTGTTTATGCAAATAAATCGTATCGTATCGTATCGTAAGTAAAAAGCTCCATGAATTCCGTTCCCAGTTCCCAGTTCCCAGTTCCCTATTCTCCTAAAATTACACTTTTCGTTACTAAATCGGCTGCGTAGCCAGAGTCATGGCGGCCACCCGGGAATCCTTGTATTTTCGTGCGGTGCCACCCAGCGGGCATCTATAGGAAAGTCACGCGACCATGCAGCCCCTTCCAAATTTTCTAACATTGGGCTGAAGTCGACTTTCCTATAGTTGCCCGCGGGGTGGCACCGCACGAAAATACAAGGATTCCCGGGTTGCCACCATGACTCAGGATACGGCAGCCGATTTAGTAACGAAAAGTGCTATTTTGACACCCCATGCACGACTTCAGCCCAATTTTAGAAAATTTGGAAGGGGCTGCATGGTCGCGTGACTTTCCTATAGTTGCCCGCGGGGTGGCACCGCACGAAAATACAAGGATTCCCGGGTGACCACCATGACTGAGGATACGGCAGCCGATTTAGTAACGAAAAGTGCTATTTTGACACCCCATGCACGACTTCAGCCCAATTTTAGAAAATTTGGAAGGGGCTGCATGGTCGCGCGACTTTCCTATAGTTGCCCGCGGGGTGGCACCGCACGAAAATACAAGGATTCCCGGGTTGCCACCATGACTCAGGATACGGCAGCCGATTTAGTAACGAAAAGTGCTATTTTGACACCCCATGCACGACTTCAGCCCAATTTTAGAAAATTTGGAAGGGGCTGCATGGTCGCGTGACTTTCCTATAGTTGCCCGCGGGGTAGCACCGCACGAAAATACAAGGATTCCCGGGTTGCCACCATGACTCATGATACGGCAGCCGATTTAGTAACGAAAAGTGCTATTTTGACATCCCATGCACGACTTCAGCCCAATTTTAGAAAATTTGGAAGGGGCTGCATGGTCGCGTGACTTTCCTATAGTTGCCCGCGGGGTGGCACCGTACGAAAATACAACGATTCCCGGGTGGCCGCCATGACTCAGGATACGGCAGCCGATTTAGTAACGAAAAGTGTTATTTTGACACCCATGCACGACTTCAGCCCAATTTTATAAAATTTGGAAGGGGCTGCATGGTCGCGTGACTTTCCTATAGTTGCCCGCGGGGTGGCACCGCACGAAAATACAAGGATTCCCGGGTTGCCACCATGATTCAGGATACGACAGCCGATTTAGTAACGAAAAGTGCTATTTTGACACCCCATGCACGACTTCAGCCCAATTTTAGAAAATTTGGAAGGGGCTGCATGGTCGCGTGACTTTCCTATAGTTGCCCGCGGGGTGGCACCGTACGAAAATACAAGGATTCCCGGGTGGCCGCCATGACTCAGGATACGGCAGCCGATTTAGTAACGAAAAGTGTTATTTTGACACCCATGCACGACTTCAGCCCAATTTTATAAAATTTGGAAGGGGCTGCATGGTCGCGTGACTTTCATATAGTTGCCCGCGGGGTGGCACCGCACGAAAATACAAGGATTCCCGGGTTGCCACCATGATTCAGGATACGACAGCCGATTTAGTAACGAAAAGTGCTATTTTGACACCCCATGCACGACTTCAACCCAATTTTAGAAAATTTGGAAGGGGCTGCATGGTCGCGTGACTTTCCTATAGTTGCCCGCGGGGTGGCACCGCACGAAAATACAAGGATTCCCGGGTGGCCGCCATGACTCAGGATACGGCAGCCGATTTAGTAACGAAAAGTGCTATTTTGACACCCCATGCACGACTTCAGCCCAATTTTAGAAAATTTGGAAGGGGCTGCATGGTCGCGTGACTTTCCTATAGATGCCCGCTGGGTGGCACCGCACGAAAATACAAGGATTCCCGGGTGGCCGCCATGATTCTGGCTACGCAGCCGATTTAGTAACGAAAAGTGTAATTTTAGGAGAATAGGGAACTGGGAACTGGGAACGGAATTCATGGAGCTTAAGTAAAAATATCTCATGCATGATGTGATTCCATAAAGTTTCAATATCAACATTACATTTTCAATTGCAGTATCTATAATAAATATAGCATGACATGCATGGAGTTGACTCTGCGGTTATAGCGCCCAGTGGGGTGGGTATATTTCATCGAGTTGACACCAACACAAACTGTTTTACGGTTCAATGTCCATTCGAAAGTAGAAATTAATGGAAATAAAGTACAACTCGTTTACTGAGAACACATTATGATTATCCACTTTCCGATTAACAGTTTAAGAGAAACTTAAATGTCGCATGAATGTCTTGAAATCCAGTTCAATAAGCCGAAACGCGTAGTATTTAAAGACATATTATGTACTTATTCGGGTTCGTGAAACTAATAACTGGTGGAATATAGCATTCTAGTAACATCGCCGAAAATTTCAAACAAATGGACTTTACCACTCCATAGAAAACATCGTCTGAACTGCGCGCAATTGTAAATATTTACTTCTCGATTCTGGACGCAACTATCTGCGATAAGCCGGGGGGGGGGTAGCACAAAAGTTTGATCATACAGGGCCGGGTGGGTGCATGGGTCCGAAGAGGCCCGATTTTTTTTTTTCTATTCACATTTTTGCCCTTGTTTTAAGTTTTTTTCAAATATATTCATTAATAATTGTGTTCTAAGGCAGGTTATGGCCTTTACAGACACTTAGGAACAGGGTAGGTATAAGATATAAGTAATACAGGGGAGATCTTCCAAAAACATACCTATACCGGGCGGGGCGGGTGCATCTCAGAGGCCGGAAAAAAATTGATTGTGCAAATTGTTTTCAACCCACATTATGGACATTGTTTAAGTTGTTTTCACTAATAAATGTGTTCTAAAATAGATTATGACCTTAACCAACACTTAAGAACATATGTAAGTATAAGATAAAGTACTCTCTGGTGCCAAATAAAAGTGATGACTGAATAGGAGTGCTGGTTTGCATTTCACCTCAAATTAATATTGAATAGTGCCTGATAGTGCTGGCATTTTCACCCTGGCATGTCTAATGACCAAATAATACCAGTGCTGCAGAGTGCTGGCTAACAAAATACCTCAAATTAAAAAATAAACATGCCAGCCTGTTTATTTGGCTCCAAAGAGTGATACTTATATACTATATAACTGTCATTGCAGGTATGGCTATAAGGTGTTCTGATATGATGGTTGGTGGCACCTTTTTGGGAACAACAGTGAAGAAGTCATTAATTAGTAACTGGACTATTTATGTAAAAATTAAACACAATGTTGGCTTATTGGCACTATAAATATTACCTCACAATATCTGTGCATACTGTAGAATAAAACACTTTTTATTTCAAAATGTATTTTTCAATGTCGAAAACAACATCATAACTGTTGATAGTTTTTCAATTGTTTGATACTTTTGCCAGCATAAATAATATTTATCCTAATCAAATGAAATGATAACATCTGACTTTTCCAAGGAAATACTAAAACAATATGCACAGGTACTTTCGCAAGAAAGGCAAAATCAAATTAAACTTAAACAGTAAAATAAAATATGAAAATATACTTAATATAAATCTGATTAATACCGGTATTAAAGACATGTAATGCTGTGTATTAAAACGGACAATATAAATTTGATGGAAAATGAAAGTGATTTACTGTGTTATTAGTACAATGGCCATATTCCAGTTTTGTTCTTTATCCAACATTGTTGCTAAGAAGTAAATGACGTTTATACATCACAAGGTGTTATTTTTAAACAAATAATAAGTATTGTATATGCAGACGTGTGACACAAAACACTATAAGTACATTCCGTCATTAGTGGACCTAATTGAAATTCACAGTTCATAATATTTGGTAGTTTACTAAATGAATGAAATACTACCTGATACTACTGAATACTACCTCAAATTTTATTGTCAGTTACACATGTGATAAATGAAAACTCAATCACCTGGATTACTTACAAACACGGGCAAGGTATGGTTCAATCAGCGCTGGAAAATGGAAATACGGTGCCTGACATATGCAGAATGAGGTCCCCAAAGGGTGAGTTTAGTGATGCTCCCCCGCATAGCGGTCTAGCCTCACCACAATCACACTCTGGGGACCTGATTATGTTCAGACATTGATCAATAATGGAGAACTAGCTTCAGAATGATGTTCACAGAGTGTTAATTTAGTGAGGCTATATATAGCCTGTTATGCGAGGTAGCATCAGGAACACTTGGAATCTGCCAGAAACGGACCAATTCAAAACTTACCTTTGGTTCTGTTTGATTTGGTCTTGAATTTTTTTCTTATTTTTGGGGGTGGGTCCAATTTTTTTTTTTTTTTTTTGCACAAAAAGGGTGGGTGGGTAGCAAAGGGGCTGTAATTTTTGGGCCATGTATGTGTAATTTTGTTCACGACCCCCCCCCCTGGATAAGCTAACAAAAACGATTTCTGGAACTCTAAACGATTTCGCCACTGAGAGTCACTGTATTTATAAGAATCACGGTGTTTGTTGTCAATTTTGATATAATATTTGTAGAAAATACTACTTTGGGCAAGATTATTCTCCATTTCTATTTGATCACCCTATCGGAGTGTTTCACTTCACTTTAAGTTTTATTTCAAATACACGGAAACTGTATACCGCAAGGCGAATTCAACCGCATGTTGGCACTTCACGGGTTGACGTCGTTCTTGTCAAGAGATGGATGCGTTACATGGAGAACGGATACAAATTGGTCGGACATTTTTTGTGGAACTCGAATGTGTTCCACACCTAAAAATGTCAGACCAACTCGTATGAAGTTATATCGGAAGTCCATGGAATGCAACAAAATAAACATCATTTTCTTATATTTACACTCGATCAGCCAGAATAAAAGAGCGCTTAGCACCCATTTTAAACGATATTCTATAATACACTCCAACATCATGCTTCAGGTTTTGGGATGCCAACGGCAACTTCGATAATAAACAGTCTAATATTTTCTATATCTGGACGTTTCGTCCAAATAACTGCTGATGCCTCTGGAGCGATGCCCAACGCAAGCTAGCGAAGACTCAAATATGAGTTATTTTTAATGTGTTTCAATTATTTTTATTGATATGTTTGGAAGAATTTTCTTGAAAGAACTGAGATTTTTCAATTTACATCGATTACACAAAGCAACGTCATCTCTGTCGGTGTCGAATTATATATTCTAAAGCCGAGACACTGGCACAATTAACTCAGTAAAATTTCCAAGCTCAAATAATTAGCGACTGACAAGTGACAAATAATTGTAATTTTCCGATGAGTACGTTAATTAATATTGCTTCCTTATTCCGGAGCATTGCTAACGGAAACAGGGAGAGGTTATGAAAATATGTTAGCGGCAACAACGGGGCATAAAAGTCGACGACATGTTTGTTAAATTGATGACATTACCCCTATAATAACAATTATTCTTAGATCAAATTACCAGAATGCTGACGGTAAAATCCATACTGGAATTTCGCACTTTTTTAGAAGTCATATAATGCATTTGCAGTCTAGGTTAAATCCATTTTTTTTAAATCCTTGAGTGAAATGTTTTTCTGAGTGCATGTCAACGTATTGCAAACTAGAACCGACACATATATACGTGAACCCAGTTGGTTAATTTGGAGTATACCAATTTCGTCGCTGCATGCCTAGTATAGGGCCTTGCCAATCCGGGGTTTACACTTGAGATTCTGAGAATCAGGGGTGAGAATCGCGAATCGAATCTCGAATCGAATCACCATGCAGTGGTTGACTTGAAAGCTCTGCTTCTATGCTCTGGTGTAACTTAATAAACAGTCACAACACTGTCAGTGCCAAGTGTGACAGCCTTGGCGTGGAACACAGTGGAACAGTGGAAACAACTCGAAAATATCAACATCGGCCGGTTTTCGAAGATTAACAGACAGACAGTGTTCATATTATTCCAGAACGTCTACATTACATTTTGCTCACTTCAATTTGATTAAAATTATCGTGCACCATGTATGATCGGCGCACGTGATCGCCGCATCCAATCAGTTTGGAGCCAACGAGCTGGTACTTGTGGAACCCAATCTCTATGTTCTACAGCCATATAATACATTACCACAGTTAGGCACCCCATGGCTAATATGTACTCGAGAGGACCTATATGGATTGTTTAATCTAAGAGTTTATCCTTTAAATTGCTGTATGGGTCAAATCTGATAACATATTTGGGCGTAAAAGACTTGACCCCCCCCCCAGTGTAAATTGAAGTGCGAATGTTCACCCAAGATTCGCGCGATGGACGTCAAACATCTCTCTGTAAGGGAGTATACATAATTGCATTGATCCCAATGGACAATGGAGTGGACACTCTTCATAAACAATTTATTTGATTCGGATGTTGAAAATTTGTTTAGGAGACAGGAACACGTGTCTTCGGGTTTGTCGCATGGACGAGTCGTTAAGAACATGCAAGCGGCGAGTAATCCTCTCCAACCATCGCTCGTCGTGCGGACCGAAGACATGCTTTTGGTGGATTGGCGCCTTCCAAGATGTTAATCTCGCTAGATTGTTCGAGACACGTGCACAAAGAAGACGAGCGAAGAGAGCAATCACAAAACGGCAGCAGTGAGTCGTGTTGTGATCCCCAGGAATGAGTGGAAATCGCAGGGGACATCGGCTGAACGTTACTTGTTAATCCACTGCGCACCCATTCAACACAACATCTAAATGATCCACACACACAAAAAAAAAAAAAACGTTTTAAGGAGATACCGTTGTAATAGGCTAAAATGGGAACCTCGAATCACACCTGGGAAGATTTAGTGCGTTTATGGAACGTGGTCCCCGGCGGAGGTGGTGGGATTATGTATATATATATATATTTTTTCTAACCATGCATTATTTAGTATACGATGTGAGCTTTGATGACACACTACCTGTTTCTAAGTGGTCCTGATAATTTACCATGCTATTGTGGATCCTGCTGATGTAGCTGTGGTGTATTGGGACAAATTATTATGCTATTAAGAAAAGTACCGATATGTTTCTTAAATTGTCATTCCAGAGGTTTATGGCTAATCAGAGATTCTATAGGCATGCATATTCTAAAATATTTTGATAATGACTGCGATGGTTGTCGCAAGAGGATCACATGAGACATCCTGCTTACCTGTTTGCAACTACCAACGGATCATTTATTCAAATAATAAAACATATATATGTGTTCCTGAATGTTTTATACAGATAATGCCCCATCTTCTGTTCGTTTGGATAAGCGAAAAACCTCACAATCACAATTTGAGAAACAAAACTGTACTTGTTCTTAACACCATCATATTGCCCCACCAACATCATAACGACTTAATCAGCAGAACCTACCAACATCATAGACTCATAGCAACTTGGCAGGACAACTTAACCAAGGTGAGACGAAGAGTTGAAAAATTTCCTTCTTTGAATCAGTCATTAATCGGAAAATTCCGACCATATAGGGATATTTGGCCGGTATTTAAAACACAGAATAATGTATGAATCGGTGACGTTCGAGCCAAAAGGGCCGGGATTTATGCATTTTGGTATATGTGTAGTCAATCTGAGAGCGTGCAGTTAGAAACACAATATATACACACATGCAAGTATAATTATCGTAAATTAATAAGGAATTAAACACATGCAGAACTAGTCTCTTGTTAGTTTGAATGTGGCAAAACAATTTAAAATGTCCAGATACTGTTCGAAACCTTACTAATTTGCTATGATTCTGGCGGGTTCTGCTAAATTGCCATCATGTTGCTTGGTAGACCAGAGCAATGCTGTTGTGACAAAGTGCCGTTATTGTTTTTATAAAGTTGTAATTTTTGTGGTGTTTGGCTAATCCGAGCGATTTGAGCAAAAACAAGTGTCATGGTGGCGCTGCATGGTGTTTGAATAATGGTGGCGCTGGTGTTTTATAATGGTGGCGTTGGTGTTTTATAATGGTGGCGCTGGTGTTTTATAATGGTGGCGTTGGTGTTTTATAATGGTGGCGCTGGTGTTTGAATAATGGTGCCGTTGGTGTTTTATAATGGTGGCGCTGGTGTTTTATAATGGTGGCGCTGGTGTTTTATAATGGTGGCGTTGGTGTTTTATAATGGTGGCGCTGGTGTTTTATAATGGTGCCGCTGGTGTTTTATAATGGTGCCGCTGGTGTTTTATAATGGTGGCGCTGGTGTTTTATAATGGTGCCGTTGGTGTTTTATAATGGTGGCGCTGATGTTTTATAATGGTGGCGCTGGTGTTTTATAATGGTGGCGCTGGTGTTTTATAATGGTGCCGTTGGTGTTTTATAATGGTGGCGCTGGTGTTTTATAATGGTGGCGTTGGTGTTTTATAATGGTGGCGTTGGTGTTTTATAATGGTGCCGCTGGTGTTTTATAATGGTGGCGCTGGTGTTTTATAATGGTGCCGCTGGTGTTTTATAATGGTGGCGCTGGTGTTTTATAATGGTGGCGTTGGTGTTTTATAATGGTGCCGCTGGTGTTTTATAATGGTGCCGCTGGTGTTTTATAATGGTGGCGCTGGTGTTTTATAATGGTGGCGTTGGTGTTTTATAATGGTGGCGCTGGTGTTTTATAATGGTGCCGCTGGTGTTTTATAATGGTGGCGCTGGTGTTTTATAATGTTGGCGCTGGTGTTTTATAATGGTGCCGCTGGTGTTTTATAATGGTGGCGCTGGTGTTTTATAATGGTGGCGCTGGTGTTTTATAATGGTGGCGCTGGTGTTTTATAATGGTGCCGCTGGTGTTTTATAATGGTGGCGCTGGTGTTTTATAATGGTGGCGCTGGTGTTTTATAATGGTGGCGCTGGTGTTTTATAATGGTGCCGCTGGTGTTTTATAATGGTGGCGCTGGTGTTTTATAATGTTGGCGCTGGTGTTTTATAATGGTGCCGCTGGTGTTTTATAATGGTGCCGCTGGTGTTTTATAATGGTGGCGCTGGTGTTTTATAATGGTGGCGCTGGTGTTTTATAATGGTGCCGCTGGTGTTTTATAATGGTGGCGCTGGTGTTTTATAATGGTGGCATTGGTGTTTTATAATGGTGCCGCTGGTATTTTATAATGGTGGCGCTGGTGTTTTATAATGGTGGCGCTGGTGTTTTATAATGGTGGCGCTGGTGTTTTATAATGGTGGCGTTGGTGTTTTATAATGGTGCCGCTGGTGTTTTATAATGGTGGCGCTGGTGTTTTATAATGGTGGCGCTGGTGTTTTATAATGGTGGCGCTGGTGTTTTATAATGGTGGCGCTGGTGTTTTATAATGGTGCCGCTGGTGTTTTATAATGGTGGCGCTGGTGTTTTATAATGTTGGCGCTGATGTTTGAACAATGGTGGCGCTGGTGTTTTATAATGGTGGCGCGGATGTTTGAACAATGGTGGCGCTGGTGTTTTATAATGGTGGCGCGGGTGTTTGCAAAACGACATAAATAGCCATCTCAATTATGGTCGGTTTGCAACAATACAACCATTATTAAAATATTTCAAATATACACATTTATTTGAGTGGCTTTTCCTCGATTTGGTCTGATAAGCCAAACACCCCGAAAATTAATACTTTAAATAACGGTACTTTTCCTTAACAGCATTGATTTTGGCCTGCCAGTATCATAGCAATTCAGCACGATACATCGGCATCATGACAATAGGGAGGACCGCTTAACCTGGGGTGGATACATGGCCATTTCGATAAGAAATGAGTATTTGCTTACGCGCATTAATTGAAGCAATGAACACTGCTACAGATCGGTGTCTCCATAAATTTGATATAATTATGGTACGCCAGTACCATGCAGTAATCGTATATGATAACATATGTAGTTTCAGAGGAAGCGCATTGTGCTATTCTAATAACTACATGTAGATCCGTCATGTGTCAACATTCGAACCAACATTCAGACTGATATACGCAGCTGTTATATCGGTGAAAATGCTTCCCTTTTTAAGCATGTCCCCGTATAGCTCAGGTCGTTAGATCGTGGACACCACAATCGCAGTATGGGCTAAACAATTTTGGCCCGGGTTCTAACCCCGACATCCCTGGGCGACAATGGGGACCAATTTTCAAGCTTTATCTGAGCTGAAGAACACCTCATTAAAATGAATTGCATGCGACATTACGATCGATACATGGTAATTTCGATAAGAGGTAACAATTTGTTCACACCCATTAAAGTGATGAACGCTCATATTGAGTCGGTACCTCCATACATCTGATATACATATCATTGTTCTATGTTGCACACCATTTCAAAGAGGAAGCTTCAAACCTCAGATATTGACCTGATACAAATTCAGGAAAATGAACCAATTTTAAAGGGCCGTAACTCCACACACAATACGCGGATCTGGCCGGTTTTCAAAACATGATTTAAAGACAGGGTTAAAAGAACTAAGCGAAATATTCACATGGAAGGCCCGGGCTTCGCAACAGACTATATAAGTACAAGTGGTATGGACACGGAGACAATGAGTGTATTTCCGATCCGCCTCGAAAAAACATACTTTCAAAAATTCTTTCTGGTTTATTCAGAAAATATTGCCCAAAATGGCTATACTCAACAATGTGCGAATATGCAGCGGGCTACATGGCTGGCTATTGCATTGTAATTATCACCACCAATTGTCACGAAACTCCACCATAATAAATTGTCACGCCTACTATGCCATCGTTACTGTTGTACGTGTGTCCGCAGCCAACAATATGTCAGAACAATTGAAATCCTGTAAAGATGGCATATCTCTTCCTAAACACGTTTTATATATTTTCAGGTTATAAAATAATAAATATGAGTCGGAAGACATCTGTCCGAAAGGCTTCTATCAATTAATATTTATTTTATATCGATATTTTCTCATTTTATGCGATAATCTCTTTACTATTTTTAGTTTATTAAAATAGAGTTATGCCACATGTTACACCTTGAAGGAAACCGCAAAATGTCCCAAATTGATTGTATGAATATATTATACCAGAAAATTCACGAATACCTCCTGTGGCCGCAAATATATCAAAGATAAATGTCTTAGATTTCGGAAGTTCTGATACGCCAGTCTGTCCACAAATTTCTTATTTGCAAGCGTTTTTTTTAGGTTAATGGTCCATGGCTTCCAGAGATCATTACACATCCATATAGTTTATATATACGTGTATAACTGGGAGTCGTGGTCTCCAAAACACAGAGAAATCAAGTTTTTATTTACCGGCTGTTTTAAGTGTATACACTTTAAGTTAAAACCATATTTAGCTCTTTATATGTAAACTGTGCCCAATATTAGGGAATTACATATACCAATGCAATGTACAAGTTAGACAATTACCTAAATGAAAGTGTCAATGACACTGTAGCTCAATTTAGGTAGGGGAATAATTTAATGGTTGACAGTAAATGGAGGAATTAGGAAAGGTGCTAATTGAAATGTTTAAGTAAGACAAGATGTAAATGTGAAGATAGACCAGAAAATAAATATTGGTGGAAGTAGAACCTGTAGCCCGCGTCAACGGATTCAATTTTGAAATCTAAGATGGCCGCCAGCGGCCATCTTTTTTTGGCTGAATGACCCCCCAGATGATTCGTTCCCATCTGCATGTCAATATCAACATTCATGACAAGTTTCATAATGATCGGAACAGGGATATGGTCTGTAGGGTGTGCCAAAGGATTTAGTGATGCAAAGAGTAAATTCTAAAATGGCCACTGGCGGCCATGTTTTTTTGCCGAATGACCCCAAAATGACCGTTCCCATCTAAATGTCAATGTCAACATTCATGACAAATTTCATGAAGATCAAACAAACAGATCGGTCTATAACCCATGCTAATGGATTTTGTAGAAATATTTAGTCACACAAAGAGTAAAATCCAAAATGGCCATTGGTGGCCATATTTTTTTGCCGAATGACCCCAAAATGACTCGTTCCCATCAAGAGGTCACTCCGATGATCCGTATGAAGTTTGGTTATGATCAGATCAGGGATGTGGTATGTAGGGTGTGTCAAAGTATTTAGTGATGCAAAGTGTAAAATCCAATATGGCTGCCGGCGGCCCTGTTTTTTTGGCCAAATGACCCCAAAATGACTCGTTCCCATCTAGAGGTCACCCCGATGATCCATATGAAGTTTGGTGATGATCGGATCAGGGATGTGGTATGTAGGGTGTGTCAAAGGATTTTGTAATAAAAAGAGTAAAATCCAAGATGGCCGCCAGCGGCCATATTTTTTGGCCGATTGATCCTACTATGACTCGTTCCCATCTACATGTAAATGTCAACATTCATGACAAATTTTATGATGATCAGACAAACAGTACGGCATGTAGCCCGTGCCAATGGATTCAATTTTGAAATCCAAGATGGCCACCAGCGGCCATGTTTTTTGGCAGAATGACCCCAAAATGACTCGTTCCCATCTACATGCCAATGTCAACATTCATGACAAATTTCATAAAGATCCGACTAAAGATACGACCTGTAGCCCGCGCAAAAGTATTTAGTGATGCAAAGAGTAAAATCCAATATGGCTGCCGGCGGCCATGTTTTTTGGCCAAATGACCCCAAAATGACTCGTTCCCATCTAGAGGTCACCCCGATTATCCATATGAAGTTTGGTGATGATCGGATCAGAGATGTGGTCTGTAGGATATGTCAAAGGATTTAGCGATGCAAAGAGTAAAATCCAAGATGGCCACCAGCGGCCATGCTTTTTTGACCTAATGATCCTAATATGACTCGTTCCCATCTACTTGTAAATGTCAACATTCATGACAAATTTTATGATGATCACACAGACAGTACGGCCTGTAGCCCGCGCTAATGGATTTAATTTTGAAATCCAAGATGGTCACCAGCGACCATGTTTTTTGGCCGAATGACCCCAAAATGACTCGTTCCCATATACATGTCAATATTCATGACAAATTTCATAAAGATCAGACCAAAGATACGACCTGTAGCCCGCGCCAAAGGAAATTGTTGACGGACACACGGACACACGGACGCCAACCCATGGCAATAGCTCAAACTTACAAAGTAAGTTGAGTTAAAAACGTAAAAAGTGCCATAAAATCCAAAAGCGACACTTCTCAGATGGCAAACAAATCTTCAAAATATGCGGAATGTTATGCTCTATATATCATAAAATCGTGACTTCATAATTTCAAACAGGGCGTGGGGGAAGTTTTCGATATTTTGGCTCAGGGTCTATACATGTGATAATAATGTCACGAGAATAAAGAATTGAATTGATAATTCGCTCGACTTCAATAATATACATTGCAAATAAGTATGTCCAGCGGCCAAGCAAGTCAGTTAGACTTGGCGGACTCCTTATCCTTCCAATTTAATCAGGACTTGTCGTGATTGTCTCACACGGGCGACCATGATTGTCGCTATATAATTATACAGGTTCGCGACATTCCATTTTCATCCCCATCCTGCCCATGGTTTAAAACTTTGCAACCTGGTAGCTCAAGCTTTCCAACTGTTGGAAATTTCCAATCTGACACACCCTATAATGTTTGAATATTTCAAGCAAACTTATTTTAGACATAAATCTTGACAAAGAATATATGCCATTGTTATAAAAAAAAAAAAAAAAAAAAATCCCCTCTATAATTAGTGGTTGGAAAATCAAACAATGAACAATTTCAACATATATATTACGGATAAATCTCAGAATAATGTTGTGTCAGGCATGAAATTTTCAACTGTTTTGAGCAAATGTGTCTTGATGTTAGACTTTCAACGAAGCGTATAGTGCATTCTGAGAGAAAATGGGAAATATTCGAGTAATTTTCATTACCTGGTGGCTGGACACTTCTAGCTTGGCCACAGCTGTTCAGTATCTTGACTGAATAGATATATTTATCCCCTATATTTGAAGGCACGGATTGATATACTCTAATTGACTAGATGCTGCCTTGATACTCACATATTATCTCCAATGTAACATAATGAACGTAATGCATGTTTAATCCATTTATTAATGTAAATATAATATGTACAAAATGTATATAAAATATATAAATTCGCCTTAGAAAATATTGACAAGGCACCAGACTCCTATATACACAACACATACACACATTCGTGACAAAACATGATGTAAATTAGTTCAATTGCAATAAATCCTGAAAAAATTATTCACCATATATGATTTCAATGTCAACCGGTCAATTCTGAGACATTGCGTTATTTAAAGATACCTTGTTCAATTTAACACCCCTACAAAACTACTATTTCTTCTGCTTCGAGGGTGAACAATATTTTATTTGAGTCGAGGAACCCACACATCAAAGCCCAGAGCTATTATATTTTTACTTTTGATTGAAATCTATTTATTTCTATACCTCGAATTGTTGGTCAAGCTAGCACAAATTCCAGCGGAGATATACGGACATGCGCGGACACTCCCAACAAACATAGCGGCATCGGTCCGATGTCGGCTTTCTGTCGGTTGGTGTCGATATCGGCATCGGTATCCCGACACCAGACCGAGATCGGACCGGAACTTGTTAAACGATATAGAAATGTTAAACCTGGGACTAATATAACATAATAATATATTAGTCCCATGTTAAACTATTCATAAATATTATAAAGATAGTGGATATGATGTGAATATGATGTTACGAAAGATATCGAACAATAAATCAATTCATTATGTACATGTCAGACATTTGTATTGGTCATGCAGTGTCGGGTTATTATCGGTTTTGCAATGTCGGTGCGATGATCGATTATTTGTAATATACCGCTATATCGAGAGTTGGGATGTCGCGTTTAGCAGTGATCTGAATTATTCTCTGAATAAAAGACGACGAAAATTATCGCCATGCAGAAGGTATCTTGTTGAGTTGTGATAAGTTGGCATGCGGATACATATACTTAGATATACATATACCTTTCTTTCCCCCGATTAAGTAGTTATGTTTTATGCATGAACATAGACAAGTTATTTTAACATGCCGATTGCACGTGAAATAAGATGTTTGTTTACATCTATACAATGACGTATGCTGTGAAAATCCAGTTCGAACCAAGCATAAACATATCTGGAATTTTAGGTGGAGAAAATAAATAGATTTTAAAAAATCACTCAAATCACACAGAAGCCGAAGAAATAGTAATTTAGGGATCTTAGATTGAACATGGTATCTTTAAGAAATGAATGTAGTTTGAGTGTTTTATTTAGGGGTATATAGCGTTATGCTCGTATGCCACACTAATAAATGTGTTCCAACCACAAATGCGCTATACAATCGTCTATAAACCACACTCAAACTATACTCATGTCTTCTATTTCTATAGCTTTTTCCTTATTAAGTTATATAAACTCAGTTAAATTGTTTTAGATATTGTTTTAAATCTGCAGTTTGGATATTGTACCATGATTACTGTAAGTTAGCCCAATATTCTACCTGTGAAATGTCGATCGATTTGTTTATGACCGCCCACTTAAAAAGGCCCAGTTAATCTGCTGTGATCAGTCATCTATATGTCATCAAGATGTGATGTCAGTGTTTTGTTGGGATATGAAACGCATGACCCAATTGGCAGCTTACCAATAACTGACCAGGATTTAGTATAGCACACATGTAAATATGTATATAGATGTCGATCTAATGCATATTACAATGAAGCGAGTTTGCGCAAAAGTACTGTTAAGCAATATTTGATGTGGTGATAACAGATTTTAGCTGCACGCATAACCCCAGGACGAGCATGCGTGTTTAATGAATTATTTATATTTGTAAATGTTTATCCGTGTTGAGCTTTGGGAAAATAAGCACAAGATCTGCTTCGAAACGGAAATTCATAGTTTTTTTCTTCAGAATTCCACTCTATAGTTTAAACAAAAACCAACATGATCGAGCACAATCCTGCAAAAAAATCATAATTGAGTTCTGGCAAATTTGTGTCTTGTTACCTAGTGTCAACACACTCAACAGCCTCGATTTTCTTAAATACTTCATTAATTTTCCTTTGCGAGTGGCTTCACACAACTCATACAGTGACGACTTATGTTGGAATGACATTATATTCTTTAAAGTCATTATTACAGTTATATTGAAAGAAGGAAATAAAAGACTGCATATCAACAGTATATCATGTAGAGTTCGGTTCAAATTATTTTAAAATGAACTGCCAATATAAAGGTCCCCGCCAGAAATACCAAAAAGGTCTGTCACAAAGGAAAAATACTAAGTTCATCAGAAAATATTACATTTGAAATGGTGTATGTTCCCATTAGATAACAGCTAACGTAAGTTGAGCAACAACCTATCTGCTTAAACAGGCCCTATGATTTTGGCATGTTACTAACCAACCAAACGTCGCAAATGTTTTCTCATTATTTGATCAGAATGCTACCATTAAATGACAAATCGCGAGTTTGTTTTACATTTACTTTCATACAAACCATGCATCCTTCCATTCACCACGTATAAATAAAATAAAAAGCACTTTAAGACACTAGATCCAATATCAAAATGACATAATAAATAGTGTTAAAATTAACAACTGAACAATGTCATACAACAACAATATCGTCAGAACAACCTTTCCTCGTCGAAACTAGCATATAAGCATATAACAAGAGGAACTCAAGTGGAAAGCACGCAGAAATATGGCAATTAGCCTTATTTGAGACGCTACATAATTATACTGGACTGCGCATGACGTTTTTGAAATATCTATATTGTACATAAAGCAGTGCAACAAACTCCCACATGAATGTTTCATGACATAAAATCACAGGGGTCAGGGTCTTTTTTATTATAATTTTTATTATATAGTATTATATATCAGAAGGGTCCCAGGTTAGATTTTCGACGAAATATCACAGAGTCTGGGAAAATGGTTTCCAAGACACTCTTATTTCAAAATAAAACTTATGTTGACATTAATTTCCCTTCCTTAGATATTATTCTTCAAAACTAACAGCCATAAAATATGATAGATAAAGGGAAACCAGTTTGAGAAAATAAAACCCCAAATCCAAAACCTGATCGAGTAAAAAAAAATGTCGATCCAGTCGATTTCAATAACATTATCGTCAAAAAGAACACATTTCCCCAAAAATTGGGCTATCCAGCCGAGAATCGCAATAATGGTGTATTCAAATCACACCCATGTAGTACAAGCGTATGATGTCATTTGTGACAATAAGTTCCAACATTGACAATTAACTGTTTCCGCTCCATCGGTATGCTGTCTGTTTTAGCGTTGTCGACAAAGAGAAAACACGATTGGCCGCGAAACAAATTTTTAGCTAATTAGCACCAATCGCATGACAGCGATTGTGCTGAATTTTTTTCAAAATGGAACCTCAAGGGTACAATTACGAAAACAATAAATTCAGAATATTTTCTTCGTTATAGTTACCCAAACATATATTTGTTCTTGACAAGTTGCGCTAGGTATATTTATGTAGTCCGTTATAGTACACTAACACGTGGCATTGTGAAATTGTTATAAATGGCGTGTTAATAATAGATATCTTTTTTAATCGATCGGGTTTGGGATTTGGGGTAAATTTTTCTCAAACTAGTTTCGCTTTATAATATTTTGTGGCTGTTAGTTTTGAAGAATAATGTCAACAGAAGGGGAATTGCTATCAACAAAAGTTGTATTTTGAAATAAAAGTGTCTTTGAATCCATTTTCCCAGACTTGGTGTGATTTCTTTGAAAATCGACCTGGGAACCTTCTAATATTTAATAAAATATAATTAAAAAAATGTTCCCGGACTCTGTGCATAAAATCAACTAAATGTAACAAATTGCCCAGATGTAGATAGACATTCTCCACTTACGCATTATATCTTGCCACGAATATCTACTCTGGCTACGGTTCACCGGGCCCTATACTATAAAACACAATTCTTGTAACATGGATTGTCCTTTTTGTAATTTGTATTTTATAGTACTCGACTGACTTTCTACCATAAGTGTATTTTTTCATTGTTAATTGGGATCCAGTATATGCTGATAACTCTTAATTAGCATATGCATCGACGAGAAATGATGTATAGGTCAATGCTCTTTTATGCGAGCTATCTGTTTACTGGGAAACACTTGAATGAAAAACTCTTTGTATTTGGGGGGGGGGGGGGTTGCATGGAGGTCGATAGTATACTCTATTTGCCTGGTCTTGTAATTTACAAGAAGTCGCCTACATGTTTGAATCATCGAGGTTTATAGTACTCGACACCTTATGTGCCGTTCAAATCAAATGCGGTAATTTGATAGTATATAGAACCCAGAGTAGAGAATCGTCGCATGACCTAAATATACACCTGCCCATTGATGTATTTAACGTCTCCAAAAAAAAATTTGATTTGCAGGTTTTTTTTAAATTACGTTTGCTGCAGCGATTCGGAAATGTGTATGGCCGACTTGATATATTGTTCTTTTACAATTAAAACACATGCATTCTCGCTTATATTACACGCGATAACGAAAGATGAATTTGAAGACACAACAAATTAAAGACAAGAAGATGCATGAAAGTTGAAATGCCAAATGTCCAACTTACGCCAGCCATTACAACTTTCCAATGCTAGTTGAACGTTGTTTGAGCCAGATAATGAGCATTGATTCAATTCTGGAGATAACACACGCGAAAAACATGAGAAAAATTATCTAATTCGTTCGACTTACATTACTTTCATAATATGGATGATATGTTATATAATTAAATAAATATAGAATATCCACTTCCATGGCTCATGTTCGAAACGTGCTTAACGAACGTGTTTTATTGAAAACACCTTGTATTTTCTACTATAATCTGAATACATGAGTCACCCAACAACATCAATTAGTTTCAGCGGAACACGAAACGTTCCAGTCAAAAAAATTATTTTAACGCCCGATACGCAGTTAGAAATAGAGTAGCGTACCAAATAAAACTAAATATATATTATAATTGTTTTCATCAAGGCTAAATGACAAATCTTCAAGATCCCAAAACAAGAAAGAGAAGAAGAAAAATATTTACGATATAGGCTATATTGGTCATTGTCACATGACCACGGACATTAGGATACCGACCATCTCCCAAAATATAACAGGTTACCAATGTTATTCCGAAATACGAGTTATAGGTTACCCAAGTTCACAACATCTCGACCGTCCATCACATGACCTCACAATCTGAACTTCAATTATGACAACAAAAATGGCGGCGTATGCAACCTGCGCATTATAAGAATGTTCTATATCACATTCTATGATGTTATAAGAAATTATCATTCAGTTTAAACTTGGGCGTCCGCGAAGCCACATTCTAAGTTTTCAGCAATGGGTCTCATTGAATCTGGTTGTGTGTACGCGAAAATTCATAAGTCTGGCGCGATAGAACGAGTCATTCTTGGTTGGAAAAAAAATGAAGAAAACGACAAATGTAGCATCCCATTTTCGGCGATTTTTATACCCTGATGCAAATTTTGGGAGATCCTGCATGGGTCACGGGTCACGTGATACTCGTTTAGGGGGAACATGGGTAACCCAATGCTCATAGACATGTGACGATGGAAAAAAAAAACAACCACAGTTGATAAAATTTAAGGGACTCACATCCAACACACCAACTGCAAATAGAGAATGAACTCTAATACTGTGTAGTGCATCATAGTTCGTTCGTGATGTATCGTATGTATACAGTAGCATAGACAAAAAGTATTTGGTCATTCCGCGTTGTGAAAATAAACTATTATCAAAATAAAATCTCGATAGCATTAAAATGGATGTAGACATTGGACAATGGGAATACAGAGCATGCGAATGTGTGTGGAAGAAGGCCGTTGAATATAGAAAATTCGAACCGGTATCCGAACGGAGATATGAGTGGTGAGACATATCTATACATGGAGACGATGGAGGGGCTCTCCTCCTACTGTGTGTACTATTGTTCGCTGACACAATGAAATTATGGGAGTACATATACACGGTAATATGAAAAGTAAACTTCAAGCTATATATGTCGTGTTGCCAAAATGCATTTGTGAATTATTTCCCTTAATGATTTGAGTGCCCATGTTTCACGGTTCTGCCATGACTGTTAATAATGAGATTGAACCAACAAACCAACGGCGTACAGTTGTAGATCTGTGTGATAAATTTAACATTATTAAATTGCTGCATGGGAATATTGTGTGGTTTAGTTTCTTAACATATGCAGGCGATAATTGCCATGTGGCTTCATATAATTGTTAGTGCACGAACTATTAATGCATGGTGCCAACATTAGAAAAAATATACTCAAAGGGTCACATTACTATTTCTGGTGAACATTCAAGCAGGATGAAGCATCCTACTGGTCGGTAAGAATTCGTGTATCAACTATAGCCAGAAGTCAATAGCCAATAGCTATGTTCAGTTACCCGTTCGTCACATGGAATTCGGCATGTGCTGCTATTTGCAACTAAGGTCACGCAGTCTTTGTGGTTACAAACATCTCTAGCAATTACACAGCAACACACGTCAGAAATCACAGGTATACATACGAGCACCCGAATCTGCATAATAAAGAATAAGCCGTTATCGTGTAGCTTTCTTCTTCTTGTCGGCAGATTTGTCCAACCCAATGTCCGATTTGCGAGCAGTTTTGTCTTTAGTTCCGGTGGCTTTCCCCGCCAACCGTCGTAGAAACGCTGTTGGCGATTTCTCCTTCTCACCACTGTCCGATTTAGGAGAGCTTATGCTTTCTGAGAGAAACCCACCATCGTCGTCAGAACTTTCCTCTACAGTAGCAAGCGATTTATTCTTTTTGACAGAACTAGCCACCTTGTGCTTACTTAGTTTATTAACAAAGTTTCTAAGTCCGGCTTTTTCTTCGGCCATTGTCTTGTCAGGGTTTGAACCACTGTTAAGGCGAGTAACTAAACTATCAGCGGCATCCCGAGACAACCGTAAACTGTTGTGTCGAGAGAAGGAACCATCCGGAGAAACAGTCTTTTTCGACGTCTTTTCTTGAACGGGAGGAATTTCACCTGCTTTTTTTTTTGTTGCCACTGATGATGCAGTAGGTTGCATATAACTTGGTGTTTTGTTAGACGTAGAACTCTGCATTGCCGCCCGGCTAGCAGGTGGATAGAATGTTCCCGAACTTGGTGTACTGGTTGACGGCACACGCATCGATTGTGTTCGGCGAAGCGGTGATGCAGTCGAATCAACGTCATCTTTTGGAGTGGCGGGCGTTTTTGGTCGTGCATGTCCTTCAAACGTTTTCTTTCCAGGGGATGCATTTGGTGCCTTCGCCACTGGTGTTGTCGCACGAACAGCTGGTGTAGATGACCGTGAAACCGGAGTTTGCGATCTGGCAACGGGTGTAGTTGCGCGCCCTAGTGGCGATGGTGCCGGTTTATCCTTTGAAGATGGCGTGGTGTTCTGTAGACGGTCACTCAAATTGTAGCCCGACGATGGTTTCTTCGCTCGTTGTAGCTTAGAGGAGGGCGGTCTTGTTCCTGCAGCAGGCGTTGTGGGGCGACTTGACGCCAATGGAGTTGTTGGTCGAGATGTTCCACTCATCGACGAAGACGACGATAAACGTCTCTTGGGTGGTTCTCTTCCCTTCGACGGAGAACTGACATTAGACGCCGTGCTGGTAGATGAAACAATACTAGTGTTAGAACCGGATGTCGTTCTCGTCATTCCTGGCATAGATTGGCGAGACGACCTCGTTTTCGTCATCGCCGGTGTTCCGACTGAACGTCTGGAGTTTCCTGTAGGTGCTTCCGCCCCGGCCATGCTCGCTCGACCAGTTTTCTTAGAGCTGCTGTTGGTACCTTTCATGTAGCTCGGTGTGTTGTCCAGTTTGTTATTCTTAGTGATAGTTGTAGATTTGCTGGCGTTACTTTCGCCATCCCAGGCGTCCTCTTTTGCAGTTTCGTGGCCACTATCAGGTGACGTAGCAGAATAATCAGCCGATGAATCAAGGGACGAATCTTTGTTCAAGTTAGCTGCGTTCGCGATAACTGTGTATTCCGTCCAAGATTCCGTGCGTTGCTTCCTTGCATCCTTCTCAGAAATTGGTCTCACATGACCGGCTATGATCTCAGCTGGTGGAGGTATTATTTCATGACGAATCACATGTGTATTGTCCGGTATGATATCACTTTTAACACCGCGAACATTATCGAGTTTCCGCGCGAACGTCGGCGTGCTCAGATATATTTCAGCTTCCAAGTTACTGCTCATGGACGTCCTCTGAGAAATTGTACCAGACATGGTTTCGAATCCTTCGTCACGGTCTGTACTGCTAGCGTAACTACTACGAGAACCGACGTCACTTTTCAAGTCCGCGGCGATAGTGTCTGTTCGCGGACTATTTACAGACTTATGTCCCCTTGGCGAGAGTTCCTGGACGTTGTCATACACACTCATTCTCTGTTTCTCGCGCTTTATTCGCCACCTCGCCATGGCTGCAGACGGAGTATCAGTATCATCACAACTAGGCTTAGTGTGGATGTTATCATATTCGTTGTTTCCCATCGCACTTTGTGACCTTCCCCGTGGTTGAAAATCACTACGAGGCTCAACAGGTTTCTCATCTTCCCACGCATGCGGGATGACTGAAGCAGGACGCTGCCTGTCATTTCCATCAAGATTTAAACTTTTCCGTGACTGGTGAGGAGAATTATTGCTATCAACTTCACTTACATTATCAGTTTGAAGTGTTTCTGTGGATGTATTCGCGGATTTGTTCGAAGATTTGCTCGATATTTTAGGACTGTTCGCTGATTGACGAGGAGTGTCCTGTGCATTTTCACTATCACTATCATCACTTGGAATATAACGTCCATATCGCCTATCACCATTTAGAAGAGAAGCACTGTTTCGGAAATTGTTCTTTAAGTTTTTGATTTCATTTGCCGACAGTTCCTTAGCAACAGAATCGTCATACGACTTCGATCTGCTCATGTTATTCTTAGTTACCATATCCTTAATAGCTTGATCAACTTCCTCTTTTTCGACATTGCTTCGACATCTACCATCAGGTGCCTCGGCACTCTTGTCCTTGTCGCCGAATCTTTCTGCGCGGAATCGCCTCTTCCCAGTAAGTTTTGGAGTCTTATTGGCCTCACCACCATCATCAGGAGTTGCTGCTGGTGATGAATCGCCAATAGATTTTCTGCGGGGAGGCGCTTTTGGTGACTTGGGCGAATTTTGTTCCTCTCTAACGTGCTTCTCGGAAACGGGTTCGGTATATGTTTCCATAGCTCTGTGGACATCTTCCATAGACAAATGGGATCGCTGCTTGCGCTTTGAGCGTCGTACCGACAACTTTTCTTCAGGCTCAGAAGCACTTCCTACCTCCGTGCTAGAAGCACTACGCCTCAGGGAAGATATGTTGTCCTCCTTTGGAGGCGTTTTGTCCCTTTCTAAATCCTCTATTTTCTTAAACACCTGATCTATCTCTGCTTTTCCGAGATCAGTCCGCCATTTTCTATTTAGTTGTGTTTTGACTGAGACAGAAATGTCAGAATCAGCACCGCCAGTAGTTTTGTTATCACAGTTAGAATCGTCACTCTTTTGACTATGTTCCACACTATTCACAAGTTTGTTGATATCAGATTGGTCCATGCTATTTCTGAATCGGTTCGAGAAACGTTCACGGCTGTCTTCGATTGGTGTAGTCGCTGCCTTGATCGTGTCGTTGTCAAGGTGAGTTTTTTCGTCGATAGCTGGCAGCGCAGAATGATCGGTAACTGACGCCCTCCACCTAGATGGAGTGGATGGGCGATTAAGTTCGGGGGTAACACTGTGTGTTGTCAATGGTGACGTCACATTTTCAGGACCGTCACTTGACTCACTACCGGTATTCCTTTCACTAATTCGCCTCCTTGCTCGATTTAGTATATTATCTGTTACATCGTTCGTTTCACCAGTAACTATTTTGTCAACGGAAGACTTATCCAGACAGCTCCTAGATCGCCGTATACTCCTCCGAGGAGTCACGTCACTTCCGGTATCGCCGAGCTCTCGCGCTCGTCGAATTTCAGCAGACGCGCTCTCTGGTCGAGATAGCACAACCGAATTGTTCTCAACAACAGGAGACGGAGCTCGCTCGCGTTCGAACACACCCGAATCAAGAGGTAACCCCAGGCCTTTCCTCTCTCGTCGCTCCTGTCTTTTCCGTCGTAAACTTCCGTATCTCTCGAACTGCCCTTCTGGTGTTTGCTTTTCACTATCTGGGCTCATTAGAATATCATAAAGTTTGTCTCCCGTGGGTGTGTTAGCGTCAGCGTTAGTCTGACCATCAGTGCTTCTTTTCCGTCTGGTGGACGATCTACCATAACCTCCGCGAACAAAGGAAGGGTCGCCATTTTCTTGGTAACCATGTTTTGGAGTGGCACTAGAACTGACGACTGTTCCAGGAACAAGATCCGAGGAATCCAATCGAATTGATCTTATCTTTTGAATTGTGAAACCGCTGTCCCCGAATTTACAGTTTGCGAATCCACTTCTGACGTCAGCGAGCAGAATATCGACGATAGACCCATCGTCCATCGGACTGTCTCGACCGATGAATTGGTCGTCTGGCGCCCTCATGTCAGCTGCAAGAGAAAACATATCACGAGTTAGAGGTCACGGTCGATCAAGTCGTAAATTGTCATGGGATCCACTCACTTTGAAATTATGGTCGAACTATGCAACAACCTCATGATATAATGTGGCTACAAAGACTAGATTTAATTATTCGTACAACCGCCTGATTCGGTTTACTCTAAGGATGCATCCCAGAGAGAGGATATGCTTTGAGCATTATAATATTCAATCACCAGCACTGGCTACCATTAGAAGATAGGCTGGTCTCTTTATCACACTAAAACTTGTACATAGACTCAGAAATATTCAATCACCAGCATATTTACTGCCTGGCTTTGTTCTAATGGAAGAGTGTTGCGATTGATTTTGGATAAAACTGATAATCAAACAGCGATCGCACCTGAGTTTCTATGCTCCTCCTTCTGTCGTAGACGTGCTTCGTCCTTCTCTTCTTGCATCTTTCGCTGTTCATTTTCCTGAAGACGATCGAATTTAAGTGTCAGTACTTAGATATATATTGTAATTGGAACCATATTACTACAATGTACTCGCTTTTCTGTACTACGGTTATAATTGAATATGGGGGCAGTTTGTAAGTGTAAAGGAAATCAAGGTCTTCGAAGTGGATTCATGCGATAAAACATATATACTATAAAAGTCTGTAGAAACAACGGTCATTGACAAGTACGTGAAAAATATATCGACTTTGTTCTTATTTTCATTATTAATAACTCACAAATAACGATATTTTGCATATCGAAACATTTGCGTTGCAGTGACATTACCAATCAATGTCCAATTAGTTCAATAGGATACAAGCAATTAATCAAAACTTGGCGGCAAACATTGGAAAAGGTCAAAACATTGAAAAATATTAGCAATATAAAACGTTTATACATGTGTAAGATATACGATAAGACACTTTATATTACTATCATCGACAAGAATCACTGGCACATGAGCTTTCTTATTATAGGGATTTTATTAATTATCTTCCATACTTCCATATTATTTACCCCTTATACAAGTACACAATGTGTATTCACCTGGATGGATGTTCAGGAAATATAAGCAGACGCCAGACAGATAAATTTATAAATCAAGTGCAGAATTTAGGATTCCAACACACTGTGGGGGATGTTCAAATAATAAGTCATATGGTCGTCTCTTAAACTTATTATATGAACACTTCCTAAGGGAACTACTGTATTAAAGAAAGGGCACTGGGCTATACACTTAACTTTTGTTTTGTATTTTGCAAATGTTTCTCTAAACGTGCAAACCACACGTACAACAGTTTTATATTATTAGCACCATGATTATATATCGAACAGACCATATATAAAGATCTATAATTTATGTATATTATTAATACAGTATAGGCTAAAAAAAGGCAACTGAACCGGAATAAATAACGCAAAACACTTCGTTACCATGAAAGTATCATATACCTTGATTGATTTCTTGAATCGATCACAGAATGTGTGCAACGTTTTGAAACAGTCCTCAAGCCGGAAACTCCTAGCATCCTCACAGAAAAAATCACATAGTTCCAACCGGAGAGACTCGATGTCCTTCATGTCTTCTTTGATTTCTCTTATTTCTGCATGTGCACGCTATAATAAAAATAACACATGTATGAAGAAATTCAATGACAAAAGTTGTCATCCCTAGCCCTACAAAGTACATACTTAAACTTTAATATAGAATCTTATGCGTTTACTGTAGTATTTTATACGCAATTGCAGTTCCCAAATGATTTATCAACGCCTCAACGGCAAAGTTGCTTTCGTGGTCTTGGCTGCTTTAGTTGTTTGGTCAGAAAGTATGGAATAAAGATAAAACAATCTGTTCACCTCAGCATATTATTCAGTAATGCTTACCCTTAAGAAAGGCGAGATGAGATTCCTGAAATCGTCACCTAGTCTTCCAATTTCTTTTGAGACGACATCAAGCTTCCCTGACAGGCCATTGATATCTGTCTTCAAGTTGTCAATTGATGCCCTAGATAACACAGGAGATACATTTATAATAATTTACAAGATAACAACAAGAGAACATGATGCAGTATTTAACCCTCTATTTACTAAATACTCACTGATGAGCATTTATTAGTTATCTCTTAGGAAATGTTCAAATAATCAGTTCAACAAACGACCATTGGTATGGTAGTGTTTCTTAAACTTATTATCTGGACATTTCCCTCCAATAAATATGGACTCCTTTTGCACTTGAATAATAGACCATCCCAATGTATACCTTTATAATCGAATATGATAATCCATTCATTGTAGATAGGGTTAAAATATGGAATTACCCGTGACTATCATTGATGGTTAATGGTTTAAACATTATTTATTCCATGAATAATACTTATTTATCTGTATATTATCGATATTATATCATTGTTATTAACGGGAATTTATTAAACATGGCGTACATAACCCCTTTAAGAGTAAGAAAAGAAGAGACATGATTTTTTGAATGGGTTGTTGTTGTAGTTTTTGAATGATTGAATGCTGAGAGTTAGATTATCTCGAAAACATTGATATGGCTTGGCTGTACTCAAAACCCCAGAAATAATTACATAGATGGTGGACTTTGTAACTCCACGTTTTCCAGTTTATTTCTATGCAAGCACACTTGGAATATAACCTGTTATGCATGATGTGAAATACTACATAGACTATATGGTGTTCTATACTTTGACTGGACATATTAAGGAAAAACAGTAAACTCACTGAGAAGCATCTCGTAGAAACTTCATGCTATCTGGAAACTTCAATAGATCTTTTTTCTGGTCCTCAGCTTGCTGCAAAATTTCAAAAGGGTATTGACAATTTGTGGCTGATAAATGGAAGGCTATTACTGCATTAATAAGTGAACAACAAAAATCAATGTAATTCTGGCGAAAACACTAAAATTAGTAGATATAACAGAATAAGTATAAGATAGAAAGATAGAAACATGTGAGGCAATAGAAGAAAAACCTCTCTGAAATTCCAGATGTAAATGAATCTATAACTTATGTCTATATAGATGGACATGACTGAAATCGGCGCAAATCTCCGAGCAACATCACACTGTCTATTTATATTTATTGGGAAATGTTGTTCTGTGATTTATGTGCATAATATGTAGAAGTAATGTTTACAATAATTTAAATTATGTCATATAAGTTCTGAAAATAATTTCCAAAACTAGTTTAGTTAACAAACATCGTTTTGTGTGGACACCAAACAGCATTTGTTTTTACGTACATATACTCATTGGAAGTAACTTACAGATATGACGTAGTGTAAGAGGTTCATCCTTGGTTTGTTTGCTCTAATCTCTGTTAGTTTCAGTAGTGATGACATCTTGAAGCCCGCTGCGTCACCAGCATAGTTACCCTGCAGTCAAGTTTGATAAATAAGTCTGAACATCCAGTTAATTAATCCCTTATTAATGTTCAATTACATGGAGTTTGGATTAGGTTCTGGACGTTTTGTATCTGGTCATAAAATCACATAAATAAAGATATAGCCACACCCCACAGTCCTCTTTCCAAAAGAAAATTACAGAGTGGCAAACATGGGTGTTATATTAGAAGCACAGCTTCTCTTTCTCTTGAAATGGAGAACGTGTCATCGGTACTGCCCTCAAATGCTCACAATATAAGCTGATAACTGATCAGAACTCAGTGATATCTCACTCATTATAGGGTTCAGTAAACATTATATAATATGTCAATGCTCCAATGTCATACTTTGACCACATGAGTGATTACATATGTATCTATCTGTCCCGGACAAGAACTCAGTGATATCTCAATCATAGGGTTCAGCGTAAAAATTACACTAAATCAAATTATCTATTCGCCAGGTCCGGCGTACAAACGCTACATAACGATACAGTATCATACTCACGCAATTGAGATAGTTGCCAGCAATCAAGACCATGTACAAAATTTCCCTCAATTCTTTATTATCTTTGATGTCTTGAAACGAAACAACATAATCAAATGACATCGCTCCGATACAGAAAACATAATTTTCCATTATAATTCACATAAAATTATTCAGCATTATCTTTATCAAGAAGAACTTGAACCAAAAATAAAATACTTTGTTCGTATGTTCATTATTAGTAATTACCCAATAATTGGATTCTGCATGTTGAAACCAATGTTATGTAAACATTAAATAAAACAGTTTTGTCAACAAACATCACCGATGGGAATTGTGACTCAAATATTTAGTTGAAGATCTGTGTTTTGCAGAATATTTGTTAATACTATGATTAATTCTAACGTTCAATTTCTATCGTCCAAATTGAAAACGCTAGTACCCTTCTCAGTATAAACGTAGTGACAGAAATTTACTGTAACATATGATTACATACCAATAGATTCAATACACGATATCTTGTTATTGGAAGATTAGACCTTTCATGACGGGAGCTGCGCTGGTGCTGTATTAAATACCTTGTGCTAGTGAATGCTCTTATATATGCGAGACTTTCATAGGGAGCCTCGCATATATAAGAGAATGCACTGGCTTAAAAGGTGAATGTAAATATTGTTAGGCCAATGCATTCTCTTATATATGTGAGACGCCCTATGGGCAACTCGCACATATAAGAGAATGCATTGACACAGGGTTTTAGCAAAATTTCAGGAAACTCCAGTCATGGAAGGGTTAAAGATAATGAAAATAAAAGCACAATATGTTATTTTCACGCTCTTTTTGATAACGATGATTTATAAAGAATGATATATTATTTCGCATGTCCCAATTTCGAAGGGACATCGTTGTTCTTTACATCCAAAGTCTCAGATATTCTCAAAAGCGTCTCGTAAACCCATTGTCAATTATCCAAGCCAGAATTGTGAAGTTATATGATATACGTCTACAACGGTGTCAAAGGCGGAAGATGTCTCGTTAGAGAGTGGCCTTGAAATATCATGGGTTAACGTGGGTTAACGCGGGACATTTGTGATTCTGTTAGCGCGCACTCGGTGTGTAGATGAGCTGCTTGTCGAGCGTGGATTACGTGATTTGAATGATACGCCATTTTGTTTGACTTAACCTGCTTGACATCGACTTTGAGAAATAAAGCAATACTACGCGACAGTTATCCACAATCGTAAGCAAACTTTGGCCAGAGCATTATTTTATTCCTTGACAATTTCAACGCGCAAAATGCGAGCTTTTCTGATGACACGAGGTTTTGCAAACAAGTACAAAGGTGACCCTTCTCAAGTCGGATTCTTATGTGTGGCGATATCATTAGACTGAACCTGAAGCATCAGCTTTGTTGGGAAGTGATTTGTTGGGCAATAGCGTTTGTGTGGTTATCGTTGCAGATTGAGTTTGGATTACAACTATTATTCAGAAAGTGTTACCTAACATGTTGAGGAACCAGGGGGGGGGGGTGAAAAAAAAAATTACGGCACGTATGCCGGGGTGGGTGGGTGGTCAAAGCCACCAACAAGCAATTTTTTCCGCAACTAAAAAAAAAAAAATCTGCTTGTTTTTTTAGTGTTTTGGCAATGAGTTGGGCTTCAAAACCACTTTGAATGAGAGAAATAATGTAATTATAACTGGTAAACTGACTGCAGGCAGTTATCGTGTTGTATTTTGTTGCAAATTTTGAAATCCAAGATGGCCGCTGGCAGCCATGTTTTTTTGGCCGAATGACCTCAAAATGACTCATTCCTATTTACATGTCCATGTTAACATCCATGATAAATAGTATGCACAGAAATTCATATACAGCTGTTTACAGTGAATTTCCCCCCGCAAATCTCTGTTTTAGTGTTAAAAGGGGGGGTGGGTGTCAAAAAATGGTCGGAAAAAACTGCCGTAAACGGAAAAAAATTTGGCGGTGGGTGGGTGGGTACAAAAAATGATCGAAAGGGAAAAAATGCCATACGTGCCTGAAATTTTTTTCCGACCCCCCCCCCCCCCCCCCCTGGAGGAACGAGGATTTCTTTATATATTAGTCCTTACTGGTTATTGCGAACAATTGGGGCAATGTTGTTATGCTGGTGATGCAACATAGATTTGCGAAATATACAGTGAAGTTATTGGGGGCTATATGTACCTTTATTTTATTAATTGTGTATTCTGTAGTTTACTGCATGTCTATTCATATCTTATAAAGATTCGACGCATTCGAAAATGTAGCTCATATAGTTTCATATTCTATATCGTATACCCTTTCAGCAACATGGGTGACTAAACATTAGGAACGTTAAATCGTGTATATGCAGTAACAGAATGTGTTTGATGTCTAGATTTTATCTTGGCGTGCGGGTGCCACCAAAATGTATCCTTTCTTCACCCGTGTGTCAACCTGTACCAGGCGGGTTTGCTTGTACCCAGTTTGGAGTCAGCCCGTGTCAAGTTGTATGCCAACAAACAGAATCGCATGTCATGTAAAACACCCCACCAGTGGCATTTATAATCAACTTAAGTTAGTGAGAGTTTTACCTGGGTATAACTGGCACGTTTGATACCTATGTTGCCCCTGGGTACGAACCACAAACGCATTTATGTTATCGATACAACACTAGTGTTTATAAAACAATATTCTGAAGCGTCTCTGCGCATTACCTGATATTCACATCAAAGCCCGCTTAGCCAGAAGCACAACAAATAATGACATCATAGATGAAAATGAGATTGAAACAATCATGGCTGAGTCGAGGATTTAATTGAGTTCCCAGTGTAAGGTGTATTTGGTACTATGTTGTGTTTATAAACATATGAAATCGAGATGAAAAGGGTTTTTATCTACAGTATAATATAACAGTCCGTTCCCGGTTCTTCGTTTTATACGATCAAGTCTGACGTTAGAATTCCAGAAAAGTCGTTGTATAATAGGAACACGCATACCAGCGCAGACTAAACATTAATCACAAAAAACATCAAGGCCACAATTTTTATCGCCAAACTGATATTTGGCCATTGCCAATTGAAGTTTACTTTGGAAGGGCCACATGTGTAGTAAGGTAACATTGTGAAACTCAATTATAACCACCAACAAGTAGAAGAAAGAAAAGGTCGCACACCCCTATATTTCGTTAATTACAACACGTAGTTATAATATTTTCTGAGGTTTTGAATTGGTAATTTTATATTGACGAAAACCTGTTGCATCACCGAAGCAAATTAATATTTGTGTTCATAATCCCGGACACATATAAATTGTACTGCATTTTGTTATCGATGTCACCATGCCATGGATGCAACCATGCATACACAAAAACAAATTTTGCCGAACATCTCACCTTTCGCGGCTTCTATGACGGCGTCTATAGACGGTCGTATCCACTCCATGTTAGTGTTGAACTCTTCCTTTAATAGTAAACCCTCAATGTGTATTTTATAACTGAAAAGAAAACAGTTGATTTTGTTTTACATCAACTGCATTGTCATCGACTTTTATTGCAATGGTTGAATAGTCTGAAATTCGATTATATGCATATATACGACTACCAAAAATATGATAACTTTAGAGAGAATAATCCGGAAACCGATTGGTAGAATACAAAACGGAAGTGCGTGAGATAATTCGAAACTCGGCTGAATAATTAGAGTTTAGTCCCTTAAATTATAAAGCACTTGTTACTTAACATTTACACTTGTGATATCAATATCATTTCCTACAAAAATATTTTATAGAGGAAACATTGGTAGTATTATTGGAAAAGCCCTATACAATATAATGATTGGATATATTTATAACAAATAGTTTAGTTTTTCTAACGTGTTTTGATGATTGAACTTACTGTGGCAAGCCAAGCAAACAAAAGAAGAACTTTTCACCATTTCCGAGTTTCTCTTTTTCTCCGTCGAAAGACTTGAGCGTCTCCACCTGAAATATCCACGAGAACGAATTAATCTAAAAGAAACGTTATTTTGCATGATGGTATTAAATAATCCACAACTAAAATATATTCTCTTGTATTGCATTATGAATACACCCGACACTGAAATATACTCATGAAAATTAAAGCTTTCTGTCTGACCCACTCCTCAGTGACTCTCAGGGTTCTACATATGCATGCCAAGAGTTATACTAGATGCATCATTGTTAATACTTTTTCACTCTTTTTTTCATGAGTGTGTGAATCTGCAAATCTTTTAGCATATTTTTGTGCTCTTGGGAACATATATCACTGTGCTGATCAATTGGTAGTGACTTGTCCTTTAATGCGAGCATTAAGAGTTGGTCTCTTTCAAAACCGTGAAGGCAATACCAAATACAAATAGAAAGCCAGTTTATATTATACCTCGTCGTTAGATGGCAGCATTTTAAGAAGCGCCCTGAGTTTATCTGCTCCGAATTTCTCACTGACGCCATCTCTCAGCATCCGGATGATTTCTTCATGTGACATTCGAAATTGTTTCAGGAAGATGTTTACATTCAGGCTTCTCTTCCCGTCGAGCAAGTTGATCTACAAGTGAAATGAACACAATGTTGAATGGCGAATGCACTATATCCAACGCGCAACAATATTATATATGCGTTCAGCTTATGAGGTTGAAAAGCAGATTTATGGTATTATGTGGAAATTATCAGATGATGTCTTGTTTTTTCCTGTTTGCCACCCCAATTTTGCTGTATTTGAAGGGGTGGTCTCTAACCCCTTGATATGTTCTATATGCATTTAGATGCACAAAACAACCAGTTTATATACGAGACACCAACCAAAAGAAGCCCTTGTCACAATAAACTTACTATTCTGTTATTTTATCAACGCTGCACTAAGAATTTGGGCAACAAATATTACTATATATATTATAACATAACAATGTTATATTGTGATCTGTGCATGTTTTATTTCCATTGAATATCTCTTTTCTTCTATAATTAACTTTTAAATCTAAGATGAGTGACTACAGGTGTTGGTGCCTCTTTGTGGAAACTAATGTATATTCAAAACATGCATGTTGTGTCAACGTTCGTGAACAAATTCTCACTATATTTATCGAAATGACCACGTATCCATCGGAATGACACATTGACATGTCACCCAACTCGGATCAAGCTTGAAACTTATATAACACAAATTCAATCGAACAATGAGACAGTCATTTTTAAATCAATACGCGACGATGTTCCACATTAAAATATAACGACCATATTACCATAGTAAAGTCTGATAACATGAGATTGAGGAAAATTGGGGTTAATCTTCTTTAACTTCACTTAGTCAGTATTATTGTTCCTTGTACTGCGCAGTATACAACTGAAGGCATGATCCATCGACGAAAGTATTCCTCGAATCAACCCGATCAAGCCGGAGGCAAGTACGCTTCGATAGTCCCCAAACAAACTGTTGTTATTCTCGCTTAGTCTCCCGCAGAGTGAGTGAAATGGCGCCCGCTCTAGCAGAAAATTATACATACGAAACTTGAGGACGACGCTAGTGTCAATGGTTGGTATATTAACACAACAATTAGGATTCATATTTTGTCGTATACTCCTTAAGCACATGCATATTAAATGATATATACGCATATCTTCCGACTTCGAATTTCGTGCTGGTAGCACGTGTGCTGTTCTGACCATGCGTAACAGGGTATTTTTGAATATGATCACGTACTTAAGAAGTCTATGCATTAACGAGAGGTCGCAAAGTATGTGCGCTCCGTTGCATGGCATCAATTAACAACACCGGCCAAGTGGGCCAACAGTTCGGAAATAAGAACTATACCCCTGACTGCAACAGTTAATTTGAGTGTAAAATAGAATCATTGGTACATTATTCGTTGCCAGAAAACGCCGTATGGCGAAGAGGGGGTGCCCGTAAATCTAAAAAAAGCTGGCGACAATATTCAGAGCGAAACTAAATTCAGACAGCACTGTAAAATAGATTTCGGCATGCAACCGAGTTGAGCTCATAAAAATCTTTAAATTGCAACCGTAGACATATATATCAGGTATGGGATGAACAAATTATAATTTATTGTCGAAATGGCCATGTTACGATCAAATGACACACTGGTGTCCCTTAACTTATAGATCAAGCTTGAAAATCGGTGTCGATTTTCGCCCATTTCTGGGTTCGAATTCACGACTTCTTGGTTAGTTCTGTACCAAAGAAGGCTTGGGACTTTGAGTTGTGATGTAGATGCTGCACGTTGATGTGGAACCAATCAATTTGGTTGCTGTATGAACTATAGACAAACAGAGATATAAACTACTAACCCAGTAAGATTGAGAGTGTCAACAAGTGCGTGTATTTTACTAAAACATATTGAGTTAAAAATCCTACGCGTTCGCTTTTGCAAGTAATTAAACCGTAGACCCTTCTGGGGAAGTAATTACATTTTCGGGGTGCTATTGATGAAAAATTTGATTTTCGTTTCGGAATGAAGGTATTCAATGTAACCCAGTCCCATGCTAATAGACAGACACGAATCATATGAAGCTTTTGATTGCACCGCATGTATAAGTATTTATGGCAAGCCGTTTTCACATTTTCGATTGATTTGGACTTAAGTCCAATTATTTGGACTTAAGTCCAAATAATTGGACTTAAGTCCAAATAATTGGACTTAAGTCCAAATAGCGAATTGGACTTAAGTCCAAATACCACATAATTGTGAATTCGGCGAGGAATTGTACTTAAGTCCAAATGAATTACACTTAAGTCCAAATACCGATATTTTCATCTATTTGGACTTAAGTCCAATTCCTCGCCGAATTCACAATTATGTGGTATTTGGACTTAAGTACAATTTATTTGGACTTAAGTCCAATTCATCTGTAAAAGAAACACCCCCATCAGATATTAAGCAGGTCTGGTTTTGCTCATAGGGCGGAGTTGTGGGAAAATGGCCGTTTACATGTGGGTCTAATTCTTGTTGATCTTGTTAATTGTTACCTTTTTCAACATATATAATGAATCAGCTCGATGTGGACGAGATCATATCAACAATAGCCCGTGTTGTAAGAAGTTCGGAACGATTTTTAACATATGATGATGTCTGTCTGTCAAAACATTACATCGACTGAGTTGACATCGCTTGAGGTGGCCTCACTGACCAGGCTTCACTGATCAGTCAAAGCATTCTTTGATGTCTGCATTTTATTAGTATGGTGGGTAAATGTCCGGTGGGTAATTGTCCGGGTGGGGAAATGTCCGTATACCGATAATAATGTTACCAGAGTCCGACCAGGTAGATAAAATACCACCCCTTGCTCTTTATAATTTTAACCTGATAAAAAAGTTACAACTTATGTACAGGGTCCACACTCGATCGAGGCTGCATGCACTAATGGAATTATGACTGCTAATTTGTTTATATATTTGACCAAATTTATAGAAATAGTGGGCTAAAGCGTATGTTAACACTGAGTCTGAGAAATATATAATGTAAATTATTTTTGCAATTTCCTTCTGATCAAGCCAATTGATGCAAAGAAGTCTCTGTAGAATAGATTGACAAAGTTAACTGAGGCTGTGCTTCACGCAGTCATTACAATAGCAATAGAAGGGGAGTCACTCTAATCTATTGTTTTGGCATAATTCGACTTTCGAGTACACCCTTATTACATTGAGTTTGAAAACCGAGCAAATTATACAAATAAGACACTTAGTAAATTCAATAAACGAAACTGCGTGCATGTAGATACACTACATGCTGTCAAATAACAATTGAATCAAGTCGTGAATTAATTTTCATTCATGCATGCATTTAGCATTTATTAAGATCCAATTCGGATTCGAAACATTTTCAATCTCGGCATGCCGAAAACAAGCCACGTGGCAAAGGGGACGTACGGAGTCAAGCTGTACGCTCATGCTATGATTTGTAAGTTCCGCGTAGCATAGGGGGCTGAACTCTGTCTTGCAGTTTGGTACGGAGTTAGTCTTGATTGACAGCCGTCTTGTGTATGCTTGGAGTCAGGAATGCCCTGGTTAGTACGGAGTTTGACTGTCAATCAAAACTTGCAGGAATATACCATTACAAAGAAGGGGACTATCGTTTCAAACCAGATGAATTGGACTTAAGTCCAAATGAATTGGACTTAAGTCCAATTAATTGGACTTAAGTCCAATTATTTGGACTTAAGTCCAATTATTTGGACTTAAGTCCAATAATTGGACTTAAGTGCAATTAATTGGACTTAAGTCCAATTCATTTGGACTTAAGTCCAAATCAATTCGCTAATTGGACTTAAGTCCAATTCATTTGGACTTAAGTCCAATTCATTTGGACTTAAGTCAAATTCATTGGACTTAAGTCCAAATAATTGGACTTAAGTCCAAATCATTGGACTTAAGTTCAAATCAATCAAAAATGTGAAAACGGCTTGCCATAAGTATTGGGATGAAGTTTCAATCGAACAACAAAAACACTCAAAGGCTGCACACGTGATGAATGATAGCCAACGATGGAACGATGACGAACACGCCATAGGTATGTACTCATCAAACTTTGCAATCAATCACTTGTCCGTTATGCCAGACAAGAGGATTAACTATGAAGGCAGGGTGTTGAAATGCGTCCAGCATTCAAAGAGGCGTGGAGTTCAATTTGGCCATGTGCAATATCCACTGCAGGTAAATTTACTTTTGATGGGTCTATAATTACCGCAACCTGGTCACTCGACGAAGAAAACATATGTCCAGAGGAGTGTTGTTGGTGCGTTTGTATTTAGGTGCATCGATGCTCGGTGAAGTACATCGGTCGATTCCTATTCATGCGCCGTCGGGGTCTACTGAGGGAGAATTGCCCTAATGTGGAGAACACCAACATGCTAACCCGTGTTTTGTGTTCACATATTGCATGTGAAATGGAGTGGTCTTGAAGTACGAGTGTCAGCGAAGGAGTATTGTAAGTAGTGTCAATATATTTCGTTGATCCATGGAACTGTCAGACCAATAGCACCAAACACACAACGGTGCAACTATAACTACAGTTAACCGGCTATATACTGATTCGTTTATGAAATAACGAAAATTCTATATCAGCACCATGTGCATCGAAAGGTTTAAAATAGATGTATAACGAAAAACACCGATTTCGTAATAAGTTTTCCAGCGTCCAGTCACATTTTGTATAAAATGTCTAGAATTATACAGACGTATCGTCAAAAACAACAACAAAAACAACAACAAATTCAACAACAACACATTGTATATAGAACTTATTTGGACGAAATGTAATATTATATCGGAAAAAATACATACACAAGAAATATCTCACACCTTCTATACTGAAAAGAAATTAAAAGGAGAGAGTTTCAACTTGTGTTTCTACTTAGTGTTCGAAAATGATAACATTTGTTGTTAGTGTGTGAAGAAACATATACTGCAAGTTTATTCTGATTGTGTCCGGCATAACATTATTATTTTATAGCTTGCAATTTATATTTAAAATAGGGAAGAATGAACACATCATTATCAAGACTAATTTGAATCTAAATAAAATTCTCTATAGAGCATAGAAACCTGCTGTAAAATCATTGTGCCATGAGAAGAAGCTTGAGTTCAGCTACCTCGTTATAATTCATTCTGCATTATTCTGAGAAACTCAACTATCAATATTCATTTGGAAATTAGCTAGATTAAATGAGAATGAATTTTAACTGGCAAAAATGTTGGATTAACACATTATATATATGTGATGGCAGTAGTCAGATCAGCGTATCGAGGGGGCTGATCTCTGCCTTTCAGTTTGTTAGTTAGGCTAAAGGGGTCACTCTCACCAAAACAAGTGCTGACGGTAACAGGTTAGGAAAATGTGATGAAGGGCACAAATGTTTTGAAATCTCGTTCGAAATGACTTGTTTAGTTTTGCGTCTGTCAAGATTTCTTCCAGAATAATTGTTTTACGTTCCAATAAAAATTAGACTGAACTGAACACAAATTGCTGATGGGTATGCACCAGACATTCAGAAACACATCAGCGCCGATAGCAAACCCTAGGTGTAACCTTGAGCACATTGTCAAATCCCCTGTATAGTATACTCTTCATCACTTTATTTTAGGTGAGAGTGACCCCTTCAGCATTAGTTATTAACCAATATAGCTAACAACATCCACAAGCAGCCGTTCAGTGTACAGACGTATATATAGGCTTAGCGGCATGTAGTTCAGTTCAGTACAGCGGTGTCATGACTGCATGCATGATCTAAATCGTTCAATATATGCATCGTGTACGTCTATAAAACTATCTGGTGGTTAACACAGATAATTATATAAATCATCATATATGCCAAACATTCTCATTTTCAGCTGTTGACTTTTCTAATTAAAACTAATTGATATTACGGATATATGGTGCAGGTCTCTGACATTTGATTCAATCTACGCTCGGTAAATCAACAAGTCATTACACATTTCAAAGAACCGTGTCGACAAGTTGAATATATACTGAAGAACATGCATCGGGTTTCTTTATTACATTCACCTAGAAATGGCTGTGGGAAATTAGACCTTGTTGACATATTGCATTTGTTTAGGTTTATTTGACGGGGATTGGTCGTCTTTTCAATCGCTAAATAGGCCATATCACGATGTCAGGTTGGTGGGAACCATATATACCGTGCACATGCAGGATTACTTCCAATGACTCCAGAAACCATAGTTTATTACGCTGAATCTATGTCGATTAACTCTTTCGATGCCAAGCTCGCATAAATGCGAGTTACCCAGTCGCTGCCAAATACGCATTTATGCGAGTTCGGGGGTGCACCTGGTTTACGGGTCGTAATTATATTGTTTTGTTGCATTACAACGGGGGTTCATTTATTTTATGCAGAGTGCTGGTGTGCGCCGACAATTTAGAAGAAAGGTCAGTCAAAGTCATGCTACTCCTGAAGTTCTATGAGTACAGTCCGAGCCAGAATATACCATTGACAAATTAACTTTTGGTGCATGGGATGCGATATATGAGAGGAAAATAAACATCATAATTGACTTGGCGGCCTCCTTTCTGCTGATCAGTTTAGCGTCCAAAAATTCTGTCGGAATGAGGTCGGTGAAAAATACGGAATAGTAGCCGGAATATGATTAACTGGTGAAGCATTAATTAATGGGATAGAACAATAGAACAAAAAACAAACATTTAATCATATATGAATTGAAAAAATTTACCGAAAAACATAAATTAAAGCAAATCCAAGATGGCCGCCAATGGCACGTGACCCAAAGGCTTTGACCTTGAATGGGTCTCCACGTCAGGGCAGGTGATAGGTCATTGTCAAATATACCCACATTTGAAGTTTCAACTAAATACACTGATAGTTACCCGATAGTCATTGCATTACCCACATATACATAAAATACTTGTATTTACACCCAGAATGCTTGGCACTGGGGAGTATGTCCGTGTGGCGGGGTGGCAGTGAAAGAGTTAAACAGTAAACACATAATTCACAATGGTGCTTTGCTGGAACTCAATGATGCTCGAACCGGGCTACCCTCCTTACGCGTCTTTGACAAATCAGCGCTGATGGGAACTATATATAGCACTAAGTGAAAACACCACACCACTGGATCTGGAAGGGCCAGGGTACGTTTTAAGATAGTTTGCAGTTTTGGACCAGGAACCAGTCTATTCAATAAGAGACATCGAATGCGCGCAAAATAAATAGATATGAGGGTCCCAGAAATATTAGTCCCAGGTAGCATTTTTAATTCACAAAGCAATTATATCAACTTAAACTAGTATACTACGATATTCTGTTATTAAATGTGCTTCTATGCCAATGAAGTAGCAACTTATATATTATTTGAATGTCGCGCATTATACTGGTCCTAGCCCCCTGTATGTACCACTGGACGGCTGATGACTGCATGATGCGCTAAATATCTTACCAAACGAGCCTGGCGATTGAAAGATAGCAACGATAACGAAATACACATTAGTATTCTCCAATGATTCCCTGATATCTGGTCTCTGAAACATTTCACTTTGTCCATATGGTGGTTCTTCTGTAACACCGAGCATTTAAAAAAATCATTCTTCCCCGCTACTTTAAAATCGTGGAATGACATACCCACAGAAATAACAGATGCCGAATCTATCGCAGACTTCAAATTTTTTTTCGAATTAATAGATCCTACAGTAAAACCACCATCATACTTCTATACAGGTCGTAGAACGCTTAATGTCGCCCATGCCAAATTGCGTAACAAATGCAGCAGCCTACGTTCCGATATGTTCCAAAATTATATCTCTGACAGCCCCCAATGCCATTGTGGAAATCCATGCGAAGATACTTACCACTACCTCTGGGCGTGTCCCCTATTTCACACCGAACGAATGGAAATGTGTCAAAAATTATACCAAGAAGGACTGAAAATTACACATATCAATGATTTACTTCTCGGAATTCCCGATATCTCAAATAGAAGAAACAAAATTCTCTTCAAAATAGTCCATCGATATATAACAGCGACTAAACGATTCGAAGTCGGATAATCAAACGCATTTCAGAACAGCCACAAAAAGCAAATTAGTCACAAATCGGTTTTGGCACCTCCCACCCCAAACCCCGAACCCACTCATTTGTAAATGTAAATATGTTTAACCTATATATGATTTTGAATCTCTCCTTCAACATTTTGTATGAAGAATATTATTGTAAACAGGGAGAGGGGCAAAGTAAGTTTTGTAACTTGTCCCCAATCCCTTTTGTATTATTCGATATACAAATAAAATATGTTTAAAGTAAAGTACCATATTGCAGTCACGCCTGTATAGAATAAATATATAGCCATGAGCACAGGCCAATACGAAGTCGTTAATTTGTTAAGATAATCGAACAATAATTTATTGCACAATAATTTACCAACTAACCTCTGTGCTCTCTTTCTTCTTTTTCTCCTGGCCGGTCCCTTCTGACGAATTACTACCACTTGTCACAAGATTGGTTGGTTGTGATATTGAAAATAATTCTTCCATTTTGCTATAGTCCATACTAGTGTCATTGAACATTTTTCCGGCTAGAGTCCAAAGGTTTGCCTTTCCGGCAACTTTGTTCACATGAATTTTCTGCCACTGAAACGTCCTCATTTTAGATTTAGGTGTAGGAACATTCTGTTGAGGTAATTTGACGGGAACCGATGGAGCACTAGTTTGAATTTTTCCGCCAGGTGGCGGTGGTGGGGGAGGCGCACCTGTGACTGGAGGAGGCGGGGGTGGTGGAGCTGGCGCCGCGGGAGCCATATCGCACGTGCTCCCCGGCATTTTAGTCCTTGTTGGCGAATTTATTCTGGTGTTTCCGGTCTCGTCTTTGTGACACGAGCAACAACATCGCAAATCTCCAGATTTCGTCCTACGGTGGCCTCCTATCAGTTTTTGCGAATCCTCAGCGGATTCTACTAATGTTGCTTTCGAAATTAACTGTTCTGTGGTCTTCCATATCAGGTTACTATTATTTTCACTTATGTCGATCTTCAAGAGATGTTGTAAGCACGATAGAAAACTAATCTCTTCTGGCGTTTCACAAACCTGGAATAAGAGTAAATGTCTCATTATGTGTGTCGAAATGTCTGATATCGGCGAGGTCACTGGGGCTGATGACCCCAACTTACTACGAATCGGGTGGATATTCAATTGGACCAAGGACAAGTCTAATGCGCGAGTTTCGACAACAAATGTCTTCACGATTACTGAAGTAAAAGTACATCTGTATATATACACTATAGTACACATCATCTCAAAGTACTGCTGAGTGAATGAACAGTGCTACCAAAGCTGTCGTATACAATTGTTGTTGTGACTCTTATGTCTGCTTTTGACGGGTTACTGTTCCAAAACTGCGAAAATATTAAAACGTAGCAATTTAACCCTTTTTACTGATTTGGAGGGATATGACATTTGCGAAATGAACCAGACTATTGGTAGAGCGCGACATTCGTTATTGCGCATTGGATCATTTGATTCGCATTTAATGTATTTGTACGTTTGATGGACTTTCATCCCAAAATGCATGTCTGTATTATGCGTGATTAGTGAATGTCATTGGCGAGAACATAACGTCACGTTATTCATGTTTACACCATTGTCTGGATTGAAACAGTCATCCAGTGAAAACATACATATATCGACTTTAAATAACCTAGAAAGGCTTACCAACGTGATAAAAAGATATCGTATAAAATGATTACAATGGTTATGTGGATATTCTATGACGGAACTATCAAGGGTGTTTATTGTCCCTCAAAGAATCCTACATTGAAGGGTTAGGAACACGGCGCGCTGTGACATATCTCTTAATTCCACCTCTACCTCGCAGCGGGGGTGGTGTTGTTGAAACATAAATGTGCTGACAATTGAGAAAGGACAACCAATCCTTTCTACACAACAACAACGACGTTGTCAATTAATGTACGCGACACATGTTTTGTATATATGAATGGGCTCACATTTATTTATCCCATGGGCTATTTACACACAACTCGAGTCCTCAGTTGTCACCCAATGCTCCCAATTGATATCGTAATACAGAATCACCGATAAAGATATGAGGGGATTTAAATTAGGGCTTCGGGCACAAACAGAAGGTTGTGACCCGAGCACACTTGCACACTATGCTGTAACGTTAACATTATGTTACCACACATTGGATTTGGGCCTGGAATTTGATGTATCAGTCTTTTATATATGGATTTTTTTTGTTTAAGATGGGCCATCAAATTTGACCCCAAATTTCCGCTTAATGCAACCAACGTCATTCGTATCACACGGACATCATGCATGCCAGCCATGAACTTTCAAGTAACGATTTTTATCCTGCATGCCGATCATTTGCACATTTGGACGCACAGTAATCTTAAAGCGTCGGAATTATCAACTGAGGAAAAAAGGTCGCAAAACTCAAGGAAAATGTCTGTCATTTATTGTCAGATGTATCTCATAATGACGAAAATCTGCACTCAAACACAATTTTAAGGATTTATCGTCGTTTGAGTCGCTACAGGATTTTACAGCGCAGAAGATTTTCACCGAGTGCGTGCAGGTTCACAAAAACCGCGCTTATCGGAGTTAGAACCAGCTTCGTCAAAGCTGGACGGCTGGTATATAGTCATGTAAGCGGCGCGCACTTTACCATTGAGCCACCTGCATGGGGCCCCAGTACTAAAATACAAAAATTTCAGTATATTTTCCCACACTGCATGTTGCCATAGTAACGAGCTTCCTGATTTGATGCTTTACGCTCGTATGTGTGAGAGTTTCGGCGATTCGACGAACGGATATTTGTTTGCGAGTAACAGTACTGGGTGTTACGTAACTGCTAAGCATGCCGCGAAAGTGGCCATGAATCAGGTTTGTTGTCAAATCTCAATGTCACGATGGTCTAATTCCTTTGAATCTGTTTATTCTCGAATAACAACAGATCTAACGATCAAACACGAATTAAAATTGCATCCTGACGCTGTTGTTCGGAACAACATCGCGAACAATAGATGCTAAGAGATATGGCATCCCGTCACCGATAGTCGCTTATTCAAGCCAGGGTATAGGAAGCTGGATATTGGCAGTTTTTAAACGAGTTCACCGGTTCCCCCACACATACGTGGTATTCGTTACACAAAAACAAATCAATAAGTAAAACAAAACATATAGGTTTACACATAACTCTAATGTACACATACCGCATATAGGGGCCATAAAACAAAACATATAGGTTTACATGTAACTCTAATGTACACGCGTGATGGTTACCGCATTGGGGCCGGTTGGGGTAATGCTAATTTGTAATGGTGCATTGCTTTTTTTTTCAATAGCGCATATTATAGAGAAATGTATTGGCAGCTTCGCATTACAAATATGCATTTATATTTCAAAGTAATTGATGATATTACTTCATAATAAATGTATGTATTGTTCAATTATATTTGTATTTCATTATTAAATATATTATAAAACCTGATTTGTATGTCGTTCGGGGATGTAGGTTTAACATTAATTTATATATATATCAAGTTTTATTTTTAATTTTGACTCATGTTAGTTTCATTTTAATTCAATAAGATTAATATCTAAATTATCAATAAAATATCAATCTATATTTTATTTACTGATCTTTCTGTCGATTTAGTCAAATGGGATTCTAGTGCTATCTAGTAACTAACAAGTCACATTATAGTGATAAAGTTTTGCTTCAATCTTTGCAATTTATAGCGCGTCACTTATTATGCCACCGACACATATTCGGGGCATAAAGTCCGTCCGTCAGAATAAACCAAATTGTACTAACTCGGGTGTTAATTGACGGATTTCGTTGTCCTTTTGGCATGTTGGCATGGTGGAAAAGGATACCCACATACTAGGGATTTAATCCATTACATTTTACTAGAGTTAAGGCCTTTTTTTGACTTGGAAGTTTGAATTTTGTGTCCGTACGGACACTTCAGCTTGTAACTCGGGCACTATAATTATCGGATGTCGTTGTCCTTTGGTATGGTGATAGCACATGTTGGGGAAACGATAAGTACATACAACGGCTTTCGTCCATTCTGTATTACCAGCGTTATGACCCTTGTGTGACTTTGAAATTCAGTTGTCCTTTGGTATATGGTAATAGCACAGCTCGGAGGAAAGGATACTGACTTATTACTTTCCTGTTTACCAGAGTTACGGTCCCTGTTTGACATGAACATTTGTGAATTATTTCTCTTTACCAATATTTCGGCTTGTTGCATCATCAGGTTCGGTTGTGCTTTGGTATGGTGATAGTTAGCCGAGCATGCGATAAAGGATACACACATACTATGGGTTTATCCAATCATATTCACCAGAGTTATAGCCCTTGTTTGACTTGGGAATTTCTTAATTTTGTATCCGTTGAAGATTTCAGCTTGTAACATGTGCATGGTTCATCTTATTTGGGTGTGCTCTGGTCTAATGATAGCCCAGTTTAAGGGGAAACGATACCCATTTCTTGGATTTTGAAAAATCCATCCATATTTAGTATTGCACAATCTCTAAATTGAGCGTCGGGGGGATTATGCCATGCTTGGCGTTGCACTTGTTTATACAGATCCAAGGTGAAATTTGGTTAACCAGATAAGACACTAATTTTGACTATTTAACAGGTGTCAATTTTTCAACTTTATAGATATTTATAAATATTCGGCAATTATAAAAATTCTACGCGCAGAAAATTTCAGTGGTTTCAGTGGTTTCAGTAATCGAAGCGGATTATTATACACGTACATATGCAACTACAATCGAGGACAATATGTATGTTCCATCATCTATGTGGCCGACTTCATAGGATCTATACTTCGAGAGCTTGATGTATATGTTACAGAATCTAGGCGTTTGAACTGTTTTTGTTTATACTGACTGTGACACAAAATTAATGTACTGTATCACTTATCCATCTGCAATTTGTTTTTGGTGTGAAAAAAAAGAAAGAAATAAAAATTCCCCAAGTCTTCAAGAGTTTCATAAAATACAGTACAACAATTAGTAATATTATGTTGTTATTCGTGAGGCTCACCTGCTTATAGATGGCATTAAAAATGTCGAGAGGATTGTTTAAATCCACTCCTTTGTCGCCCGGTAACTGTTCCTCGTCATTAGCTTTGTGTTGGTCGAATATATCGAGCTGAAGAGCTAGATTTGAATCCTGATCTTCATGTTTCCTGCAATAAAAAAGACGGTCATTTAAAGTCCATTCGCGATTTGGAGAGTGCAATTATGCTCCTTTTGGTTAAACTTCGGTCCGGTTCTGTGTATCAACATAGGACATTAAATACGTTAAAAGTATCTACGGTTATGTCTATGCCATAGAAAGACTTGTTAAGGAAATGGAATTCAAAAAAGTTGAAACAATTGATCAATTTCTCTGACTTCGATAAGTCTTTTCGTGGTATACATGCATAATCATTTTTCAAACTATTTTGATTGCCGAAGTGCCGCGACAATGATATACTACTAGCTATATCTTGAGGCACGATAATTATATTGGTCTTTAAATGGAATAAAGGCCTTCAAACTAGGTTCATGCGAAATAACAAAAATGTTATAACAGTTTGTAAAAAAAACTACCATCAACAAGTATACATGCAAAATAGATCACGACAATAACGAGATTTCGCATATAAATCGAAACCTTTGTATGTAAACATTACGGTTTGGCATTACAGACCAAAGTCCAATTATTCCAACCAGATACCAAAGTTTAATCAAAACTTGACGGTAAACATTGGAAAATGTCAAAAGCATTGAAAAATATTCAAAAATCATATTCAGACTGAAACATTTGATTTCACTAAACGATTAGCATTGTTTGTTGACAAATCAAAAGTAACAGTTTTGTTTACATAACACTGGTTTCAACGCGTAAACTATCGTTATTGGAAAACTATCAAAGAGACTGAAGAGTGTCTATTTACTTATATACTACAAGAACAAAGTTTATCTATTGCCCCATGTTCTTCTTATAGTGGTGATGTTTTACATACTTTTATATTGTTTGCACATTTACCCACTGCGAGTGCCTTTAAATGTCGCCATAAATTGTTGTGAACAGAACTTCATCCGTCTGCACACGGAAGGGGGTCTGATTTCTTGACTTAAGTCATATAATGTCGATATATTTTCGTCCTTCTCTTGACGAGAATGTGCGTAATGTAATTGGCATTAAACTCTCGGTGAAGATATGCGGTGCACGTGATATAATAAGCCACGAAAAGAACATGCAAATTAAGGAACAGTGATGTCTTTATTTGGAAGGAGGTTCGTTTCTCCAATTACGGTTTAATTAAGCTTGAATAGAATTTGGTTTCACAATGCACCGTTTGTGTGCGCACTATGGATGTTTACAACACGCAAGAAAGTTTTACAAAGCGTCTAGACGCGCACAAATCTTATGATAAGACCAACCAAACGCAATTAGTGACACGAAAGAATAGGATCGTATAAACTATAGCAAGTAAAACATGAACGATTTTGTTATGTGTATATTAAAGTTGCTTATTGCCCACATGCAAACATATATGTCGACCAGAAAAGAGACCAGCTTTGTTTTTGCGTATCCTTGTCGTATGTAGATGGCCCAAGGGGTTCGATGGGAGGTGGTCGAAGGGATATGTTTTACAAGGGCCACCAGATCCGACCTTATACCATGTTATGTGATAACAAATCTGTCAGTTGAAATTGTCTTTTAATATTATGGTAGTAAGTATATGCCACCAATACCGCAAAGCCCTTGTTCTTAATAGAGGGGAATGGGTTCCAGTTTAACGGACACATATTCTGAGGCGTTGTACTATATTGGGCGCCATATAACGGCGTATATTGTGAATACACTGTTAAAGAAGTGACCGTTCAGGAACAGTGCTGACCATAACCTTGTGGATCATATGATCTTAAGCCATTGCGTGGGACAGTGTTCCGTGACATGGAGCCAATAGCATGTTCCCGAAACACTACTCAGTTTTAAACACGGACATTTTAACAGTGTAGTTTGTCAGCTAAAGAAACTAAATTAACATTGTGATAAATAAATGACCTGGCAATTGTGACAGATGACTTTGTGGGGTGAAAGTACATTTTTCGGTACACTGTGACATCAGGTGTGACGATTTGCTCGGTGCGATATCAGCATCGTAATTCAGGTATCTGAGTGCGCATGCTCGGAATGTTGGTCGGTCAGTTCGGTATTGACTTCTCCCTTTGATTACCATAATCGTGATGAATAAAAAGCCCACAATTGTCACCTACGCACTCAGAACTCGTCTCGGGTGTGACACAAAATGACCTTTCGTGGGGTCACTAAATGCCAATTTCTTGACATCGATTCATTTCTTATTCATGTTATGTTATATTCAAGTATTCTACACCACATCGAACCCAGTTTGACATACTGGGAAGGGCATCATGCATGGACAACATTCTGGATTATGTTTAGTTACAACTTGATATATATTTAAATAGTTGTTCAGGAGTGGCTTCACATACCAATCAAATATTGTGCCTTATGCATGTTAATCGTTTAGCGTCAAATTTTACCCTCGGACAAATTATGTAGACACCATTACACTGTATAGATATGCACCCCATCGACCTACATATCACCTACGTATTATAGGTTTAAATCGTAAATATTTTAGGCTAACACACTCCCTTGTGTCGATAACAAAGGCACGCTATATGTCCGTACGCACAGACCCTATATTATACAACTATTACTCTAACTAAAATTGTCTCGTTGTTGTCCATCTATAGACATGCACGTTATTTCGCAAAAGTAAGGCCACGATGGACTAGACCGATTCTTCTAACCCGACTTCAACTTCCAGATGAAAAACAAACGATCATTCAAAAGGAATGAAACGGGAGTATGTGTTCATTGACATGCTATGTTGCCAGACGCAATATACGTTGTCGAAATTGGTCTTCAGAAGCATTTTATGTCATGTGGCAAAAAAGATCATTTTGCTATCGGGTCATATATATAGTTAATGGCTTCTAACATTAACACTATATTCCACTGATCCAAGCTCTTCGAAATGCCGATGTGAGAGCAACTTTATGGAATCGAATTTTGTCACATATAGTCTGCGACAACCCGCCTAAAATATAACCATCCCCATGGAATATATGCATATACAAATAAAAACACATGTGCTGCATACTATATACTATATTATATACCACTGCATTGGTAGGTTATATATATTTTTAGATTAACTTTTGAATGCCACAGTATATATATCAGGACAATTTGGTCATCGAAGAGCACCTTATCTTTTACTTCAAGAGACCACTCAATGAGCACCGGGTTTGGGTGAAAATCTTGGCGAACACAATTAAGCTATTCATTTGAAATCAGGGTTGAATGGAAAATGTTTCTCGAGCACCTTTATTTGTGTCAATTAAGGCTGTATTTTGCGCATACGTCAACATGTTGTTGAACTGTAAAAAAAACAGTTATCAAGGTTTGTTTGTGTTCTGATGTTACGGCGTGAGCAGCATGATATATTAAAACGTTGCTTGAACATCGAAACGACCTGTTGTTGGTCGAAACAAGACAGTTGGGACGACTGCAGCCAGGCTGACTCAGACCAGCCACCGAAGGAACAAATCTTTCAATCTCAGTACTTTTTTTCGTGAATTACAAACCAAGACAGTTTAGCCGAATTTCCTGCATTATATTTGCCCTTGTCCCAATTGGATTTGTACTGCTGGAACAACTTCCATGCTAAAGGTAGCCTTAACGATTATAAGACGGTAGAAAGACCATTGGATATTTACATCATTATAATTAGACTTGGAGGTCTTTATACAGTCAATGACTCATACTTTATCACTTCAATATTCTGGCTCAAATTTCACAAAGGTTTACTTATATCCAGTTCCCATATACGATATTGAATGACAAGAGACCCATAGCTCCGTAAACTGAGATCTGTTTGACTATCGACCCAGAAATTATAACCGAATTTATTGGTTGATGTTTAGATTTCGTGATCGATGTATTGATAGTGCGTGTACTGTATATGGGCGTTTACTCCTTCTATTGTACGGTATGACAGGACTTAACATCATCGTTTTAAACTCGTCTGCTAACTGCCAAACAAAAACAAACGGAGACCACCACGCAGGAGAGATATACTCAAAGATATGATTGTATCCATGTTCCGTCCTCGTCGTACCGTTGCAGCGCAGTATCGAACTAACAGCTCGCCGACAACTTTCACGATATAGGCGCCGTATCATTGTTGGAAGATTGACGTATAACCACCGCATTCGTGGCACGAGTTCAAAGATTTATCGTATAACTTCAAAATAGCTTGAAGTGACTCATAATCTTCAGCTTACAGATTAAATCTGACAATTTATCGCTTTTGCACGTTCATTCAGTGAAACAAATATCGATAAACACATGATATTTTTATATATGTTACAGGGGCTCTGTAGAATCGGGGGAATCTATATAGATTTCTTGAAATATTTAGGGAATCTGTAGATTCCGTTTCCTTCAGGGATTCTACAGATTCTCTAATTTTGTTTTAGGGTTTGACAGATTCCCTGAAAAATGGGTCAAAAAGTTATAGGGATTCCCTGAAACGATAATTGACAATTGTATACTTCTAAAGGACTGCTTAAATTAAAACTCAAAGATACCATTATGATATGACAAAGTGAAAATATGTGTTATAACCACGGATAAATATCCAACATCATGGCGAAAATAGAAATTTCAGTACATTATGATTTGACAACAGAAATGTTGTTTGAATATAGCAATTTAACACTTTGTTTGAATATAGCAATTTGGATATGGATATCCAAATTAGGGTGAAGAAAGATGGCATCAGAATGCGTATGCATGCAGCCAAAGACCAGCTCAGTCGCTGATTGGTCGAAAATATCTACTAATAATTATTTGATTGACAGCTGTGGAAAGGTCCAATTCCCAATGTTTCGTTCATCAGGTAATGATTGAATGGACGTGACAGAAGCGATAAATTGCCAGGTTTAATCTGTAAGATGAAGATTGCGAGTCACTTCCAGCTATTTTTAAGTTATACGACAAATCGTTGAACTCGCACCACAAATGCGGTTTCAGGGAATCTCTAGAACTTTGGACCCTTTTTTTTCAGGGAATCTGTCAGATACCATATATACAAATCAAAGAATCCCTGATTCCACATATTCCAGCTGTAATATATAGTATCATATACAAACGCTATATGTCTCGGACAAAACGCACTGAAATCCAAGAATGTATTACTTCATCGATCAGTAGAAAAAAAGAATGCTAACATTCTTCGGTGTGGACAATTCAAGAGCGTTCCATGTTATTCGTTTCCTTGTATGGTATGAATAAAGGGTGTTTATATGTCACTCAGCTTATATATGCACGAGGAAGATCGGAATGAGCTGATGAATTTCTATGATCTCCATCAGTCTTTGCACACAATCTGCAATCACTGGAATGTGGTTCGGTGCTACGTCCGCGGCTAATTCAGAAGCAGTATTTATAAAAAACAAATCGGTCAGTAGTTTACAATATGTCCAGTTCCCGGTGTGCATTTTTAAAACTCAAATTTGGCCAGATATTCAGCCATATCGTTATCGACAGAAATGGAGCGTACATGCAGTGTTGTTATGAGAAAGTGTCGCACAAAAGTACACCTCTGCGAAATTTATATTCGAACACAGAAAAAAATGTCATTATTTTCTTTTATTTGCGTCATCGAAAGAGTCCTTTTAGCAGAGTTATGGTCCTTGTCGACTTATAATTTGCCGACTATTTTGTTTTCCGGTGATAACTTTTAATATTGTTTTGCATAATTGCACAGGCTTTGAATTTACCGATCACGTGTTAAAAACATAGACGATTGGAAGAAAAAGTTGATCCAATGAATGTTGTCATAATTTAATTTTCGCTTATATAAGCCACCGTCCAAAAATCCACCTTTTTCGGGAGACTTGTGGTCAAGTGGCCTTTTATTTCATGGGCCTATCTTGTTGGTGATAGTTGTTTCACGGGCTATTTCATGTGAACCCACTTCAAATCAATTGAGTTCATTTAAAGTCCCATAGCGGTTTGAAACAATATATTATGCTCGCTGTGTTCAGCATGTTCTTTTGAAAATAAGCTCACATTGAACTTATTTAAAAAACACAAACAAGCCAATATCAGCATTTTTTTTGTTTTTGTTACGCTCTATTTGAACCTAAATCTACTTTTTAAAATGTGTTTTCATTGTGGCCCGCGCCATAAAACGCAATGGCGGTTATAAGTCAACCGTGGGCTTATTTCAGAATCAAATAAGTCCAATTTGAACCCGTGAATATTTAGGTCCAATATGAACCTATTTGTACGAGGAGGTGTTGCTGTGTATAACACCCCGCCCAGTTCCAGCGATATTTTCTCCGCCAATGTTGAATAGCAAAGAACGTCCCTTGTTACTATATGTTCCCGACATGATAAAACTAAATAGCGTTCTCTCAATTATGTGTGGAAAATTAAAAACAACTGCATATTGGTATGATTCTGGCAAGTGTTTTTCATATGTATATGTATTTCCAGTATTTATCGACAAACCGCGGTATTGTATCCCTGCTTCCAAATAACATGCATGTACAACATTTGAAGGTTCAAACGAGCCATGTCCGTTTCATACAGAAACTTAAGATTGGGCCATGCAGTATATAGGCAGTATATAGGCAGAATTGACCGTAATATTCATATCTATCAAGTATTAGACCCTTTTCACATAAGGCATATAGAGTTACCTGTGGTCTGCAAAAATCCCATACACAGCTGATTGTGAAAGCTTTCAACCTATATATATTCTCCGCGATGCATGTTCACATACCTTAAGTTTTTATTCCGTTGCCAAGCAGATACTTTTCACAAGGAAGATCGTTCATGTTAACCATGGATTGCACAGATTTGATATATCCTGTTTTCGACCCCACTGCGTGCGTTATGAATAAATTAACAAGACTGTCTATTGAATACATGCATGTTATGTGACCCCAGAATAATGTTTACGGATTCGTTTTTGTCAGTTTATGTTACATCGCTGCATTACACATTAGTTTCCAAAGATGCCGACCAGATATGCCTCGACATTCATCATCGTATAGCTGCATGCAATTGCAAACCCGTTGATGACGACAGTTGTTGGGCGGATTCGTATTTGCCCAGATGACATCATAATTTACACACGAAGAAGCATATATAACTGCTGTTGCGCTCAATGGGATAATGCCGAAACTTATGCATGTCGTGCGTTATATAATCTTTAAAATGATGTATATAATATTTAATGCCTCCGCAAGGGAGAGTTATATTTACATAAACATTTTATGTCCATTTAACTCTAAAAATTTGACCGAAAGTAGGAAAATATACGAATTTTGGTACAAAACAACATATTTTATACCTTATTCCATATTCCACCAGTACAAAACCTTGGAACTTTTTGAAGTTTTGATAGGGAACCTTATAAAGTCTGAAAATACCGCGGGGAATATATTTCTTTGTTAATACCTGTTCATTGATCGTTTATTCATCAGTAGGCGAATGTCCCAGCTCGAGATAAAAGTATTTAAGGAACATTGTGGGCGAGTTTGCTTTTTGCGCCAATTACAATAATGGAAATTCTCCAGGGTAACTAATTCAATGTTTTCTGCGATATAAACTCACTAAAGTCAATAAAATGCATACAATTTCGAGTTGGGACCACCCCATCCATACTTTGAAGTTGATTATCGAGCAACAAATATAAGCAAAGAGATATATTCCCTGCCTTGTTTCAAGTTGTTTGTTCGATGTTATAAAGTTCCCTGTCAGAAGGGGTCAGAACATCAAAAAGTTCCCATATTTTGTACTGGTGGAATATGATCTCTACGGGCGTTAGCCGGAGTAGAGATTCATGGCATGATCTAATTTGACACCACAAATTAAACCACCATGTCCGCTTTATATACCAGAAAATAATTAGATGTTTGGTTAGTCAGATATCAACTTTCAACAGAGGAATTCAACAACAATGTCTATACATTTACATATACATTTAACTATATATTGTTATATAAATAACATCCGAACATGATCATTTTCGGCCCTCTTTGATAATATATAAGCATCGGAGCGTGTGTTTTATTGTAGCTAAATTCATTGAATCTTGCATACATACAAGGGAGCTATTAAATTGGACCATTTTAAAGGATCTGAGCCGCATCAAGTGTTTTATATACGACTAAATCCATCAGGGTCCTGTTACTATGTTTAGTTTGATCACTGACATGAGTCAGTGATAAAAGCATAAGTTGCGGGGAAAACCTATAGCACCATATATGGAAGGCTTAGTTTGAAAACAACCATGTACCGTGTTGCTATACCTTGTGCTATTAAATGTTGACAGCAACAACCATATCTGTCCGCGATATCTGCATCGTCAATTCACTTATATGTCAAACCTCACAAAACGACCTATGAAGATTCGGTTTTATATACCAGATGAAAAACGAAAACAATATGCATAATAACCACCCATTTTAATTGGTCGTAAATTTGAAAGCTGACAAAGAGATGAATCAAACGCACGTGAGATGAATATGAAAAGATTGGTCGTATTTTCGTATAAATCTTTCGCGTCACGATTTACAATGAAGCTAATTGCACCGCTGCACACGTAATGCACGAAATTTTTAATGTACGAACAGGTTCAACAACGCAATGCTCATGACATCTTGATACGCAATGGTAAATTTGTTTTACGTTGTGATAGCATCACGTGATATATGCATCTTGAGCCGATCTTGTTCTTTTTATTTCTTAGATTGAGTTGTATTTCAGAATGCTTCAACCAAGGCCAAGAACCAATGCATTATCTGCTCGGAAATGTAGGCAAGATATCATGCCTGGCAATTTCAACATTCGGGTTTTCTATATTTTTCCAAAGATATCAGCAAGCTATTAGAATAATGAGCTGTCACAACAACTCCTCTCGGATACTGCAAACACGGATATAGAACAGCTTTGTTTTTAAAGAGATGTTGGCGTTCAAACTTCACAACATCGAAAATTGGTAACTGAAGTCACCATAATTTCTCAACAATCATATTTATAGGGTGATGGAGTTCGCACTGAAGTTAATTGTAGGAGACTTACTTGATATGTAATAGGATCACTCATTACTTACACCAAACATAGTTTATATACATCACAGTTGATATGAAAGAAATTATCTGTTGCACTACGATCTTACCTTAAAAGATTCAAAATTTCTTGTATCTTGAGACCTAAAAAATTCAGAATAAATATATTAGTGGACATTAACGAACACGTCGTCGGACATGCGTGTATTTGCATGCATGTGTACTAACATTGATGGTAGGATATATACACAGAACGGATTCAGTTTCGAATCGAACGAGCTTGTGAGGGACAGCCTAAAATTATGCTTAAAATTCTCTAATGTATATTTCCCCAAACTGAGAAGATAAGTTCACGTGTTTCGTAGGAAAGACTCCACATTATATGACACCCATTCTGACGGTGACTAAAAAGTAGGTTACACGTTTCAGAAGGAGTTGTCACCATTTGGAAATGAGAGGCAGACACACGATATGAGAACTGTGACTGAATATACCGTTACCAAGAATTCAGCTTTCGGGCCAAGGAACACGTGCGGTGCTGCACTACCACGCGCGGCTAATTTAGAAGCAGTATATAAAGAACAAATCGGTCAGTAGTTTACAAATATTTGCCTATAATCCCTATATATATATACAATATTACAGGCATGTGGGTATACTACGGAAGTTCAAACTTGTCAATGTTTGATCGCCATCAACCATGGTTTTTTTTCCAGCATGCACCGACACTCTCACCAGGTACGGAACGCATGCATAGGATTATCTGTTGCTTCCCGACGTTAGTAGAGTTTGCCAGAATCTCTATAAAAGTGGTAACATCAACAACACATGCTTGTCTGTTCCACTTAAGAATGCCTATCCAGATTTTTGATCCACTGACCCAGGTTCCATTGGAGGTAGTCGTAGGAATCGTATTATCTGCAGATTCATCTAGTTTTATTACCTATGCACACCTGTTGATTATTAGGCGGACATAACCGTAAGGTGTTATGGTGCTTGTCTCGCTATAAGGTGATTAGTTAGATGTGAGGATTAGACTCAACATTGTCGATGCTCATCTGTCCTATTTTAGTTGTTGATTAAACATCACTTACAACCTTGTCCCGCTCCGCGTAATTACATGATGTAAATGGCGAATTTGAATCGGTGTTCTTAAATGTTCGTGATCGACCGATTTCAAGACTATATTCTAGTATATGGTCTTGATAACCTGTCATTCGCGAACAAAGAAGGGCGCCGATTCGAATAAACCCAACGAGTCCAGAAAGGTACGCCATGGCACAGACTAGTTCAGTCATGAACGTAGTGCGTATCCTTCTGAAAGCAGCAATCTGCGAAAGCGGTCATGTTGACCTAGGCACAGACAAGACAATTTTAAAGCGCTCTGTATACTGGCTGGAAAAGAGATCAGAGACTGCCGTGACGCGTTCCTTTCAAACATATACGTGTTGGTGCTGTCGAAAATGTAATGTGGTGCGAAACCATTATTAGGTTATATCTCCGCATTTCATTTTTTTCTGCAAGAAATATAAACCGAAAATGTCCACCACTTTGCCATAAAAAGTAAAAACCAAACTTTTTTATTCCAGCTAATTGTTCGCAACGGACATTAAACGTATGCATGTGTAGTAATACATGGGGGTAGATTTAACAAAACTTTTAACTTCGCCGTTAAGCATAACCAACTAATTTAACCAAAGGTGATATTAGCGTAGATAAATTTAGCTGTTAATATGCCAGCCAAATTCGTATTAGTCTCGGTTTACCATTATGAGTAAACGTTAGGCCAAATACTTGTTAAATTACCATTGGTTTTGCAAACTCCATACAGTACCCTCCCCGTTATCACTGCGCTATATATGATAGTATAATCATACCGAATCGTGTCAAACTAACCACACTAAAGTGTAAGCTGAGGCCGGCTCCAAATAAAGCTCCATGAATTCCGTTCCCAGTTCCCAGTTCCCTATTCTCCTAAAATTACACTTTTCGTTACTAAATCGGCTGCCGTATCATGAGTCATGGTGGAAACCCGGGAATCCTTGTGTTTTCGTGCGGTGCCACCCCGCGGGCAACTATAGGAAAGTCACGCGACCATACCATGCACGACTTCAGCCCAATTTTAGAAAATTTGGAAGGGGCTGCATGGTCGCGTGACTTTCCTATAGTTGCCCGCGGGGTGGCACCACACGAAAATACAAGGATTCCCGGGTTGCCACCATGACTCAGGATACGGCAGCCGATTTAGTAACGAAAAGTGCTATTTTGACACCCCATGCACGACTTCAGCCCAATTTTAGAAAATTTGGAAGGGGCTGCATGGTCGCGTGACTTTCCTATAGTTGCCCGCGGGGTGGCACCGCACGAAAATTCAAGGATTCCCGGGTTGCCACCATGACTCAGGATATGGCAGCCGATTTAGTAACGAAAAGTGCTATTTTGACACCCCATGCACGACTTCAGCCCAATTTTATAAAATTTGGAAGGGGCTGCATGGTCGCCTGACTTTCCTATAGTTGCCCGCGGGGTGGCACCGCACGAAAATACAAGGATTCCCGGGTTGCCACCATGACTCAGGATACGGCAGCCGATTTAGTAACGAAAAGTGCTATTTTGACATCCCATGCACGACTTCATCCCAATTTTAGAAAATTTGGAAGGGGCTGCATGGTCGCGTGACTTTCCTATAGTTGCCCGCGGGGTGGCACCGCACGAACATACAAGGATTCCCGGGTTGCCACCATGACTCAGGATACGGCAGCCGATTTAGTAACGAAAAGTGCTATTTTGACACCCCATGCACGACTTCAGCCCAATTTTAGAAAATTTGGAAGGGGCTGCATGGTCGCGTGACTTTCCTATAGTTGCCCGCGGGGTGGCACCGCACGAAAATACAAGGATTCCCGGTTTGCCACCATGACTCAGGATACGGCAGCCGATTTAGTAACGAAACGTGCTATTTTGACACCCCATGCACGACTTCAGCCCAATTTTAGAACATTTGGAAGGGGCTGCATGGTCGCGTGACTTTCCTATAGTTGCCCGCGGGGTGGCACCGCACGAAAATACAAGGATTCCCGGGTTGCCACCATGACTCAGGATACGGCAGCCGATTTAGTAACGAAAAGTGCTATTTTGACACCCCATGCACGACTTCAGCCCAATTTTAGAAAATTTGGAAGGGGCTGCATGGTCGCGTGACTTTCCTATAGTTGCCCGCGGGGTGGCACCGCACGATAATACAAGGATTCCCGGGTTGCCACAATGACTCAGGATACGGCAGCCGATTTAGTAACGAAAAGTGCTATTTTGACACCCCATGCACGACTTCAGCCCAATTTTAGAAAATTTGGAAGGGGCTGCATGGTCGCGTGACTTTCCTATAGTTGCCCGCGGGGTGGCACCGCACGAAAATACAAGGATTCTCGGGTTGCCACCATGACTCAGGATACGGCAGCCGATTTAGTAACGAAAAGTGCTATTTTGACACCCCATGCACGACTTCAGCCCAATTTTATAAAATTTGGAAGGGGCTGCATGGTCGCGTGACTTTCCTATAGTTGCCCGCGGGGTGGCACCGCACGAAAATACAAGGATTCCCGGGTGACCACCATGACTCAGGATACGGCAGCCGATTTAGTAACGAAAAGTGTAATTTTAGGAGAATAGGGAACTGGGAACTGGGAACTGGGAACGGAATTCATGGAGCTTCCAAATAAAAGGTGTAAGCGCGTTTTCTCCAATGTTTATCAATGGATATGAATGAAATTTTGAATGCATACATGTCCGTGTTTGGATATTGATATATATATATACGTTCTATTCACAAGAGAGTCCGTGCAACAGAACACAACGATTTAGTTAGTTATCAATGATACACGATACGTGGTGTGGCATATATTATAAAGTACAGACATTTTTAAGCCCCTATATACCCGCGTGCGTAACAATTCACATTCGCGGCGTTCTGTGGAGTTTATGAACAGATTATATATATAACTTGGCTATGATATCCCGCCACACCGTGACAAAATAGTATAGTCTGATATATTGACGGTCGAAGTTAGAAGTTCCCCGTCTAAACCTCCCCAATATGAAATACAATACGTGCATCCCGGTGTATCACTCGTTGGTAATTACACATGCAACCTAATTTAGGTGGAGTTCACCACTTGCAAAATGTACAATGTCATGCAAGTCCCAAGATATTGTACTCATACTGTGAGTCATTAATGATTTACTGCCTGCTTCCAAATGGGGAAGTTTTCAATCAACCTCCCGCATAACTATCACCAGGGCGTTCAAATATAATAAGACATGTTTTCTATGCTAACATAGATATCTATATCCAGAGTAGAAAGTTGCTCGTCAAGTTAGTAGATTGCGAAGGATGTCTTGTGTGGGTGGAAGGCAACACAAAACAGGGATGCATTTGTCTGGCTTCTATCGCGGACGGGATGTGCATGGTGACAGGGGTGGAGTATTGGGTATAGTGTGCCGGAATGTGAAGACAGGGAGTGAACCACACAACAGGCAGCATTTTAAAGTTATAAATTTCATATTGTACTTGAAACAAAAGCAGTTGGAAATTTCAGCTGTGATAAATTGAGTTAGTTCTGATAATTGAATTTTCCAATCAGTATTTAGTGCATGTGTAACTTGTGTGGTTTTAGGCTATATAATATTTCGATGTTGTCCAATTTTCAAGCAACTTTGAAATTTCCAGAACACTCTCAGAGGGAAAGAAATTCGTTCATTTAGGTCCTGTTTTGTTGAAATATTGCAACCACTGAAGCAACTGAGGTACTAAAAATTGAGTCCAAAGTCGGGGGCCCATGTGCAATATATCATGCAATAGTTTTAACTGAAAGTGTGGTTAATGATGTCTGGTGCAATAGTCTGGTTGAGAAATTCCAAACTGGACGACACTGCCCCTCCGCCGAAGACCAGCTATCATATATATATATATAACCACTTCATTGTCTAAAGTGTCATGTCCATTCAGTTATTATCAACGAACGTATGCGTTCAGTTAAGTCGAAACAACGGTTTGAGACAGAATGGGTTGAAGAATGAGATGCTATTGTGCATACTATGTACATTATATGTGCGACCCTGTTCGACAAAACAGGTGCGCGTGCACTTCAAAAATATTCTGGGACTTAAATTGTTCTGCATGTGGTGGTTATGAAATTCGTGTGTCTCTCTCCCGTGTCTGCGTATAATACTTCACATAACACTTTTAAACCCCAAATAACTATTGTTCAAAATCACGTGAAACCTCCTAGGACACAAAGCTCGCGTGATATATAATATACGAAAGATATATAGATACCTGCCACCCACAAATCATGAAAACAGTTAGCAAGAGAAGATCCCACCCGCACACACAATCAGGCAATACATTTCTCGGAAATATATATTTATTTTTTTCGGCCATGTTTTAGCGCGTGGGAATAATAAAATACTCTAACATACATTTGAACTACCAATTATTGATACCAGGGACAATACATACCAGTGTGTCAGGAAATATTGTCTCATTGCCAATCATTCAATTGTTCCAACGTGGTGGATACAATTTCAGCAAATATTTCAATGACTCAGAACGACCATAGAGAGTCAACTAGTTTGGCACAATTTATGCAATGCGACACCCACTGAAATAGTGTCACAGTTCGACTAGGAAATTCCCGAAATGCTCAGGATAATGACAACATTGTGTGGGCCTTGTAGTTCTCGCCTTGTCCTGAGACTGTTGTCCTTAAAGTGTTATCAATGCTTTACATAAATCCAGGGACGTGATTAGAGAATCTTCTTTCGCTTATGAATATATCTTTGAATTTCAACACCATCTTCTTTCCCTTATGAATATATCTTTGAATTTCAACACCATGTCTGAGGTAGATTTCAAACAAAATTCCCCTATGTAGGGAATTTTCCATGGGGGAGGGGGCAATTTGAAATTAAAATATGATCCACCACGTGGCAATATCAAACTCTTGGTCTAACCACAACACACACATATTCTACAGTAAACATTGGCTGGAATATTACAATTTTAGATCAATGTCAGTCAGTTGTTTTCTGGTAGACATAATTGCTGTTGTTAGAGGCATAAGTTACCAATTTATATGTTTGTGTGAGGGTCTGACCTCTACCAATGTCAGTGAGTAAATTTTGCGAAGCAGGTACACATTAACCCGTAAACCCATCACAGATGTTTGATACAATATAAGTAAGAACCATTTAGCATAATTGTGTCATATTGTGATCCAATGATAATAACCACAAGGACCATTCAATTTAGGTTGGTGTTTCACAATATCCCGTGTATGCATGCAAAATTTGGGCATGAAACGAACGTTCTGGTGTGTTATCTCGGATGCAATTCCGAGGCTTGTATATTTATTTGGCGTCTTTTTTATACGCTATAAGCTTGAACGATGCGCATCTCTCGGTTCTTTTAGCAACATTATGCACATGCACAGGATGTGGCTATTGAACGGAGAAATGCAACAAAACATAAAACGGCTCTTAATAACGTCATTTGGGACGCACTATTCGGTGACTTGGACTCATCTTTTTCTTCGAGGTGATCCTAAGGTGTCCCTTCAAGAAGGTGTCACATTATATCAGAAATTTATATTTATTGTTGTGGGTGAACACATGTAAGTTACCCTACGTGTTAAGTGTATCGCCTATCATTGTGTAATCTATTTATATTACTGATGTATACATATACTCATGTTTATGTGTGCGTATATGGAATGCACACTGATGAACTTGATATCTGAATTATTGTACATATTATAGGCCTACATACGGTTTCATTCTTACATGTGACTTTTCAATAAATCAATCAAAAAGTATCTGCTTTTGGGAGTATTCATCTTGAATTTTCCAATTGTACCCCCTTGAACAAGAAAACATTCCGAAGTTCGCGAAATTAAATTTGCAATTCTTTGGTTTGGAAATTTCCAGCTGGTACCTCATGCTTTCAACGGTTGGAAATTTCGAAACCTGACACCCCTCCCCCGCCCCATAATTTACACCTCAGTTAAGACCACTTCAGTCCAAAGCATTTACCAAAAGCAGGAAAATGTGCTAATGTTGGTCTAAAAAAAACAACAAATTCCGCACTGATTACTGTTGGAAAATCAATCTGAAAATAATTTCATCAACCTAGTTTGATTTGAAATTTCCAACTAATTTTGTGGCAAACACCCTAAGTTCAAAGTTCCCTGTCACCACGTCCCAGATTCTCCACTCGCCCGAAGTCCAATGTAAATTAAGCCCAGTCGAAAGAAAACTAAAAATGCTTATAGTAAATTAAGTTCTTCAATTGACCCCGGAAGAGACATGCTTCTAATCTAATATAACTTGAAAATTTCAGTAATTTCCATTCAAGTGTTGGGGTGTGGGCATAAAATCATGAATCCACCCGTCTTGATATTGATCGATACTAGATTGCAGTTTCCTGTTTAACATTTGTACTCCTATAATTTAAAACTTCGACAAAGAGCTCTTGACAACCAATTCAGCCTTGGGTCAAGTGGTATACGGAAAGCCATATCCTCTCAAAGGAAACAAACGAGTCATATTACAGAGTAGGAATATGCCCGATATCAACACCATATATCAAATATTCGATCACAAATGAGGGACGTTGGTTTGTGAAATGCGATTGAGACAACATACGCGTATATATACGGCTTCTTGTTAAATACAGCGTATAAAACGAGAACTCAACTCTTGAGTGGTCCGCGGGAGGTAGAAGAAACATCTCGGGGCTATAATGGTTATCCACGAGAACGAGATCACAGGAGTTATAATCCGGTGAATACCGGCGCCACTCAAGGGACTACAGTGTATTGTCCCGTGGAGTAACGTGTATTATGTTATATATGATGTTGACAGTATACCATCAGGGGAGAGACTCATATAATGACACTTTGGATCAAACCCCTGTCCACACGTGCTTTGATTTATATAATGACGCCACTTACCTTAATATACCTCTAGTTTGTGAAAAGATATGCTTATTCTTGTCAATTTTGAAAGAAAATATGTATTATCCTATATAAATATGTCTCAATGTCTGTTGGAAAATACATGTTAAATATATTTATGTCTGACGTATGTCTTCAGACCTATACCGTCTGCGTTCGAAAAATCCCATGCTATCGATAAATGTTTTTATATTTCCGACCAGGTACCTGGCTATAGAGGATCGCCGTTTGGGGTGTCCACCTTGATATTTCTAACTACACCCCATTGAATGCCGTTGGGGGCGTTCACCTTGATGTTTCTAACTACACCCCATTGAAGGCCGTTGGGGGTATCCACCTTGATATTTCTAACTACACCCGGCTATAGAGGGTCGCCGTTGGGTGTGTCCACCTTGATATTTCTAACTACACCCCATTATAGAGGGTCGCCGTTGGGTGTGTCCACCTTGATATTTCTAACTACACCCCATTGAAGGCCGTTGGTGTGTCCACCTTGATATTTCTAACTACACCCCATTGAAGGCCGTTTGGGTGTCCACCTTCATATATCTAACTACACCCGGCGATAGAGGGTCGCCGTTGGGGGTGTCCGCCTTGATATTTCTAACTACACCCCATTGAAGGCCGTTGGGGGGTGTCCACCTTGATATTTCTAACTACACCCGGCTATAGAGGGTCGCCGTTGGGGTGTCAACCTTGATATTTCTAACTACACCCCATTGAAGGCCGTTGGGGGTGTCCACCTTGATATTTCTAACTACACCCCATTGAAGCGACGGAAATTTCCAAGTTTGAAAAATAACATTTGCTCCTTCATGAATTGGAATTTTCCAAATGGTACCTAAAAGTTTACAACTGTTGGAAATGTTTAACCATCTCTTTTGTTTATTATCAGTCAAAAAGTTTCCATCTAATTTTTCAGGCACGAAATTTTCCAACAGTTGAACATTTTGGCGACAGTTAGGGAGGTGAGACACCTCCTAATCCCACTGTCGCCACGACCCTGTTTCTGTCACTCTTATACTAATACACAATTAAAGGAAGTGGGGGTAGTTTTATTTAACCATATATATAGTTATCAGTTATTACTTGTTTCAGTATAGAACAACTTGCTGAATTCAATAATTATATATATACTATTACGACAAGAAATGCTAAAATATGGATACTCTCAAGTGATATTCTGCAATACAATATGTTGAAAGGTATACACATATTGAATTTAAAGACATATTATGGGTTTACTTCAATGAATAAAATCGATAAGTTAGTAACCAAACAGTATCTCCATTGGAAGAATGTAACAATCAACTAAGATTATCAAGAATTCCAATCAATTAGAGTTCAGCGAACATAACGTTTGAACTACGCACAATTGTAAATATTTACTACTTTATTCAGCCTGCTTTATTCGGGACGATTTATTTGGCATAGACATTATACGGAAATGATTCAGCCAACAATATAGGCACTGCTTGTAATTCGTTTATAACAATGACGCTGGTTTCTGCCTATTCTGATATCAAATTGATGTAAATAACTTATTTTGGCAAGATTCTTTGTTATTCCGTTCTGAACATATATCAGTGGAGTGTTTCACATCACTTTAAATAAACATGTAGAAAACTGTCAAATAACAAGTCAATGCCAGTCTGCATGGATGGGCCACTTCTTCCGATTTGAACATTTCCGACCGATTATAAATATGGGTATTCCAACACACTTACCGATGAATTCATTCCGGACTCTGATTCTCTCTTCGATCTTCTCTGTGTAGATGATTATGCAGTTGATGAATTCGAGAAGGATCGTTTTATAAGGGATGTCATCCGCCTTTCGAAGTTCGTCCAACACCAAGCTAAACCTATATCGATGCTTCTTCGTGGACTGAAAGAAAAGAAGCATACACGTCATCATCAATTGTTCAGCAACCAACTTTAAATCTCACATCTCCTTGGCGAGAAGTAACTTGTTGAATTGATATTTTCAGTTAAAGGGGTGCTGTGTGCGAATCCGATCATTTATTAGACGCCTTCCACTTCAATCAACGGAACATATGCTACAATTGAATTAATTTGAGTCGAGGATACATCATGCTGAATATGCACGCATACTCAAAAGAACCGCAGGTTTCAGCATTAAAATTATATTAAATAGAGTTTATGACTCGAGCCATAAACTTGATTACGATATATTAGAAGTTTCAGGTTTTGCGACGTAACCACAATTACATAACGGATGGTGGATTGGGACAATTAGAAATTAACACACGCCTCACAGAAACAGAAATCCGGAAATGTATGACATCAAATTCAAGACGATGATTTATCAAAAATTTATTAATACCTGGATGTGGTGACATAAATCTTAACATTTTATTTGACACATTCGTCTGGAAATAGTAGGAGAAGAATCAAGATCTCTTTGGCGATCTTATTCCGGTTTTTTGTTTCATCTGTAAACTGGTATCAATGAGTGTTTCGAATATCGTACTCAAATCAAAGTGAAAGTTTATATATTTTGATCTACAAGCACATTTTCTTGCAAAGCGATGTCGGTTCCATCGACACTCACACATGGCGTATTGTTAATGTTCTTGTTGGTATATACTTGAGATTAAACAAATCGCTCAAATGCTGGAAATGTAGACACAGTCACAGTATAGGACTGTAATGTGGAAAACTATTTTAAATTCTGAAGACTGAATCCGTTCCATATATCAAGTTCAGTCGCGGGAGGGCTTAGATCATTGCCACGATGACGGGACTATACGATGACGGGACTATACTGGACAGTTGTGGTACACGCGATTAACGCTTCATAGATATAAGTTGTGCGCGACGTTTGAGGTTAAAGGTTAATGACTGTTCAAAACACAAAGTTGACAAACTTTCGCATTGAGCTGATATATATGAACAACGCTCTCGTTATGATATGTGTGGGGAATTAAGAAAGGACCTATATATAATTAGTGGAAATATCAACATACAGTGGGGAAATACATTCACTGCTACCACAAGAAGAAAACAATAAAGATGCAACAGCCGCTTTGTTTGATTACAGCTCAGAAAGCTGGTTTATACCTAGGACATTGGTACAAGAGAACTGATAACGGGTATATTTTTGGCAGACAACAAACTTTTCCATTAATCGACACACACACCAAAAAAAAGGCAAGCACTATTGTATACCAAGAGATCTATTATCCACCAGCTATATGTACACGGGGGAATCGGGGGTGCAACCAACGGCATGCTAACCTAAGCTAATTGTATCGGCATTACAGTCGAGAGTCCCCATGTGTTCATGTGATAACTTCACATGAAATCACTCAGAAGTAGAGTACACGGCGTTCGAGCGTGTGCATATACTCAACAAATGTTCCGATTATCCATGAGATTAGACCAGTGTCTTATTAACCTGTTAGGTCATAACGGGACATATGCGAAGTGATACCAGCTGGGTGATGTGAATATGCAGAGATATGACTAGTTTCCTTCATCCTCTCCATCTGGAGATGTGGGCTGTGTATACATCTATAGGCAATGCTATAGAAGCTGGCGCACATTTTACACCCAGACCCTACATACCGAATGTGTCGACGATTTTCATACTGCACTTCAGTAAGGCCCTTTTTTTTATAAACACTTGGATGGCCGAATTTTTCCTCTAAAAGCCAAAATAAAAATAAAATTGTACATAGAAGCATCAAACCGGATTTTAATCCATATATAGCACGCCCACCCCCGTTGTGTTAGTTTCGTAGCGTGTAGCATGCAGCTATGCATTAGCAAATTATGAAAAAGACACACTTTTGAAACAGCAATAAATTAGCCAATACAACAATGAAACAGAATGAATCTTGAATCCGGAACCAATTGCCATCATTTAATAAGCAATTATGTCTCGTCTGCTTGATAGGCACGCGTTAGCTTGTAAACTATAGTATATACACATAGTGTAGGGGTTAAATTCAAAGCGAAATCTGTTGCTGCTACATATAAATCTAAGTCTGCTGCAAATTTGTCCATAAAAAAGCACTTTTTTCACCCCTTTGGACTTCAAATAAAAAGGTGAAATAAAAAATCTACATCGAGTGTTTTTATTTTATTTTTCACAAAATCAAAATTAACTATAAGTTGTTAAAGGAAAATGCCTAAATGGAAGTTCTTTCTGCAGTCAGTGATGAAAATGTGCGCTTCCAAATAATATCTATATAACGAGTGCGACTGTGGATAGTGAGTAACGTTTTAAATGCTATCATTGTTTCCTGCCGTGTGGTTCGTTATGTTCTGTCATCGTTTCAGTCATTATGCCATATCACGACGTTCACACGTTATCTTGTTTGTGGCGGAAAGATTGCACTCAGATGGTTAGTTCTCTTTTAAATGCAGCCACTGCAACTTATAAACCATCGTGCAATAAACTTGTCCAGATACCAAAATCGTATTGCACGCACTTTTCATGCGAGAACACTAACCCGCATTTATCGGGAATCGAACCATGTTCGCAATGCTGGAAGGCTTATGCCAAGATATTTACAACTATAAGGATTTCATGTTGATTAGCAAATAATAACAATAGTTTTTCAATAGCATTCATTTCAGACCGACATCCCAAACAACGCATGCGCTCATTCCTGATAAGATGAAATTAATCCTTCATCAATATTTTAAGTGATTATGTAAAAAATATATTAGGCACGAAACCAAGATTATGTTTTTATGAATGGTTCCAACCTTGAGACAACACTGACGTGTCTGGCGTCCGCTCCTGGAATAGGGTTATAATAAACAGGAACGTCTAATGGATTCATGAAATGGACCAGCAAACAAAACACGCGATTTGGCTGTTGTTCAACTATCCTCTCGCATTAATTGTCAGCGAAGTTTCTTTGTGAACAAGCCACACACGAGAACAGGTGAGTCAGGCAACAGTTAATGAGAACCGTTCATTAAATCTGCAAGGCATGCATCATATACACTACATGCATTACACAAAACAAAATAAAACATGAGCCGTATCCCATATGGTCGACATATACCGTTGTTTAACCTTCTGATTGATGTACTATAGCATGCATAGTGAGAATTCGTTTTCATGCAGTGCGTTATGAATAAACCTTTTTATATAAACGAGTTTGGGGAGCAGTTTGGGAATGATCAACAAGAACTAAATTCCAGAAATAAACACAGGGGTGGCAGTAAGACAGTCTAGCCTGAATATGCCACCCCCTCAACTATACAACACAACATTTGTAAAAATTTATTATGTATTAATATGTGTATATTGAAATAAAATATCATATCCTATCCTAAACACGAATTTGATGGAACGATGCACGACGGGCTTTCCGACCTATATATGAGTGATCCTTAACTCAAAGCTAAACGCATTTTGTGAGCTTCATCAAATATATAACATCATGTGAATTAAAGCTGTCGCGGCACGCTTTTGTTACGCTTCTTTGGTCAACATAGGTCAAGAAAGAAACGAGATACTTATATACGGACTTGGTATGCATATATATATATATAGGAGAGTCGGGTGTTCTACACTGCATGGAGTGTTCCGTCGTGTTTGTCTGAATCGCGGCACACGGGCTATCATTGGCGGAACAACGTCCCTGTGTTGATCTGGCTTCAAACCAAATATATAGGCCCAGAGAAACGTCTTCGGTACTCACAGTGAAACACTTCAAATGACGTCACGAAACTTGCTATGGACGACGTGTCTGATCAGTAGCCTCAGTGTAACAGTAAATCATGACGTCACGAGTCTTGATATTGTCATGGACGTTTCTGCGTCGATAGTTTATATATTAGGCTCTATTGCGACAACCGGGGGCCGTTAAATCAGACAAAACAGTTAAAATGTGCTAACCTCATATAGACATGATTACAAATACAACATTGGTAGGAACTAATGGCCATCTCGTGTTGGCTGGAGACTGGTCTATTTCTATCATCGGCTTGATTAATTTGCTATTTGTCGATTTTCCGCGATCGATGAGAAGATCAAACAAAGGTGTTCCTCGGGCCATCAGACGATAACATTCCTGAATAATTCCCAGGTAAATTGGCGTAGGAATGCGAAATTATTCCATACGCGGGAAATCGATCTAGTTGGCATCAAGTGTCATTTTATAGGGACCATTACGTTACGAGATGTGTTTGACCATCGAGAAATACTTTGTGTGTTTTACGAGAGATGATCGAATTTCAATCAAATCGCCCACGGAGCGGAACCCGAAGTGGTTATTTCGTGTCAGATTATGGGGAAATCGCGTGTCATGGTCATATTCCGTGATCGTCGATCTTCATCTGCAGTTAACGATAATAACATACATCAATCAAATACACGGCTTGAATCTGAGATTAATTCAATTGCAGTTCACCAATATACCTTCATATTTGTGTATAGTGTCGATATTTTCTTGAATTTACTTAAAATACCCCAAATAATTGTTGTCCTGTATATATCTGAGTCTGACTCGATAAGCTGCAGGGTCCAACGGGGCATCGGTGCCTGACTCGTAGGCGCATACTGTTTCATGCGACTATATACGCTATACCACGCAGAGTATTATAATAGAGACGTTTAGCTAAATCACGATTACGATGGATAGGATATATTGTCCTGCATGGTATAAGGTGGACATCATCACAATTTACCTACGATGGTTAATTGGTGAGACGGCATATGCCCCACACTATTAAGTTACACATATATTTGATGGAAAAAGTAATGAGCGCCTCTTTCAGATCGCATGTTCTTACCCGTATGTTATACTTCACACGGATAATGTTAGTGTGTCCCCAAGCAGGACCGGACCGGGTGGCACAACCTTGACAGATCTGCACATAATTAAACTGAGTTGGGTATATTTCGTTTCACATAAGAAGATCGAATTTTGGCCGCATACTGACAGGATATTGTCCATATCCGTAATAGTATTCGTGATTTTGCGAAAGGTCTCTACTGATATTATAACGACAAAGACGGTAATGACAACGATGATGCTTTATTGTCATAATTTCAAATGAATATTGAGAAACACAGATGTTGACGCTGATGATGACGACGATACGATGACGAAATGACATCTGCGACGACGATAACGATGACGACGATGACAACAACGACGATGGCGATGACGACGATGGCGACGACGATGATCTCCGCTTTCCATTTCATAATCTTCATTTCATTCATAAAATGTCACCATGTCGAGTTCAACGAAAGACGACGAACAACGTAATTATGATGTATATAGATTTCCCTATTAACGGAATTCGAATGAACCTGAATGTATCTTCTGCTTTGTTCATAAGTATGTGTTTCTTTTAGATTCAACAAAATGGTAGGGTATCTGTGGATTATCAGATGCATGTATGTACTATTTAGTCTCGTGATAGAAAATAATTTCATATTAAATATGTTATTTCGTTTCGCATGCCGTTTCTACAGTATCGAAAAAACAGACACTTCTTTTTAGCCCATGTGCCAGTATGTGCTGTCTTTACATCGGATGCCATGCAGACAGTGTTACCATTTGGTGTTTACATGCATGTGTGTATGATATGAATTCAATAGCGATATCGCAGTGGAATTACTCTAAAATGCGAGGCCAGTTATGTTTACTTTATTGAGCGTTGTCTTGTCACCTGTCCGCAAGCGTGTAACCAGACCTCGATATGTAGACACAGTGATATTGCGCTGTGCCCATCCAATGTATGTATAAACGTTAACCTTTTCCGAAAGCAAAACAGATAATATGCAAAAGTTTTGCCAAACCCCAATCTCAACGGCTAGGCCATTTGCACATGAAAATAACCTCTCCCGTAAATTGACTCCATATATGGGACTATTTTAATTACGTGATTGATAATGTGCATATACTACCCGGAAATTCGTCTGATGACCGGGAAACTCGTCTGTGAAATTGAACTATTTAGTGATATTTATTATTATCAAATTTTATACACGGTCAAGTTTTGGTACAGTCATGCAGTGAATGAATTCTGCTCCATTCACATATATGCGTCAACGAGTCAAGGTCATCGCATTATTACCAGGGCCGTGTTTATTGTTGCCTTTCGCGATTCTACTTTAGCTGCGCCCGCAGGGATCATATTCCACTAGTACAGCACTTGGGAACGTGTTGGTGTCGTGACAGGGAAGTGGGTAACATTGATAAACAGTCAAGTTAATGTATTTCTTAGTTATTATCGGGCTCCTTAATAATGTACTTCACTGTATGCGAAGGTCCCAACTTTTAATTGACAATTATGAAATTTCTCCCGAGTAATTAATTCAATATTTATTGCGCTATCGCCTCACAGGAGATTGCAAAACAACATGCAATCTCGAGCTGGATCGCCCCCTAATATGAGTAGATTGTTAAGGAACAGGTATTAATAAAAGAAATATAGTCCCTGCCCTGTTTGTTAAATGTTATACAGTTCCCTATCAGAGCATCAAACAGTTCCCAGGGTTTGTACTGGTTGTATACATGATCTCTACGGGCGTATAGCTAATGTAGAGATTCATGACATGCTCTAGTGATTTCCACGCGAAATTGGAAATGGCTGACCGACTTTCCCTTACTAATACTCATTGACGAGTAGTTCCCTTAGTAAAATTGATGTTCAGATAATAAGTTCAACAAACGGCCTACATTTGTTGAACTTATTATCTAAACATTTCCAACCAATAAATATGAATCATTCTGACTAATATCTGTCGTCCGCTCACATTTGATGATAATAATGAATAATATACCGTTCCCATGTATACTTTTATAACTGAATGTAGAATCCATTTAGTAAATGAAAGGGTTAAGTTGACTTAATCCCGTAGAGCCTCTGTAGACGTCTTCAGCGTCACAATTTTGTTCTATCCACAAATCAACATCATAACTTCAGAAAAGTCACCTGGACCAACAGTCTCAGTTGTCCCGTGGAATTGGTCGCTCAAATCCGAGCAAACAAGGAAAACAATCACGAGTGAGATATATTTTCATAAGTGTAAATATGGTGTTTGATCGTCTCACATTGTCTGTGGGGATCACACAGAGATCATCGGATCAGTAGATGATTCAACAAGATCGACGGTTTAACAGACGAGATGAACGCAACGCTACACTATGCGCACTGCGTTGACCTTTAGCGTAATGTTATGGATAGGTCGGTGCGGTTCACGATCAAATTATATCAATCATTACGATTGTTGAACCAATATATCTGGTTTGATACTTCTTAAAGTTATAATTGATAGGAATATGAGTTTTAAATAAGACCGCTACGATGTTTGCGGACATATTTCTGGAGGCTCGAAAAATTACAGTCATTTTAGAATGTTGGAGAGTGTAGACTGGGACTTTACACTTTGTGCATCGAATGACCGGGAATGCTCTGCACCCACTAAACGCCCATGTGCTATATGTTACGATATCCATTGGTATACCGGTATAAGAAAATTGCGTCGATGGGGAGGGCTATACTGGATGCAACTTGTCCGTCCATCTTTCTTTAGTCGTCTGTGGTGATATCTCAGTCACGGTTATCGAATCTCAAGTAAATGGCATGAGACTATTCGAATTTGAGCTTGACCTTATTATAGCAGCTTTTAATTTGTATAAGCATTCTTCTTTGTTAATATGTTATGTTTTATTTTTTCGGCACAGGCTTGCACGATTTTTTTGCATAACAGTCTTTTTGCAACTTTGTGTTTACAAATGTTGACAGTGGACATTACTGTTGTCTGACAAGTTTGATGGAATGTTCACGAAACGATAATTTTTCTAATCAAATTATCTTATCTCCAATTTATGCCCTTCTGGTCCAGCCACAACAATATCCCACAAAAGTTAACAAAATAGTCATAGCCATTGACAGTGAAATTATGGCACACCGAATGGCGATCATTGCTTTCGCATCGGTTTTATTAGCTCTACGCCATCGTTGTTGTCTCCTAAACTACACGAATTGATAGACGATAAAGGGAATTCCCATAAACGCCGAAGCCGTTTTAGACTCTTTGTGACATACCCAAATGTTCACATACCCGTGATATCATAAAACTGGGTGTCATCTCTGGTAGACAAAGAATCCACCTTCCCAGGCATAGATGTTAACATTGATTAAAGACTATAAAACTATAAAACTGCAGCATGGTGTTATTCATCATTTTATTATGCAGACGAAGTACATTTTACATCTTGTGAACCTAGATCAGAGGTCATAGGATGCATGCTATGATTTACATGTTACAAATTGAATATAGCCCCGAATGATCATGTTCAACTTCTGAATCTTATCCATAAAACACATCACTTGTATCACTCTACATGCATGCAATTAATGTGTTATACTGTTTTATGAATTCCCTATGTAAGGCTGTCTTAAGTCACCAACGTGTGTCAAAGTTCTTAAAATGATATCAGCAATACTTTTGAATAATTGCAATGGTTTATTTCTCGGAAACAACATATGTGTTACATGAGAATGAGACAAATAACATAATTAAACGACAATAGATACATACAACATAATCAGCATTATCATCACCACCATTATCACATCATCGTCGTAATCATCATCATCGACATCATCATCATCATCGTCGTCATCATCATCATCATCACCATCATCATCAGGATTATCACCATCATGATGATCATGATCATCACCGTCATCATCATGATCATCACCACCATCATCATCATCACCACCACCACCACCACCACTATCATCATCATCAGCATCAGCATCAGCATCAGCATAAGTACAATAGCTAGTGTTATTGACAATGCAAAAATAATTGCTGGAATCATCATAATCATCATCACCTTATCATCGTTGTTGTTAAGATCTTTATCACCATAAAAAAAAACAACCACAGAAGCAACAAAACAAACAACAGCAAAAAAAAACACAATCAACAACGATAACAACATCGACTAGTTTCAGAAACACCAAAACTAAACCAGCGGGACCATCTAACATAGCAGAATTCTAGTAGGAACAAACGGCATTGTGTTGGGGTCTATCGTCGCTTCGGTCGCTATATGGACTATATATACAAACTAGTTGTCAGTTTTATTGATGGAAGAAATGTCGCAATGATGATTCGAATCACTTGCAATTTCACTCCAGTGCACACAACTGATAAACATGACTAGATACACGAATCAGACTGACTTTCTTTGCGTTAATCACAATTCCGTGCTTATAAAAAAAAATAAGAACAGCTTCGCCATCGCTAGGCGGTTCAAGACGCCATAGTGCACTATACGAATACCGAATGAGCCACTGGGAGCCCCGATCACGACCGAGAACCATGGGGCATATAATCACAGGGAAATTCAAATGTCGCTTAAAGTATATTGCATACATTGAAATATAACAAAGCAGCTGCCTTTTATTGTATGAAATATTAGGTTTAATTTTGGAAATATATGACGCGCATAAACAAACTAATCATTACATCAGTTGCTCTTGGGCGAGGTGTGTAGTTTTTGAATGCAGTGAAACGTATCGATATAGATGTGAGAGAGATATAAATGTTATCAAATGTTTTGCAAGGTAATCTCGCGACTTTATACTGCCATAAGTTGTGGAATTTATGAACCCGACGTGTTAGCTATATAGTTGTGGGGTGTTTATATGAAAATACCTCTTAGGGCAACATGTCGGCACCACATATGCACCTGGAGAATTCTCCGCATCACTCATATAAACTATACGGAGACCCTGTTTGGTATCTATGAGTATTGTCGGGAATTTTCAAGGTGTATTGCGGTCGTCCAGTGGCCAAGTCGGTAAGGTACACAGCACATTAGACAACCACATGTCATCAGGCAATGCGGAAAGTGCATGGTTCGCTTTCCAATAACCACGCATAATGGGAGACCTTATGAAGATATCTGCTGCATCCTGGGTTCTGTGGTTTCTATGTGCAGTGGATTGATTTAGTGGTGATTTTTAACATACAGTGCAGCTGTACAGTGCGGCCTTTCCTCTTGCATTAACCTGACAACGTCGTGATAATTAATCTGATCTAATGCTTTATTGGAGATAAAATCAGCTTCTTCGTCGCCGGATGGCTTATGAAAGACTAATCTCCTATGAACATTACCAACTGCATGACCCACTTGGCCCTATTATAACACACGTTAAACTACTTGTATAGCATAAATACATTACGGATGTTACAGAGATGGGTTATGCAATGTCGCCACCTCTTGCTACACCCTTGTTCTGGGATTTAGAAACTATTTCTTTAACTGCAGGGTTATAACCATGCACTCTTTATCAAATGGATTCTTCAATAAGTTATAAAATCATCAATTGGAATGGTCTATTATTCTTCTGGATGGATCTTCAGGAAATATAAGCAGACGGCAGGTACTAAAAGTGCAGGAGTCCTATTCATTGGTGGGAAATGTTCAGATAATGAGTTTAACAAACAGTCCTTGATCGTTTGTTGAACTTATTGTCTGAGTATTTCCTAATGAACTATTCTTTAATGATAATAAAGGGTTAATATGGACGCGTTCACAATAAAGAACTGGACTATGCCTCATATAGCCCCGTCACCAATGAGTGTTTAGTAAATAAAGGGTTAAATATGTCATATATCACCAATTGGAAAACGGTAATTGGATGGCAGCGGGTTTTTTTTTTTGCACTCTGTTAAGGTAGCGTGATACACAATGTCACGTGACACTGCGCGTATGCTCACGTTTAGATTGATCCACTTTGTGTATCTGTCGAGAGCGTTGAATCCAGCAACTCATGTGCTATAAATTCCGACAAAAAACTTCAGAAGTAGAGAACATTACACATACTGTTTCTAAATAGGCTTCTTGAATGCCCATATCACGTTTGCGGGACAAAACCATTCAGATATTCACGATGAAAAACAAGAATTGTTACAGTTAAATATACGAAAATATAATCGACGTATATTGTATATTTAACCAAAGGTCGATGAAAATACATAGGACACGAGACACCTTGGAAATCAGCTCGCAAGTGGGATTTTTGCATCAAAGCAACTCAATACCCATGAAGTAACCCCGCCACAGGGGGGAACTGGATCCAGTGCAAAGTTATAATTTGATTTCTGATCTATCTGGTCTTGCCAAACATTGTACAACATGGTAGACATATACAATAGTAGCAAGCGGTCGTTGAAGCATGATAAGCTGCATGGCGTACCAAGACGTCGTAATGCATCCGGTGATGGCGAAGCTGGTTCGGTTCCAGATAAACTTCGATTACTGTTCTATACGAAAAGAAAGGGCAACCTGATCAGGCTATACATATAAGGCAAATCATTTTGTTCTTATTGTGGGGTCGTGATTTATACAAAGGGTAGCGTGGTTTTATATTAAAATTGACCATCCCGGTATTACCTCTACCAATAAAGCCAACACGGTCGCAATGTGATCAGCGACTGAACCGACGGTAAACCAAAACCAACCAACAAACCACAATAGAAGCCAGTTGCGGACAGCCGTCTTAAGAAATATATATGGCGAGTTTCTGACAAATCCCGATTGTTAAAGACATTGCTGTATTGCATACACATATTCATATCGTATTGTTATGATGTCTGAATTGAAGAACAGGCAGAGCATGTGTATCTTTGTGTCGGGACACAAAATTACCACCAATTAGCTCAATGGTACAATGACGACATATGTCAACGAGTATACGGGAGATAAGTATGGGTGTGTTACAACTCCGCGTGGCAAAGGATACATAGGGCTACCCCACATGGTATTATACAATACTGAATGAATGAGGCAAGGAATATTGGTAATGGGTCACACAAACGATTGGATCGGTGTTAAAAGGTACATTCCGGACACCAAATAGACCGACACCGGGAATTTGTATGGCTGTTTAGTGTGTACTAAATTGCTATAGTTTCGCTAATTTAGCAAATATTTCCCCGAACTGTATTGAATGTGTGGTATAGATAACGGAGTATTTTAGCAATTAATGTAATCTTGGGTTGTTAAAATAAAGGATATCTACTTATTTTTTAAAGCTTGAGCAACACAAAGCCACAAAGCATATTTTGGGCGACAGGTTTCCTACAAGTAGTAGCCATGTCGACTGAAAGGCGTTAAACCCTGGATAAATCAACCATAAGCATGCATATTAAAGACAAGTCTGTACCAATGATAGGGATAGAGGAGACATTTTGAAACTTGTGTATTTTAATATCGCGTGGTCTCGGTCGTTCTTGTGACCTTTGCCAAGTTTAATAAAGGCTCCAAGAACGACCGAAACCTCGCGATAATAAAAAAAATACAAGAACTGTATTACCTTCATTCATAACCAGCTTGAAATTTTGAGAACGTTGGATATTGGCTAATTCGCGGACCTTCGATGTGTACTATTCACACATGGTACGGATCGCTTATCTGGTGACTTAAGGACGTCAGTCACCACAATGAGAAATGAGAACACGAGGATGGTATTTACGCCTCATCACGTCAACCACAAAGAATCGACCAGAGGTCATGCACCGAGTATTAAATCGTATCGCCAATGAATGAAAATGCGTTATCGTCATCATCGATGCCCCGCAGAAGGTGACCGCAGGTGATGGGGTTTTAGTGTATTTATGTGGGTAAGTGATGCAACTATATGCTATTTTAAGAAATAGTTATTTTATAAATACTTAATTGTCCTTTTTGCCCAAGGGTCGCGGAATTAACCTACCTGTCCAAGGTCGACGGGTAATATTCAGGTCGGGACACTGATGCTCCAAATTTCATTTTATCTAATAAAAAAATTGACTTTTCTTAGGATAGCATTTAGATTCGCGGGGGATGTCCATTTTAGAATGTGCTATATAGATGCAGTCATACAGCATGTGCACTTATTTCCATTCCTTAAGTAAAGCATTCAGATTTTAGCCCTTAATATACTGCTGGTCCACAGAATCAAAAGTTTTCAAAACAGCATATATAAGGAACTGAATAATTCCATGGGATATCCAATTTACAGAATGGCTGAGAAATTACATGATACTTTTTATTTGTATAATAATACAAAATGGATTTGGGCACAAGTTTGTCATCTTTTGAAGCCACGAAATAATGGCCAAATGGCGTGAGGTATACGGTCACGGTTCCCAATAACACCATCGTTCATATTTTATCTGTTCTGAATGTATAGTATTTGGATTGTCAACCTTGTTACCATCAGAACAAACGTCGCACTACCGACGACTCTAATTCAATTATTTGAATTCGAGTCGACAAAAGAGCGACGTTTGTTTCAAATAACTGCAAGTAGACGCACAATCGACGAAGAATGTGTGTGGGCAACACAAATCTAATTGCTGATGCGTCTGAGATCCGTGTTTGAAACAAACGTCGCATCTTCGTCGACTCGAATTTATTCTGAGAAATGCAAACGAGCTGCATAATGATATGCTAATGAGGGAATTCCACTTGAAACTGGAAAACCCCAGCGAGCATGACGTAATTTGGTGGTATTTGAATTTTTATTATAAAAACTTAACAAGATAACAAACTCTTCCATAACAAGATCTGATAAGTATAATTTGTTGTGGCCCAATTTAAGGGAACAGACGTGTTAATGTCGTCTATTTCGCAAATATCGTACAGGCGCTGTTCTTTTTGTTCTTCGTAACTCATATTACCACGCGGTGTCTTTCCTAGAACATATTCGTGGGTCGGAAAATAAGTACGACCCTCTAGGAAGTAATAAGTCACTCATGCACACTAAAACTTAGAACACTATCAGAAAGTCAGAATGTCTACACGCATAATACGACAGATATACGACAGTTGTATTGGACAGATATATTGTGGATATAGTGTAGTTCACTGCTTCGATCTTAATGGCTTCACCCAGAAGATGACCTCCCTGATAAGAGCAATTCAAGGAAACTCAACTGCTTTCCGACTGCTCGTGTTCCAGCATGTCCCACTCAAAGGGTAGCCCATGTGTCATATCCGCCGCGATAACCACGTGTTTCGTAGAAGACTTTAGTATATATTTCAACCGGTTGAGATGGTATTAAAAATATGGAATACTTTTTTTATCCCAAACTGGAAATTCCATGAAATTAGGTTGACTTAGCATAATTTCACATTTGTCTGGTGTATATGTGACTTACTGCGTGGAACACATAATTCAGTATTTGGGCAGTTGTGCCTTTGTTTAAATGCAAGACAGAGCCGAACGACAACTTTATGTAGAACTGTAGGATCGCCCTGAATGCAAATTTCCCTTCGCTATATGTATCAAGTATATTATAGTCTGTTATTTAGTCCAGAAAGTCTGATTTAAACCGCCTTAGTATCGGCTAAGTGGATGTCGACATGAAGGGTAGTAACTGCATGTTGGATATTCTACAACGTAACTTCCGTATATATGCCCAGAACGGCAGAAAAAAACCAGAAGCATGCGAAGGAACTATAGAGTTATATCAACTGAAAGTTAAATTTATCAATTCTGGTAGTTTAGCATGAAATTGATACATGTACATATGTTTTACTAACATGTTTTTTGTCCTTTTCTGAGAGGTGGCCTTTTCTGAAAACAAAAGCTGCCCCGTATGGTCCGACACTCCTGTTTCTAACATATTTAGACTTAGATTGTGCATGTGACCTTGAGTTGCGGTGTATATATTCTGTTAAAAATTGACCTGGGTCGATGTAATGAGAATCATATACAATATTTAGATCAAGCAAGTACGCACTTAGTTCAATCTTCGCGAAGACTTCCATAATCTGGATTTCGCACCTGGATTTTATACGTGGTTTCGTGTGAAGTTCGTGACCTGGATGCTCCCTTTATCAAAATTTGGTAACAACACAACAAGGGGTAAGGCAGGTTGGATTAATGCTAGCTTGATTTGACACATATGTAATGTGATTAAGCCACACGAGAAAGTGTTCATAAAGACAGAGTTGATGAAGCATTCAACCGCTATACAACGTTGTTTTGGTAGCCAGCGGACCAGAAGAATCATCATATACTGTTATTCTTCGCCATACTTGTTGATTTATTGTTCTTATCGGGCATGCAGTTTACCTAAAGGATAGTGAAAAAATCACTTACGTAGGTTTGAGCATCTTATTGTGGTCACTAGGACACGTTCGTATATAGAGTGACAGGCAGTTTCTGATTTATACCGCGAGCAACGTAATACAGAATAGCTATGCGTCTATACACATGCAAGTGGATGAAGATTATGTACTGCCAATACCACGTGATTTCCCTAACAACGGACGTCGCGTCTGTAATTGACATAATATATACTAGTATATGTTAGATATATTTCCAATGAAGTTTGATGCCAATTTTGAACCATGAATTTCAGTATCTCAAACGCATCCAGCTAAAACTTAAATATACTCGTTTCTGACCAATTAGATTAACAATTTTTTTAAAGATGTAGCACTAATATATACTTCGTTAATTTAATTGTTCTTGTCATATAATACTGGGACAAACTTATAGTTATACTTAACATTGAAGTGTTGAGACAAAAACAAAATGTATTGTATGATATATGTTCGAATTTGGAAGATACGAAACCGAACACACATGATATGCACTGATATTTCAGCACGCCAGTCTAAAACAATTTCTTTCGGACTAACTACTCATTGACGAGTAGTTCCCTTTACTTAGGAAATGTTCTCATAGTAAGTTCAACAAACAGTAACCTGTTGTTGAACTTACGTATTATATTAACATTTCCCATTAATGCATAGGAATCAATCAGCACTCGTTCTTGTATTATCTGTTTGTTGTCTGCATGTCGTCTGATTATATTTCATGAATTAATACATTTCAAGGTGAACAATAGACCATTCCAATGCATACTGTTATAACTGAATGGAAGAATCAGTTCAGTGATGAAAGGGTTAAAAGAGCCATCGATGTTCGTCTGTCTCGCATTCATAGAGTTACAATTCGTCACCTTTTTACGTTCAGTGTCCTATTCTCTGCAAATAACTACCCGATTTATGCGCGAAATTCCAATAAGACACTTTGTCCGTCGGACCATTGTATAGTTTGCGACATATGTGGTCGGACGCCCGGGTCACCAAAATTGATAAGCGCGTTTTATTTGCCATAAACTATAGTTTAAGAGATTAACATTAAAGAGCCAGACAGGTTATAAATTATTTAGCACGTGTGATAGTGGGCAATATGGAGTCATTTGTTGTCTATAGCCACAAATTACGACATGAATCCGAAGCCCCCTGACCTAACTTTACCTCGAGTTATGGCCATTTCCGAGCTATTGCGATCAATGGTGACATTGTTACTTGGCTGTTACCAAATCGTTACATACACGATACCTTCAATTAGGGGTCCATCACCATCATAGAGATAAGAATGGCGTATTTGGTTTTCGGAAATATATAGATATGGTGGCCACGCTACACGGACCAGGCATTGGTAGTTTAATATGCTGAGGTGATATCTGGAGATACGTCAAACTTCTAAATGGATCAATCATTTTAAGAAGTTATATTGTATAAAGTATATTAAATACGCAATCGAAATAGATTCTTATATATGACCGAGCCTCCATGTCAGTAGAAAATTCGTTGGTCAATTTTAGCACCCACATGTAGATGATCGTTGTTTTCCATAAAATATATACGATATGCCATTAAATAGTTTCATTTAAATAAAACCCGCTATATGTGATACCCACGAGAAGCATGCATCACGGCAAATTCTAGATCATGCCATGAATCTCTACTCAGGCTCTACTCAGGCTAAAGCTCAGATTAGCCTTCCTATAATATCCTAAAACAATAAAGCTTCTCAAATCATCGGCATAGTCGATAGAACATTCACGAACTTGGACATCGACACTTTGCGATCGCTCTACATACGCATGGTCAGACCCGTCATCGAATACTGTAACTCTGCATTTGTTTAAAATACGTATCAATTGACATATACGCACCAGTTCCCTCATTAAAATCAACCTATTTCGATCATTTTAGGGAACTCCGCGAATTCGGGGACTTCCGCAAATTGATCTCCGCAAATAGGGACCTACTGCAAATTGTCACACCGATCAGCACCTAATTAACGAACCGGTGGCTGACTCGACTGTCTCCGACTACACTCTTTAAAATACGTATCAATTGAGATATACGCACCCGCTCCCTCATTAAATCAACATATTTCGACCATTTTAGGGGAGCTCCGCGAATTCTGCGAACTCCGCAAATGGACTTTCGCAAATAGGGACCTACTGCAAATTGTCACACCGATCAGCACCTAATTAACGAACCGGTTACTGACTCGGCTGTCTCCGACTATACGTATCAATTGACATATACGCATTTTACAAATTATCTTTTTCAGTCATTTCTTCTCTTTGTAATTGGCATAGCTTATCAAAAATCAACAATATTGACATAATAATGTAAACGACAATAAACGAAATTGAAATTCCCAACTACTCGACCTCGGCGTCGCACTACAACGTTTTAGTGTGTCCAAAAAATTCCCATTTCTATAAATAAAAACCCCATGCTACCACTATACACCAAGAAACTTAAGTTGATTATAATCACAGAGGGCACAATACGACATATAATCCCCGCGTTATGTTTTCGACTTTATAAGGTTCCCTGTCAAAACTTCAAACAGTTCCCAGGTTTTGAACTGTTGGAATGTGATCTCTATGGGCGTTAGCCAGAGTAAAGATCCATGGCATGATGTCGAGATATACAACAAGGGGTGTTTGGTCGCCGTTGATCTGAAGATCTTCCTCCACCTATACATGTATAATATATGTTTGAAGATCATGGGTAACTTATATATAACTCGATGAATTGTTGCTCTTTATATTTCGTCTATCGGAAGTACACATCTGAGTCGACACGACACAGAATTAATTTCACGAACAAACACAGACATGTAGTTTGCCGGCGTACAGTTAAGTTGTCTGTTTGGTGCGTTCTGTTATACCTGACGTCGCGGAACAGTTAATGTCGTTGCGTATCATAATATACAAGATCACACAGACGACGGGGTCAGAACAGAAGTGGCATGTATTTGTCAAGGTGTCGGTGATCGTCTTCTAAACAAAGGGTTTCCTCTTTGTCAGTCGTATCATAAACTCGGTGTGTCACCCAGTTATCATACCATTTTATGCACCAAATCACTGAAGGTCTATTCTTCCTTATGGAAATCGCTGTTTAACAGTCACTGCGTGTTTCTTTGATTGAACGACGTTGTGGGCTGAGTGGATGTTGAGCTTGCCGTTTGATGGTTTCTTACGCAGCAGGGGATATTTCTTACAAGGGAGCTCCCCCAAGTTCTGTGACATTTTTGAAACTCTTTAAGAGACATTCATTGTATTTCGAAAAGGTAGCAAGTGTCTTAGCATTTTTCTAAAATGTCATTATACCACAGGGGAGCTTGTCTTAAAATCTTTAATTATATCTGAAAATCTCGTCACACTGACAGCACAACAAGCCACTGCTACTATTCACTCCTGACATGTGTTGCAGTAAATGTGTGAAGTCTGCAGAAATTTTAGTGAATCTGTAAATAAAACTCTTAATGTCATATGATGTGTTCAAGCATAAGCTGCATAACATTAGTTGCTATAACTGTTCCCCAGACTTAAAGGTTTGGCTTTGTCCATCTGTTATCGCACATGCGTTATATAATCTTACAATTTTGTTTAAACATATTTTATTATAACATTATATTACAAAAGGATCGAGGTTTTTTCAACTTAAATTGTGATCGTATGTTATTTGGTACGAGACAAGGAGCACTTGGTTAATATAGCTGTAACGAACCTGTAGCATGCACTAGCTCGTGTAAAACTACCAGAGATCAGATATAGACAATAGTGCTTATTCCAAGATGTGCACATGCAGATTTGCAATGATGAACCCAATGATATGGCATGCGTCGATATTCCAGAAATTGGGCACAGTGGTATTTATTTGTTAGGTTAATTGCGAAATTACTCCACCCACTTCCTGTATATTTAAGAACAACGACGATACCTATATAGGACACAGCAAACATACTTCTCGGCATTCCTCGCTTTATACCTTGTTGTCCAGACATTGCAGTAATGTGCTCTATCAGTGAAAAGCATTTACTCGCGTTTTTTGTAGGCAAAACACGAATATTTTGCGTTTCGGATTGATACCTGTGCAAACAGAGTCAGTTTCGAGTGACGATGACGCTTAGACACACGATTGACAAGAAACGTGTTGAAATTGGATGGAGATTAGCGTGTATCTGGGTGCAATTAACACTGAGGTGCTACAAATTGTCTTACAAAAAGTGGAGTGTCTTTCACTCCCAAGTCCAGCCCAAATAGATACAAGAAAGCCGTAAATGTCCGTCTGTGTGTCAAACTATGTGGGGTACTTCACATTGCAAGCAACTCATGATTGTTCACCCACATATACATGCATTTAGTTAAAATTTAAAACGGTATATATGTTCTGTGTCATTAAGTTAATTAGTTCCTTGATTTTTCAGGTAAAATAACAAGCTTACTTCCCTCCTAAGCTTCCGGTCTGTGTATATTCAAGGGAACACAAATAACACAACGTTGATGGAAAGATATACATCTCGCCCATGCATATAGTTGATATACCTTCATGTACACATCCACTCGCATGAATTGCGCGTATGAAGTGATTCGGACGCGAAGCGCCCAAGATGCTCGAAAATTATCTCCTCCCTCACCGTTGCATGAATTGCTTCTGGTGCGTTTGTTTGTTTTTGATGTTTTTTTTGTATCTGGTTTGTATCTGGTCGATGGAAGCACGGGACTGCTTTTCTTTTCTTTTGTCGTTCTTTTCTTGTGGTTCGTGTCGTGAAATAAATCTAAATAATGATTCACCACATGAAATAATTACGCGACCAAGTTTGTGCACACGAAAGCGACAATGAAACAACATTGATAGACATTAAGTACGCGGCTCTCGCTCATAATTCATGAAACGTCAGCGTTTTTCGCATATCTAATTTACCGTAGCAGATATGGGTGGACGGATTGATGGACTGACCATTTATCCATTGGATAAGTGAAAGTTGTACGAGATTATATCCTGCTGTTTTATATCCATTGCATTGACCATCGACGGGTGATATTTCACGAGGGTATTCAAAAGGTGTAAGTGCTTATTCATCTTGATATAAGGGCCCAGTGCAAAGATTTATGAAAATGCGTGAATAAGGAATGAGCCAAACACGACACAGTGGTGTCAGAATCAGCGAAGGGCAAGGGGGGGGGGACACACCATCAGATGGGCATTTCACCAATAGAAGTATTATATGCATTTGTACAGACGTCGGACGAGGCAAATGGATTAGAGCCACTATATTCAACCCTGTTCCGCCGCCCCTGGCACGAAACCGTGAAATTATATATTTTTTAGATTTAATTTCACTCAAGTCGTCATATAACAGGCATATATAACTGAGACACAATTAATACACAATTTTGAGTACAATAGTATATATATATACGCTGTGCATGCATGACATCGTTAGTTAAGGGGGTGGCAGGCTAAATCAGCAAATTTATATAGAATTATCATGGGGTATAGTGTGTGGTGGGGATTGGGAAGCGATCACAATATATGGCGGTATCAAGGGGTTGAGTGGGTTTAGGTGTGATTTCAACTATCCAGTGGCACATGATCTGATGTTTGTCTCAAGGGCGGACGGGGTCGTGAGAAGTGGCATATAATTGTGAGATTCCGGTATATTAGCATCGGGAGGGGGATGGTTCCACCATACATTTGGGCGTAACCGCTTCGCGCATGAAATTGAAAGCATCATGACACCATAGTAAATGTGCGACAAAGAATACGAATATGTTGTTTACGCGAATGTTGGTGATATAAAGCAAATTTAGTTTTGCAGAAAATTGAAGATATATTTGTTGATATGAGGTTTGTCAAGAATTTGATCTTCTAACTCAATCTGTTTTAAGAAGTAAAGACTCCTTGTCTAGACATTTTGTAATTTATGACCGGATGGGCATTGAATCTCTGTTCGGTTGCACACATCAACACAATCACTGCATGTGCCGGAAGAATATTCCGAACACACTAACGATCCTTTACATTCGGACCTTAATAGAAATAGAAATAGAAAAACAGTGCGGTCCCACGTCGCTTCTATTCTCTGAAGTTTCTTTTTCACATTATATGCGGAGAGGCACTCCATGGCGAACATGCAGAAATTGACAATGGTCAATAACCTCTTATCTTTATAACTGTTGTCAAACAAGCAAAGGTCACACGAGTACTGTCCTTTCATGAATACTCGTTGCCAGAAGGGAACATGCATGTTCACACACGAGCCTACTATAACTTTTTAAAGATACAATATCAGATGTTTGCATGAAATGGCTGACATGCATGTCTTATGATTGCAGTTGGGCTAGAGAACGATATACATATATACCATTAGGCAAAGGACATAGCAGACACATCCCCACCTCCTAAACCTCCGTCAAAATTACACAAAACAGAATAATCATGATTACGTGACGTCGGTTGATTGGTCTGTCGTCGGTTTTTTTTGGTGATAATGATACACATGTTCCCCCAAAAATGTCATAAGTTATACCAAGATTTGAGGAAATTGTTTGATAAGGTTAATTAAATCTGGTTTTTAACAACGTTCTCATTTTAGATGGCAATACTAATATTTATTATTTCACGGTCTATGAGGATCAACTCTCGGAAAATGTTACATATATTTGTATAGATAAGGACAAAGTCTACAACATGGAGATATATTAAACCTGTGTAACCTAATGGTCATAATTTACCACAACCTGTGTAACTTTACCATAATTTTGGGAACTTTATCATAAAATATATACTGGTGCGAGTTACAATTCCGCATCCATTAGTGGCTAGATATGATTCACCCTTATTAAGAAACAACGTCTTTGATTAGCCAGAAGAACATATTACAATTCCCATGCTGACAACTCGAGAGACAACCATAGGGGAAACCAAGACAACTGCTCTAATCCCATTGCTCACCAGAGAGTTATGCAAAGATGCGGGAGAACATTATGGATATACGACACTCTTGTTCTGATTATTCTTTAATTGATATACCTGACAATAAGTGACGAGAACATATACAGTCGTTATTGTTGTTGATTAATTAACATGTTGTGACAATAAAATGTGGCGACAATACTGTTTCGAGCCCATGCCCAATCTTGCCATTCAACGGCTCGGTTGAACCCGAACTACGAGTCGTTAATTCCAGACCATGTTATACAACCAATAAACCAAAGAACTCAACTCAATAGTGATGTCAGTAAATTACTCAACGGACCAATCTGCTGAATAAAATCAAGATAATTTAGCCCATGACAAAGACCGAGTTGAGTATTACACATGGGTTAATCCTCTACCGTTTGTGTTGTTATTTGTTCGGCTTGACATTACACATTGTGCAAATATGAACTTTTTCTAATTGAATCGAAATTGCCTTTTCGTATGTGCGTCTTCCCGTGTCGTCATCAATGGATAAATTCTTTGGTCCTCCGAGGTCATCATCTATTTAATGAGATGTCGACATTCTCAATTACTCAAATGATTCAGCCGAATGCTATCTTTTCGAGTACTAAATACCACTGCAACATCTCACAAATAGACTTGTGAATATCAGTAATCTGAAGCCTTTCGCGTTATAGCAAAATGAAACAAGTCGGCTACAATTACTTTGAATTGCCACACAAAATGCATCATTGTGGTTGTGAAGAGATGAGTAAACTTTGGGGATGTGTCATCTGACAACGAACCAGGGGAATCGTTTTTTCGCCTCAATCAGTTACACTTGGGTATATGATCAACTAAATGAGTGGTTTTATCCGAAAGAAAACGGTGTAGTTTAAGAAATACATTTGACGATCAATTCGTGTTGCTTTGTTGCTCATGGACGGGGTTCATATGAGGACTCTTTCGTCGTTCATTGACAAGGCGATGTAAAAATGTTCTTCCGTTTTAGGTGTTGAAAAACAAGAAGGACAATCATCTGTGATTTCCAGTCGAATGGACGAAGTAAGAGCTAGCATACGTGCCGTATACATACATAACTGGGTCATGCACGCACATGAATTTTATGGTGACTAAAGAAAAAGACCTTATTAAACGCCGAGACAAAATTTGCGTGACAAGTGGATGTGGTTCAATTTAAGAGTCATTGATACGATCTGGCCATATATTTACAAGATATATAGCTATTTAACGTTCCTGGGTAGATAGCTCGGTTCGTTCAGTGCGATGGGCAGACCATGCCTGGGGCTATGTCCACCTCGCGACGCCAGGTCAAGTCGATATGTCTTCACAATTCTGAGCTATTCGACAGTTATTCTTTGTAATTAAAATCATGAAATTATTGTCACAAGTTGTCAGCTGTAATTATCTCGGATTATGTCCAATGGCCAAGGGCAATGTGTGGTCACGTGATATGGTTCTTGGTTTTGAGCATGAGTCGTGAACTCGAAAAAGAAATATCGGGGAGGATAAGAGATCCCTAGATTACTTTTGCCAGAAGAGACCAACTTGTAAGATGTTTTATAATCAAGCTAGATATTGCCAAGATAATTGTCTGCATGGACGACCCATTTTAGTGGTTAAAGAAGTGGTACAAACGTAGATGATTAGGTTGAAAATATTATCTGCATACCAACGTTTCATATAGTACTAGCTTCAGAGTTTGGCTAGTCTTGAATCCACCACTGGGTATATAGCTATATACATATAACTTCTTTGGACAAAATACTCTTCTTTGCTGAATAAATTCACCGACAAAACAATAATTCTTGTCGAACGTATAAACCACTGCTTCCTAGTGTGTTTGTAGCATATATATTTAGCATTGGAATATTTGTCATTTAATCTGGCACGCATCACCAGACATACAGGTAATTGCATGAATAAAACATTTCCACTTATGTGTTCCCAAATCAAATGCGTTCGATGATGAGTATTTGGATTAATGGCCCTCCCCTGGGATAGTTTCTGAAGTATCGGAAATGCAATTCTGCATCAAGGGCGTCGATTACTGCACTGCTGGTTGTATTCTGCAACCACGCCCGCAGTGTGAGTCAGTAATGACACCATTACATCGTTCAACATTAATGGAATCGCATAGCCATGAATTCTGGGCCACAAATTTATGGTTTGCTAGACTAGTTCTGAATATATGCCAATTGTGCAATAATGATGAGCCAAAGCATTGACTTTTTAACCCGACCGCTGAGGTAACATGTATAACTCATCTGACTGTCGACGTACGTCCACGATTCAAGAAATTGTTCTGAAAGTTTCCATTGTCACAATTTCGAGAAATCGGCAATAGCAACAGGGGGGGGGGGGGGTCGGAAAAAAATTTCAGGCACGTATGGCATTTTTTCCTTTTCGATCATTTTTTGTACCCGCCCACCCCCACCGCCAAATTTTTTTCCGTTTTCGGCAGTTTTTTCCGACCATTTTTTGACACCCACCCCCCCTTTTAACACTAAAACAGAGATTTGCGGGGGGAAATTCACTGTAAACAGCTGTATATGAATTTCTGTGCATACTATTTATCATGGATGTTAACATGGACATGTAAATAGGAATGAGTCATTTTGAGGTCATTCGGCCAAAAAAACATGGCTGCCAGCGGCCATCCTGGATTTCAAAATTTGCAACAAAATACAACACGATAACTGCCTGCAGTCAGTTTACAGTTAGAATTACATTATTTTCTCTCATTCAAAGTGGGTTTGAAGCCCAACTCATTGCGGAAAAAATTGCTTGTTGGTGGCTTTGACCACCCACCCACCCCGGCATACGTGCCGGGAAAAAAAATTCACCCCCCCCCCTGATAGCAAAGGCATATATGTCGACAGCAATTTGGCGTCTCATCACTATCACAAAATTGTATACCATAATCGTGGGTACTATTCTCGTTCACGGTGATATATGCACAGATATCCAGTTGACACTTCAAATAGACTGTGAGGAAGTTACTAAGGAACATGGCTATATATGTAAGATTAGTTTGGGTGAAATCACCTACAGCAAACAGGTGTGCGTATGTCGTCTGTGCTACACAATAATAAAAGCAAGCAAGAGACGGTTTTCGATTATCCGAGATGAGGTGTACAGAGACCAGGTTCCCTTGAAAGTTCAATTCTCGGGCATCGAGTTTCACCAAACGCTTTCTGTGTAAGTCATTTGTTTTATTTACTTAACATGCTCCAGCCACGGTAAATTACATCGCTGTATAAACTATTTCGTTTCGCTTGTCGTTGCTACTTCCGAGATAAATCACAAACATCTTTGGTGCTAGGAATTGTCCTTAATCGACATATAAATCTTGTATTTCGTCCCTGTATATGTCACAGACTAGACCATTAACAATCACGATCAGTAACCGCAATATAGACCAGGAAACCGGGGATGAGCTGTACCGGAAATAGTTAGCAGTGCGATCCGCAGTTCAATGCCATAATCCCAATTTTACATAACACTTTGCGAGTGCAAATACGAACTCGGAATCGGACCAGAGGTGTGAGTCCCCATAGTCCAAAATCAAACGAGATTCCAGTGCGAACTGCGAAGTCGAGTTGGGAATGTACCGAAATGACATTCCGAAAATTCAATAGCCATGCGAAAAGTGCGATGACACCGATATCACAAAAGATAGAACTTTCTGTCAAATTCATCTAACAACATAGTGCTGTGGATAACTTAAAATGTTGTCGAATACGTGTTCAAACGTACTTCGCCTGCGGATTATATTATTTAGCGCAGGATTTCAGAACTCTGTTTGATTACGAAAACGAGTTTTTCGTTATGAATACAGAATGCGGAGCTTTCTGAACATGTAGTAAACGAGTATACGTTTGCTAAATGTATCTTTCAATACGTAACTCGCAAGTGCATGCAATGTGTTTCTTTAAAAGCATAATATATATGAGTGTTATATACACAGAGGGATTGTGGGGGTAGGGCGGCAGTACAACGATAATAAGCATTAAAATTGTATTGATTTTTGGAGTAAATTCAGTAACTTCAGTGTTCACGTGGTAGGTATATTTAGACAAAGAAACTTTAACTTAGGCAGTCTAAGTATACGTGTAAGTGCTTGTATCGACGCTAAAGGTCTGGTGCAGTATAATCATTATGTACAGCCTATATCTGGACTCGTTGTACAAATTGACATAGACATATCCGGTGTGGGTTAGCATTCTGTATACATGGACCCGTTGTAATAATTTACATGGACAGGTCCGATGCCGGTAATCATGTAGGTATATACCTGAACCCATTGTAATATTTGATATGGACAGAAATTAAGTCCGTAAAGAGTTGAAACCAAAATTTTCATGAGACGCCCCACATCCCTCCCACAGGCAATATCACAAAACATGCTGCCAAGCAACGGGAACTAAAGACCGAATTCTGTTGAAATAGCATAGTTCGGTGATAGTGTTGGTAGTCATAGACGGGTCTTCCGGCTAGACGTCTCGAAGGCGTGATAGCTGAACTTTTTAAAAGGTCAGACGTGGACATAGAACACCTTCATGTGTGATGTTTGTGACATGCATGTTCACAAAACCCAAATAATTGTCGCAAATATTTCTCTAACTCGGTGAGACATCTGAGTAAATAGCTCATCGACGAATCTTCCGAAACAATGAGCCTCTCACATGAGGTCGACGTGGCCTCGGGATATTCAACAAACGACGGTGGAGTCAATGTTTGAAATCGATGTGTTGCGCGCGAACAGCATTTCCGCTATAGAAGCATTCAGAATCTGTGACAGGGACGCGATATATGTACCATGCCCGCATACAAGCGGATGTTGTCTCCTTAGTTATCGTTCGGGTGGTTCGAATTAGAGAGGTTTCATCACAAAGCTATACTTTAGTACGTTTCCTTGCACGAAAATAACGACATAGAGCCTATAATCTCAGCGTGTAGCTTGTGACTATTATATAGGTTGCAGAGAATAAACTACCATTTTCGGGAGATGTCCAATGTCCAGGCAACGAGTGTCTCAAACCACCCATGTGGTGTCCCAAACCACCCAACGGGTGTCGCAAACTACATGTCGAGTGTCCCAAACCCTCATACCAGTGTCCCAAACCATACAAAGAGTGCCCCAAACCACATGAGATTTTCTAATACCAACCAAGTAGTGTCTGGAACCATCAGTTGAGTGTATAACACCATCTAATGCGTGTCCTAACCACACAACAGTTACTGTACAAAGCTATCTATCGAGTATCCCAAATTATCAACCGAGTGTCACAAACTATCAAACGAGTTACCAAAACCATCCAACGAGTGCCCGTGTTTTGGGAAACTCACTGGATGGTTTAGAAGACTTGGTAGATTGTCTGGGACACTAATTTGTTGGTTTGGATCACTAGGTATAAGGTTTGAGTCTCTATAGTCGGATGATGACATTCATGATGGTTTAAACAATTTTTTGGCACCCCTTTGTTGGTTTGGGGCACTCATTGCTGGTTTGGGATCCTAGTTGGATAGATTTAGACATTAGTTAGACGGTTTGGAAATTGGGACATCCGCTGTATGGCATATGGGACACTCTTTGTATGAAACACCCGTTGTATGGATAGATTCGTTCGTTGTTAGACGAATCACTCGACGTTTGACTATCTATGAACTTTTGGTGCTGCGATAACCACCCAGCGGTATTCGACACAAACGTAGTTAAGTTTGGTGACCTTAAGGGGTGACCATATGTTGTTGCTGTGCACCAAACGGAGTCATTTTGAAATCAGAAAACACTAGTCCCAAGAAATATTTTGTATTGAAACACGTCCTTCCATCCACGCCTAGACTAATATTCTGTCGTTTTGTTATATATATGATGACGAATGTTTATGTTTGCATTGAACATTGTCGGTATAGTTATTATAGAGAATACTCAAGTTCCTAAATTTATTCCCTTATTCTTATATCAGATGTCTACGTCTTCCTGTTGCATGCGTGTTACAAATGGCGTATAGTAGTGAGAATTGTATCATGTATATACGGTTGATATTGATGGGACTTCTACGTGGCTCAAATGTTGAAGATCGTCGACGCTGTCAAGCAGCTATATACACAAGAATAATAACTAAAATGTACTCACTCTACAATGTTCTATAGCCTCAATTGCGCATGCGTAACCTTCCTTGGAATACACACACAAAGCACTAAGCAGTTCAAACACCTGTCTTTTGGCCGCCACATTGCTGGTGTCGAGAGCTGAAACAGAGATAAATGTGGGTTTGTTCAGACGAGTGACATTGAGTGTCTCATACACAGTGAAGAATCAGAACTTATGTCAGTGGGATGAGCCTGAAACTTGGCTGAACAAAGATGAATGAAGTCGTATATCGGTAAGTTAACTTATATGCGGAGAACAAATTGAACAATTTTGTCAATGGTGTGGTTTATCTGTATGATAGCATCATGGCAACATAAATAATATATTCAGTGTTATACTTATTAACGCCCCTCGGTTGTATAATGTGGTTCAGATTTTAGAAAGCTGTGGTTCGCTGGGCATTTTATAAATAGATAATGTTTTTTTTTTCCCGATTGTGACAATTCGCAGTAGGTCGCTATTTGCGGAAGTCCCCGAATTCGCGGAGGTCCCCTAAAATTGTCGAAATATGTTGATTTTAATTAGGAAACGGGTGCGTATATGTCAATTGATACGTATTTTAAACAAATAACGACACGATCATCATAATAGTGTTTTGTTCTATCAATCATATCATAATCATCATCATTATCATAATACGGAACAAGTCTTGCGACTTTTCGTCCCAATAACATTATTTGCAATGCTTTTTTATACAAATATATGTATCGTCATTCGATATTTACTTGTGAGTCACTTGAACATATTACGTGTCGTCGAACTCGTATTTTATATAATAGAAGAATGAGTCTATGTATATTTTAAATTGATCGAGTGTTGGAGCCTCAACAGCTATTTACCACCCTCTGCGTGAAGAAATATTTTCCTATGTCCTTGTTAACAATGGGCATCTGTAGCTTTTTATTATGTCCTCTTGTTCTTCCTGATGCCGTCTTTCTAATAGGTCACAGGCATTGCTATTGTAATGAACACTCAAAAGTGTATACACTTCGATTAGATCTCCTCTAAATATTCGATATTTAAAGACTGAGTCTTATCATTCGGTCTCGGTAGCATAGAGTTTTGATTTGACGAACTAGTTTCGTTGTTTTTCTTTATATTTCTCTAACACAATGCTTTGATATTTGTGATGTGGGCTCCATGCAGAGTTACAGTATTCGATGATAGGTCTGACCATGCTTATGTAGAGCGATTAGAAAGTGTCGATGTCCAAGTTCGTGAAAGTTATGTTGACTATGCCGCTGATTTGAGAAGCTATATTGTTTTAGGATATTGTAGGAAGACTAATCTAGCTGGCCGTGTCAAATTGAGCTATAGCGATGGGATTTCTCGCAGGACAACACACTTCGGGTTTTCGTGGGGTGTGTATTCGCTGGATGTCTTATAGTTGCAGTGTGTAACTATTATGACAGCGTTAATTGCTTTCGATGTTTAGGTATGAACAATGGCTGGGCCATACACTCTTGGCGGGAACACAATGCCTCCGATTTTTGATCCGCATTTAGAAGCTTTCTGGTGTGGTGACTGAGAAACCTGCAGTAATAAGCCGTAGTTTTTTGTAATAATTTGAAGGATTGGTTGTTTTAACGGAATTCTGAGATCGTTGATGATGATTTATTCTCGAATTCATATGAATATATAGAGAATTACAATTCATGTAACCAATATATTTTATATCATAATTTATATTTATGGCTAATAATATGATCTTGAGGGCGTTACCATTTCTGATTATGATTTTCTTGTATGCTTATGATGCTGATTATAATAAGTTTGCGTGTCACTCGTGTTCCATATTCAAGTAAGGCTGATCAGAACAGCATTAGAATACATTGCAGCAGATGTTGTCCCTAGGCATGTCGTAGCCATTCGCGATTAAGATCAACACGCGATCCATATATGCATAGTAAGCAACCCCCAATGCATATACTTAAATTTAGCAGGAAACGCCATACACGACTCTGTTCGATATGGGAATTCAGTTTCGTGTTAATAGAGATATATATAGATATATAGAGAGGGGTCAGAGATGGATTCAGGGCCCAGCCGAGGGAGAACATACCGGGGTTCTCAAAATGGAGAGGTGCAGACACTCTCATCCACTTCTATATTGGAAGTAAAAGTTGTTTATTCTGTGTCGACGTGTGTAAAACTATGTTCAACCAACTCTTCATCCAATATGGCTACCCGTGTCATGACGTTATGCATGGGTATATAGTTTTCGCTTCGCGGATTGTGCATATAGTGACATACGTGATAGTGCATACGACGCGGACTTAAACTGAAAGCAGCCGTATCGCATTGCTCATAATTACACGGCTGTGTGTAACTGTTGGCAAAGCCATGTAATAGTATATTCGATCCATTCAGGATGACACAACTTCGGTAACAATGCACTAGTTTGTTTGAAATGACACCATTAACCAATTATCATACAGATGTTGCATCTTAATTATCAAATTATGTCCTATATAGCAAGTCACCAACTGAATGGAACATGACTTTGGCTTGACTCTATAGCAAGTCACGAAATGGATGACTTCAGCTTGCCTATATAAGGCAAGGTAACAATTGACTGACTATGATGAGACTCTGCTAAATTATGTGTATAAAATATCGCCGGCTTTCACTTATATTGGAATGGTATTTTTCTCATCTAATTTCCCTGAAATTGTTGATGACCTCAGTAGTTATCCGACGAGTGAGGGTGTTCCATGTTGTTTCTCCATTGGTGTTGCTAAAGCCCATGTTATCTAAACTATTCGGGTTACATATGGTATTGAACATCCCACACATATATATAGGACATGAGTGTCAATCAATAAAACAATCGGTGTACAATTGGGATCGGGGCACAATTAAGTTATGTCAAGTGACATTCCTCTCCCCTGGAATAAGGAGAAAAACTTAAATTTGGTTAGGATTGTTCAATATTGATTATGTATATAAATACATGTTCATGTCCGGTTGGTTAAAATTCTTTAGTAATTCTAATCGTCACGTGTAATTGTGGATTTGTGAAACCTCTTTATTATAAAATGATGATGTAAGTCACTGCAACGGGATGATATATATCGTGATGCGTCGGCTAATAGGACAACATATATATGTATACTTGCAAAACTAGTGGTATGGTGTATATATACAAATCGTGACTGAAATCTTGATTTATATATGATATGTAATGTCAACACATGTTGCGCGCATCCTGGAATTTATTAAATCTAACACATGCATCACTCCTTCCTCGTTTTATAAACTCGTGTCACTTGATAGTTAGACGCTCGTTACGCATTCTCGGGATTTCGCCAATTTGCTTCCATGCAGTAAGTGCAGCTAGATAATTTGGTATTTGATGAAAGCGAGAACGTGCAGCGAAAACAACAGGAAAAAGTACTATACTCTCAACATGTGGTACAGGTAATCAGTACACGTGCGTGATATTTGTATGATGAAACAGGAAGCTCGCGAATTCTGCAACAAAACAAACGAACCCAGAAGATACCACATAAGATAAAGATTCGTTTGCATATTTATCTGGGAGCTCCTAATTCTGATGGCGGGTCGAATAACGGTCTCCGTGTTGAATATAAGATGTGGTATTCACGTCTCGGAAATCAACCCAATACGAGAAGAAGTTATATCAATGATAGGGCTGCATGCGATCGAATGCCATGAGTCCCATTGAGATCTAATTGGAAGCAGTGATAAACCAAATATATATGAGTTAATCCAAGCAGCATGTAAGCGGGAAAACCAGAAGACAGTATGCATTGCACGAGTATTCACCAGTATAAATATGCCATATATATCCGGCAACAAAACATTTCTATTGGTGATGTGAGGCCTCTCAGTCTGCGGGTGTGGGGGTAGATTGTATATATGGCCCACTTCGGAATATCCAATATACAGCAGCCCCCACCGGCGTGATCATGCAAAACATTCCCTACGATATATGCTATAACAATGCTATGTGCAGCCCCTTCCCACCCTTGATTTGAAACATTCCGACACTTTCTCCAAGGGTGGATTAGCAGAGAAGCTGCACCATTTGCTCATCGCCATGGGGTAGCATAGAGTTTCATGCATTTGACCATGCATAGAATGGCAAATCACACACGATCAGAAGTACAACTATTTTATTGTCATGCATGAGAGCAAAGTATATATATATAACATGACAGCTTTATATAGAGATGACGAACATTTTATATATATATCACTTAACATATTACACTTGCTGGTATGCGCCTTACACATTATACCAGCATGAGACATCTCATGCAGTCTGTGTGGAGGGACATTGTCCACACTATCGAGAGAGAGAGAGAGAGAGAGAGAGAGAGAGAGAGAGAGAGATGGAGAGAGAGAGAGAGAGAGAGAGAGAGAGAGAGAGAGAGAGAGAGAGAGAGAGAGAGAGAGAGAGAGAGAGAGAGAGAGAGAGAGAGAGAGAGCGATATGTGCACGATATAGGCGGTGCCACGTATTTAATATTTAAATTGCACTGCATATTAATAGGTTTTCCCCAACTGTGAATCGCCCGAGGCAGTAATAATTCCATGTTTACATATATATATGCTCATTCTTGTGTTCGATGTATAGCAATATTATATAGTAAGCAAACTTCGAGTTGGCGAAGATTCAAATCATCGGATGTGCACGGTTATATGTTTCGGTCAAACCAGTTACATATAAGATTTGTTTTTATCTAACAAATAAACTTAAAAAATATCATATCTGGCCAATATGTTCGTTTAATTTTGAGGTTGACTACTTTATGGGTCTCGCTTTAATATCAAACACATGTCAAAATAAAATATGATGTCTTCATAGATTAATCTCTATGTAATCAGATGTAATCAGACAGTATTTGATACTTTAAGAAAAGTCGTAATCATAAAATTGAAAAGTATTTGTATTTTAATCAAATACTTTAGCCATGCATGGAAAGAAGTTCAGGTATTTGTCGACATATTTCGATACCGGGGAAATTTCGAATATTATGACGTGTATTTTGTGGCACAAACTGCCGTGTAGCTTTAACACTATTTAGTGTAAAGTGTTGCTTTGTTATAAAGTATTGAATATGATCGTAATATCAATCAGATTTAGATACATGCACAACTCCCCAGATGAACAATATCTGACATTGGAGGAAGAGGTCGTGAAAAAGTGAAACAGCTCATCGAAAAGTTTTGTCAAATGTTAATATAGAATTGCAAAAATCTTAAATTTGTGTCTATTCTATGGTTGTCATTAAAGGGACACAAGGCCTTCGCAATGGTCACATGTGAAAAGCCACGATCAACTGTAAAACAGCTATCACCAACAGGTACATGTTAAAGGTACGGTTGGCCTTGGCGGTGGGTATCCTGTCAAAATATTTCCACCCGTCAAAAACCGCCACAAACAGAAAGAACATCAAAATGTAGACAGACTTTGTCCGTATATAAATAAGAAATATCGCATAAACAGTATGTTATTCTCATATGTTTAACCATTGTTATGTAAACAAAAGCATAAAAAGTTACTTTTATGGTGTTTGTTTATATTATAATGGTAAACATAAAGAGCGTTCTTTGTTGGTGAATTCCTGATATGGAACTAATAAAGAGCGTTTGTGCCATTTGTGTGTGATTAGCCAGTAGCATTGTGCTGTCCTCTGTAACCAAATCAGGCTCTTGCTTAGGTAAAATATAGTAGGTATTTATGATAATATGCTGTTTACGCGATGGTCATGGTATATATGAACGAAACTGTATGCGTTTTAATGTTTTTCTGTTTACGGTGTTTGGAACAAATATGAATATTTTCGACAATTAAGGCCTCACGTGCCTTTAACCCTGTCTGTACTAAAACATTGTCGATGAGCAGTTATCCCAGAGGAAATGTTCAGATATAATAAGTTCAACAAACGAGGTCGTTGAGCTTATTATCTAAACATTTCCCTCGTCTGCTTTTATCACCTTAACATCCCTCCAAATCAATAATTGACCATTCCGATGTAAACTTTTTAACTGACTAGGAGAATCCATTCAGTTTATAAATGGTTAAAGAGATCAACTTTGTTTCCCCCCCCCCCTTGTTCTTCTTGGTGATGAACAAGTTCAGAATTTTATGATTTCTCACATATCTAGCCACTGCAAATTACTTGCATCCCTTTAAATTTAGGAGTACCTTCTGGTCGTGTATCTGCTCTCAACCAGATCAGGTATGACATTCAAAAAGTGTTTCGTTACACTCACCAGGTAATAGTATTGTTTTGAATGCAGTGGCAGTAGAATAAATAAAGTCAATCAATTACACACCCTTACCTCACATTGTGAATATTTCCCAAAAGTTCAGGAGGGTAGAAAGCGCGCACATCGGTTATCCAATCCAAGAGAAAATTCGGAACTGCTGACTCGGGGCTAATCTTTGAGAGAGTGCATTTGGCGAGAAAGTAGAGTTAGTACTATCCACGGGTGGGAGATGCAGAAATAGATATGTTTAGCACCATTAACTAAGCCATCTGCCTCGTGTCTGATTACCCTAGACAGTGGTTCTCGTGCATGTAAGATAATATGGATGTCCAATTAGACTAATTGAGACGCATGCAAGGAAGATGCATGCTAATTTTGTTCCACTTATTGTTTATATTTCAGGCAATTGACGCAGCGGTATCAAAGGATAAATCTGGCTATTTTGGCCTGCCCTCTAGTAATAATATTGTAATGTCGGGGGTTCAGGTTCTATAACTTTCTTTTGATTTCAAGAAACGCTGTTCTTATGGCTTATCTAGCACCCCGTCGCGATAGGTCGAGGGATAACATATATTCCATGTTGCGAAATATGTCTGCACAGGCCGGTTTATACATGTAGTATGAAATTATCGACATTATTTACCTCTGGAAAGCCAAATGCATTTATTGCTGTGTTTGACCTTGTGGCAATTTGTTAATGCCAGATTTGTCTTTGACTGAATTATCTTGTATATTGTGTGTGTGCGCATACATGTGTTGGAATATTTCACAAGGAAAAGTTATTTTATTTTATTTGGGTTGGAAACCGAATTAAATAAGGGGATATGACGGAAACTATAAGAAGTACAACATCGAAGCTGATGTCGTGAACATGGTCGAGTAAACGTCTACAATGTCCAATTATTAATATTGCCCTGTATATGGCCTTTAAATGTCAGTATATATTTTACCGACCAGAAACATCATGCATGTGTACACTGCAATAACGCCATGACAGATATTTCGACTCTTCCTGTCTGAACACCCAACCATCGGTGTTGTCAACTAATATGATATCGTTTTTAATTCGCGGACATCCTTACGTGTCAGCATAGCACTTGTAAACTATTAAGTTCGATATATAGAGGCTAGCCGTATACCAAGCATATCCACACAGGTCGCCATGTTTTTGGTCCCTGATACTGCTGACCCACATCTGAAGTGCGTCGTTGGTGGTTTCAGGCTATTGGGATTCACCTGGCACATATAGATCAATTATTCACAAAATAAAAAAGAATGACCTATAAGACTATATATATATAACATATGTCAAGATCGCATGTCAGATTGTAACAATAATTGTCTTTATTGTGATTGAATGACTCAATCACAGAAACAATATATGTTCTCGTGCTGTATATATAGGACAGATGCGTGGGTCACCTATATTTGGGAATTACCCAAGGCTTCAATACCTGTATAGTTGTGTTTTTGTGTCCATCGTGTGTATGGGTAGGAGTACCTATTTAGTATAGCGCGCTATATCGATTCAATACAACAGATGATGACAAAATACGACTCTGGTATAGTTCACTGACTATTCATTTAGTGTGTAATATATAGGCGCAATCGTTGAGAATAACTTTAGACCGACTCATATATCATTAATGAGTGCACGCTTTTGTCACATATACTCCAGTTGGATAAATTATAAAACTAACGCTCTTTATTTCTTAATCCCTCTGATGCGATAACCTTCGCTTCAATAAGTGTTATATCTATGAACAGTATACAGTCCGTTGACGTGTGCGTGATTAGTTTTGGCCTATTTGATCCTCGGAACGTGATAGTTCTGAAGTAAACAAATTATTGCTTGATTCAATATGAAGTATATATTATGGGTAGCTATATATGGATTGCCGCTCGTTCGGGATCTAAATAATATGCTGATATAAATAGAGTATATTCATTTATATGTTCATATATATCCGATTAAGATAAGCTGTTCCGAATTAACATAAATGTATTAACTGTTCGCGCAGCAGTGAGCTGAACGCCCTTTATTTGACCGTATCGAGATGAACTAACAGACGACACTCTTTATTATTATTACATATATTATTACATATATACTCTAGAATTAAAGAACAGGATCCTATAGTCTTCGTTCTTAGATATTACTTTCCAAGGTATATGCAGTCAGTATATATTTTGTGATTCTATCGGCTCAATTTGAACAACATAAAGCTAGAAAATACATGGTTTATAATTGAGTATTGGAAATTCCAATGTCGCTATAATAATTGTTTGTTCAGATCGCCACGCATTGCTCCGCGCACGAACGCGTGGTATAATTATTCTGATACCCGTATACACAATTAATGTTTTTCGAATAGCACACCTACAAGGGTGCATATACCGATCCTGTTTAAATTTTAATGAACACTGCCGTTGGTGCCAATGAATATACATGAGGGTATCACCCCCCCCCTCCCCCCTGAATCATGAATACGAGTTAATTTTGGGGGGTGAATCCTGAATACGAGTTAATTTTGGGGGGTGAATCCTGAATACATGTTAAGAAATAATACATAGAAGTTACATACATGTAGACACATTATGATGCCGGTCGCGTTATGAGGCCGTTATGATACCATTAATGATATTTTATGACCAGGGACGTGGCTAGAGGGTTTCCGTTGGGGGTGTCCACCTTGGGAAATTCCAACTGCACCCCCTCCTTGAGTCAGAATCAGACCGAACACAAGTTTTGCATAATTCCATTTGCATCCCCCCCTCCTTGCACCTCAGTGTTTAGGCCTAATATCCTATATCTTCATAAACCATGATTCTATATTCCCGGTATTAGAAAATTCAGATATTTTAACCTGAAACATTGCATAAATCCTAACATCTAGTGGTCTAACTCCATACACATGCACACGGCTACGGTCAAGAGACCACGACACACCGAGCTGACCATCGTTGTTCGGCCGGTGTGAGAAAATTTTGAAATTTGAACAAGAAAATCGCAAATCCTAGCATCCAGACTGGCCTCAACTAAAGCTTTCCTATAATGTTGGAAATTTCAAACCTCATACTCCCCTTCAGGTTGGAATATTCTCCAACTGATGACCACAAGTTTGACCAAATGTAGTAAAATATTGTTAAACTTATTAGCATTTTTGTATTGGCCACAGGGGAGAGACAATGACACACCGGGCCGACCATGGTTGGGTCCGGTGTGCGAAAATTTTGTAATCTGAACAAGAAAATCGCAAATCCTAGCATCTAGACTGGCGTCAAGCATTTTTAGCATGTTTATGATGGCACGGTGGTCGAATATGCCCAAGAATCTATTATACCCACCCATTCACACAGATAACTAGCACAAAATATTACTTTGCTCCATCAAAACCTGCGTCCAAGATGTTTTGCTTGAACCCGAATACCAGTTAATTCGAGGGTATGAATCCCGCATACGGCTTCAAAACACCCTGAATCCCGCGTACCGAAAGGGGGGGGGGGTGATACCCTCATACATTTCGTAGCTCGGATTAACAATAGCTACAAGGCAATGCATATCGTATACACAAAGCGCTCTATACGTGTCTAGTACACCAACAGTCTATTGTAAACTAAATGTTAGATGGCTATGGTCCATGCTTTGTGATATAGCACCCTGATACAAGACAGTTGAGCGGAGTAATCATGTCTTCAGTGACGAGTTGTTGGCAAGCATAACCACGACATGACAGTTCTGCTATTCGGCCTTGGCACTCCATTGCCACACTACTAACAACAAAGCCGATGTAGTATTCTGAACAGAAATGATGTATCGTTGTACTCCAGTACATTACAATGACGACGCTCAGCAGTTCAGCGTCGCTGGGGAAATAACCTCTTCCATAAATATAAACCATATATGCCGGTCTATTTTAATCACGCGATTGACCATGTGCATATTACCGGTACACATGTCTGTTGGCTGTGAGACTCGTCTGTTAAACTTGAACTATAACTATTGATATGTATTACTATTTATCACTATTTAATTCATGATCAAGTCTGCATGGTACGGACATACAGTGAATACATTCTGCTCCATTCACACCTATATATATGCGCCAACAAGTCAATGTCATCCACCAGGGCTGTATAGTGTAGCATTGCGCGAATATGGTTTCTATTTATTTGGAAGAGCTTATCTCCTCAGCGCAGCGGAAATGACCGAGTCGTTGAGAATGGGCGTATATATATATGACTGGGGACCAGTTTCGATCGAATAATATATACCACTGATTGTCCACAACCTTTGATCTGCCACTCTCAATTTCGAAGAGTGAATAGCCTATGGAGGGTGTGTATAGGTATATGTAGTAGTCATGATATACACGTATGTGTATTACGAGAAAATGTTGGGAGGGTATTGCTATGTCTGGGTGTGTTGAAACCATGCAGTTGAGATAACACTATACATATGTCCAGAAAGTAGATACCTGAACATCAGAACTGATATATATATAGTTCCTGCCCGCACCGACGTAAACACTGTCAGGGTATTCAGAGGATGCCATGCATGCAGCCAGTACTCGTTCTGGCAACATCTAATCTAATTCCGTCCTGCACTTTGCTGAACTCAAAACCGTTCGTGAGTTGTGTGACCCATGTTTTTTTCACACTTAGATGATGTTACATATTTGCGTGTCTTGCAAAGAATGCGGACTATACGTTGAAACTAAAGAAAGAAAATTGAGAGATCCGAGGTGAAGGACATAACATTACGCCAACAACATAGCTATACGTGTTCAGTACATCTTATCTGAGTCATTCAATCACTTGAAACATTTCGAAAATGTTTGGCCCAAAGGTTGCAATGTCAATTTGAACACTAAGAGTGGTTATATAACCTGTGACAGTGGACTTAGGGAGGGTATAGCACAGCCCAATTCCGGCCATCGCATCCTGTGGTGAATCCTATCTAATGTCATGTGGTGGTTTGAAGGCTGGACTTATGCTTCCGTGTGTTGTATTTCGGTCCGGTTCCAGGGGTAAAAAATAGGTCGATAATTACGTTAAACTCGGACTCTATGCCAGTATTCACGTTCGGAAACATCATACACTCAGATTCATACGGATACTGAGTCTATCGTATTCTCGTCAACCTTTCATTTCTGGGAAGGCTTGTGGTATTCCCCCGAATTACGTCACATCGAGCTACGTTAATCGTCTCGATTGGACTTCTTTATCTTGGTGCTACTGGGTGACTTCGAGATCGGTTGCAGCTTCGGTCACAGCCGATATCGGAAATATGTCTGCGCATGTCCATATCCGAGGAATCTCGAACGACTATGACCGCGGCTGCAGCCGCAACGAATGTCACTTTCAATATCCAATACAAACAACATGGATTCCCTATAATTTAATCATCGAATTTGTATGGGAGGCCAAATTCACATTTAATAATGAATTGCGCTTAAGCGCAATTGATTGCGCTTAAGCGCAAATACCACATATTGTGCTTAAGCACAAATAGAGCATTTACGCTTAAGCGTAATGAATTGCGCTTAAGCGTAATTGTGACTACTATCTAACCTACCCATAAACTATTGGCATGACTTGGTGTATCACCTAGCAACACAAGAGGAGAATTGGGCTAATTTTAACCTATTTTAATTAGCCTGGGTACTCAACAGTCAACTGTGAGTATGTGTTCAACAATGATAATCCCTAATTACATATTATCAGCATCCCTATATCCAAAGAATTGATGTCTCCTTCCCGGAACTCTAGTAATTTTTTGTATGATGTTTTTTAATGTATTTTTGCACAGATTTGGGTCCTTACTATGGTCCTATACTATAGCATGCATGTGGTGTCACTGCACGAGGGCTTGCTTACCTCATATGGTTTACTTATTGACTTAAATCGGGGGAAAAACCCTATTTTCATATTATCGGCATCCCTGTCCAAAAAAATTGGTGTCTCATTCCTGAAGCTTTGGTGTCTCAGTCCTCGAGCTCTAGTTTTTTTTATTAAATCAACATCTCTTGCACAAATCTATAGTATTTCCATGGTCATACAGTGTGAATGTGGTGTCATCGATGGCTTGCTTCCCTCATATGGTGTGCCTGTATACTCGAAAATTGAAGAAAATCAAAGTCGCCCCGACTAATACAGAAAGAAATGCTATTACAAGTAGCCCCAACTAATATATACCGAAGATAATATAATGCGATAACGAGTCGCTCCAACTAAAACAGAAGGTGATACTATTGCGAGTCAGCCATTTTGATAAAGAAGTTGGGCTAGCTCCCTACCCATCCAAATCAATGAAGCCAAGAGGTGATATGTCAATAGGAGTTAAGGTTAAGTTTTGGATAAACCTATTCATTCACCAGGGGTGTTTAGTTACATATAACCATGAATTGCGCTTAAACGCAATTGATTGCGCTTAAACGCAAATAATTACGCTTAAGCGAAATTATTTATGCCTAAGCGCAATTAATTATTAAATGTGAATTTGGCCTCCCATAAATTTGAGGGTCTGGTATCATAAACGATACAGGGTTATCTGTTGATCAGACTCAATGCTGTATATTTTATACTTTAAGATCATTAATTATATATAAATAAACATTATTAGGTCTGGTATCATAAACGATATAGGGTTATCTGTTGATCAGACCCAATGCTGTATATTTTATACTTTAAGAGCATTAATTATATATATAAACATTATTAGTTTATATAGGCCTATGAAAAAAACATCGACATTCGGAATTAACTATAAACTCCAACTTTCCACAAAAAAAATTCATAAAATTAGATAGATAAGTGTTTTCCTAAAACAACCATCGAACCCAAAGATAAAAATCTACACGTATCTACTACCGATTAATTTTTTCATTCAGTCAATCATTGTCCGCCTTTTTGGATTTGATCGGTAGTACGGGAACTCGCAACCAAGATTTGGTGGAAACGTGACGTCACATATCCTGGTCATGGTAACTTCGAGGTCCCAAATCCGACTGTGACTAGCTGCGACCGATCTCGAAGTCACTCACTATATAATAGTGAGTTGATTGGCGCTATCTCTCACTTTACATTTCGATTGTATTATTCCGCTATGCTGTCAACCGAATGGAAGATGATTCCGCAATTAATGAATATCGGATCCGACAACAGCGGACCACATGCACTCCCCCAGGGACACCTACGCGAAAATATGTTTTCTTACACCAGTGATTCATAAGTTAAAAATAGATTATGTATGTGATATATCTGATTCAACACCTTTCGGTCCAGCAGTTGTCGGGTATGCCAAATTATTCACGGTTCTACGAATGTGCACCTTCACTGATATTAGCTTACTATAATAGTTTTTAAATATTGTTTGTTAAAATTCACTAATTATCCAGGACCTTGGCTTGCTGTATATATTTTAGTAATCATACACTATAACGCCTCGGGTATACGACTTTGACATTCAATCTGACAACATGACCAAAAAATCCACAAAGGCATTCTATATTCTACATTCAGTTAAAATGCGCGTGTATTTCGACAATGACAATAAACTATATATATAGTTACAAATACGACGAGCCGAAAAAGAAATAACCAACTTGGTGATATGTAGTACCATGCATAACAAGTTATCTCACTCAAACAGTGGGGCGTAGATGGGTAAACATAAATGACCACACAAACTTTGCTTGCGCACATGGGCAGATATTATGCACACATGATGGTGCTGTACATACTTTGGAGAGGGAGGTTCAGAACATATATATTTATGCGTGCGAAGTTGAATAACGATATTATGTTTCATATTCGCCATATATACGAGCGCGTGCATCGAAGTTTTCAGCTCGGTGGTAGCATGATACCTGATTTCACATAAACATGAGGTAAACGCTCTTTATACGGTTACTCATCTGAAGACAAATAACAAGAAACGCTCTTTATTATTGTCTGGAATCCATCGGGGCTGTGTCGATCATTTCGATTGTTTTGTCACTCAATCCATGCCATATATAATTCATGGAACTGAAACATGTTCAAAACATGCGTTTATAGTTCTGGTCATGTAGACATGTTCCTGTGTGTGACCTAATTAATGGAATGCTGGTATAGTATATTTGAAGAACACGAAAGAGAGTGATTCCCCATTGTGAATAAATGTATATATAGATACGGGATATCGATGCGAGTGTTTTTGCGCTGGTGTCCCACCAGTAAAAGCCAGATACCGTTTTGTATGTCTCACAAAAGCTAGTGGCCTGTTTCATTTCTTGTACATTCTCAAATATTTAGCAGCCATGGATGCAGGTTGATGAGTATAATAAGATGGATAGAAGAATGTTAATGTTTCCTGTCCTTTTGAACTTCGTTCATATATGAGGCGCATCCCAATGAAAAGTGTTCGCGCCGGTGATCAGAACCACTATCTTTAATGTGGTTTGACAGAAAAATTTAGGAGCGAAGCTTGCATTGTATAACCGACAACCATTAATTTCTCAATTTGTATTATGCGTGATCATCCTGGTCTGACGACCCATTCTTCCTTACAGGCCTATTTGAATCGTTCATTCGTGTGCATTCAAACTATAGGGAAATTTTATCTCATTTGTGTTATTTGAATAATTAGTTCATTTACATCCTATCCCTGAAAACGACTTCAAAATTACTATAATCAGCAGTAATCAGTAAGATATTTGTCGATGTCAAGTGACAGAAGTCATTTTTCCACCAACCCTTCAATCGGCTTTGCCAAGGCTCTCATTGTGGCTGAATTGATCAGGTTTGCACAGTTTCTTAAAGAGATTAGGGTTTCAGAACCTTGATATAACCATGCAGTTGGTAAAATATCCACTGTTCTGCACGCGTCTATTGCGTGTTTGAAATCACGTTTGTTATGTTCAATAAAATACGCAACAAATCAAGTTGATTTGGGTACCCATGATCTTCAAAACATTAATTAGATAACCCAGGATATCCAAATCTCGCGAGAAACAGAAAATCATATACACATATTTGTTATCTTGATTCGAACGCGAACACTGTCAAAATAAATTTGAGGAATTTAGGAAACACCCACAAATGGAACCGATAACAAAAATGCTAAAATCCGTATTCTTATATGAGATTATGCCTAAATATGATTCAATACAATCATGGTAAAATAAGAATTCTACAATATTCCCTCTCTGCGCGCACCACCCACGTCATTATATGCAGGGCCATGAACCTACGTCATAATTTGTTCGAAAATGGCGGAAGATATCTCGCTTAACTCGAAGAAAATATAGCGAATGAGCTCTCTCTAAATATATAATTTTTGATCGCTCACTATGAATCCCGTCCCCATATAAATATGATTGCTGAGAAGATATAAGTGTCCAAGTTACTTCGGTCACAATTTCACAACTGTTTCAAAACAGAAAATTGAATATATCTACATAATTGAAATATCATTTGAATTCGCATACATACATGGCGCTTGTCTATTAACAAATGTAGCATTTCCACAACCAATGTGAATATATGGTCGATCATCTGTGATGTATTCATCCTTAATAGGGTTAATCTGAAGATCAGGTAACTATTCGGCTAATAATTGCTGGATTAGCGGTGCATGTTTGTAGTGTATTTATACCCGAGAGAAAAATCCCAACGTAAGCCACGGTAATCGCATTCATATCGTGTAAAATTGCATGTCAAACAAATCTCTCATACTCAAACAACCACACCTCGAGATTTTCGATTTCAGGAATGCAAATAATATCGAGGATATGTTAGACAGGTGCTGTTATCAAACGAATGCTTTTAGAACTAACAGACATGCTTGTGTGGCATGATATGACATACACATTCATGAGGAATGTCCAATCGAACTGTGGAAATGTGACTGGTGAGACGTCTGAGTGGGTTCGATTGCTCGACCTTAACCCTTATGATAACTGGGTACTCACTTAATTTTCACTCCTTCATTTGCATGAATGTTTAGCTAGTAAGTTGTGCCGTTTGCTCCGGTCAATGTACTGGGAGTGAATCACTGACTGAGAGAGCTAGAGAGAGAGAGAGAGAGGGAGAGAGAGAGAGAGGGGGAGGAAGGAAAGAGAGAGAAGATGATTCATTTTCAAATTTCCTATAGCCCAAAGCTTGCAATCTTCAACATTTTCCTTGACATGGTGTTTGTTAAACAGTCATGACGCAAATACCACGTGTCCCAATTTATTAATGTCTGAGAAGTAAATTGTCCGAACAGTGCGTGTGCCTTTAATAAATGGAATTCACAACCTGTGGTTTATCGGGACATCCTGTCGTTATCATGTAAATACTCGTTGGCCTTGTCGTAACCATCTCGGATTATTACTGCAGCCGAGTGTCCGGTAAATAACACGACCTTGGTAAAATGTCCGCACCGGACTATATATGTGTATCGATGAGTCAATAGAATCTGAAATGTAGACGTCCATGGACAAATACACAACAATTGTTAATTTTGCCTGCTCACGGGTCCTATGACTACCAGGTGCGAAGTGCTGTTGATTCGTAGGATCAGATTAACAAGCTCCTATTTAACCTTGTACGACGAACGGTCCACTCGAATGTGATGCGATGGGGCTTCTGTTGATATGCCCATATATTTGCATGCATTACTCTTTCTGTCGCCACTCATTCACCCAGAGTTGGGACGAGAGTCGTGCGTTCCCCGTGAGAGAGGTAGAGAGAGAGGGGGGACACACAGAGAGGGAGAGAGAGAGAGAGAGAGAGAGAGAGAGAGAGAGAGAGAGAGAGAGAGAGAGAGAGAGAGAGAGAGAGAGAGATAGAGAGAGAGAGAGAGAGAGAGAGAGAGAGAGAGAGAGAGAGAGAGAGAGAGAGAGAGAGAGAGAACTCAGACACACATATAATAGTGGGTATGGTTACCCCGTCGTGCACTCTTTCCGAAAACCGGGGTTTCGAGCCATCGCCGCCAACCAGAGCTCACTTTAAGAATAGAATAGAACATAATATTTATTGCAATACACCAAACATATAGGTTGCAAGTTACAAAATGAATTAAAACTTAAAACATGTAAATACGAACTAAAATAAATTGTGTTCAATAACTGTTTGATGCAATGCATCGTCATTCAACTACCACCAATAACTTCTCGTGTTTATCACTATAATATACTAAACTTTCAAAGACCCCCTTCTGAGAAAGAACAAACAGATCATGTTGCATACGGTATTTATAATCTTTGCTTCATCATTTCTCATAATCGTTTGAAATTTTTCACTATCGCTCATTTTAAAAAATTCACCCTTATTTTCTTGAATATTTCGAAATAGTCTTGCCCTGAGATCAGAGTATGCACTACACTCGATGACAAAATGATATTCAGTTTCAACACGCGCCTGGTCGCACATTGTACACAATCTGTTTTTAACTGGGGTTTTCGGTTGTTTATGTCTACCTTTTTCTATTTCCAAATTGTGATTACTAATACGAAGTCTTGTAAACATTTCTCGCGCTTCGTGGCATCGTGTATGTTCGAGGAAAGGCTCCACTATATACTTATACTTAATAGATCTATATGTACGAAGCTTATTTTTCATCATCGTATATATCGCGTATAAATTTCTCGGATATGTCTTGATTTCAAATCATTCACTATATATTTGTCAATTTGCAATTAGTTTTCCGATGTCATTAACTTTTATGTTATATGTTGCTAAAATTTGCATCCATGCAAGTGTTGGGTAATGTACACTTTAATGATTCAGAGAATGAATCAGTAAGTATACCTGTATCTTTTATTTGCGAGATTGTATTCATATATTTGAAAAGCTGAACAATCGCGTCATTGGTTATTGGGAGCCGACCTAGCTCTGCTCTAGAAGCATGGTTAGACGCTTTCTGGTTTATACCTAATATTCGTTTACAGAATTTCAGGTGTGCTTGTTCACATGGGTTATTATCAGTACAACGAAAATTTAGATCAGTTGATCAAACTTCACAACCATATAACAGAATGGGTTTAATAAGTTTATCGAATAGCTTACATTTTGTACTTAGAGTTAAGTTTATCCGTGACTTTATTGACTTTGTTAAGAAATACATAGCTTTGATTGCTTTTGAACTTATGTTTTCCTGTGTTTTTTTCATCCTCCCAGTAGAACTTAATGTAACACCTAAGTATGTATACTCGTCTGCCATTTCCAATTGTATATCGCCAATATGGGATAAAGTATCTGTTTTAACTTTACGTTGTCGAAAGACCATGCATTTTGTTTTTTTCAGAATTTATTTGAAGATTATTATTTATTGCATATTCTTCTAATTTTTTAATACATGTTGTAAACCACTTTGTGATTCCGAGAACATTACCAAATCATCTGCAAAAAGGAGATGATTGAGTGAGCGTCCGTTCACATGGACTGGGTCACAGGATCTGTCAAAAATTGAACTTATATCATCTATGAAAACTTTGAATAATGTCGGTGACAAGGAACACCCCTGTTTAACGCATGTAGTCGATATAATTGAGGGACCAATACCGGCAAACGTTTTGACTGAATAATAACTTGAGGCATATAACGAAGATAAAATCCTCAAAAGTTGCCCGTGTATTCCAATCCTTTTAAGTTTTTCAAATAGTATCGACCTATCTACTGAGTCAAAAGCTTTCCGAAAGTCCACAAACACAGCATACATAGGTTTTTAAATTGTTTTGTACTTGTTAATTATCGTTCGTAAAATGAACACACTGTCAGTCGTGCTTCGTGGCTTTCTGAATCCAAATTGATTATCACTTATTAGACCATTGTCTTCCAAATGGGAATTTATTCTCGTGTTTAAGACCGTATTGACAAGTTTGCCAAAATTGTTACTAAGAGCAATTGGCCTATAATTATTTGGATCATGTCTGTCACCTTTTTTGTGCATTGTTTTTATTTGTGATTCACTCCAAGATCTGGGATAGTGCCCTGATTCTAAAATATTATTGAAAAGCTTTGTAATGTCATCAACTTGAATAATAAGTGGGACAATTGTCTTCAATAATTCATTTGAAATGTTATCTGATCCTGAGGATTTCTTATTTTTTAGCTGTTTCAAAGCATTTAATATTTCTGAGGACGCCATGGGTTTGTCGCTGAGGGGCACTTTTACGTTATACGGTGGTAATAATTCATTTGGTGGATTATCAGGTTGTATCTTTAAGATGAATGCGTCGAATCAAATCGATTACGTTACAACGTTTGACGTCATTCGGGAGAATCACGTAAACTTTCCGATATATGAGAAGCGATGAGACCACGATATACTCAGTACGTATATTGTCAGTATGACTCTGACTATACATGTGTCGTAATAGCCGCAAAAGGTGGTGGTATGTGATGGCGCTGATTGGGTTATAATCACGTACCAGCCGCTGGATCATATCATATCACTGCGGCAGGTTGTATCTTTTATTGGTGGGCCCACCGGAATAGAATAAAATAGAAAATATTATTGATTATCCGATTTTTGTGTCATTCACCTTCAAGATCGCGAATCAAAATGGCCGACAGAAGATAACAAAAATTCGACCAGGGTCCCGATTACCGGTGAAGAGAGGCAGGTGAACCATATGCAAGCGATTTCATGCACCACTAAATCATTCACAAATGGTGACCATATGTGATACAAAATGATAATCGTCAATAAATTATTCGAAATGGTCGCGAGTCAAGGTCACAAAAAGAGCGTGATTTTTCAAAACTTTTTATCACTATGTTGTCATGTTATTGGTGGATCCCCTCCCCATGACACCAGCTATCACAGCGGCGATGATGATTGTCCTTCTGGTGACGGCATATTCGCGTGGTTAACAGACTTCCGTAATCGTCGTGTGCGTCAATGATCGAGAGTTGTTGAAATTGGTGCATGTAACAGTTCTCGTGCGGTCTAATTGGTCGCAGTGACATGCTAACTTCTATATTCAGTTCTCGGATCGCAGTTCGCAATTGAGTGCAATGTACGAACCACTGAGCCAAAATGTCAGCTAAACATCGAAGTTTGTCTTAGGTAATTTTGTTATTTGTTTCATCGTATGTACAAGGCTGTCTCGTGAAAACTGGATTGACATACGCTGGCTGGATACACAACTTACATGTCCAAATGTAAGTACAGTCCTGCAGTTAGGCTAAATGTCAAACTTGATTGGCTGGCCCAGCCCAGATGTGCCCGGATTGAATCAATGTTGCTTGGCTGGAGATCAAAGACTTCCATGTAGTACTAAGCGGTAACTGCGCGCAAAGATCGGCTGCATTGTGCACGCGGCTATGCTGTCGCAAAGGTGAACACGCACCAATTGCCATTCAAATAGTTTATTCACTATACCTCCATTATTTTTGGAACTGGGAATTTCCCATATATATCAAGCAATGGCAAGTACAACAAACCATATAGATTATGCACGTACGTATTGGGATGACAGTTAGCAATATATTCTCTCATGAATTGAAGCATGCACTATTGAATGCTTGTCTTGAAAATGTAACCAAGCGGATGCACTAGCTGAATTTTATTCGTTGAGTTCGCGCTTCAAATAAATAAATAATTATGTGTCTCACCGGGTGAAACATATTCTACTATTAGCCCCGCCATCGTGTCAGTAATTGTGATTCCATGCACACCTATATATATGGTCAGATAAAATGAATGTTTGTCACACGTACTTCTCCATACAACACATTCTATGATTCGATACTGACGTGTTGTTCTCTTTGTAAACAAGACACTTGTTTGGTTCCCGCTTGGATTTCTTGGGAATGTATAATAAGATCAACACATACAGAAGCAATGTCAACTCGGAAAAAAGAACATCCGCGACCGACTTCTCGCATGCACGTACTAGTCGCTGCATTGCTCTTCGTATTGTTTCCAGCTCCAAGGCAGTATAACGAGACTAAACCAGACTGAGACAATCTGTACTTATAGTTTGAATGAGTTTAATATGCTTAAATTTAGATCAATCACATATGTTTTTCATCCGGATCATACAGTTCATCAAATAAAGATGCAGTTGTGGATGTAACGGTTTTCTCGCGAAGGCGCCTCGGGCATCGGACTTTAAATAATTGATACGTTTCTATATGCTGATGGTTGCAACATTCAGTAATACAAATCAGACATGCACTACATATAAAAATGAATGTCATATCCACGTACGGCAACAATGTAATGGTGTGGTGATTGTAACACATGTTACTGATCACCGATCAATGAAAGTGCATGCGACGTCGTGTTTTCTGACATCTTATTAGTTATTCCTACAGAATATGTCCACGATCAAAGTTGATTTGGTCATACTTTTTAGTCCTTGTGGTGTTTAGAATATAGGCATTCGTATCAGCAGCATGGGATTAAACTCGTCAGGGGAAGAGACGTGGTGACATGGGTTGCAAATTAGAAATGTAGGTCAAGTTGGAAATGATATGCCTGGCAAACATCTGTTGTTTCTAGACCAACGATGGCATATTTTTTCTACTTTTGGTAAAATATTGGTCTGAAATGGACATCAGTTGGAAATTTTCCAAACTTAGGAGATGACAAGTTGGAAATTTTCAACAATATCCAGTTGGAAAGTGTGATGTACCAGTTGGAAAGTTCCAGCTCAAGGGAGTGCAAATGGAATTTCGCGAACTTGTCGTTTCGGACTTGTTCAAAGGGGTGCAGTTGGAAGGTGGACATCCCCAACAGATACCGTCTAGCCACATCCCTTTATTTTTGCTATAACTTCCGATTTTTATCTTTTTTCTAATTAATCATGCGTGCCTCCTGCAATGGTTCGATTTGGTTTGTTGTGGTTCAACGTCGTCTCAGCCACTGTCATATCAAGATGTCGTCAGTTTTATTATTTGAGGAAAGACCACAAAGAATGTTAATTTAACTTGGAAATCAGACCAATGTACATAGCAACCACCGATCCCCCGATAACTAAATCACAACCTTGCCCAGATGCACGAATCGGGTTACCGTCCTTTTTAGAGAATCGAATCAGCTTCGCCGTTGCTGGGCAGCTTATGATTCCCTAATGCGCTATACACATTACTGCCTGAGCCGGTGACAGGTTTCTGCAATGCTAAGAAATATGGTATATATTGTTGATAAAATATGCGCCATCAGCAGTTCTTTAATCTCCGCACTCATGGTGCAATATATATATAGGTTCGATGTAGTTCAGTTGGGCTCCCATGATGAATATCTCAGATAGTACTATCTGCTAAATGAACTGGCGTACGCCGTAAACAGTTAATGGTGAGTGATACGACGCCCTGTAGATAGGCTGGGATCAAGCCCGCGTCAAATAAATAAAAAGTGAAAATATTTCTTGCGATAACACGGACATTAGTTTTCCACTGATAATGCAGAATCGTACCGTGGATATATCTCTGGAGAATAACAACTAGCAAGTGCAAGAACAAAACTTCGAAACCTATTGAAGTATAATACATATCTGGTTATTTGATGTATCCCTAAACGGTCGTAAACTGCCTACGCAACAACAAAAACTCTGGTCCCAATTCGATCTGATAAATGAAAAAGGCTACATATATACGAGGTAGTCGATGGAAGTTCCAATTGAACTTTGCCCAGCGCCATTGAGTCAGTCTGTAACACGGGCACATGTTTACATCAAAATAAGATATCCATGTAGTCCCCCAAGAATTTTGACTTGCAGTGTACATTACTGTCCGGTATTGGGAGATCCATTCATGTAACCGACTTGGACAACAATTTGAGGCTATTTCGTAGATGGTGTTTCTGTCGCCCGAAAAAATATATAGAAATCAACGGTGTGGGACCCGCCCGTCCATCCAAAATGGTTTCCGGATGATATCTTCAGTAAAATTCTCTATAAATATATATTAGTAGGATCTGTCTGTCTATTTTCGACTTAGAATTTGCAGATTATTGGTGGGTATATATGGATCAATACTGGTCAAGTTCGAACTTGGTGTTGGACTGTTGGTCCACCCATTTTACCTGAGTTATGGCCCCTTGTCGACTTAGAATTTGCCGATTATTCATTTCTAAAAATCCCACCGGGTCAAATAAAGCCACCTTATTCTGGAGAAGTGTGTCTTCGCGGCCTTTTGATACCAAAGCCACCAAAGCCTCCTGTTCGGCTGAAGTACTACTGTTTTTTCCGTGTTTGACACACGCCTCATTATTCGTTCCATTGGTCTCATATATCTTGATTCTAGCACGCACGCATTAATAGATGCTTAACCAAATGCACAATAACCCGAAGCAACCATGTCTCCGCCGAGTTTATCATCCACTCACAAAACGACAGAAGGGCCGATTTATCTTGATAAAGTGAAAAAATATTAAGATTTCCCGTCAAATATGCCAACCGTTCGTGTAACCCTCGTTATTGTATGTGCAAACATCTAATCTCGTGGAAGCACCTGGAATTGACATCCAATGTGCGAACATGAATAACTCCCGTACGCCAATATCGTATCAACACACGTATACATGTGTAACTGGTGAGTCGTTGAATAAGCGTCCCTGTGGCTCATTAGGTAATGTGCATAGGTCGCCATTCTGAGCCGTTCAGTGACGGCGAATCTGAGTCTAAATTCGCTGGTAGCGGGTTTTTGATCAACGCACAGTGATGGTAACATGATTCTGTATCTGGAAAAGTTTGTCAGTTGCCCATCGGGGTTTCTGTATTATGATTTTTGACGGAGTAATGCCTTTTTTACTTATAAATCGCAGTATTTTGTGTTGCCCGGATAATAACTTAAGCAATATTCAACATAATATCTTGATATTTGGCACGTCGTTCTTCCCTGAGATGACGCAGGCAAGTTACATGTAGATAGATGATTTTTGACGGAGTTATACCCCCTTTTTCGACTGCCACCTCGTTTTGAGGGACACGGGATCTGCGACCTTTTATTCATTTCGAGGGATGTTCGGGTGATATAAGCAGGCGACAGATAATTAAAGTACAGAAGGAGTCCTATTTATTGAGGGAAATGTTCAGATGGTCGCTTGTTGAACTTATTATCTGAACATGTCCTGAGGGAACTACTTGTCAATGAACTTGTATAATATAAAGTGTTAACCATTTAGTGTTAAAAGGGTTAAACCAAACCATACCGGGGTTGTTTAAGGCCTATTCAGCTCAAAATATGACTTGAACATAGCAAGTCGCCAAATTGATGACCAGTACTAGACTTTCTCCGCAATCGACCTCAAAATGAAGATGTCAAACCAGTAGTATACGCAAAGGTCTTCATTAAGTAATGTGTGTAGTCCAGATCGTTTTACAAGTTGACAAGCTACACCTCCAGGGTGTATGTCAGCGATAAACAATGATAAATTAATTAGGGACATATCACTAAAAGGTGCATCCCAATGATGGATGCCTGTTTCACGCTGCATTGGTGTATTGTGATACGTCAGAAGCATTACTAATTGGGACAGAGGGTGGCCAGGGGCTATTTCCTTATACAAGTATATGAAAAATTGATTGCAACACGCGAATAAACACTAACAAGAATACGACACAACATTCGTGGGTGATTCTTGGTCTCAAGGGCCTTATGTTATGACGGAATTAAACATATACTGCTACTGGGTCCAGGTGGCTCAGTTGGTAAGGCGCAATATGGCAACATAAGTCGTCCAGCTGGTTCGAATCCAGATAGGCGGGGTATTGTGATTCACCACGCACAAGTTAAGATAACATGATTCGTGTGTCTGGCAAATTTGCCGGTTGCTTTGCGCAGTCGGGGGGTTCTATGCATGTGCATATAACTAGTGGATCATGTCTTGATGAAACTAACTTTCGGTGTGGTCTTTTCTCCACCCGTAACCATGAAAACGTCGCCTTATAGCACAGTGACTGAAACTTCTATCAGCCTACAAAACCATTATATATGTTCGAAAGCAACCAACCTGTCATGAATATCTGCTAGAGGGGGTGGCTGTACTTTTCTGGTCGATGTGTGATATGTACTATGTAATGTTTACGCCATCGAAGCATCACTGAGTCATTGCTGATTTGCAAGGATCGGCGTCGGCTTACAGAAGGGCAAATGAAGCATGTGTCGTAGGTGGCGATATTAAAGCTGCATATATTACTATATATCTACTCAGTATGTATCTGATATTCATTCGAGAGAGTGACCATTCTTATGCTAATCAGAATGTACAACATACCTCAGGACTCAGACACCGCAATAACATTTCATTATCTTGTTAATTATAATTGATAAGAAACATTTCGATACAGGAATTAGTGCACGACAACCACACAACAAGATAGAGCGGATCGTAAACGTATTGTCGCTCAAGGGTCCATTCACTTTATCCTAGGTTATAATGGCCGCCAACGCCGCTTTCTTGCGAAAAAGACGAATGCGCTACGCGGTAACACCTGGCTGAATACATAAGAGCTGCATGCATCGATTCCGATATTTTTCTCTCCGAATGATTTTAATTACAGAATATAATAGTAGATAATTACATTTTCAAGGAAATTTGATATAACAACTGATTTGTCGAACTAAATGAGAATTTAGTGGGTATATACATAATTGAATAGCAGAAAATCAATGGCTCTAAGTGTCAACGGTAAAGAGGCGTTTCAAATAATTTAGAGTTTTGACATGGATTGGTTAACACTTCTTCTGCAATTGCACAATGAATGGCGGTTGTTCTGAGTGCTTGTCGTGCAACATGAGTCATCAGAACCGGCGTATAATGTATGTTTCTAAACCTGGCTGATTCGAGACCAGGGATGACGAAGATGAAGAGACCAAAGGTTATATCGCACCGTATATATTAATATTACTATATAAATTCAAGGAATATACCCAAGGTTATTCGATTAATATTGGTTATATATAAAGCTCTTTCAGAAAACCAAATTTGCCCTAACCATCTGTACAAGCATTCTTCAACTGTTTGGTTCTTTCCTCCATGTGTCTTTCTAGAACTCTTCTAGCAGTTTCCAGAAGGTATCCTAACTTCCGCTATACATGTGCACTACACTTAATGAGATAGTCCGAAATTCACAAGGAAAACATAACACGCGATTAGAGTGGCTGTGACTGGTGTAAGGAGATACAGACAAACGTATTTCCAAGACAAGCGGTTTTCTTTTTTGCCAACAATGATGGTGTATTCTTGGTGGAGTAGCATTCTCCGCGGTGGGATGTTTATTTGGGCATGACTAGTCCTGACAATGCTGCTCCCTGGGCGGTAAGATTGATCGCGCATGCCACTATACAGTTATCACTGACCACTGGTAGTTTTGTCGTTTGATCGCCAGTTCTCTGTCGGAGCTGTTAATTACCATCATGTTATATCTCACCTGGAAACACAAACACCGGCGATCGACGTATGAAGACACACCTAGAGCAAACTTGACCTGCCTCTTTGCCAGTGGTAATGTAAAATATCACTGCTCTTTACTATGTTCCTCGTGTAACGATAAGAGGACATTACATTTGACACCAAATCCTTACCCCTCACGAACAGACCCTGACACAAATAGCATGTATATATGTGAATTCTGGCCATGTTATTATCATGGGAACACCGGGTCAATCGGAAAGGTGCACCATTCATCGAACTTAATAGGTCAGATATCACGAGCGAGCTGATTCTAATCCCTGAATTGACATTCCATGAAATCAAATCTTATTCACTCGTAATCGGAAACGACCCCCATAAGCTTTATGCTTGATGTCGGATCCCCTTCATACAACCAATATTCATGCTTCATATCTTGTGTCAGGCATTTTTGAATTATATGGAATACATACTGTTTACATCAAAGCAAATCGGGTATCCAGACTCGTGTATCTGGGCAAGATTATCAGGCGAGAACCCCTTCTACATATTCTCAAACATGTATGGGTCTGACACGTAATATACATACATGCGTTACATGCATTTTGCAGACTAAATAGAGAAATATTACTTATAGAGTTTTGCTTGTAGTCATTAAACTGTCATTTTCGGAGGATGTACAATCACACAAATGGCTCACTCTGATTGGGAGATAGGTCAGAGTTAGTTATGATATAATCGGTGCCGGTAATTAACGAGGTGTTACAAATATCTGTTTGCTTTCTGTCGTATTCATTGGCTTCATGATATGAATATGATGTAAATTTACCTTACAACTACAACTTACAAGCGGAATCCCTCTCATAAATGAGAATGAGAATATATATGGCATTTGTGTGTATATATATTTGGGTATATACATATATATATATATATATATATATTTATCACATGATTAGCACTATTTTCCTATGTAATATTCGAGCGTAATCGACACGTGTAATATCGTCGCGTGCAATGACGTCACGCTGCTCTTTGGGACAATGATCGCTGGCTGCAGTTAATTGTTGTTTTCGATAGAATTTTAGCGATTATATGATCATGTGATAAAAAGTATCTCAAACTCGTTCTATTTTATACGTAATTTATAACCTCGTCCACTAAATTCTATTTGAGCCTCGGTAAACCTCTGCTCAAATCGAATTTAGTGAACTCGGTTGATAAATTCCGTATAAAATAGTAACTCGTTTGAGATCCTCTATATATCAACTTATTATATGGTTGTTTTTTTTTTTTTTTTTTTTTTCACTTAATTTTCTATGGTGATGTTTTTTGTGTTCAATGTAATCGTGCAAAATTATATGTATAATTCTTCAATATTGGATTAAATAAAGATATATATATATACGTATATGCACAGTACAAAAAGGACTTATTATCGTTCTTTTAATATTCGTCGCTTTTATATATTCTTTCTCCTTTACGGTAATTTACGACTGACATATCAGACCACGTAAACACAACAAAAGTAAACGACATCAAAGGTTTTTAAACACTTACTACCAACGAGATGTATAAAATTGGACCGTTCTTATCATTTATTTTCAGGATGTAAGCTGACACAGTTAAATGACAAAAATTCAAGAAATCCCACATATACCAATTGTCATTAAAACAAACGCCTTTTAACAAAGTTGTGCCCGATAACTTTTGACTCTATATGGGTTCCCATGTAAGACAAAGAGAAACTACGATTTCACCCAAAAGTTGAACACTAAAGGAACAAGACCACATATGATGTACGTGATCGGAACTTGAAATGTGACCATCAGGTATAATCCATTGGTAAAACCCTCTACCAAGAAGCGATGTGGTCAGAAAGATACGATTGGTGTTGTATAGTTACGTGACATTGTGTCATTTCAAGTGTTCGGCGATAAGGAATTATTGTGGTTTTGGATGCATTTGTGTACTGCAGAATGCAGTTAATATCTTTGGGATCGGAACGCTTTCGGGATAATGATGGACATCGAGTGCCAGTTAATGTTGTACAATACTGCTGAAGTATAGAACCGAATATTCTGGAGCTCACCTGCAGAAAGTTTCTGGATAAATTCCTTGTTGTCTATTATATAATCCAACCCGTGTTGAGAATCCATTGTGAAGAAAAAACACGTTTAATTCCAAAAATGTCAATAAAACCACACAGGAATCATCTGTATAATCGAACGGTCTCTACAACCAAAATCCATAAGAACCATTCCGGGCTATAGACCCACACAGCCGGATCATTTCTCAGGTATGATAGAGCCTGCCGCGATCTACCATAGAGCGACGGTTTCTGCTCTGTTGGATCGACGCTCCGTTCACCCCGCCCCTTGGACTGCCCACGAGGACAAAATGACAGTGTCGTCTGTATTGTTTGGTGCGTTCGACTGTCTTCAATCACTTTACAGGTGTTGTCTCCGCCTCAGTGATCGTCACACTCTTGTCGCGCTTACCGCGTATTTGCGCATCGCGACACTGGGACACCGGTAAACACCGATGGCTTAATTAATTCAGGTGCAAGTTTAAAATTTTGAATTATCTTTCAGCGGGTAATCCCCAGCCGTTATGTTGTCACTGTTATGCTTTGAATCAATTACTCTGTTAGAAAACCAGTTGTTGCGACAACGACTGATGAACTTAAGTTATTTGTGACCCGTCTGTCCGACAAAGTGGGCGGGTCATTATTATCAGACGGTTCATGAGGTAGTTTCCGTCTGTTTTTATTTCGCTTTCGGCATATTTAAATTTTCTTTTTCCATACACACTGCTTTTCCTAAATACTTGCTTGTGTTGTCCGTAAATGAGACTGACAGCACGCGCCCAAATATTGCAACAAACAATTATGCCTTATTCCAGTAGAACCAGTGACTGAATTACAGTCAGTAAGTCATTCCATGTTACCCAGCTACTCATATATCTGTCACGACCAGAGTCGTGGGCGAAGTTGATTATATATGTAGCTGGGTAACATGGAATGAAAATTAAATATGCCGAAAGCGAAATAAAAACAGACGGAAACTACCTCATGAACCGTCTGATAATAATGACCCGCCCACTTTGTCGGACAGACGGGTCACAAATAACTGAAGTTCATCAGTCGTTGTCGCAACAACTGGTTTTCTAACAGAGTAATTGATTCAAAGCATAACAGTGACAACATAACGGCTGGGGATTACCCGCTGAAAGATAATTCAAAATTTTAAACTTGCACCTGAATTAATTAAGCCATCGGTGTTTACCGGTGTCCCAAACGATCACTATCACATTATACGGCCGAATAAATGCTGCTAGTTTGCTCTTCGAAACCATTGCATGTATAAGGACAAGCGAGGTATATCTCCAAACTACAACTTATTTCAGTACAATTCTGCACACTGAAGCCCCGTTGAAATGCACAGTTAATCCGCTGTACCACTTTTGTTTAGCTATCACTGAGGCCTCGTTGTCATGACCAGTTAGTCCGCTGTGTCGTTTGTTGTTACCGCTACACTGTATTCTGAATTTTACACATTTACAACCGATTTACGGCCTCCATTAGCATTATACCAAAATTATTCCACAGATTATGCACACGAACGACTGGGACCTCGGGGGATAATCCCTCTATAACTGATAAATACATAACGGTTGATACATATACCTTTCCATGTTCAGTATAAGAGAAGCAGATTGTGAGCCAAAAATTTTCGTTCTCCGAAATAGTCGTTTTGTGCTTAGGCCTATTTGTTTGCGCACCAAGGCGTATGTATAGTACGCACCCAGGCCACGATCGATTGGACAGTGTGCATTTTCCCGAGCCAAATATGAGGTGTTTCGTTGCGGATCCGTCTTGCCCATTAATGATCCCAATATAAGAGGAGTTCATCTTCATTTTGACATATATCCCGTACGGTTTGGTCTATTTCGAGTGAAAATACGTCCTATTAATTCGACAAAATTCTATTAGGCAGATGGACGGTGTTATTTTCGCATCACCATAAGTACACCCATTAGTCTACCGTTAATAATCAGTGAGATGCACTCTAATTATGAGGGTGTAACCCTCTTTTTGGAACGCCGTATTCCATGCCTTATATACTGCGTATTGTGTACGCCGACACTGTATTCCACCTAATGTCATTAAGTGGTACGCCAAAAGCCAATGTATAGCCAAATTTACAACACGACATGTATCTTATGCTATCGGATGGTCTCGTGTCTGGTCGTTTATTCTAGATTGTTCCGGTACATTTTTGTTTACACATCTTCCATTCCGTCATTTGCGGGAGAAAAAAACCCCAAGAAATGGTCACAGAATAGTTAATAAAACGCTAATTAATCCTGATTAACAACAATGCGTATCGAAGGTCTAATGCATGCTTTTGTTTTACAAAACCGGAAACAAAGTAGAAAAAAATGTAGTTTCCCATAGTTAGGGATTTGTTATGTGACATGTACGCGTCATTAAACTCCGCTTATATAGTGATAACTAGTAGGATTACCCGGCGTTGCCCAGGTTAAAGTGATGTGAAACCCTCTGCTGTAGACATTTGGTGGGAATAGAGAATACTCTTACTCAAAGTGTTGCACGTATTTCTCATAAATTGTATATCCAAATGGTATCACAAAACGTCATTCTTATACATGGATTATAAGTAGTGTCGGGGTGATTGTCATTTTGTTTATCGCGATTAATTCGTCCCACCAATAAAGAAGTATTTATATATTTACAACAGGCATTACCATTTTCTAAATACAGTCGACGTGGTTGAAATTGACGTTTGTTTTGTTTTTGTTTTTTTAAATATTTTTTATTGGGATCAAAACATGAACATTAGTTCAAAAATAAGACAATTTGGTTTTCTATAGAGCTGCATGATCAATCTTGTGGGTTAGACTAAGATTTTGAGGACACCTGGTTATCATATCTCCAAGAAGATACAGATGCTTTAAAGAAATGTCCAGGTGGTCCTCTTTCATGGCGATGTAGTGGCTAATTATTCTGGGTTTAAAAGAAATGTTATTATATATCAGCTACATGACTGTGTCTGACAAATATAGAACGAGATTTTAAGTTGTTTATGTTAGGCTGTGAGTCTTTTCTAAACAATGAAAGAAATCCTCTATATCGGTCAGATGTACCGTTGTCAGATGCCAGTATTGGATAATCTGCAACACACCATTCTCAACTCAGTGCCACTTTTCGTAATATATATAAACTTATTAAACATTAATAGTCAATTCAGTGATAAGATTTTGCGCGAAAAAGAGTATAGGCTACTGTCCGAATTTGTAAACGACGCTCTTTATATTCGACCATAGGAAGTCACAATACAACAAGAGAAGACGCTCTTTATTGTCACAATATATACATATCTGCATCTGATTGTTCAACTATTTGGCTCAAAGCCTCACTCGCGGAATTTCTTTGATTTTTCACCGTACTCCGGGGGGGGGGGGGGGGGGGCAGGAAAAAAACTCCAAGATACATGATTATTTTTATTTTATTTTTATTTTTGGCACCCACTACCCCGGGAACGCAATTTTTTTCCTTTCTAATCTCGGACACCCACCCCTCCAATAAAAGTTTTTTTTTCCAAGGGCAATTGGGGAGCCATCTCCAAAGTTTGATGAAAAACGGTGAAAATAACAGGATAAGGCAGACAGAGGTTGTGAAATGTTTTTAATAACCATCCGGATGAAATCAGGTAAGCTTATTAAATGAAAAGCACATGCAAGAAAACTGTTTATATTTCATACCATTTTTTTAAAGCACCAGCAGAATTAATTGAGCTGAGGTTGCCATCATAGCGATAATTGGATGTCAAAAACAACATAACTGATGGCAAAAAAAGTGATATTGTGTTATAAAAGAACAATTATTGAGTAAATATTGAATTTAGGAGTTAAATTTTCTTGATTAATGCACTATATTTTACCAGTTTACAAGCATTTGCATTTAAAATCATTTTAGTGGTCATAATTTATCTTTAAACATGGATTTGGAAAAATATACATGGCATTGGAAAAATCTGCTATCGGCGCTCAGGAGTCACCCACCCACCCGGATCTTGTATCTTGAAGTTTGGTCTTGTATCATGTAGTTTGGTTGCTTTGGAAACTCATAGCACTATTGACTATAAATTATATTCTCTATGAGAAGATTTAGTTAGAAATCAATGAGAATATTTCAATGTTTTACTTTCGACCGCCATTTTCGCCGCCATTTTTGGGACACCGAAGGGACAGATCCTCGGTATATGGTCCGGATTATGATTGGACATCATTCACTGTGTTGCAACTAGCTATTTACGCTAACAGTTTTGGCCTAAATGGAAACAATTTGGTAAACTTTAGCGAAAATTGCCCAATTTTACTACTTTCGGTCGCCAATTTGTCCATATTTTGGAAAGTGATACTCTCATTTCTGCGAAAATGTGCCCAAGTGGTTCATATCTGACATGTAATATTAGTATTCAGTGCACTGCAGTGTTCAATTCCAGATATTCTGGGCATTAAAATAATAATTAATTTTTTCTTCGAAATTTAGTACCTCTATTTCGAATCTGAGGGACACAAAGGGCCAAATCCTTGTGATATGACTCACAGTTATCAAATATTTATTTGACATGGTATATGTTGGCAAAAAAATGGTAATTTAAACCAATAGATTTCGTATGTAATGAAAACGATCCGGCGAAATTTTGCGAAAATTTCCCAAATTTCCCAATTCCGGTCGCCATGTTGTCCGCCATTTTGGATTTTGACAATCGAATGGTACACGAAATTACATATGTCAGTCATGACATCAATACACATTTGTTTTTGTTACATGTTTCTGCCAGATTTATAGCTTTAAATCTAAATTTCATTGAAGTGTATATTCAGGAACGGAAAATTTCGCATGAAAGCCATACATATGACCTTTTTTCAAAGAGCTCTAGAAATTTTCCCCCAAAGCGGATTTAAGAGAATTTTGGATATATTGTTCCCCCAGATTCTGCCCGACAAAATGACACAAAAAACAGCCTATTATCAATTTCTTCTGGGTTCAACGACCAGACTATCTGGAAATTAATTGTTTTATTGGTCCGCGCAGATAATGGTTTATCGGGTCTGAATGAAATTTGCTAAGGAGGTTTGTCACCGGTATGGCCATATGGTGACTTTAAAGTTAGTATTGTCCTTTCCATCGTTATCCTTACATGGGTTATAGAATATCGATGAAATTTGGTATGGATTAAAGAAAAAAACATATTGTCTTGTGACAAGGCTCCTTTGTGACTTGTCTCTCTGACTCAAAATTATTTTATAAACCCCGAATCTATAAAGAAAAGAGATACACTAATTGTAATACGATTATTTTAATACACTAATTTTACTGATACAGTAATGCACACACGCATGCATGTGTGCCACCCGTGAATGCACATATTTCTTCGATCTACATATGTGTGGGGTGTGGGCGAATTCCAATGTCTATATACACACACACAGACGAGTATGAATATTACCTGCGCGCTTTTGAATTTTTCGTGCGCTAAACATATCAATGGATAAGTAATGAGTGTCACTTTCTGGGCATTGTATTTTTAAATCGTTTTGACAACCATTCAATTATCTCATTCCACCTACTGTATCATGAGAATGCCTACATACCATGTACTAGGTGCAAAATTATTCACGGATAATCACTTCTAAAGATATCATGGATCAATTAATATAGCAGAGTTTGTTTTATATAGGCACTACCTTTCTTTGAACAAAAGGGAGATTTATTGGGCGTTGCAGTGGCCATTTAAAATTCCAACGAAGACACAGTGCATTCCTCTTGTCGCGCGAGTCAATTTCAATATGTACACTCAGCAGTTTTTCTCATATAGTTGAATCTTGGAAGTGCTGACAATATTATAAACACATTCTTACTCAAAGGGACATACATGGGCACACGATAACCTGTTGCCATGACTTGTCTGTACCCTCGTTCGAGTAATGAATGGTACGTTATAGTATCTCAACATATCAGTTGAAACGGTCTATACTGACACTGATATAATTTATGTTTTCAGCCTCGATGTATTCTATGGCACACACAGGGACGTGGCTGTGTGGTCTAGCTCAGTCCGGGGTAACCACAACTTCATCCCCGGTTCAACCAGACCAAACCCCCAACTCCGATAAATTATATCTGCATCTCGCTTGGGGTCTGGACTCTCCAAATGGTACCTTCAGATTTACAACTGATAGAAATGTCCACCTTAAAGGGGTACTGTACACAGAGATAGGCGATTTTTTGTATTTACTCCCATTGAAATAACTTTCAAGTTAGATAGTGTTCGTGTTATATGAGTTTCGTATAGACCTAATTTAGCGAAGAAAATATTGATCTTGGAAACAAAAATATTACGATTTCAAACTACGCACCATGTTTTTGATCTTCACCGGAGAAGACGCAGGTCGCAGGAAGAACCGGAAGTTCATTGTTCACATCTTCAATGCCTTCAATCTCTTCCATCGAACAATCTCACTCCCTATAAAAATACTTTATGCTTTATGACTTGTTTCTTTCTCCTTTTTTCCGAATCGGTTATAGCGGGCCTTCATTTTGCAGGTAACATGTTTTGTTTGCAACTCAATAATGTTCGCGAACGGCCGTCGATAAAAGACACGCAACGGATAAGATTTCAAGAACGGTAACTCGTAATGGCATAATTCTCCATTTTATGACTCCAGCCATAAATTAATTTATATTAAATAATTCAATTTTACTTTTATGATAGCCTGTTAACCGGAACGTTTTCAGTAAACATCGTCGACTCAAATTAGTTATTTTAAAATATAATATTGATATTAGATCGCTATTGTCACCGGGAATTTATTGAAATTGGGGTACAGTACCCCTTTAACACCCCCTGTGATTGGATTCATTGGAAGTTTCCATGGAAGTTTCCAACTGATATCCATTTCAGTCCAAATAATTGGCCAAAAGTTGGAAAATATTCGACGTTTGGTCTATATAAAGCAAAAAGAAAATTCACACGTGGAACAATTTCAACCTATTTTGGTTTTGGGTCTGAAATTTCCAGCTGGCGTTGTGGCAGACAGAAACTTCCAACTGTTGAATATTGTGAGACGGTACTCACCCATACCCACCCCTGTCACCACGTATTTGACACACTAACTACACCCTGTCGCCACGTATATTGGACACACTGACCACCCCCTGTAGACATACTATTCCAGTCCTCTAATTGTGGCCGATTTTGTTTTTTCCGAAAATATGTGCAATTAAGCTGAGTGATATCCAGATGAGACCCTACCCAGAAAAATATGGCTACCTCGAGACTTACAATTTCTTTACCATTGGATGCTTTAGCACACCGTTTGTCCACATTCTCTGCATGTAATCATTTGAATGCCGTTCTGTCCCAAATCCGTCTCTCGGTAGTTATATATATACTACCGTTCTCGGTGTGCATTTTTTTACGTTGACGAATTTAAAATCAAAATGGAGCGTATACCAAAGTCACCATGTAGACCAGATATTCAGTTATCGATAGAAATAGAGTTTAGGTCCCGTGTTGTGAGGAAAGAGTCGCACAAAAAAACACAACTCTACGAAATTTCTATCCGAAAACAGGAAGAAATATAACTATTTTTTTTATCACGTCACCGCTAGAGTTTTACGCTTCTTTTATTGTTATCACAAATTCAACAGCAAACCTATATACAAGTAGAATTGATCATTTATTTGTGCCTCGAGATCACGGTATACTATTGTGAACATTCCGTACCCGGAGTTGTAATTTTTTACTGAAATAAATGCTCAATTCTTTTTCAATACCACCTGTATATATTTGGTGTTGAATCAAGTGGACATCATTTCTCACAACACAAAACCTATATAAACTATATTTATATCGATAACACTACTACTGAATATCTAAAGTCTACTGGGTGACGTGACAATAGAATTACTTTGAAATTCGTCAGCTGAGAAAAAAAGCACACCGAGAACGGATGAATAACTACAGAGAATCGGATTTGAAAACGAACGGAATTCAAGTGAATATACAGAGTGTGATGGCATCTGGCTTTGGAAAGGTCATATACCGGGGGGTTCTAAATTATACCGGAGAGACCAGGTGTCTTAAAAAAAATTCGACACCACAGTGTCGGAAAAACTGTTTTCCACTCCATGACCACTCACCACCACCATCCATGCATTTAAAAAAAACCTGGGTCAACTTTTACGACCCACCCCAGAAGTTAGTAAATACAAATTTATATCAGCCTGGTTCTTTCCATCAAACTAATTTTGAACACATTCTAATATTCAATTCTATTTATGGGACCATCTCCTTTTATACTCAACATAATATATGCAACACATGAATGAATTTGACCCATGGTTGAGTGATAAATACATTCATTTACCGTATGAACAATACACACAACATGGTAATTATAATGAAAATGAATTTATGACTGGAGTCATAAATTCATTTTCATTATAATGAGCAAATTGTTTGCATTGTTCATAGAGCACATGAGTGTCTTTTGCGCTCATCCATAACTCAAATTCATTCATTTGTTGCATATATTCTGTTGAGTATAAACGGAGATGGTCCCATAACTAGCCGGATTTTTTGTACAGTACCACTTTAACTGTTGGATCATAAGCAAAGCGTTATCTATATATGGACTTCATCTTGAAAAAATATAGCCCTATAATATTCACCTTTCATGTTTTAATGGTACATCGATCTGCATGTATATTATTGAAGTTCTTTTTCAATTCGACACGCGCCATAAATTATGGCAAACGGAAAGACAGAGTTCTATCCCCTCGTTACGCTGATCAGACAACTGCCATCGCGTATAAAAATGTAAATTTCTCTTACATTTGTTATTGAAGTCTTTTATCGATACACGTTCATTCTGTATTATTCTGAAAAACAAATTTAAAATTGTCCGATATAGTAGCGCAAAATAGCCCGTCCCACAACTCCTACGTTGCAAGAAGTAAGTAATACGTTTGTGAAACGAGCTTGGTATACCTTCAGCTAAATTCCGCTAAATCCCCTAAACAACGTCAACTTGAAGGAAATGTTATTTAGGTGTGGTTTATTGAGTAAGCTTGAATCCACGGTCAGTAGTTAGACAAGAAAACAGTATTAGAAACGACACGTATGTGACTCGTGAGCCATTTTTGGATTTCCCTGTTCCAAAAATAGATACAAGCACGTGATGGCAGTGGTCTGATAAGCGTAACGCGGGGGCAGAAATCTGCATTGCAGTTTGGAAATTAGGGTGACATTCTAATAGGCTCTATCTCTGGGCAGTATGTCTATCTACGCCATATACTATAATGCAAAAGAAAATGGCATTGGTAACCACTTGAACTGTAAAAGGCTCTGTGGGCAAAGTGATTTACTGTTAAATATTTGTGTTATAAATTGATATTGTTGACATGAAGATACACAGAGAATTGCTTTTGTTTTTGAAGTATTTACGTTTAGTTTCCGCGACGATGTATAATCCCCAAACGCACCGAAGGCCCTTTGCATTCTGGTTGTAGGTTAAAAAAAAAATAAGACTTTTACGGGAGGCTAAATTCAATTTTAATAATTATTTGCTCTTAAGCGAAATTATTTGCACTTAAGCGCAATTATTTGTGCTCAAGCACAATTGTTAGCGATTACGCTCAATTAATTGCGCTTAATCACAAATAATTGTTCTAAAGCGCAAATAATATAATTACGCTTAAGCACAGATAAGCTATTTATGCTTAAGCACAATTATTTGCGCTTAAACACAATTATTTGAAACACAAATAAGAAAATTGAAAACCATTACCTAACACACCCTGTTGATATTGACAGAGCCACCACACATTAGAAGTTCAAACATGGGGAATCCTATTTTATTTTTGAGGGGAGATCTATGTTAATTGTGAATGAAATGTACATAATTGAGCTTAAGCACAATTATATATGAGCTTTTAGATGTTTCCTAAGCTCCTCTTCGAAATCAATCTGCCAGTTATCATCGGTAAACTTCCTATTAGTCGGATGTGCATACACTGCCCCAATGACAAGATCGCGCCCTGTACCCATATATCCATAATCTATAGATATTCTAACCCATGCATGATACGAACTTTGACTTTGAAGATATAGGGTGTACATAGTTTTTCCAACACCTCCTTGATGGCAATGCATGATAATGCCGCCTGAAACGCATCCCGCCATCCCCTACCGTTAGTAGAACAAAACTGTAAAGCCCTGTAAAGCCTGGTATAATCGCGATAGTGTTTTCGTTTCCGAGTAACAAATGATATCGAAACGTTCTATGAGTTGGACAAACTCCCGATATATCAAGCGGGATTCTAACCCGCACACGTTCAAACCTACAATGATAAAGCTTTTCATGACGGCATAGCCGGCATCATCGTGCTTGTCATCAATACCTTCATCGTCATCATCGTCGTCACAGTCATCCTCATCGGTGTCATCGTCCTCATCAGCATCTTCCTCGACATCATCAACATCGTCATCATCATCATACTCGTCATCGTCATCATCATCATCATCATCATCATCGTCGTCGTCGTCGTCACCATCTTCATCAGAAGCATCATCATAAATACCATTGGCATATTCATCGCCACCGTTCCTATATGGCCGGAATATATATGATCACGTGGAAAGAATGGATATGACTAGCAAGAATATATTTCACGGATATTTGCATATTATATTACTTATGGCTTGTGTTCATGCAGCGGAAAATGCACTCCGGCTGTGTTATTCTGCATTCCAGCTTTTGTTTGTCATCCACTAATTAGCTTCTTCCATACTCGTGACTTTTAGTACCTATTGATTGGGAAATCTCACATATATTTTCACCATATAGTAACAAAAGTTTTGGATATATTCACCGGCCTATAAATTAATATAATCATCGATATGTTACTCGAAACGTGGCGTTGTTGTTGTATTTGCATAGTCACTTGCAGACTGCAGTTTCGAGACTTGACTCGGTTGTACTGTTGATAGTGCTGAGAATGTTCCATGACAAAATACAGATAACACAAGAGGATGCATTCACCAGAATAATTCACAAGAGCTTTGATGTGACCAATCATTAGTGATTATGGTCTACGGGACCGACAATATCAACAACAATAAAAGGTTGCCGACCACGTTCCCCCGAAAAGGTGGCTTTTTAAGTAAGGGTAGCTTTTTTTAACTCTGTCAAAATTCATCGGACCGTGATCAAATTCAAACTCGGCCTTTGTCTTCCGAAATTTGAACCACGAACCAAATATCAAGATATATCAATGATGTGGGACGAAAAATTGTGCCAAATAATATTTGAAGAGCCCTTTCGAAGACTTGAATTTCGTGCGGGAGGCACAATCACCATATAAATATGCCGTCATGTTTGCATTTTAGCACGTTTCCATTTTAGGACTGACGGTCTTCGACCACGACATGCATTAGATCACAAGAGACAATTGGTTGGGGTGAGTTATACTATTATGAGTAAATATCTTATCCCAGTTACTATACGAATAAACCAGATTTGGTGAGTAATCAATTCCCAAACACTTTTGTTTGTGTGGGGACGTAATGACCCTAAAACTTTCAGGCTGTATTTTAAATTTGCATTGATTTGGTTCCTTTAGAAACAGGCACATGGATAGCTGTGCCACCGGAATGTATAAACACAATGACAAAAAACGAAGGGATATACAATGTACTTTAAAGATATATGGCACTGTAGCTGAAACAGGCTCCCTTCGGGAGCCTATATTCTGAGTTGGTTGGTATGTGTTTATTCAGCGGCGGCCTCTTTGTGTGCACATTTTGATCGTTTTAATATTTTGATTCAAAGATTGAGCTCCTTTCTCAATTTAATTTGTTTGTTTGTTATTTTCCTTATATATTTTTTAAAATAATTTTTGTTTTAATAAAAATTATGAAAACGAAACGCCGTTATAACATCTGCCAGGGTATCTCGAGTCACCAGGGTGTCTGTGATAAAAATCCAAAAGGACAGACAGACAGACATACCATACTATTTTATATATTCTCCAGCGAGTTATGTTGGGGTGTAAGATTTTATGAGTTTGATGGCATCTTGTATATCATTTGTAAACAGTGTATAGGCTGGGACGCTTCACAACAGTATATGCTCTGGTTGGCGACGGAAAGTATAGTTCCCCAATTTGCCTCCTTGTTTTTGTGTCTATTTTCGTTAGCGCAATGAAGTTGGATTTTTTTTAACTCTAATGAACAAAGCAATCAGTTTGCACTGTTTGTTGTTGGTGTCATGCGCGGCTTTTCGAAATAGTATCAATCCGCGCGGTCATTTTGTTGGCGCGATGCCAAGTGGTCCCGAGAAGCACGGCCCTATTCATCACTTGTGAGAGATAAGTAAATATGTAATGGCCATTTTATTGATATAATACGGTTTCGTGTGGTATATATAGATATTCTCGTCATCTGTTAATAATGATCATGTAAATTATTTATTCGTTATCATCGTTATGCAACTATCCACTGAGTTGTATTGTAGTATATACACATCTTACATCTAGTAAAGGTCTAGAAAATGATGGACAGGCAGGCAGACGGACAAAGGAGAATCTGATTCCAGTATACCGTCAATAACTTCGTCGTGTGGGTATTATGTCAAAACTTTGAATATTGAACTGGAAAATTATCCGAGCTAAACTATACACATGAAAATTATACGCAGCATGGGAGCCACTAGCTATGTCCAGGTTCCGATAGTCAGACGCGAGACTATCCTTCCTGCACAATACATGTACATGCATTATATACTTACTCTCGTTTTTTAAAATATGTTTAGATGCCCATTCTTGCATCCCGGTTAAACAATACATGTCCTTCAAGTTCATCCCAGACTCGAAACCGACGATCGAATTTTCATGTTCAGTACTCAAAATCAGCTGATGTTGTGTATTGCCCCATCCCGAAGGTAGCCTCGGGGTTCTGGAAGTCAGTTATTGTCGCGATCTACGAACGAGGAAGAAAGAAATCGGCTAAAATAAATTTCGCTTTCAACCTAAGTTGCAGTTAGATGCAAGGGCATCGTAACACTTCACTTGGTGGAAATCTACTCTGGAATAATTATAAAACGATCCGACGAGGGATCCATATTCTCGACTAGCGTAATTAACGAACCACAGCTAAACACGCGCATATAAGCTAGGATATATATGTGTCTTTTTAATCCTATAAAATAACTTCATAGATGCTTATTCCCATCAAATATTATTAACATAGGCCTTAGGGTTCATCGACAGAGTTGGTCCTATAGCAATTTCGTGTATAAATTAGGTCAATCATATCATACATCAAGGCATGTGAGAAATCAGAGATTCACAATGCGAACAGACTACGGGCTCACCGATTCAAACTGAAAACCTAAATAAAAAAACTTTTAAAAGCCGTTCCTTTTGTAGAAATGATTATAGAATATAAACTACAAACATCAAACTGAAAGTATTCAAAAGTCAAGACTGTTGGTTGCTGTCTAGCGGAAGTATATTACTGAAATTAACCATTATATTATTGACGATGTGTGCGCAATCCGATTGAGATGTGTATACGAAGGAGCTTGTCGATTTCACTATATTAATTTCATTCATAAAATGTCATCATGTCGATTTCAACGAAACTCGACGAACAACGTCATCATGTAGCTTTCACCATCGACCGAATTTGCGATAAACCTGAAAATATCTTCTGCTTTGTTCATAAGTATGTGTTTCTTGTCGATTCATGAAAATAGAAGGATATCTGATGATTATCAGATTCACGTATGTACTATATAATATTAGGATAATTTAGACGCGATATAATAACGTTTGCTTGCATCAAGAATTTCGATTTCGATTCCAGTATTGTATCCAGCCCAGCCAGAGTGATTGAGATTTTCCCATTGCACGCGACATTTATATTTTAAGCCATTGCAATGCAAATATTTGACAGTCCATAATCTATCTATCTATCTATCTATATATATCTTTTGAGACTTCCGTATATATATGTGTGTGTATATATGTCTGTGGGTACGTCATGGATTCGAAAACGCCTGGACGGATTGAGCTCAAATTTCGTATATAAGTGTAAAAACCCACGGGGATCGCCGACGTCGCATCTTGGACAAGCTCTGATCACTCATTCTCCACTCCCAATCAATAACCGCAGACACGGCGGAGGTTAATCGGGTTGATATTCGCTCGCGATCCAAGAGGAGTAACTCTACATTTTTTATATCTGTATATGTATATTTTTATATCCATATTCACTTCAAACTGCTAAACCCGTTGAGCCAAAACTTGCTAATACCTCACAAAGTATAGAATTTACATTTTCTGATGTATACATGTTTTGTTACGGCTTAAAATCTTAGTCTATTTCCGAAACATTCAGATTTTAAAGTATAAACTTACACACCACAATTCCTGCTAACTGACGCAGCTATATGGCTGCTGAAATTTAAGTGAATCCCAGGCACTGCGATACGTCCCGAATCTGACGGGACTTCCACTGCCCCAAACCGTGAACGCCAACGACATTGTTGGCGAGAAAATATCCCCCAAGCCGTAAATATCAACAACAACGACATTGTTGGCGAGAAAATAATTAGTTAAAATTACTAAATACACGCAATCCTATTTTCCCTATACGGCAATGTGAGATTTTTCGGGTAGCCCCGAGCCGTGATGCCAACAACAACGACCCGAAGCCCTGAATGCCAACAACAACGACATCATCGGGTCAGTTTTTTTCCGCCCGATGTACCTTAAATCATACCTCTTTTAGGGAGGGTACAATAATATCTCTTAAAAAGGCACGATTAACTCATTGAAAAGCGAAATAAAATGTCATGTTTCGGACCAACGCCGCCAGTGGCGGGCTAACCGACGGTGGCGGGCTAACCTGCTAGTCTATACTATACATTTTTTGTTACGGCTTAAAATCTTAGTCTATTTCCGAAACATTCAGATTTTAAAGTATAAACTTACACACCACAATTCCTGCTAACTGACGCAGCTATATGGCTGCTGAAATTTAAGTGAATCCCAGGCACTGCGATACGTCCCGAATCTGACGGGACTTCCACTGCCCCAAACCGTGAACGCCAACGACATTGTTGGCGAGAAAATAGCCCCCAAGCCGTAAATATCAACAACAACGACATTGTTGGCGAGAAAATAATTAGTTAAAATTACTAAATACACGCAATCCTATTTTCCCTTTTCGGCAATGTGAGATTTTTCGGGGAGCCGTGATGCCAACAACAACGACCCGAAGCCCTGAATGCCAACAACAACGACATCATCGGGTCAGTTTTTTAAGTGAATCCAAGGCACTGCGATACGTCCCGAATCTGACGGGACTTCCACTGCCCAAAACCGTGAACGCCAACGACATTGTTGGCGAGAAAATAGCCCCCAAGCCGTAAATATCAACAACAACGACATTGTTGGCGAGAAAATAATTAGTTAATAATATTAAATACACGCAATCCTATTTTCCCTTTTCGGCAATGTGAGATTTATCGGGGAGCCGTGATGCCAACAACAACGACCGAAGCCCTGAATGCCAACAACAACGACATCATCGGGTCAGTTTTTTAAGTGAATCCAAGGCACTGCGATACGTCCCGAATCTGGCGGGACTTCCACTGCCGAAAACCGTGAACGCCAACGACATTGTTGGCGAGAAAATATCCCCCAAGCCGTAAATATCAACAACACCGACATTGTTGGCGAGAAAATAATTAGTTAAAATTACTAAATACACGCAATCCTATTTTCCCTATACGGCAATGTGAGATTTTTCGGGTAGCCCCGAGCCGTGATGCCAACAACAACGACCCGAAGCCCTGAATGCCAACAACAACGACATCATCGGGTCAGTTTTTTTCCGCCCGATGTACCTTAAATCATACCTATTTTAGGGAGGGTACAATGATATCTCTTAAAAAGGCACGATTAACTCATTGAAAATCGAAATAAAATGTCATGTTTCGGACCAACGCCGCCAGTGGCGGGCTAACCGACGGTGGCGCGCTAACCTGCTAGTCTATCTATTATATATTTTGAAAGATCTGTGTGTGTATGTGTTTGTTTGTGTGTGTGTTTGTTTGTGTGTGTGTTTGAAATCGATGGACTCGAAAACGACTAAGCCAATTTCGATGAAATTTGGTATTTTAGGGTATTTTCGGCCGGAGACGAACATAGGCATATTTATTTGTCCGTGCGAGGTCAACTTTTCACGTGCGGAGGTCAAATCTGTTTTTACGCCGTTTTTGCGCTAATATATTTCAGTTCGGTGCTCACAAATCGATTCGATATAGCGCGAATAATAAATTGCCAGTCATATAATTTGCACGGTTAGAATCTGTGTGGCTTCATCTTTCCAACGATATATAATATGTATGTATCCGTTTTAGTTATCTGCCTCAATTATTAGGTACAAGTGGTACGATGCTTTTATCAGGATAAAATCAATGCGTAATTTCTATGACGTCGTCAGAGGTCATAAAGTTAGATTACGTTAACTCTCACCCTGCCGATGCATTTGACTGTGTCGCGTTAACTCATCACCGGCCGAGGTATCCGCAAATGACATTGGGCTATATATCTCGGTAACGGGTGTAGCTATCGACTTGAAATTTGGTATGTGAATGTATCTTGCCCCGGATACGAATTTTATCGGGTCGCCGAGCACGTGCGACGCCAGCTTCGCGCATGCGCAGACGAGATCTCGGAAACGGGTTGAGATATTGACTTTAAATTTGGTATGTGAATGTATCTTGCCCCGGATACGAATTTTATCGGTCGCCGAGCACGTGCGACACCAGCTTCGCGCATGCGCAGACCAGATCTAGGAAACGGGTGGAGCAATCGACTTGAAATTTGGTTTTTTAATAGCCCGGACGAAGTCGGGTCACCTTCTAGTCTATTATATATTTTGAAAGATCTGTGTGTGTGTGTGTGTGTATGTGTTTGTTTGTTTGTGTGTGTGTTTGAAATCGATGGACTCCAAAACGACTAAGCCAATTTCAACGAAATTTGGTATTTGGATGTGTTTTCGGCCGGAGACGAACATAGGCATATTTATTTGTCCGTGCGAGGTCAACTTTTCACGTGCGGAGGTCAAATCTATTTTTACGCCGTTTTTGCGCTAATATATTTCAGTTCGGTGCTCACAAATCGATTCGATATAGCGCGAATAATAAATTGCCAGTCATATAATTTGCACGGTTAGAATCTGTGTGGCTTCATCTTTCCAACGATATATAATATGTATGTATCCGTTTTAGTTATCTGCCTCAATTATTAGGTACAAGTGGTACAATGCTTTTATCGGGATAAAATCAATGCGTAATTTCTATGACGTCGTCAGAGGTCATAAAGTTAGATTACGTTAACTCTCACCCTGCCGATGCATTTGACTGTGTCGCGTTAACTCATCACCGGCCGAGGTATCCGCAAATGACATTGGGCTATATATCTCGGAAACGGGTGTAGCTATCGACTTGAAATTTGGTATGTGAATGTATCTTGCCCCGGATACCAATTTTATCGGGTCGCCGAGCACGTGCGACACCAGCTTCGCGCATGCGCAGACCAGATCTAGGAAACGAGTGGAGCAATCGACTTGAAATTTGGTTTTTGAATAGCCCGGACGAAGTCGGGTCACCTTCTAGTCTATTATATATTTTGAAAGATCTGTGTGTGTGTGTGTGTATGTGTTTGTTTGTTTGTGTGTGTGTTTGAAATCGATGGACTCCAAAACGACTAAGCCAATTTCAATGAAATTTGGTATTTGGATGTGTTTTCGGCCGGAGACGAACATAGGCATATTTATTTGTCCGTGCGAGGTCAACTTTTCACGTGCGGAGGTCAAATCTATTTTTACGCCGTTTTTGCGCTAATATATTTCAGTTCGGTGCTCACAAATCGATTCGATATAGCGCGAATAATAAATTGCCAGTCATATAATTTGCACGGTTATAATCTGTGAGGCTTCATCTTTCCAACGATATATAATATGTATGTATCCGTTTTAGTTATCTGCCTCAATTATTAGGTACAAGTGGTACGATGCTTTTATCAGGATAAAATCAATGCGTAATTTCTATGACGTCGTCAGAGGTCATAAAGTTAGATTACGTTAACTCTCACCCTGCCGATGCATTTGACTGTGTCGCGTTAACTCATCACCGGCCGAGGTATCCGCAAATGACATTGGGCTATATATCTCGGAAACGGGTGTAGCTATCGACTTGAAATTTGGTATGTGAATGTATCTTGCCCCGGATACGAATTTTATCGGGTCGCCGAGCACGTGCGACACCAGCTTCGCGCATGCGCAGACCAGATCTAGGAAACGGGTGGAGCAATCGACTTGAAATTTGGTTTTTTAATAGCCCGGACGAAGTCGGGTCACCTTCTAGTACTATATATTTTGAGACTTCCGTATATATATATATATATATATATATATATATATATATATATATATATATATATATATATATATATATATATATATATATCTCATATATATTTTGAAGACCTCTGTCTGTATGTATGTTTGTTTGTTTGTTTGTTTGTCTGTCTGTCTGTCATTTATACAAATCTACGATTCTAGACCGATCGGGACGAAACTTGGTACGTGTGTGTAGTTTGACCAGGCGGTGAACGTTGTCGTATTGGCTAGCCCGTGCGGCGCCCGTTTCGCGCATGCGCAGACGAGATCTCGGAAACGGGTGGAGCTATCGACTTGAAAATTGCTATGTGAATGTATCTTGCCCCGGAAACGAATTTTATCGGGCCGCCGAGCCCGTGCGACACCAGCTTCGCGCATGCGCAGACGAGATCTCGGAAACGGGTGGAGCTATCGACTTGAAATTTGCTATGTGAATGTATCTTGCCCCGGATACGAATTTTATCGGGTCGCCGAGCCCGTGCGACGCCAGCTTCGCGCATGCGCAGACCAGATCTCGGAAACGGGTGGAGCTATCGACTTGAAATTTGGTTTTTGAATAGCCCGGACAACGTCGGGCTCATCGGCTAGTCTATTATATATTTTGGAAGATCTGTGTGTGTGTCTGTCTGTCTGTCTGTATGTAATCGATGGACTCGAAAACGGCTGACCCGATTTCGATGAAACTTGGTATGTGGGGTTATTTTCGGCCGGGGAGTGACCATGGGCCTATTAATTTGCCCGTGGGACGTGACCTTGACCTTTAAATCGGGTAACTTCAAGGTCAAACGCACGAATATCACGGGATTTCGATGAAACTTGGTATGTGGGGGTATTTTCGGCCGGGAGTCTCATAAGCATATTCATTTGCCCGTGCGACGTGACCTTGACCTTGAAATCGGGTCAATTCAATGTCAAATCGCCAATTTTGATGGGATTTCGACGAAATTTTATACATAGGGTTACTTTTGTCCACTGAGTGTTTTGGACGGGTCATATCGTGACCCCAACTTGACCTCGGCACTTCGGGGTTAATAGCGTTGATATATAAAGAGCGTTCGTTTTCCGCAGTGTCTATATAAAGAGCGTCATTTTCACTATCTACTTATCTGTGTGACGGGAGTCTGATTGTAGCCTGTCGCTCGAAATATTATGCAGAGAGATTTCACGACGGGAAGCGTTTGTTTTAAATTCAATGCAATGTTATCGCTCGAAATATTATGCAGAGAGATTTCACGACATTAGGACGGGTACGGCAGACTCGAAATATTATGCAGAGAGATTTCCCGACGGGAAGCGTTTGTTTTCAATTCAATGCAATGTTATCGTAGAGAGATTTCACGACGGGAAGTGTTTGTTTTCAATTCAATGCAATGTTATCGCTCGAAATATTAAGAGATTTCACGACATTAGGACGGGTACGGGCAGGTTAAAAAAAAGGAAAACAAAGAATGCGTTGTCTGTCGTTCCTAGAAAGGGGGGATTTCATCGGGTAAAAAATACAATTCAACGCAACGCTATCGCTCGAAATATTATGCGGGTACCATGAATTAACTCATTGAAAAACAAAGAATGCGTTGTCTGTCGTTCCTAGGAAGGGGGGATTTCATCGGGTCAATTAGAATAAAAATTAAATAAATAGGTCAATTAGAATAAAAATTAAATAAATATTAAAAAATTCAAAAAAACATAAATTCAATTTAAAAAACATTAAATTAATATTAAAAAAAAAATAAAAAAAAAAATTAAATTAAAAAAAATATATAAATAAAAACAAAATAATGAAAAACATGTCATGTTTCTGAAAAACCACGCCAGTGGCGGGCTAACCTGCTAGTCTATTATGCATTTTTGGAAGATCTGAGGGTGTGTGTGGTGTGTGTGTGTGTGTGTGTGTGTGTTCGCGATGGACTCGAACACGGCTGGACCGATTTCGACCAAACTTGGTACGGACACGTAATTCGACCCGGGAACGAACATGGGTCCGTCCATTTGTCCGTGCGGCGTGACATTGACCTTCAAACCGGTGACTTCAACCGTATCTCGGCTCCTGCTGGGTCGATTTGGACCAAATGTGGTATGTGGGGGCAGTGTGAGGCGACGAGCCATTTCGTCGCGCCCGGTGCCCGTGCGGCGTGACCTTGACATTTCAAATGACCTTCAAACCGTATCTCGGGATCCACTGGGCCGATTTCTCCCATTTGTGGGGTGTTGGTGTAGGTTGACCCCAGGAGTAACACGGGCATGTCTGTCTACCGGCGCGGCGTGACATCGACCTCCGAGTGACCTTGAACTTATATCTCTGGATCCGCTGAGCCGATTTCCACCGAATTTGGTGAAAACGGGTAGTATGAAGCGCTGAGCAATTTCGTCACACCCGGATGCCCGTGCGGCGTGACCTTGACCTTCGAGTGACCTTCACTCTCTAAATCGGGTAAAACCGGATGGATTTCGATGGGTACTTTTGTCCGGGCAGTGTTTTGGACCGGTCAAATCGTGACCCACCTGACCTTGACCTTCAAAATGGACAATTCAAGGTCAAATCGCGCAATTCGCCGAAAAGCAGAGGAGAAACAGCCTGGACGAAGTCGGATCCACCTGCTAGTCTATTATATATTTTGGAAGATCTGTCTGTGTGTGTGTGTCTGTGTGTGTGTCTGTAATCGATGGACACGAAAACGGGCGAGCCGATTTCGATGAAACTTGGTATGTGGGGGTATTCTCGGCCGAGGAGTGACATAGGCCTATTAATTTGCCCGTGCGACGTGACCTTGACTTTGAAATCGGGTAATTTCAAGGTCAAACGTCCGAATATCACCGGATTTCGATGAAACTTGGTATGTGGGGGTACCTTCGGCCGGGGAGTGGCATAAACCTATTAATTTGCCCGTGCGACGTGACATTGATCTTGAAATCGGGTCATTTCAAGGTCAAACGCCCGAATATCACGGGATTTCGATGAAACTTGGTATGTGGGGGTACTTTCGGTCTGGGAGTGGCATAGGCCTATTAATTTGCCAGTGCGACGTGACCTTGACCTTGAAATCGGGTCATTTCAAGGTCAAACGCACGAATATCACGGGATTTCGAAGAAAATTAGTGACTAGGGATACTTTCGTATGGGGAGTCTCATAAGCCTATTCATTTGCCCGTGCGACGAGACATTGACCTTGAAATCGGGTCAATTCTAGGTCAAATCGCGAAATTTTATGGGATTTCCACGATGTCCACTGAGTATTTTGGACGGGTCGAGTCGTGACCCCGAACCGACCTTGACCTTCTAAATGATCAATTCAAGGTCAAATCGGGTAAAACCGGATGGATTTCGACGGGCACGTTTGTCGGGTACTTTTGTCCGGGCAGTGTTTTGGACTGGTCAAATCGTGACCCCACTTGACGTTGACCTTCAAAATGGACAATTCAAGGTCAAAGCCCGGACGAAGTCGGGTCACCTTCTAGTATGTTATAATTATGTTCTCAATAAAATGTAAACCGCGACTACTAATGAACTTCACTGTGCATAATTCAGATGGTAACTCCCCTCAATTTGGAACGCCGGCCATTGAAAGACGCACACGTTTATTTCAGATTACGACATTAATGATTTAAGCCCACCGACCTACTGTGCGACAAAAGTGCTCGCAAAACAGTAGTGTCGTATTAGATAATAATTGATGACGTCACAAAATCAGATATAGCCTATATACGACCCAAAGCGTCCGGCTTTGGTTCGTTATTATCCGGATATTTGAATAACATTTACTTACCAGGGAACGGAAGGAGTCAATCTTCGAAAATTTGAACCTTAATGGATGTAGGCACAATGTGGCACTATCTAATTTTCTTATGTGTCTGAGTAAGCGTTCGAATGTGAATGATTTTGTCCCTCATTGGCGACCGAAGTGATTTAGTCCGAGAGCCTGCTGGGTTCTATTTTCACAATCGCGTACGAAAGGTTTGATGCCCCAGATTGATTACACCACAGGAACGTTTAAAGAAATCCGATTTCTTAAGTTCCGCATTCCTGACGTTTAGGGGCCAGAGACCCCACAACAACCCCAAAAATGACTTCTATTTGAACTTTTGAGTACAAAGCTGATTTTTACATTAATTGTGCTCTAACCATCGCTGATCAACAATACACAATTTCTGAAACGAAATTCCCTGGCGTTTTTATTCAGAAGGGGGTTTTTGAAAGTACCCCCCAAAACCCCAAAAAATGACTTCTATTTGAACTTTCGAGTACAAAGCTGATTTTTATATTAATAGTGCTTTGGTCATCACTGATGAAAAATACCCAATTTCTGAAACAAAATTCCCTGGCGTTTTCATTTCAGAAGGGGGGGGGGGGTAAAGTACCCACAAAACCACAAATATGACTTATGTTTGAATTTTCGAGGACAAAGATGATTTTTTTTCCTGACATGTTTTCCTGCTATATAACGCTGGTCATAAAAACACCCTCTAAGAAACGAAACTCCGTGGCGTTTCATTTAAGAAAGGGGTGGGGTTGAAAATAACAAAACCACCCTCCCCCATAATAGTTCTATTTGCACTCTCGTGCGCAAAACGTTTTTATCTCTTAAAATTTGCCCATTATCATCACTGGTCACAAACCAAGTGATAAGAAACGAAATCCCCCGGCGAATTCATTAAAAATGGTGTAGACAGTTATGAAACAATAAAAAATGATGTTACGGGTACGTTCGCACGCTGGCAAATTTAACTACCAATTTTACATGAATTTCGTCGCAATAGGCTGTATGGTGCTTGGTCAGAATCAATAGTGCATTAATTCTTAGCATTTAATTTGTACTCATAAAAGCGATAAAACAAAGGAAAAGATATAATATGTAAGTTGAATCTATATGATATATAACATGTAGCCGTCTGTTAGGAATTCCATGAACACTTGACAGTAAATTTTGCCGGCTGTATGTAAACGTAGCCTATAATTAAATGTTTTTTTTAAATTTCATGTTGTTAAATTTGTGTTAATGGTCCCGCAACACACACTATGCATAATGTAGATGTATACCGCCTATACTTCTCGCTTTTCACTGGTGTGTGAAACAATGTTTGTAAGTAATTAGTCAACAAATTCCGATGGTTTCTTTTCAAATCAAAATCGATTTAATCGACAAACTTTTCGGAGATCGGAATGACTTGTCCGATTTTTGGAAATTACATGTAAACACAAATAAAATAACCATGTCATGTAGTATATGCTTGACTTCATAGTTATTCATCTAACTCGTCGTTGTCATCTGCATCATCATCATCATCATCGTTGTCTGAATTCGTTGCGACTTCGTCATCAGTACATTCGTCGCATCCAGAGTTATCTGGGACCACTGATTCTTGGCATTTGTTGTCCGCCAAACCACACGACACGATAGCAACCGTCAACCGACTCCCAACCTAAACTCGGTTGTTTTGGGATATGATTGTTCGCAGCAGCATGCCACATACCAGCAACATACTTAGCTCTCTCCATTTTCTGACCCACTACATGCTACTCCCCTCTATGCACATAAATGATGGACGTGTAGCTTCGTACGACTCCTTTGACATCGTGTCCGTCGCGAGATCAGACCTGCCACCGACTTATTGCGGATTGTCTCGTGTGTTACTTCATGCGGTTCTCGCCCATCCTTCTAAACGCGTGGATATATAATGTTCGACACATACGAAGAGTCATCTATCAAAGACTGCAAACGAGATCGCAGAGGAGCGGACGATTGCTCGTATGTAATTTCAGGTCCCGATTAGCTCCGACCTAAAGATCTCCCAAAGCACTAACATATTCTTCCTTCAAACAACAGCTCCCGCGGTTCTTTGTCAGAGGCTGGTATTCTGAACATCATCAGGCCATTTTGACCAACCGAGAAGACTGTGTATCTAGGAGTTGATGATGAATGTTGGATGTACACCGTGATTGACGGAAAGGTGTACAGGCAGCTCGTTGAACATTTGAAATGCAATCACTCAGAGGCAGATACAAGAGTATGTTTACACATGGTTGATGCTGACCGCGATATCCCTGGGGGCAAACTTGTTGTGCGAGCGTCTGATACAGATATTTTGGTAATCAGAGTCCATCACATTCATCGAGTCACTTCAAGTATCTGGATGGAGGTCGCGGCAAGTCAGGGCGCAGTAATCGAAGATATGTAGACGTTTCGTCGATAGCATCTGCGATTGTCCTGGAATATTATGCAGCCTGGCCTTGTCTGGTTTTCACGCATACACAGGGTGTGATTATAACGCAGCATTTGCTAGGAAGAGAAAGAAGAGGCAATTCGAACTGCTTGTGTTGGATAAGAGCTTCATTGCTGCGTTCTCTGATCTCGCGACGGACACGATGCCAAAGGAGTCGTACGAAGCTCTGAAATACTACACGTGTGTCATTTATGGTGCACGTAAGCTGATTCCACTTAATTACCACCGATTTTCCACATTTGAGAAAGCCTACCGCCCTAAGAACAAATGTTAACTTCTATCCAACTTGAAGGGAATAGAGGGGAGTAGCATTCCACCATGCGAAAATGTAGTGGACCAGAAAATATAGAGAGCTAAGTTTGTTGCTGGTATGTGGCATGCTGCTGCGAACAATCATATCCCAAAACAACCGAGTTTAGGTTGGGAGCCGGTTGACGGTTGCTATCGTGTCGTGTGGTTTGGCGGACCACAAATGCCAGACTCAGTGGTCCCAGAAAAAACTCTGGATGCGACGAATGTACTGATGACGAAGTCGCAACGAATGCAGACAGCGATGATGATGATGATGATGATGATGCAGATGATAGCGACGAGTTAGATGAATAACTATGAAGTAAAGCATATACTACATGACACTGTAATTTTATTTTTGTTTACATGTAATTTCCAAAAATCGGACAAGTCATTCCGATCTCCGAAAAGTTTGTCGATTAAATCGATTTTGATTTGAAAAGAAACCATCGGAATTTGTTGACTAATTACTTACAAACATTGTTTCACACACCAGTGAAAAGCGAGAAGTATAGGCGGTATATATCTACATTATGCATAGTGTGTGTTGCGGGACCATTAAAACAAATTTAACAACATGAAATTGAAAAAAAAAACATTTAATTATAGGCTACGTTCACATACAGCCGGAAAAATTGACTGTCAAGTGTTCATGGAATTCCTAATATACGGCTACATGTTATATATATCATACAGTTTCAAATTACATATTATATCTTTTCCTTTGTTTTATCGCTTTTATGAGTACAAATGAAATGCTACGAATTAATGCACTATTAATATCTGACCAAGCACCATACAGCCTATTGCGACGAAATTCATGTAAAATTGGTAGTTAAATTTGCCAGCGTGTGAACGTACCCGTAACATAATTTTTTTATTGTTTCATAATTGTCTACACCCTTTTTAATGAATTCGCCGGGGGATTTCGTTTCTTATCACTTGGTTTGTGACCAGTGATTATAATGGGCAAATTTTAAGAAATAAAAACGTTTTGCGCACAAAAGTGCAAATAGAACTATTATGGGGGAGGGGTGGTTTGGTTATTTTCAACCTCACCCCTTTCTTAAATGAAACGCCACGGAGATTCGTTTCTTAGAGGGTGTTTTTATGACCAGCGTTATATAGCAGGAAAACATGTCAGGAAAAAAAATCATCTTTGTCCTCGAAAATTCAAACATTTTTGTGGTTTTGTGGGTACTTTAAACCCCCCCCCCCCGTTCTGAAATGAAAACGCCAGGGAATTTCGTTTCAGAAATTTGGGTTTTTTCATCAGTGATGACCAAAGCACTATTAATATAAAAATCAGCTTTGTACTCGAAAGTTCAAATAGAAGTCATTTTTGGGGTTTTGGGGGGTACTTTCAAAAACCCCCTTCTGAAATAAAAACGCCAGGGAATTTCGTTTCAGAAATTGTGTATTGTTGATCAGTGATGGTTAGAGCACAATTAATGTAAAAAATCAGCTTTGTACGCAAAAGTTCAAATAGAAGTCATTTTTGGGGGGTTGTGGGGTCTCTGGCCCCTAAACGCCAGGAATGCAGAACTTAAGAAATCGGATTTCTTTGAAGGTTCCTGGGGTGTAATAAATCTGGGGCATCAAACCTTTCGTACGCAATTGTGCAAATAGAACCCAGCAGGCTCCCTGATTAATTGGAGTGTGATATATGTATGTTCAGACCGAATTTCATTTGTAGATTTGAAACATTCGAGAACGACAGAAATTATCTGATAAAATAAGTTCAAGTTGAGTAGGGAATAGTGTAAGTACGCTGGACGGGATGAGACAATTGTGAGTTATGACTACGAGCATGTTCAGACATTATCAAAACCATATCATGGACAGATCCATGTAAAAATTCCTCCTTCTATATCCTTAAATGTTGTTGTGTAATTGGTAATCGTCAAGCTATACAGTTGGTCCACTTGTTCGCATATATATAACGTGTGCTATTCCTGGAGTCTCAATAAATAATAATTTGGTTCCTCGTTTGATTCTAAAGGAAGAATAATTTGGTTTTTCATTTTGTTCTAAAGGAAGAATCATTTGGTTAGTTCAGAACCTACTGGTTTACAACGAATTTGATTTGGAACCGACTGGTTACACATACGGAACAAAATTTCATACCATCGATTCTAGTAATTGGTTACGAGTGAAGAATCATTGGTTACGAAATAGGTTCTACATAAGTTCAGAATCAGAATCTACTTGTTCACAAATTGGTTATTCTTGGGGAACCAAGAAAAGAATCATTTAGTTTGTTAGTTCCAATTGGTCTAGATCCAACTGGTACTATGGCTACCTGGAACCAAATGGTTCTCTATATTGGTTACAAATACGGGACAAGCTGAAGAACCAATGAAAAACCAGTTTATTACAAATAATTCTAAGAGTGTAATATCTTGATATATTCGTTCCCGTGATGATTCTATTGAAAAAGTGCGAGCTTATTGCTGTTATATACTTCGTCAATGGCCAAAGTGTTTTATGTATAGTGTGCTATAACAATTTATATACTAAATACACTATACTAAATTCTGCCAAAGCATATCCAGTTATTGCAATTCAAATACACATGCAGACACAACGATGTGTGTTGAAATGTCGAAAAATTTGAAATTTTTCACATTTCGGCCGCCATCTTGGCCGCAATCTTGGATTTTGAAGTTTGATTTTTGGCTTATTTTTGAAAAAGTGCGAGCTTATTGCTGTTATATACTTCGTCAATGGCCAAAGTGTTTTATGTATAGTGTGCTATAACAATTTATATACTAAATACACTATACTAAATACTAAATTCTGCCAAAGCATATCTAGTTATTGCAATTCAAATACACATGCAGAAACAACGATATGTGTTGAAATGTCGAAAAAATTTCACATTTCGGCCGCAATCTTGGCCGCAATCTTGGATTTTGAAGTTTGTATTTTGGCTTATTTACAAGTGATTTATATTAGAATAAAGAATCGAGTGGAAAAAAGATCGCATGTAATATTTTCTTTACTAAAATGCAGGCCACAATGACGATCAAAGAGATCTGGTGCATATTGATCCAGAAGAACATGGAGAAATATATACACTTTTTTTCTTATATTCATTATTGATAGTTCTCCAATAACGAAATGTCGCGTGTTAATACCATTGTTATGAAAACAAAATTGTTACAGTGATTTGTTAACAAACATAATCGTGTAGTAAGTTCAAATATTTTAGTCTGAACAAGACGTTTCCTAATAAAATTATTGTACCATACCGTACTTTGCCATTTTCCATTGTTTACCGCCAAGTTTTGATAAAATCTTTTTTGGACTAATTTGATTTTTATCGGTAATTCCACTGTAACAGTAATGTTTAAATAACAATGGTTTTGACACAAGAAATTTCATTATTGGAGAGTTATTAGTAATGAAAATAAGAACAACTTTTAGGCTACAGCTATTTTGCATGTTCTTTTCAGTGGCGTTGGTTGTAGAAACATTTATAATTGTTCGCATTTACGCACTGCCAGTGCCGTCTGTCCCTTTAACTCCCTTTACGTTCTGTTTTACGATATGTGTTAGTAACTATGTAGACTACGCGTCAAGAGTTATCAAAAGCATAATTGTTCGAGTTATATCTTACTGACTGCATCAAACTTTCATAGTCAACAAGATGAGTCGAATAAACACAATGAAAGATATTATGATCAAGCGACGGGCGCTTTATGCGGAGCAACTAGACCGGGCCATCGCCAAATGCAAATCAACTTTCGAATTTGAAATTGCATAATGAATGTAGTGTACTTGGAGGTACTGTAAACACGATCATACTTATATTCAGAGGTCATAAAATCAAGCGAATAGACATTTGAGATGTGTTTCGTATAAATTAGGACCCTCATTGCACGAATTTTACCTCATACCTAAAGTGTGCACTAAACTACATACAGTCATTTGAATGTTGCTTAAATTGATTTGATATACACCTTAAATATGCGTTCGTTGTTGAATTCCAATTTTTACGAGACGCATTCAATTGTATGCTGTTGTAACTTGAGGTATGGAATTCAGGGGATGATCAATATTAGTGTACGGTTCTGAACCATCTCAACCGTAGACTGTTGTGTAATTGTCGTGGGTGTGATCCCTATATCTTTTATGATTTTCTTATGAGTTGTTGTGTATATATGAACTTTACGATCCCTTTTGCAGCATATTTTTAATAGCAAAAGATTGTGTTTATGTTTATGAAATTCTGTGTATTTTTCACCATTAAGTGCGTGGTAGTTTTATCCATAATTTGTTTTACCTATTTATAGTGTTCGCTTTTGTGGCGTTCCTGAAAGCAAAGTTGACGCGCTTAGATTGGAGGGGGTCAAACTTCGCCCGGCGAATTATAAGAAACTATGCAACCACGTCGAAGAATTTGATCGAGATCTTAAAGGTACTCAATCCGATCGGACGCTGCAAAATTACTATTTCGTTGGCTTCGGGGGCAAAAATATTTGATTCGAGTCGAGGAACCCACCCATCAAAGCTCAGAGTGATCAGATATCGATTTTTGTTATTTCTCGAGATGTGTAATAATATGTGGCACAGAAACACGTGGTCAATTACGGAGGGTCTCGGACAAAATTGCGGATGAAGATGGATAACTCTAAATTCAAGTGGTGATACGGTCAAATTTCGTGATACTTTAATACAGCCATATTTTGTTGAACAAAATGTTGATAAATAACAAGTTTTGGGAAATTTGATACCATAGTTGACAGTGGCTAGCATTATTGTATTGCAATAAATCGATTCTGATAACTAAAGCGTATTTTGAAGAAATGTTGTTATTGTTGTTGTATCTTGATGGTATGGGGACCGTCTGATCGGTTTAAGTACCTTTAAGTTCGTGTCGTGTGTGTTTTAACCCTTTATTTGCTAAATGTATATGTTCTCTCATCATATATTGGAATGGTATATTATTCATCTGGATTTCATTCAGGAATCATGAACAGACGACAAACACCATGTGCAGAAGGTGAAGGGAATGTTTAGATAATAAGTTCAACAAACGGTCTATGACATTTCATAAGGTGAGCCACTGTCAATGAGTATTTAATAAGGTATATATGCTACTGTCAATGAGTATTTAATAAGGTATGCCACTGTCAATGAGTATTTAATAAGGTATGCCACTGCCAATGAGTATTTAATAAGGTATGCTACTGTCAATGAGTATTTCATAAGGTATGCTACTGTCAATGAGTATTTAATAAGGTATGCCACTGTCAATGAGTATTTAATAAGGTATGCTACTGTCAATGAGTATTTAATAAGGTATGCTACTGTCAATGAGTATTTAATAAGGTATGCTACTGTCAATGAGTATTTAATAAGGTATGCTACTGTCAATGAGTATTTCATAAGGTATGCTACTGTCAATGAGTATTTCATAAGGTATGCTACTGTCAATGAGTATTTCATAAGGTATGCTACTGTCAATGAGTATTTAATAAGGTATACTACTGCCAATGAGTATTTAATAAGGTATATATGCTACTGTCAATGAGTATTTAATAAGGTATACTACTGCCAATGAGTATTTAATAAGGTATGCTACTGCCAATGAGTATTTAATAAGGTATACTACTGTCAATGAGTATTTAATAAGGTATACTACTGTCAATGAGTATTTAATAAGGTATATATGCTACTGTCAATGAGTATTTAATAAGGTATATATGCTACTGTCAATGAGTATTTAATAAGGTATATATGCTACTGTCAATGAGTATTTAATAAGGTATATATGCTACTGTCAATGAGTATTTCATAAGGTATGCTACTGTCAATGAGTATTTCATAAGGTATATATGCTACTGTCAATGAGTATTTCATAAGGTATGCTACTGTCAATGAGTATTTCATAAGGTATGCTACTGTCAATGAGTATTTAATAAGGTATGCTACTGTCAATGAGTATTTCATAAGGTATGCTACTGTCAATGAGTATTTCATAAGGTATGCTACAGTCAATGAGTATTTCATAAGGTATGCTACTGTCAATGAGTATTTAATAAGGTATGCTACTGTCAATGAGTATTTAATAAGGTATGCTACTGTCAATGAGTATTTCATAAGGTATGCTACTGTCAATGAGTATTTTGTAAAGAAAGGTACGTAAACATACTTAGGAATAGATATATATCCGATTTATTGAGGCACGGGCTCAGTCTGAATCGATCAGAATGTTACATTGTGATGTCTCTCAACTCAGATCAAACTTCAAAATCGGAACATATATATATGCCAATTCCGAGTTAATTGTGATCTAGAGTTAATGTTTCGATAACACGGCACTTCTGCAGCCTCTGTTCATTCAGGAAAGTATAATACATTCAAGATATCTATAATTGTGCGTGATTTTGTCCCGAAAATGATTAGTTTTAATCACAAGGAACCGTAACAAATCAGTCAAGAACCATCATGGTACCGGCGATAGAACGACTTCCGGTGTAACGGTTCCTACACAGTGATATGCCCTATGATACGGCATTGAGTTTTCGCGTATATGTTTCTGACACAGAATAAGGGTTGCTATATCAGTAAACATGACGCACCTGGTGCAGTATTCACGCTAATTGCCTGACACTCCGTCGTTTTGTGTTACCAAACGGCTTCTAATTCGAGTACAAATGTCATCAATTCTGCTTCAAAGATAACATTAACTGCTCGAGAATCCGCATGGAAAGCTTATCTTCTCTGATGCTTATAGAATAAAAACGAGTCTGTTCGTTGCACTACTGACAACCTATAATTTATATAATACCACAGGAGCATGTTCTATATATGGGAGGCCGTTTTCACATTTATTAACTAATTGTACTTAAGTACAATGAATTGCGCTTAAGCGTTATTAATTGCGCTTAAGCGCAATTATTTGTATACAAATGAAATTCAAGCTCAATTCATTTCACATTATGTGGGCAGCAATTGCGTTTAAGAGCAAATAAAAACTCTGAAATTTCAATTGCGCTTAATCGCAACAAAATTACGCATAAGCGCAATTATTGATCTTCATAAACAAAACCCTCTTAATTCTAATAGAATGGTCTGCAGGATCACTATCCCGCCAAACCTGATAATGAACTTCATTTGATCTTCGATGGGTGGAAGCTTGTTGCGTCTATTGCGCTTAAGCGCAATTCAATTACGCTTAAGCGCAATTGGGTAAAGATATAAGTAATTGCAATTTAATTGCGCTTTGATAGTCCAATTAATATATGTAAAAAACGGCCTCCCATAGGGCCATAATGCTCAATGGTCACACACATCAAAATTTGAGAAAAGTCAATCCGGAAATAAGAAATATGGCACTAATAATATGAACCATCAACTGGGGAAATACATACTGTAGCAGCTTAAAGGCCCACTTAATTTTCGAATGACCAGATTACACTATACAAAACATATCCCATATGATATAGCATTTGGAAGAGGAACCAAAAATATAAATACGGAAATACGGAACAGCTGTGGCCTTGGAGTGTCCACCAAGTGATAGAGATTCTCAGATTTAGTCCAAGACTCCCCCCTTGTCAACCCAGAATGCATCATAATTCAAACTAAGAGATAGTTATTCCCCTTCCATTGGGAATTATAGACTTTATAGTACAGTCTGGATCAAAATTAATCACACCTCAGTACCTCGACAAAAACAATATGGTGCCAGTTCGACCGGATCAGTTGATAACACAATGTATTTGAGCTTCCTCTTTCAAATGGTAGATAATATGGATTATGTTGTATGTAATGTGATCTGGTGGTTCGAAAATTAAGTGGGCCTTTAATTTTAGTTTTCTTTGTGATGTCCATACATATAAGACATATAAAGTACACATACCAAATATGCTTGTTGACTTAGACAATACTCAAAAGTTTTACTATATACTCGTCATCTTTACCGTTGTCCTTTGTATTCGTCTATGGCGCGTATAATGTTTCTGCCTGTTTAGAGTAATTAGTCCAGGAGATATTGGTAGACCTCTGCACCCACCCCCAGGACTCAACTTCACCCCACTAATTTTCTTTCTTAATGTCTCCTCTGATTTTTTTCGGTTGTTAACAAGAAAAAAAAGTGGCCGCAGAGACTCCAGACAAGATGGCGTCCATCATGGCGGCCATTTTTTGTATATGCACCATGTCTATTTGATCGCCTTTATAGTAAAGATGATGTCACATGCGGTCTTGTTTTCCGTTCGATTCGTTATGGTAATATACAACCCTTACAAATTAGCCAAAAATCCGACACAAAATATCCAATATGGCGGCCAAGATGGCGGCCGAAATGTGAAAATTTGCTATTTTTCGGACATTTCACCACCTTTCGTTTGTCTCTGTGGAAAAATACTGGCATCTTGACGCGATTTTATAAATTTATCGTCTAGACGAATCATTGGCGAATACACGGGGACCATAATATACATTCCTTGCCGGACATTTTTGTCCGATATCACGTTTTCCCAAATGCCGGTATAATCCGGTCAAAGCCAAAACGACGCTAATAACACAATGTCTGTTTCGAATCAATGAGTGTTATTGCTATTATTACCCCAGCCATGATTTTTTATATATGTGCAGGACATACCATGGTTAGGATTCCTCTTGTACCTGAGTTGAAGAATATTCTCCCAAATCCAAGATGGCGGCCAAAATGGCCACCAGAAATAGAAAAATAGCCGATAATCGCTGATTTTAACATCAGTGAGAGTTATTGTCACGACAACTCCACGCCTCCTTACTATTGTGAGTTGGGAACACTGAGTCGAATAACTGTCCTTATATTGCATCCAAATAAAAGTCCCCCAAATCCAAAATGGCGACCACAATGACGGACAGATTTAGACAAATCACCGAAAATCCCTCATATTCACATCATTTCGCATTATTGTCTAGACAACTCCACACATGCTTACGGCTGAGTTGGAAATACTGTGGTGAAGTAATTACCTTTCATCCCATGCAAGAAATGGTTTTCCAAATCTAAGATGGCGGCCAAAATGGCGCCCGATATTTAAAATCACGCCTACATTCCTTTACTTTCTTACTATGGGCGTTATTGTTTCGCGTATTCTACCCACCATTACATGTTGATATGGAATATTGATATGAAGTATTCATTTGAGTTTGGCAATTGATACTCAAGGTCAAGATGGCAGCTAAACTGGAGGCCAGAAATTGAAAAGAAATCGATATTTTCACATACAAATTTAAACTTTTTGTCATAATATCGATATGTATGGACGAAACTATACGATCTATTAGTTCAACTTAAAACGTATCAAAACGCATAACATTGCTCGTATCCTTCTGGAAGTACGAAAACCCACACTTAATATCGCGATGTGGCATTTCGAAATCCATTCGACACTTCGCGCCGATAATGGCCGTAACCGTAGGTGCGCCGAATAGACATATTAGAACAATTACCTGGTAACAGATTCTGATTTGCCACGTCCTTAATGATCTGAACCAGTTTCCATTTCTTTGCCTGATAAATCTATGTCGCTCACACCGACAAAGTATTCAACACTTCCTGGGAGATGGGTCCCTCTAATCATAACGTTTCAAACAATTAATTTTCCGGTGTCTGGCTTAAGATTTAAAATACTTGCTAAATATGGGATTTGTTCGTCATCTTGAACTAGAAATGCATATATATGGTCGATAAGTATACAAGCTTACAGAAGGTCATCTCTATGTATGTCTTTCTCATACCCCATGGGGATAACGACATGTACACCTGGCGAACTTACAAACTTAGCGAACGTATTGGCATACGTGAACAACTTCGGCAGTGTTTCCAAGGTAGCTAGCTACCTATCTGCTAAAGGAGAAGACCATAATGTACCGACTACCCACACTTCTTGACCATGATCCTAAGCAAACTGTGTGACGTCCCACAGTCGTCTCGTCGAATAGCTCCCAGCAGAGAAGAACAATACTCACTGTGCTAGTTTGTGGACATGTGCATGACAGTGGGGATGGAATTGACCACAGTATACACCCCTACACCAGGTGCATGTTTCAGATATAGAATGTCATGCGTATTGGTGTTTTTTGTGTACCATTTTTGTTTACATATTCCTGACTTTTCACCCAAAAATGACGATTTTCCCACTCTGGTATTCACGGGGATTTTGGTTATGTTATCATATGGATATAGTCACATTCAAACACACCAAACGACATTGCATAGTAATGTGTTCACGGTTAGGTTTTTCTTTCCATCAGATTGACTAGACTAATAAGGAACAGCAAAATTTACACAAAAAGCCATAAATAGGACCCCATTTCAACGAGCTGTAGAATTTTTTTCCCAACGCGTATTTTAGCGGATTTTGGATATATTGTTCCCCAGATTCTGCCCGATAAAATAACATCAACAACATCTTGTTTCCAATTTAATATAGGTACACCATAAAATCTGAGTCTCAACCATAAAATTACAATTTTCACCATTTTTGTTTACATATACCTGTCTTTTCACCCAAAAATGACGATTTTCCCACCCTGGGGTTTACGGGGATTTTGGTTATGTTATCATATGGATATAGTCACTTTCAACACACCAAAAGACATTTGTTCACGGTTGGGTTTTTCTTTCCATCAGATTGACTAGACTAATAAGGATCAGCAAAATTTACACAAAAACCCATAAATAGGACCCCATTTCAACGAGCTGTGGAAAATTTTCCCCAAAGCGGATTTTAGCGGATTTTGGATATATTCTTCCCCAGATTCTGCCCGACAAAATGACTCCAAAAACAGCTTGTAAACAATTTGTTCTAGGTTCACCTCAAAATCGAGTCTCAACGACCAGACTAGTAAGTTAGTTATACAGATTGAGTCAGTTCTGACTCTCCTATATATATGGTGACATTTTAATATGGATGCCTATATGCATATTGTATATCGCTTAATCTTATATATATACACACGTGTGTGTGTCGATACATGCACCAGATATACAAGCTACAAGTATGTGCACTCCTCAATATGCGTCTCGGTAGATGGACACCCGTCAATGTTGATACGCATCATATAGCGCTTCAACGGGTTGTTAAATGTGAAAATGCTGCATATATCAGTCTCACAGTATACTCAAGCGAAAACGTTTGAACAATATACTCCCTGAGTGCATCGCGACAGGACGTTATTGTAGGATATGCACACTTATGTGGAACATTAAAATATCCCATAAATCACGAAGTAGGACTATAAACGCATGCATGTGACACGATGTTTTGCATACCGGCATATATGCACAACCTGCCCCCTTTCTAGTTGTCCATTCTTGATGGCAGGAACTGTCCTTCTACGCACCCCATAATAGCAATTTAGAAATTGTGAAATACCATGCAGGATAAAAAGGATATGCATGGTATATATACAGTTCCAATTAAAGTGCGCTTAATTGACGCTTGTGAATGTATTAAAAGTTGTGTTTTATGCAAACATGTTTCCCTATATAAGTATGTGTTTTTGACTTCGTATAATCTTAGCGGTGTGATTAACACTTTCTTTATACTTAATACTCATTGACGAGTAGTTCCCACAGGCAGATTCCTACCAGTGAATATATAATAGGAATCCTTCCGCACTTGTATTATCTGTTCATCTGTTCTGCAGAAGATCAATAAACTATTCGAATGTATAACATATACTTTTATCACTATTGAGAAAATACATTAAGAACAGAACGGGTTAACGTGAACAGACCCCCTTGTTCTCAGATGCTTCCGGCATCCATGTATATTCGACGTCCGCACATTTGGTATGTTCGACACTGGAAATACCAGTCGGTCAAACAAGCCGGGTGAGTTGTTCGATAGTAATCTTACGAAATCGCATCAAACGGTCAAACCAGCCCAAATATATTGATAGCTATGTGTCAATTCCCGGTGTGACTAAACAACGCCCGGAACAGACCGGATCCGGTCCGCTCATTTTGGTGGCAATCACAGTGCGGGGGTCTGATGCAGTTATGAAAACTCACCCACGCACATGTGGGGGGCCATGGCCACGCTGCCGATATGCCCTAACTTATGTGTCAATTCCCGGTGTGACTAAACACGCCCGGAACAGCCCGTATCCGGACCGCCCCTGTTATGTCTAGGGGTGATTTTAGTGGCCAGAATAGTACAGAACACAACGCACATATATATGGGGACAGTGGCCATGCAGAAGTTCCGCTATTAGCCCTTAACTTGCCAAAATTTCAAGATTGTGCATGCAATAACATGACTTACAAATCGGACCCCCCCCCCCATGTCGCCATCGTACCACTAAGCATTCCACACACATAACATTTATGTAGCGGAACTACCGTCGACTACATTCGCAACCCCATGTATGTATGAAACCACCCCACCATAATCATGACATTATGTATATCTCTGTATATGTATATGTGTATGTATGTATTATGTTGCACTCTGCTTTTTTCATGTTCGTACATGTAACAGGTTTCATTCATACCATCTCAACCTCCACAGTCATCCGTTGTTAAGAAATGTGTTACCAGATCCTTGTTCACTACCAGTCAAATCGATTTTCACGATGTGGATACCAACATGCAGCTCAATATACAATTGGAAATCCAGATTAAAATCTCATGCCTAACTCTTTGATTCAATATAGAGCTGCAATTGGTATCTTCGATCTAAATAAAAGATTACTGAATATAAAACTAAATATAAAACGTGGGCACGAATATGCTTTTTGGGGAATGAAAATCAACATTATTATATATTTCATGGCTTTGCTCCTTGTAATTGGTGGCGATATTGAGGTTCACCCCGGCCCACATGATGATACTAAAGCTACACTCAATATATTACACTACAATATTAGAAGTATTAGAAACAAATTAGAAAGCATTGCTCACTTGATTTCCGACTACGATATTTTATGTTTTTCCGAGACTCATCTTGATGCATCTTATAGCTCTAACAAACTGAAACTATTTGACTTCTCTGAACCTGTGCGGAGTGATCGCGACTCTCATGGTGGAGGGATATGTGTAATGTTTGCAAATCATATATTATATTTAGCCGGCGACCCGAATTTGACACATCAGTACTCTGCTTTGAAATTACATCAAAACTCACCAAATTCCTTCTGATTGTTTCCTATAGGTCCGAACGCGAGAGTAATCAAAATTACTGGGACAACTTAGATACTTTGATAAATGACGTGCTTGATGCAAACCATAAACTAATAATCACTGGCGATTTCAACTCAAATCTCTTGAACCCATTGTCAAAACTAAAGGGCATAATCGATTACTACGGACTGCGTGATGTGATTGAAAAACCTACGCGAATAGCAGGAACATCCCAAACTCTTCTTGATCCACTGATAGTTAGTGATTCTTTGAGGGTACTGGATGCCGATATATTAAATCTTGGAGTTTCAGACCATCTTGCAGTTTATGCCACTATATCATCAGACTATTCCCCAGCAACCTCATTCCATCGTACTATTTGGAATTATAAACGGGCTGACTTCGAAAAGGCCAATAATATATTAAATAGCATAGACTGGGAACATATCCTCCAGCCAACTGCAGCGACAAACATCGACCAAGCAGTTAGATCATTCAATGACAAATTTCTAGAAGTAATGAACGATTCAATTCCGAAATCTACTGTTGTAATCAGACCTAAAGACAAATTATGGTTCACTTCAGAAATACGTAGAGAAATACGGAAACGTGATAGGCTGAGATCCAAGGCCATAAAAAATAATGCCCTATACCACTTAACTGGGAAAGATATAAAAAGACACGAAATCGCGTAAATAATATGAAAAAATATGCTAAAGCAAATTTTGATGAAAAAATCGAAGAGAAAGTTAGAGAATCGCCAACTCCTAGAGACTTTTGGCATCTTATGAATTATTTATTTAATAAGAAAAAAACAGCGACTATCCCGCCAATATATAATCAACCTGTAAGAAATAGTACCCAAGCATTTGATGATTTCGAGAAAGCGAACATTCTAAACGAGAGTTTCATATCAAACGCAACATTAGCGAGAGAAGACAGCAACCCCCCGTTTTTTAAACTTCGCTGCTCAAACACGATAACGGAAATTGAAGTATCAATAGAAAACATCATAACAAGTATCAAAACCCTCAAATTGAATAAAGCCCATGGCCATGATGGAATAAGTGCGCGAATGCTAATGGGTGATTCTACGGTAACTGAGCAATTTGAGTATCCCGGTACATCAGAAATACAAACTTCGTTCTGTGGTATATGATAGGGCACACTATGTGTAGTTAGACAGAACTATTCGAGAAATGTGGTTGGTAAAAATTATTTGCTGATTATTTTCTCATTTTGTCTGTTTTAGACCGTTAGTGTAAACCAGAAACGTCATTACACTAACGCACTTTATCATCATTTCAAGCAGGTTCCACGTGTATAGTTACGAAGATATGGCCATGTATTATGGTTATTCGCGTTCCTTGGCAACTTCGCAATTTTCGGAGTGCCGGGGAGGTTCTAGTTCTGAAAATAAAAGCTTCATCTGAATTTTCGAGGCACAAACATGTGTATTCTTTCGCCCATTCTTCGGAACACTTCTTGAATATTCTTGGACGTAACCTCTTTCATGGGGAATAATGATTCATATTATATTAAACACCCACGACGAATAAATCGATGGAATGGGAGATTCATTGTGTTATATATTTCGTATAACTCAGCTGATAATCCTTAGCGTTAGTGTAATGACGATTTTGTTAGTGTAATGACGCACCGTTAGTGTAATGACGTTATATCCTCCTGTTGGACAGTAGATGGCTGATGAAATGACCATGCGACACCAGTGGTGCATGTGCATATATACGATACCTATTATAACCATTTATATGTGTTTTTGGGATAAGTGTGGACATTATGATGAACAGAGAGGTATGTTGCTGTCAGATGTGTAACAAGCCCGTAGCTAATCCGATACTTCTACTGATGGTTAGTGGTCGCTATTGACCATCAGCAGAAGGCTTTGATTTGGATTATCCCGTAGCCAGCCTTTGTGGTGGGCGGTTACAAATCTGATGCCGAATGCGCGTAGTGTAGAGTAAGAGGTTGTGCGTGTGGCCCCATCCTGCGGATTGGGTCCGGTGCCCACCCCATGCAGCGCCCCTGGGAAATGATGTGTATACTCAGTGTACAGAGAGCGATTCTGGGCCTCAATTTCGAATCTCTAATTGAGAAAAACAATCAGTTTAAGGTGCCAATATAGAAGCTAAATTCCTGGGCGGCCTCCATCTGGGAACTTTGTGAAAAGTCACTGCTTTGATATGATTCTGGAGCCCGTCAGTGTCAATTTCGATTTTCTATAGTTCATTGAAAATGCAATCAATTAAAGATGTCAATGAAGCCCAATTGCGTCAATGCGTGGTGCGCGAAATAAGGGGCCCGGTGTGGGCCTTCCCTGGAATTTTTGTTGTAAACGTCAATGTTCTGACAGCGATTCCGGACCCCATATGAAGCGTCAACTTCGAGTTTCTAACTCAGGAAAAATATAGAAGTTTAAAGGAGACCAGGGTTTCACGTTCTAAACTTATGAGTGTTCGCGAGAATTACTTCGTGCGGATTGCCTTCTCCCTTAAAGTGCTGAAAAACCCTTTGAGCTTCCACCTCTCCCCTCGCCAACAAAAATCTGGTGACGAAAGGGAACAACTGGATACATAATTGCGGAGACAACCTTCCCACCATTTATTCCCGTCAAAACACAAGTTAAGTGTTACATGTATGCATCTTCGAGGGTGGGGATAATTTTCCCGGGTATAGGTTGTCATAACATTTGCTGGCCTTCTCCACACGTAAACAGTGATGTCGAAATCAGATACAGCTAAGGATATTTTGGTCCAAGAAACCTTATGGAGATATAATCGAACTATTATGTGTGTTATATGAAAATGACAACACTCTTCTCTTTTTTCGAATGTTAAATGACAACTTGGAACTATGTATATTAGCAACTAACCCGAATTGTTTCTGACCGCAGAAGGGCCATGGCGCTGTTACATGGTGTAAATACCAGGTACCCATAGTTAGGCCGTGGACTCAGCTGCCTATATGTATATCATGCACATTGTCTGTAGTATATCATGGACTCATAGGATGTCCATATGTACTTTGGGTTATATGGACACATCGGACAGTTATGCCACGTATCCACCTACACATATAGATATTTGACCAATGCCCTATATAAAGATAATGGGTGGTGGTCCCTATGAATATTCCATGCACCAATGCCACCATGCTGCAGGCTGGCCATGGACCGGGGTCATATATGTAGGTCATGGGACACAGGTCGATAAAGGTATGATATGACATTGTACCCAGGAATGAGCAGGTGTCTATACGTAGGACATTTATGGACCCAGCCCCGTATACATGGTATATCTACGCCATGGACAGAGAAAACTATGTTGACGATGCCTTTGTGGAAAGAAAAATAATTGTTTTCATCGACAAAATGCTACATGGTGCAGTTTAGTTTGTTAAAATTGCCATAATAGCAGTCATATGTCATATTTTCGATTTCGGGTATGTCCCTAGCAACCGTTATCACCCTGGTAGGTAAGAAATGTGGTAATTTTCCCGTCATATCCACACTGACAACAACTATTGTAATTGTTTTCACCATTAAAATGATACATGGCGTATTTTAGTTTGTTAAAACTGCCTTAATATTAGTCATATGTGATTCTATTCGATGTTGGGCAGTTGCCTAACAACAGTTGCTAAGGAAGGACCTGTCGCCATTGCCTCCATATCTGAAAATGATGAGTAGTGCACGGGGAACATATATGCCAAGTTTCATGATTGTATCACATTTTGTACAATTGTTACACCATGAGCCTGGACTATAATGAAAACCTCGTTATTACACCAACGCAGAGTCATTACATTAACACAAACAACGTTAGTGTAATGACGCGTTAGTGTAATGACGATTTCGCATTGATCATGTGATAAAAATTTTGAATATCGACAACCAAACCAATCAACTAGTTTATGAACACGCTTACCTCAGACGCTTTTATCAAAACTGTTTAATGTTCAGTCAATACATATAGTATTTTAGTGTTCCGCGTTAGTGTAATGACGGTGAATACATATACGGTACAAAATCCGGCGATTCAAATGTTAATTTCCCTGAGAATTTCACGAATACTCAGGAAACATATTTTTTTATTGTTAACATGGAAGTTTCCATTCACGTTGCGACATATGTGATATACAACTGACACCAAAGGGAAACGTGGCAACATATTTTAGGCTTGCGTTAGTGTAATGATTCTGGATCATGGGACAACGTTTTTGGGACAAATAAATAGCTTTTTGTTGGATGCTTCTTTGGTATCTCTGTATAATTTTGGTGGCATTAGATTCCTTGCACAATTCCACACCAGAAGGTGGATTTTGGTTTTGAATACACATTCACCAGTGCATAAGAAAAATCGGAGAAATTGGGCGTGTCTGCTCTGGGACATGCAATTTCATGGTATCTTGTCGGTTATCGTCATGCCTAAGACCCATACCGGAGTATGGTAGTCACTTAATTTTGGTATCTAATTAATGCCTGGATTCTCTGTTTTAAAATGATGGCCATTGTACTTGCTCGTGATGAGCAGTTCTTGTCTTGTGGTGAATTGTGCCCATTGGACAGTGTTTTGCTCAGTTACCGTAGAATCACCCTAATAAACACTGCCGAAACAATTGCATCGCCTTTACGGATCTTATTTGAGCTTTCACTAAAACAATCTAAATTCCCAACTGATTGGAAAATTGCTAACGTAACACCAATCTATAAAAAAGACGACCCCTCTGGTAGTAAAAATTATAGACCTATATCCCTACTACCTTGCCTGGCCAAAATATTTGAAAATTTAGTTTTAAACGATCTCAATACTTTCTTTTTTGATAACAAACACTTATACCACCACCAATCTGGTTTTCTACCAGGACGCAGTACCTCATACCAACGCATCGATTTATACCACAACCTGTGCCAGACTCTCGACAAAGGCTTATATACTTGTTCTGTATTTTGCGATATTTCAAAGGCATTTGAGAAAGTCTGGCACCGGGGGCTGGTGTATAAGTTGAGTCACTATGGAATTAGGGGACGACTTCTGGCCTGGCTGGAGGATTATTTACATAACAGAAAGCAAAGAGTCCTTGTAAATGATACATATTCTGACTTGAAACGTATCCCAGCTGGGGTGCCCCAAGGATAAATATTGGGCCCCTTCCTGTTTCTGGTCTATATAAACGACCTACCTGACGTCACCCAGTCCGATACGCGAATGTTCGCAGACGATACATGCTTGTCTGCCTCTCATTACGATATGGATATCCTAACAAGTGATCTAAATAACGACTTGAATAAAATTGACGAATGGGCTCAAAAATGGCTAGTGTCCTTCAATCCACTAAAAACTGTAGCGCTATCTTACTCCCTAGTATCCGGAAATTCCCATCTCAACTTGAAATTCCAGGGAAACGATGTCTCCTTTGTGGATTCGCACACGCATCTTGGTCTGGAACTCCAAAATAATCTCAAATGGAACAAATATCTGGATAACGTAGCGAAAAAGGTTTCTGCAAGATTATCCCAACTCAGAAAACTAAAATATAAGCTTGACCGAAAGACACTTGAATGTATTTATCTAACTTATATACTCCCCCTAATGGACTACGTCGATATTGTCTGGGACTGTGCGCCACAGCACCAGACTGAAAGACTCGAACGCCTTCGTAAAGATGCAGCAAGAATTGTCAGTGGTTTAACGCGTTCTGCCCCCATTAAAGATGTAATGCTTGAAGTTGGCTGGCCCACACTGCAAATAAGACGCGAATTTCACAAATTACAAACGCTTTACAAAATAATAAATGCTGACGCACCTAGTTATCTAACCATACTCCTACCACCGCGAGCCGGCGAGGTATCGGGTTATTCCTTCAAAAGACCTGGCGACTTCTACGCATATTATTGTGAAACAGAACATTTCAGAAAATCGTTCATGCCAAAAATGTGCCTAACTTGGAACAAACTCCCCGACATTGTAACCAAAGCTGAAAGCCTACATGAATTCAAGATATTCCTCAAAATTATATACTACATACCCAAACCCCCAAATTACTATTATACCGGTTCCCGAAAAAACAATATAATACATACCAAATTGAGAAACAAATGCAGCGACTTAAATCATGACAAATTTGAAAACCACATAGCTCTTAGCCCATTCTGTGATTGTGGAAACGAAATCGAAGACGCCCACCATTACTTTTTCTTATGTCCCCTATACCAGACACAACGCGCACGGTTCTTTAATAGGCTTAGAACTAAGGGTATCACTGTATACAATACCACCGGCTTCCTTAAAGGTTTAACAAACATTAGTAATAACAAAAACAAATTAATATTTGCAGAAGTTCAAAAATATATCGTCGCTACAAACCGCTTTACCAATTAACACATTCACCACCCCTGGGTCATCGTCACGCATGAACGCCATCTTCTTATATATAGTACCCCATACAGAGCTAAAAGATAACATTAAAACTGACAAACACATCTTCTCTATGTCAACAACCAGTAATCAAACTAAATGAACTCACATATTCGAACCCGGATCTGGTAACACACAAAAAAAAAAAAAAAAAATTAAACATATATATACCATATAACGTGTGTAATTATATGGGGAGAGGGGCTATCTAAGTTGTATAACTTGTGCCCCAATCCCATTTGTACATAAATGATACAATAAAATATGTTTAAACTACATTCCGTCGACTACATTGCCAGAACAGTGTGGGGGGGGGGGGTCACTAAAACACACCAACGAACGAACGGGGGGCGCGGCCACACGTACGTACTGCTATTGACCCCTAACTTGCCATAATTGCCATAGTGTGCCTGCAATAACATGGCACGCAGACCGGCCCCCATGTCGCGCTCATACCGCTAAGAACTGCGCACAGATATGTTGCGGAACTATTGTCGACTACATTCGTGAAGAAACAATTTAAGCGAATCGCTCCAAAGCCAGGCAATTAACCCCTCGAAATGCCGCCATCGCCGAATATGTTTGCTATAAGAATGATTAAGCAAACATTCCGAACTCCCGTATAGGCGTCCAGGGGTGATTTGTGTGGCCAGAACTGTGCGTGGACTCACGAAAAACCCACCACGCACATAAGTGCCGCTATTAACCCCTAATTTGCCATAATTGCAATATTGTGCCTGCAATAACATGACTTGCAGACCGGACCACCATGTCGCCCTAGTAACGGTAACAAATCCGTCCCCAATCTGTGGGTTTTCACGAGACCATCCGCACTGTTATGGCCACCAAAATCACCCCCTAGACACCACATGGGCGGTCCGGGTGGTATTTAGCCACACCCGTCAATTCCTTATATATAGAAGATTATTTTACTGTATAATAACCTTTGTAGGGACGTGGCGACAAGGGGTTGTGTGTATATACTTTTTAATTAGTGCATGTGGACACTGTATGATCTGCAGCTTGAACATTTCATGTGCATGTTTCCACGGCACATGACATGTGAGGTGATCCTTCAAATTATATTTTATAGTTATATTATATACTGTCTCCTTGTTGAAGCGGACGTCATGTGGCGTCAACGGGATGCGTATGCATGGAACAAATTGACGTACACTTTTCGCATCTAATGAACTACAACAGATAAGAATTGCGAATATAGTGTTACGTCACTGTAATTTATGTTCTTTCTATCAGTTGTCGTATCCGTACTTAAGATTACGGCTTCAAGAAGCCAAGAATGCATGGGCTCGCGAGCCTTGTGTGCAATCATCGATCCTACCACTGACTATGCGTCTATGGCCTAATAACAACACAATTAAGTACAAATTAATCACAGCAAACATACTCATATCACCTTACTGCGTGTGACAAGAAGTTTAAACACCAGTATTGTACCACATGCTAACGGACTCGTATAGTCATTAATAATTATTCTGCGATAAAGGTTTTTGGACCGTCCGAAAAAAATACTACAATTACAATTAGATATTCATAATTATACTTCCATATTTTAATATGGAAGTATATCTGTTTCTTCATTTTTCTCCACTATTATTATTATTTCTCGCCCCTATTTCGTTACGCTTATTCTCAAGAACCGCTGAATGTAGACCGTTGAAATTTTCGGTGTGTGCAAAACTCCTACGGGAGACGGCAGATAAGCTATTGAGAATGTTATCCGTGCTTGTGTTATGGATATAAGGCCCTTAAAGTGGCATCTCATATTTATCGACAATCGTAGAGTATCTCTGCACGCATTGAGGTAGCCGAACGGGACAAATAATGCGACGTACAGTAACTTGTACTTAGTTTATTTTTACAAAATGGCCGTTGTCCGATTAATGATCGCTGCGTGAGGGAGGGGTGTTCAATGTCGTAAAAATTTAATTCTCTCCGATCGCGACCAAACTTGCATGGCATGGTCTACGTGTCAACTCGATAACGATGCCGTTTTTGTAAATCCGTGCATAATTGACGGAGTTACATGCCCCTGCATGAATGTTCAAAAAAAAATTGCTTTCCCTAATGGAGGAAAGTGGCTTATGGAGGAGCTGGAGTGGGAGAGGATGAGACCAGGCCGGGTGGCGAGACAAGACACACCGGTGGCGGATGCAAACGTAAGATTTAGCACCAAAACAAAAGTCCAGCGGTATAATATTTTATTGCATCTTCCCAATGGTGATTAACGAGATTCCCCACCAAATCCAAACGGGCTAATCGAGGAGCAAGGTAATGCGTGGGGCAGGTACGTCGATATACTGTAAGTAACCTCCCAAAGTTTGACCGCTCTACTAGAAAAACAACCTGCCCAACAGAGGGCTCGCGCGCGGGTGGGTTTAAGAAACTTCGAGATACAGTGATTCCGATGAACCAATATCTGAGTTCCAGTTATGAATAATGGCCTACTGCTAGTGTGCTGTATTAGGTCCTCACCATATAGTACACGACGTGCACTTTTACGTCCCTAATAGTTACGGACATCACAGCAGCGAAGAGGTTAATACAGCCTACCATGCATACACTGAACACAGCCTATCGTACAATGGTCACGTCAGAGCATACATTGAACACATCATACCATACATTGAACACAGCCTACTTCTTTTTTTTTTTTGACAAATGCATCTGATGGTTAGTGTCCACGCGCAACATTAGTGCCATTTTCTATGTTTTTTTAGAGTGAACGGTTTACTCGTGGCAACGCTTATATTATTATAATGTAAGTACGTAGATATGTAGGCCCAAGTGGTGTATCACCTATTGTGCCATCACGACTCGGTACGTGATCATGGTGAATTGGCACAGTAGAAACTATTCGCCCTTGGTCACATTTAGGTGTTCAAAATTAGGAATGTATCTTACTTACTGAACCCCAACATAGCGAAATTGACAAACTATGTGGTATTTCCTTCACTATTAAAACCGATAGTTTCATGATACAACCAAGAGACTATATATATGTGCATTTCATTGCCCAATTTCAAACCGTAAGGACGCCATTTAATTCCGCTACAGACCTCAACCTCCTGGTGATAGGAATCACGGAACTAAATGGTTTCCCATAGGCGACAGTGTTAACGTTTCGGCCAAATTCACTGAATTGAAGCCTGCATGCCATACCAGTGATGTTTACCCATCTAGATTTACACCAGTTGATCACGAAAATGCAAGAAAAATCATAGGTCATGTGTTTACTTTTTAAAATAAATCCCCAAGTCTATGACAGGGCTATCTCACAGCCAAATTTGATCTGGAAAAACTCAGAACTACATCAGCTAGTTAAATAAATTTCCCGCTCACAAAAATCCATTCCCCCATTCATTCACCAGTTTAAATTATTTAGATATTATGTACAAATCAAATAAACGCGATGTCATCCTTTAATAACGTGTCGCATGTATCAGGTGAAGGTCATTCTTCAGTTACCTTCACCTTTAGTATTCCACGGTGTACTCGCTCCCCGACTCTAGAACACATTTAGCTCCCTGATTCCTATATATATGTATATGTGTGAAACAGCGTTTCTTATAGTATTTTATCAAAATATAGACCTTACTGAAATCAAAAATGGATTATATCGAGCAGTAGTGGTTTATTTTTCCAATATGAGGCATCCTGAAAATTAGTGTCAATCCTCAAAATAAAGCCAAAATATTTAGATTATTTTTTCAATTTTACTAGCTGATGCATCTCGTACAACTGAAGTATGCCATTATATACCATAATATTACTAAATTGAAGAGGGAATGTTAATATACATTTTAAGAGGGATATCTTGTCCAATTTTAAACACTTTTCATGCAGAATTTGGCAATTTATGATAAACATTTACCAAAATTAACAGAAAATAAAAAATACTTTAATAGCAATATAAAGCAACCATAAGTCAATTTAAATATCTAAACATAATGATACAACATCAGACACAGCCTCAGGCATGAAATTTTACCAGATGGCATGGCATACTGTCTGTTTAACAAACCTGCCATGACAATTTTGCACGACGACAGTAACTCTAGTGGCGATGCCATCACCCCCCCCCCCCCCGAATTGGGGTGGGGCTACGGTCCCCGATAAGACTACTGGGTGTCGGAAAAGCTTAATTGGGTCAACTGTCACCTTTTCCCAATGGGGGGGGGGGGGCTAACACTACTCAAAATTATTGGGAGGGAGGCTTTAGACTCCCTGACCCCCTAATGGTACCTGATGTCCTTGCAAAATTCCCAGATTTATCACTTTCTTTACTATCTACAGGCGAGTCCATGGGTTTCTTCTTTAAATATGTCCAAAATGTGGTCATTATCATTTGAAAATAAGAAAATATGGAATTAACAACTTATCATGGCGAGACGTGAAATTTCGTAAAATTCCAATTTTTCTTATAGGAATCACTGAACTAAATGGTTTCCCATAGGCCAAATTCGCTGAATTGAAGCGTGCAGGGCATACCAGTGATGTTTACCCAGCTAGATTGACACCAGTTGATCACGAAAATGCAAGAAAAATCATAGGTCATGTGTTTACTTTTTAAAATAAATCCCCAAGTCTACGACAGGGCTATCTCAGAGCCAAATTTGATCTGGAAAAACCCAGAACTACAGCAGCTAGTTAAATAAATTTCCCGCTCACAAAAATCCATTCCCCCATTCATTCACCAGTTTAAATATTTAGATATTATGTACAAATCAAATAAACGCGATGTCATCCTTTAACAAGAAAACTAAGATGCATGCATCAGGTCGCCCGTAAACTATTTATCATAGAATTCTTGTAGCTATCGATTATACATTTTGGAATATCTGCCTGTATGTATATGTGTATGAATGCATGTATGTATGTGTGGTATAGACTCGAACACTGCTCGACCGATCCGACTCGGATTTGATATTTAATGTGTCAACCTGACCCCACTCATACTAGGCATATGTTTCTGGACCTTGACTGATCTGACTAAAATTTGTGTGTAGGACTACTTCGATCCCGGGAGCAATATGGACGGGTTCAATTTCACGTGCGACCATGTCATCGAACGTGCTGATATAGGCATGTTTCTGGACCAATTGAAAAATAGTTTGTCCAGATGCTGTATATACCGGGTACTGTCCAGATGAAGGCGATCACAAAGAAATCCCTAAATAGCCCGAACGAAGTCGAGTACATCAGCTAGTATTATATATTTCTAGATTTAGTTACAAACTAATGTTTGACAAATGTATCTATATCAATATTACCATAGGGGTCATTAAAAATTAGATACGACGAAACAAAATTTTGAAGGGTGCATGTGATAGTGAGGAATAATAGTATCATAGGTAAATTTAATTTATGGACGCTTGTTAATTTTCATTGGACTACATGTATCAGGTAAATTTTTATATTTCAAATGATGACAGGAATGTGGAAAGTTGAACTGCCCAAGTAATACTGGCTATCCGCATGAAGAGATATACATGTATATAAAAACCAAAATAGAAGATGGCTGCTGGCGACCATGTTTTCCAAAGAAATTCAAATCATTCGATAGCTCCCATCTAGTGGTCACCCCGAAGATCAATATGAAGTTTGGTGACTATCAGATGAGGGATGTGGTCTGTAGAGGTGCTAAAGAATTAAGTCATACAAAGAGTAAGATACAACATTGCTGTCTGTGGTCATGTTTTTAACGAAATTCGAAAAAAATAGATTACTCTCATCCTGGTTATCCAGAAGATCATTGTGGAATCTGGTGACGATCGGACAAGGGATTTATTTTATTATTTAGCCATCAAAATAGTAAAACTCAAGATCACCGCTGGCAGTGATATTTTCACAAGGAAATTTTGAGAGAAAAAATATGGCTCCCATCTAGTGGTGACCCAAAATATCCACATGAGAAACAGTTCTCCAATAAATGCTGGCTGCAGGGTGCGCCAATTGATTCAAATTTGAAATTTAGCAGGGTGTACTGCTGGTGGCCATGTTTTCCCCGCAAATTTGATAGACTAATGAACAAAACCACTGAATCCGTTGAATCAATATTCATATACACATATATATATGCATTGTTATCCACACTACTGGTATATAAAGGTACTGAAAATAACTATATTATACTAGTATACACAAAATAAACCATATATTATGGCTATGGGTTCTAATATCCGAACATGACAGCTGAGAACTTGGTGTGAATTGAAGAGTAGTGGGGTCTCAAGAATATCTACCCCTCCACGTTAGAAACATGCCATTAAATAGCATAAGTATAATCTAGCTCGAAGACTGAAGTGATCCAGCAAACCGCTCGTAATTCAACCAGGTCATCACACCCCATGTGTGGTCGATCACATGATGATCTAGGTGGAATCGGGCTTCTCACAGTACCGCCGGTACCGCCGGTACCGGTACTGGCAAGACATTTTATAGTTCTAGGTATATCTGGAGGTAATACAGTGCTGAAAATCACAAGCCACGAACTCTATTATTAACTTGAACTAATGATAATTTGATATCAGAATAAATAAACTATTTCGGGATATTAGATACCATTTTGGAATATACTAACAAACTTTCCCGTAGAGTTTAGTGATGCGCAAATCACAACATAGACAATTCAATCAACCAAAATGGAACTATTCGTTTCACACGTTTTGTGGTCTTAACTTATTGTTCTTCTGTGTGTGATAAACTGATAGAAAGTAACGCGACACACGTCGGCCATTTTAAATCTAAACAATAATGAGTCAAGTTAGGCAACAATTTCTCTCCACGAGTTCCTATATATACCAAATATGAACTATCATATATTCGTTCCCGATTTTATTATATAACTGGAGGTTCCATGAGTCCCATTTAAATTCAAAATGGTCTACCTTATATATGCAAACTGATACGACATGTGAACGGGTACGTGTGTGTGTGATTAATCAAAAAGTGTGGGCCATACTTGTGGGTGTGGTCGTTGGTGAATAAATGATAAGAAATTGTAACTGGGTTTAGTGTATAATTGCCACAACTGGGCAAAAATAAAGGCAAAAACTTAAGTTGCAATCACAAGTTCCCAACACATAATAATCTTTGAAGATTAAAACAATATCACAAGGCCGTGCTTTCAAAGAATTGGAATTCAACCATTGAAGAGTTATAATAGACACATAAAAACCAGGAACCACCCTTCCGTGACCGACCTCTCGCGCCATGAATACAATCACGATCGATGTGCATCGCGTGTAGTTTAAAGAGCGAAACTTGATACTACTGTATTTTGCCAAACAGCCTGCTGATCTACGAACGTGCATATATGCAACCACAGTACCGAGTACCGGCGGATCTGCACACCAGTACCGTTACCGCAAAAAAACTCCCGAGTACGCGGTACCGGTACTGCGTACCGTTGAGAAGCCTGGGTGGAATTGTTGTCTAAAAAACAGCACTACATGTAAATATAAAATAAAACAGTGCTACATCTTATTACAGATTATTTCCACATACAGTGACTACAGGCAGTCTAACAAAATAAAGTTTCAGTGACACTCTATCCGAAGAGGGGGATAATTTCATCTGTTACAGTCAATGGAGCGATTATGAATCTGGAAAGCTGAATTTCTAAGTAATACTAGATATCGACATGACGCGTATAGTGTGTTTCAGAACGAAAAAGTTGAATAAAATCAACAAATTTGTAAATTTAAAAACAATTCAAACGTTATTGTATTCCATGTCCCAGCCCGGACATATACACCAAATTTCAACGGACCAAACGCCATATAACATCCCGTATACACCTTTTGTTCCGATTCGGCCTCGGTGTACATTTTATAGTGTGTCCCCAGTTGGCACACGTCGATTGGGGCGAATTAGCCCTGGGGCGAGTAGGCCGATTCCGGCACCTTCTATCATTTGCAGCAGGTATCCGTTTACGGTGGTTTACGCGTAATTTAATTTAGAAAGTTCCCCAATTAGTATCGTAAATAGAGCGACTGTATTTGACAGAGACTGCCTCTGTTATTGAGTATCATGTTGTTATAATTAAAAAACGACAAATGCACACGCCGTTCAAACGTAGTAGTCTATTTTCCCCATGTTAAACTACATCCGCAAATACCAAATAACGCTAACCTACTGCAAATGTTTTACACGACAACTGTTAAAATATTTGGGCTGAATTCATCTGATGTGGTATGATTCCTCAAAATAAACAACAAACCATCGTTACTTGGAAATGTAGTTTGGGCTAACATTTACACAAATCCTCCACCTCCTCTATCCTGACACACACGTCAGATGAGAAACAGCCATCATAGAACCGCCCAAATTGGGCGAAATAACGTGTCGCATGTATCAGGTGAAGGTCATTCTTCAGTTACGTTCACCTTTAGTATTCCATGGTGTACTCGCTCCCCGACTCTAGAACACATTTAGCTCCCTGATTCCTGATAGCTCTGCTGTCTTAATAAATACCTCAGCAGAAAGACTGTTGTGAGCTGGAGGTATTATAAACAGCAAATTAGGAGTGAGCATATTGTTCTTCTCAACTGATTGCTGTACTATGATAAACGAAAGCGATAGTTCGTATATGGATAAGTAATTGTCAGTGAATGGGCGAATGAGAGACAGAGCGAGCAACCGAGGGAGGGAGAGAGAGGGAGATAAAGAGATAAAGCGAGAGAGCGAGAAGATTGTAATATATAAGATGTGAAAATAGTGGAAAAAACTAGTTCTTATTGTAGTTGTTCATTATGCGAAAGATTTCCAGTGTTCTCTATATTTAACAGCATGAACACTGTACTTCTAATAACAAGCGTGTAATAAAGACATACACATGTACAAGGCAGAACAAGAGCTGGAATGGCGTTCGGTGCATCATCCCGTGTGACATTGGGCATACCTGTAACCTATGACTGCGATATTCCGGCAGACGGACCCAAAATAAGTATTTCAGATAAACAATAAATACCTCTAGAACGGAAAACCCGAACAAAACGACTGAACACTCAATTGAATGGCACCACAGTACTTATATACTGAAGACCCATACCAAATTCCTTTGAGATCCGACAGCCGGTGGTGGAGATATCTGAGGCGTAAATACCTTGTCTGCTCGGACAGACAAAAAAAACAGACATTTCCAGATAAACAGAGATGATTTTTTTTTTCGGAAAACCCGAACAAAAATATTGAAAACTTTATTCTATTGAATGTCCTCATAGTAGTGAAAATCCATACCAAATTTCATGCATGGAAATACGAGCACTATATACTGATCAAATTATGACCTGAACAGACATAGTAGTGAACATCAAATGTCATGAAAATCCTAGCACCACTGTTCAAGTTATGACCCTTAAAGACATTGGATGGACACACTGGTGGTATACTACGTCTGGAGTGAATACTTGTGTGAACACTTATATACATGTGAGCTTCAGACAATTATGTGTGGTTGAGTCCATGTAGTAGTGGGATGCAGGCCAAATTTAGTGGGTTGCAAGATATTAATAGTCAATAAATCAACAAATAATGAGATCTTTGTTGAAATATCGATATATAGGTTGAAAACACACCCGTTGGATGCAGAAAATGCAATGATTTGACTGGATGATGCCGTCCGTTTGAAATGGACAAAGTCCATTTGTTCTTGTGGGGTTACTGACGGAAATCCAAATGTAGCTCACAAATAGAATTTATACGCATTTCAAAGTGATGATTTGTGAGCTGCAACTCACATCGATCAAGTGCAAAATTACCTCACAAATCCATTTTTTACTCCAGATTTCCCCAAATTAACCTTACAGGTGCATTCTCGGGCGAACGGAATCACATACACATAGACGGACGGACGCACCCACGGAAAGGTGCAAACAATATTTATTTTTTTAAGGGGGGGGGGGGGTATAATGATGTGTAACATAAAAGGGAGGCAGAGAAAATGGCATTACATCCACATAAAACAGGCTTTGGAAGAATGACAAACATCCATATGTATACAGGTAATAGGTCGTTATTCAAACTTTGCGTTATTATTGTTATGCCTCAAGATATGCAAGAATCCGGAAAACTTAAAATCCGCGTGGTGTTTCATTACATTTTTTTCATATCGGTAGCTGCCAAGGTTATCATTTCCTTTGGTGCATTGCGCTCTTCCCGAAATTTACTCATGCGCCAACATAAATTACACGAGAATGACGCAACTAACTTCAGGCAATTTCGGTACTAATAATTGTTCCCACTTCGGGCGTGTGAATCTCGCTCAGACCTTTCGTGTGGTTTTTGGTGTGTTTTGATCGGAAACGAAGATAACGGAATCAGGACGCGAGTGACGCCAGTAATCCTACACAATTTCTTCGGATCTAACTGATCTGTGTTTTCTTTATTTCAAAAAGTAAGGATCATCGCGCCTTTGGGCATATATGTACTGTTGTATATATATTATAGGAAACATTCGTTCGCGCTTAAGCTGACAATGTGGTTTGTACACTGCAATGGGAAATTAATATATATATGCATGAACGACGAGGTAACAAAATTATCATGTTATGGACCTATACTGAATGAAATTTCAAGACATAATTTAACCTTCACAAGAACAATAGTTTCAAATAAACAAAATACATGCAGGGGCACATCAATGGGTCGACACACGTTGTGTTAAACATGCACGTACATTATCACGAAATAGTCTGGTCGATAACAGGTTGAACCTATAATAAATTTGGACTAAGTTGGTTTTTATTCAATTTTGAAGAAAAATATATGCTCTATATATATAACATATCCAAAATCCGCTTTGGGCAATTTTTTTTACAGCGATTTTAAAAATTACCATTTTCCGGCCTTGGGAAGTAATGTTTGTTTCAATATCCCTCATCGGCGACACCAGAACGCATTACTCCTCGACCTGATATATACCCGTTTGTGTGAAATTTGAGTACAGGGGCGAATAGAGTTACAAGGACAGAAAATAATGCAATCACGACCATGCACGAAATGGCTGTCAAAATGGCCGCAACTCCAAAACGGTAGCAACATATTGAATAACCATCGAGAAGTGAAAATACGGATTGTTAATTTACAAGTATGTTATTTAACATCTTTAAATGTACACATAAAAGTGATCACTAACCATGTGAATGATTTATCGATCACTGCAACACAAGTTAAACCCATTGATTTACGTCTTTAGAGTTCGGGTTTTCTGCTGAGAACGCATCCAACAGTATAGGGCAAAAAACAAATTCGGGCATGCAACGTTATGCTGTTATTGCACACCCAATGGCTTATTTGTGCGAAATACAGCAAAATACACAAGAATTGAAACGTTCAATAAAAAAATGCGTATTGTTCTAAAACCTATTACATCAACGACCTCACTGGCGACGTCAACTTTAACAGAAAATGTTTTCGCTAAATTATGGGGTATACTACATTAAGCACACGTTTGTTCGATTAGATACAACAATATCGACCTAAATGTTAGTATGTTACAAGATGCAACTTTCAGAGTGTGCAATAAACATAGAACAACACAGTTGTGTGAACGTGTTAACGTTATTGCACTCGTTTGTCGTGCCGCGAGGTAAAACTCGAACCTCCGGTTCTCGTTTTACCATCGCGTCACAACAAACTCATGCAATAACGTTAACCAGTTCACACACTTGTGTCGTTCTATCTATTTATTCCACACCAATTGACGTGAGGTGCATGTATTCAACGGAATCCCAGCCATTGAATACATTGTATTGTAATACGACCCTGCCTAACTATGCTTAAAAGCCATGTTCTGATTGGCCAGTGGCCCGAGTTACCATGGCTATCTCGTTCCAGTTTTGTGGTACAATTCTACTTTTTCCGATTGTACCACGAAAAAAATCGGTTTATTCAGATCGCCGCACGCGACTTTTCCCGTCTTTTCTAACTCCGCGCAAACGGGGCATCAACGGAGTACACCCGCACCGTAACCCTTTGAATTTTGCTACATCTTGACAATCTTGCGAATTTTCTAGCGATTTGTCGCTTGAAACCAGTTTGGTTGCCAATGAATATGGTCCAAATGGTGTTATGGTATATTGATATATGTTACGACCAAAGAAAGTTACTTAATAAGTATATTAAATAAATTTAATTTAAATGACAAAATAAATCCATGGGGCCGGGCTCTGCATTCGACAATGATTCGTCGATTCGAATCTCGATCATATTCGATATTTCGGAATCAAGTTGAAAATGAAAGCGTTTGTTCACCAGTACAGAAGGGGGATAAGATTAGTTTAGTAAACTAGATCATTTAGATCGCTTTGTGTAAGGAAAATGGTCCATAGTCGATGATCATATTCATGTTGTCCCAACAACGTTCAAGACAGAAATGACCGCAATCGTATTTCCTGTACAATTTAAATGAAAGGCACGGGCGCCGCTGAAAACACATCGTTTTTTAGCCAATCACAACGATTATTTTCTAGAAGAGGTGCCTCGAAAAGTCAACGGGGGAATTTCATAACAAGACAAGATTACCGGAGTACTCAATGCAAAGAAATCGAGTACGCCCAATACGAATTACACCACGAAATGTTTTCTCACCTGAGACCGAAAAAGCGCAGTATTTCGTTGACTATTCAGTCGAATTGTGACCATAAACTTTCAGTCGTATTACAAAAGAAATAAATACACGGTGTATCGGTGTGTATGGTCAAGTTGTACCACAAAAAACTGATTGTAGGACTCCGCTACGCGTCGTCCTACAATCAGTTTTTTGTGGTACAACTTGACCATACACACCTCTACACCGTGTATTTATTTCTTAAGTGTATACCTCTAGTGGAATACAAGCCGGAACTATTCTTGTTGACGTTGTCGCCAAGAAATATGACGTACATTACGTCGATTATCCGCTTCCGGTGATCCCCCCATAATTACTGGCTATTTGTCACAATAAAGGTGGCTATAGTAACAATGGATATGACATTCATGAATTGAACTTATCTGACTGAACGGTGTGGAATAAATACAGAACACAACTTGCATCATAATGTCGTTCTATCTATGTATTTGTCGACTATATCGATGCATTTCCATTTATTTCATTTAGCAGTGTGGAATTTGACAAACCAAGCTGACCTAGCATACTCTCATCGCGCACTGACCTGGAAAAAGTAATATACAGGTATGTGGTAGCCACAATACTTATTAGTCAGTATTTGAAAAAATACAATTTTCATTAAAATATAGCTGTTAACATTGGTTAAAATGTCATTTTCTCTAAAATTCCCAGTGGTATGAGCAATATATGTAGGGTTTTATGCAGTTTAGGACAAAATAGTTAAATGGGGGGGGGGGGGGGGGTAAAGAAATTTGGAGTAAAATATTATTTTGTTTGCAGGTGATGGATCTCCGAAAATGCCAGGTGGGAAAAAACGGCATACCTTCCTGCATATTTTTTACTGGCCCCTGCTCATGTGGTAAAGATCGCAACCGTCCTCAGATCGCTTTTAACATTCCGAAATTGTGCGACCATTTGTTTTCGTTATCTTACCGTATTTGGTGACTGAAGATATACATCTATTTACATTTAATGTAGTTTTAGTCTGGTTGATAAACTAAAACTTTAGGGTTAACCTATACCATTTTTGGGTTAAGTTGGTTTTTATTCCATTTTGAAGATGATTATATCCTCTATAACATATAAAAAATCCGCTTTGAGTATTTTTTTTTAATCCAAGATGGATAAGATAAGATAAGTTTATTGACAATTACACCTACGCTGGAACCGGTGTCACAACACAAATAACAATAAATATATAAATGATACAATAACTATACACAATTATAATCAGAATTAAAAAGTTATCATGTTTGTTGTTGAAGATCTGGCGTTTCACACCTTTTGTGGAAAAAGAGACGGATCGTGCTACAGATGATATTGCACGTTTCTGTTTAATCATTTCGCAGTATGAAATGATTGTTTGTGTATCAGTCATATTAGTAAACTTGTGATTTACTTTATGCATTTCGTCAAAGAAACGGAGACGAATGCTTTTTATGTAAATGGCACATAATTACACGTAATTTTCGATGGCTCCGATTCCTATCATGGGGAATTGATCGGCTCCGATTCTATCTCACAAAAGTCAATGACATGAATTGCATATGTTACTAACATTAGAGTTCAGATACAACAGCAACATCCAATCAACCAATCTGAGCATATAAATCCATCGATACCTGTATATAATCTGAAAGTATACAATGTATAATTATATTGAAAGTTCACATAATGTCATGAGTGTCAGCAAAATGACTTTACATTGGATCAGGCGGATTAATACGATTTCGTTAATCCGCAAATGACAACACCAGACAATGCAAAATGATTGCTTTGTTAATTAAAGTTAAATTCTTGTCCAACTTCGTTGCACTAACGAATATAGACACAAAAACAAAAAGGCAAATTGTGGGACTATATTTTCCGTCGGCAGCTCGAGCGCGCAATACTGTCGTATACGGTTGTGAAGCGTCTTAGCCAACAATGTAAATGTGTACATTTTAAAGCTTCTGTGAAGGATTTGATTTGTTAAAAAGGCATAAAGCTCTAGTATGTTCATGTTATATAAAAGTTCTTCAACTCGTTGTGTTGGGAAGTAATGTTTTATGAAACTCGTTTGATAAATTTGATTCACAACTCGTCTGCGACTTATTGAGACAAGTACACGCCTTTGCTGGACGTATATGTGTCGATATTATGTATTATATAGCGTTGTAATTATTATAAAGAGAGGGTTCAATATATCTTATGTTGGCATAATATGACATGGTGCGAAGAGGCAGGAAGTCGTGGTGGTTTCATAAAAAACACACATGGGTTCTAGTAAAGTGTCGAAGAAAATAGTTGAGGAATGCCTTCCAACTTCTGTCATAATTTATCATAACTCCATCTGTTGCGAACTAACCATCTACTCTGGCTGAAGGGAACATTTCCAAAAATGGAGAATATGTATACACACGCAGGCTCTTAGAATTAGATTGAAAGGTTCAGATCTTCCGTTGAAAAGTTTTGATGGGTATATTTTGCTAAAAAATTAACGTTTTCTATCTTAAGTGTTTGTTTCACTCTCATAATCGCAATGATATAAAATTTTAGATATTAATTATTATTACGACAACTAAGTTACTGTGGCAGTGCCATCTATGAGGTTGGCGAAATCCAATCTTATGCTTATGTGTATACCCTTTTGACAAAAGTTGCGTACCCTTCAATTTGCTGGTGATATATAGTTACTCATTCGGATCCACGTAGTGGCAATCCGACTATATTTGATTGACACAGCTATACATGGAGCGCGAACGTTGATTGTGGTTGGAATTTGAATGGTAAATGTTGGGTTTCAGTAGCTGTACTTAAGCTCGCCAAATGTAACTGGCATGGACAGTATGGAACCAAAGCATATAACGCTTTGGTCAAGGTCTCCTCTGTATACCGAAATGTCCCTTTGTCAGTAGCACAAATCCTGCGAAAACACAGAATCTCCCAGTGTATGTGGGCTAGACTCCGATGACAATGGTGGAGTCAATGACAATGAACGACTAACATCTTCCTGTGTAGTTGTGATATTATAGCTCAATAGATTAGATTAGATTTTATTTGTACAATGGCAATAAATATAATTTTACAAATGACTTATAATAACAGTTATTGCACGGGAGCAGCATGGCCATAGTTGGTTGTCTTCCTGCTGCCCTATAGTATAACACTTACTAATACAAAAGATGACTCAATATGATCTGCAGTGTGGCTTCAAACAATATAGTCAGTTGACACCAACTACTAATAAAACAATAATTGAATATTTAGTCACATCATGAAACATCGTTGATAATGTTTTCGTTAGACTCAACAGGCTGCATATTATCGATGACATTACAAAACCATTCTACACATACATGCATTTGTCTACCACTGTATCTTGAGGCATAACTAAGTCGTCTATTGCATCGATTATATTACTGATAGTTACAGTGAGTTAAACGCGAGTATTTATCTTCATATATTATATCCCACTGACTTTCTCGCATTCTGATTGGCTGCACACTGCTATACTATTTTACGATAGTACCCAGTAGGATCCCAAAATGCCTACTATTCTTTTTCTATTTATAGTTACAAACTCATTTCGCGCAATCGGGTTGCCGCCTGAAGATACGGCCAATCTGATACTGTACGATACTTGTTGCAATATCGGTATATCATTAGATGTATTGGTGAATTGCATGTAATGATCTTACAAATGTCCGATCATAGCTATCAAATGTATTTAATAGTTTGTCCGTTTATAGTTGACAAGCGACCAGTGCAAATTGTGTAATGCAAGTGAACGTTATTTATAACTTCCTTTCCGTTTTCTAAAAATTCGCCAAAATGTCTTTGCTAATGACGTATTTACAGAAATAAATGCACGAATCATGACGAGATGCTGATATAGGTGTAACTAATAACAATAGTTATGTTCCCCTGCCAACGTCAAAAGAATGCCGTAAATTGTCAAATCTGAGACCGATTTCCCAAATTCACGGTAAATAAAAATGTGACAAAATCAGACACAGAAATTGTGAGAGAATTAACACCAGTGTTCGATATAATATAATAAATAATGAATGTCTTGTCGTCGACTATGCCAAAATAGTGGTCATCGAGGAGGAAACGTCCACTCGCCTACTGCTCGTGGACTGTTTTTCCTCTCGGACCACTATTTTGGCATAGTCAACACCAAGCCATTCATTATCTATATAATATAGTTGCACATGATCAACATTAATTGATATTACTATCAACATTCGAGTAAAATAAGAAATTATCCAGAGGGTTCAGTGTTACATTTTTATCGCAACTGTCGCCAGCGAGAATCATCTGATCACATCAAAATGTTCCAAGCTATACGTCTGAGTTCCATACTTTGTATTATTGAGTAATTTAAATTTGCGCATATAATCATATACTTAAAAATGGCACCATTTATCCAAAAATACCATACGGTTCTTGTTCGCAACTGTAGTCAGCAAGAATCAAATTACCACATGCAAAATTTCAAACATACGTCTGGGGATCTTACTTAGTAAATTTCAAATCGCACCGCTCACCATAAGCCAGACGTCACCATATTTATAAAGTTATGTAAATCAAAAACGTTCTCTAAATTATGTTGACCTCGATTTAGGCCGACCCTCCAAAATTCAAGAATGGAAAAAAATCAACCCTGAAAACACACCTACTGGGCATACATAATCCGTTTTCATGTCGCTTTTAAAGTGCAAACAAAAATGCAAAATGACACGATGTATCCGACTATAGTTGGACATCTGAGAGACATGACACGACCTGGTCGAAGGTAATTTTCTGAGCGACAACATGATCTGCATACTGGCTTCGTCAGACCATAATTTCTTACCAAATCATGTTTTTAATTCGGAGATACCTTGGTTTATGGGTAAAACAATTCAACTCAGAACATTAGAGATATTCCATCTCAGGCATCAACGAAGACTAATTAGATATTTCCTATTACTTTTTTTTAGGAAGTGAAAGATAAACAATAATATTTAAAGGCCTCACGGTTACCCTACGATGTGCAACTTTTATCAGAATCGAAATGGGCATGCACAGACCGTTCTTATATATCATAGACTGATTAGCCGTTGGTGTTTGGATGGACAAATTGATCCACCTGTCTTCTCGTTATAGCGGTGAACCACTTTGATAAGATGCTCAGAATGTGCGATTTATTGCCACGATCAGTCATTCCTGGACAAATAATGTTGAAAGTTTTCAAATTAGAATTGAGCCTGTGATAACGTTATCATGTGAAGCAGATACCACGGTAAATCTATCTGATAAATTATCGATGCCGTGATTAACATCGTGTTGCTTCGTGATAAATCACGACAAAATAAGATGTATTAGGCTAAAACATTGTATACGCGCATGGCTATCCTGGTGAAAGCTAGCAATGTACGCACACAATGTTTAAAGACCCACTAAATTTTCGAACCCCCAGATCACATTATATAAAATATATTCCCTAATTGTATACCAATTGAAAGAGGAAGCTCCAAAACATTGTATTATCAACTTATCCGGTGTAATAAACTGTGAACATGTTGTTTTTGTTTTCTGTGCTTAAGTTTCATCTGGACTGTACTATAAAGTCTATTATTTGCAATGGAAGGGGAATATAATTCTATATCTTAGTTTGAATTCTGTTGTATTCTGGGAGCGAAATATTTCTATGATTTCAGCTATTATCTATTACTCTATGGGCATGGCCCGTCTGAGATATACAGACGTTCCAAATAGTGATGAATTATAGCATTTTAATCATATTTTATATCATAAATTGTATTAAAACCGTATATCAAGGTAAAATTAAAAAAAAATCGGTGACTCGAAAATTATATGGGCCTTTTATATCAACTACATGGTGGCATATGGAATGGCAGAAATAGTTCTTACTCCTGTAGAGGAACACCACGAACTTAATTTAGAAATTATCCATGAAGATCGACTAAATGTAATTGTGCTTAGCAGCTTGCAGTGTTTGTATGCTAGTATACATCAACGCTTGAAACGTTCACGATAAGTCGAAGCTTAGTAGTCTCTTCTTCCTATCAATGCATCTCCCGAGCGCAGCACAGTCATACATTCCTGTAACAAATTTACAAAGCATCAAAGTGTGCGTGCACACTCCTTGACCTACCCTGTGTGGTTGATCGTTCAATGCGAACCATTGTCGGGGCGATATTACAGTCTCATTTATCTCCGTGCACGATCTTAACAAGCTGCTCTTAGATGAAGATCTATGGAACTCCATAACTGCTTTATGTGCGCATGCCATGGCATGGTGAAACTTTATCATTGTGATGATGAGACTTTATCATTAAGTGATCATATTTTATCATTAAGATGATGAGATTTATCATTATGGGATGATACTTTATCATTATGACGAGACTTCACCATTACGTGATGATACTTTATCATTATGATGATGAGACTTCACCATACGTGATAGTACTTTATAATTATGATGTGACTTCACCATTACATGATGGGACTTTATCATTTCGTTATGATACTTTATCATTATGAGATGATACTTTATCATTACGTGATGAGACTTTATCATTATGAGATGATACTTTATCATTACGTGATGAGACTTTATCGTTACATGATGAGACTTCACAATTACGTGATGATACTTTATCATTATGACGATGATACTTAATCATTATGATGATGAGACTTTATTATTACGTGATGATACTTTATCATTATGATGAGACTTTATAATTGTAATCATTATACTTTATAATTGTGATCATCATTATGATGAGACTTTATCATTACGTGATGATACTTTATAATTATGATGATGAGACTTTATCATTATGATGAGACTTTATCATTATGATGAGACTTTATCATTACGTGATGATAATGATAAATTATCATATTATCATCATCATAATGATAAAGTCTCATCATAATGATAAAGTCTCATTATCATAATGATAAAATCTCATCATCAAAATCTCATCATCATCGTAATGATAAAGTCTCGTCTCATCATCATAATGATAAAGTATCATAACGTAATGACAAATTATCATCATTAAAATGATAACGTCTCATCATGTACTGATATAGTATCACCACGTAATGGTGAAGTTTCATCATAATAATGATAAAGCTTCACCATCATAATGATAAAGTCTCATCACGTAATGATAAAGCTGCATCATCAAAATGATAAAGTATCATCACGTAATGATAAAGTCTCATCAGCATAATGATAAAGTATCTTCATGTAATGATAAAATATCATCACATAATGGTGAAGTTTCATCACATAATGATAAAGTTTCATCACCATAATGATAAAGTCTCATCATTATAATGATAAAGTCTCATCATCATGATGATAAAGTATCATCATCATAATGATAAAGTATCATCACGTAATTGTGAAGTCTCATCATCATAATTATAAAGTATAATCATAATGACAAAGTCTCATCATCATAATTATAAAGTATAATCATAATGATAAAGTCTCATCATCATAGTGATAACGTCTCATCAAAATGGTGAAATATCATCATCATAATGATAACGTATCATCATCATAATGATAAAGTCTCATAATCATAATGACAAAGCATAATCATAATGATAAAGCCTCATCATCATAATGATAAAGTCTCATCATCATAATGGTAAAGTCTCATCATCATAATGATAATGTCCCATCATCATAATGATAAGTCTCATCATCATAATGATAAAACGCGCGTTCTACTAACAGGTCTACATGAAAACATATATATATATACATGAGTGGTGCTGGGAAATGGTCGGCTCCGAGTCGGCAAGACTGCACAAAGGCATTGGCGTTTGTGGGTCTTCCAGAGAGAGATCCCTGAATTGGGTCCAACTCCGGCTTGGTCGTCTCGGAGTATACTATTTCTCTGTATGTAAGTACGATATGGCTGTAGAATGGAATGTCTACCTTTTGTAGTGCATGAATGTGTGTATATGTGCATGTGTAGTTGGTTCATCATACATATTGAGACATGTGTTGTAGATATGTTTGTAATCTTAATTTTTTTTATATACTGTGTTATGTACCAAATTGTGTTTGTTCTAATAATATAAACATTTATATATGAATCTCCATATATGGAGGATAATAAAGATATATATATAATGATAGAGTCTCATCACCATAATGATAACGTATCATCATCGTAATGCTAAAGGCTCATGACTGCTTGTCGTCTATATATATATATAAACGAGTAAGATATGTCCGGGGTTTTTTCTCAGACTCCTGGACCGAGTCAACCAAATTCGGTGTGGTGACTCTGGGTACCCTGGGGGATGTTCTAATGGTGTTAGTTTTTCAAAAAAATTAACTAAAAAAAAAAAAAAATGGTTTTGTTAAATTGAGCAAGGAATACAAAAAAATATATTAAAACAATATATACTGATATATATATATATATATATATATATATATATATATATAAATGTTTCAATGACCAAATGTGCTTGAAGCGCACAAAGGGGCCGCCGCTAAATGAAGGCTCTGTCTCAGATCAAAATGTTTGCGAAGTCCCACAAAGGGGGCCACATGTATCTCCGATGCTGAATATAGGCTCACAAAGGGAGTCTGTTTCAGCTAGTTTAGTACAATAGAAGTAAGTTGCTCCAGTAGACTAATATAAGTGGTATGGAATATGTTAGTTAATGGGCTGGTTGACAGACTAATCAGGAAATAGTTAGAAATTATGAAATATTATGTATTCTGCACAATGACCTAGGTTTACAGATGATCAGCAATTTATTAAACATTTGTTTGCAGGTTTGGTGGTGGTGGGTCCCCGAAAATGCCAGATGCAAAAAAACGGCATACCTTCCTGCAAATGTTTTACTACCCCTCCCCCCTGATTTTCAGGTAATTTTTTTACGAAACCTATATTTTGCTATTATATTACACTATTACAGATTCTAGTGGATTATAATGTATATCATGTACGGAATCATTGAATCGTAGCACGATTATCAATACAATCTCGTTTTACTTAGAAATCGTTGATAATTTGAGGGTCACCATCAAAACACATGTGGTTTCTCACTGTTTTAAGTGAATGAAAGACATCGTGATGTAAAATTTTAATTTGTTCTTATTGTTAGAATTAGAATTAGAATTTTTAGAATTAGAATTAGAATTGAATAACTTTGTTGTTCTGTTGTTATTTGAGTATACACGGCTTTCGGGGGAAAACAGGTGTGTTGGTACCCATCCTGAACTTGATATTGTTTAGAGCACGCAATCCTATCACATGAGATATGGATAGTCACCTTTAAGATAATTATTTCTATCTTGCTTTGAAATTTGCATACATTTAAAACTGGTGATAACTGATAATGTCGTAGCATAAAACGCAAAGGCCAAGCTGAGTATACAAAACACCGATTCCCAATGGTTCCAAAACACCGAAGTATGACAACAATGACCCCTTCGGTCATAATATGCTCAGATAACGTATGTTTACTACGATGCATTTGGGGTTATACGAGTCTTAAGAGATTTGTCGTCTCACAAGTGTCCATGCAATTGTCATTCACATTTACCAGAGGACGTCACGTGGTCGACTAAAAAGACATATCCTGAACAAACAAGACTTAACGAGAAAACACAAGTGCCCTCATGTTATGGCGCCAATAATTAACTTCAATGGGGATAGTTGTTGGGTTCACTGTGTCTCTGGGTCACGTTGGTCAGCTTCATTGGCCTATATCTGCATTGCATGACATCTCGCTTGTCGCATAACAGAACAATGCCGGGAAGCAACCAAGATAGTAACGACACATAACTTACGGGAAAGGGAACGATTTTTAGTCTGAGAAGTCATAGCAATTTTCCAACGGAGTTTAGTTTTTCTCACAGAGGTGAGACATACGCTGCATAGCCATACACGGACAAATTTCGAGCAAATTGAAAATATTTTCGGGCAAATCGAAAGGTATTTCAGGGGGAAATTGTGGCAAATTACAGTACTATTCACATTTATGCCCGTATTATACATATTTAAGGTTAATTTTAATCTACTTTGTTATATTTATGTGCATATACAAGGTATATACTACAAAAACTATGTTACAACGGTGCGTATATCATGTAAGCAAATTTGGGCAAAAATACTAAAAATGGACGTTCTGTATTGTTTAACACCATAACACCAACATGTGTACCTTTTCGATACAGGAAAATAATTGGTTTTGATGTCCATATATCGACTTTCAAAATAGGAAGTTTTAACATTTCTTAGGCTATAGCAAACATTCCAATGATCGCCTCTTTTAACGAGCCTTCATACTTCCATCGTCGAAACGCGATAGAGAGTAAATTTTATGAGCGTGCTTAATTATAACCTTTTTGATCGTTTTCGACGTAAGGTCCATTCTCAGCAAAACCGCGTGCACGTGATTGTGTCGCCGTTTGTTTCCCTTAGAATACCGACGAAAGGGCTGCTCCTCTGTATGACCAAATGTCGCCGAGCCAATATTCTACGAGGAATGGCTCACGAAAGGTATAATGTCAGACGATCGAGGACAGTTTTCCAATTGCAGATTAAAATTTTTCTCGATTATCATTCCTCAAATGCACCGATTTGCTGAGAATGGACCGTAATACTTATGGGACGGTTTTGTGGATTTCCCGATAAGCTAAACATTGATTTGGGAAATTCTTATTCAGTTAGTGTCAAATCTGACCGCGTATCATTATGAGATTTCTGTGGCTTATAAAGTCCTTAAAACAGTTCACGTATTTAGCGAGATACCTTGATACACGGAACTGGACCGAACTCTGAGGCTCCATGTAGATCGCTTTGAGGCTTTCGTCATGTTCAATTGAGCTCAAATGTCAGTAAATTAATTTCCATCCAGAACAAAAGACCAGAAGAAACGGTCACCATTCCATTCCAGTTACCACGGATCATAAGTAAGAATAAAACAGCTAGGCCAGGCGTATATAGAGACTCCATGTTAAGTATATATACATAATTTTGAAGGAGATATATAAAACATATACCACTCGCGGATTATTTCCAACTGAAGTCGTCGATACATGCTTTCTTGCGATACATTTGCGATCCTATCTCCAGTATTCTTCACGCAAAATGACTGGACGGAAACAGTTTCATTTCTTCTAAATCGTTCTTCTTTCAGTATATGTATATAGCCATGCAGTTGTTATTTACAGCTTTGTCAACCGTTGAGTTCCAGAGCTGTGTCATATTACTCTAGACATGGAGTATCTGCTTGGTTTTTGAAAACCAGCTGTTGGATTCTGGACTCATCCGTATATACGGGACATGCGAAGTATAGTCAGAGAGAGATTTCGTGCGTATAAAGAGAGTATATATATATATATATATATATATATATATATATATAGTTGGGCGCGAAGCGCTCGGGATGGTCGACAAGATCGAGCGATCTTTCCCTTCACCCCACGATTTGTTGATTTCAGGATTCTGAAAATAGAAAATTGTCATGTCCGAACGCTGCAAAATTTGAATTGAATGTTGTATATATGGGGTAGAGCCCACGAACTTTAATATGGGTGTGGGGGTGCCCTCGGTGTCCCTTTAAGTTGGATGTTTGCTGCAGCCATAAAAAGCTTGTATAACCTCCTCGGTACAGGATGCCAGGCCCGAATGGGCTTATAGTCCGAAACACTAGTCTCATCTATCCCGATGCTACGTTCTGCCTCGTCTACTGTATGGACTTGTTTCTCAACAAGAACGATCTCCAGCAGCTATCTACAGTGTATATAAAATATATTAAGAAAATTCAAAATCTGCCACAACAGAAAGCTAACTGTGCCGTTATGTTATCATTGGGTATGGTTCCAGTTGAAACCGATATCCACAAAAACATGCTTAAAGATATGGATGGCCTACACGATGCATGGTATTGCTTTTTTTTATAAAGTCACATCCATTAAAATCGTCATTAACAAAAAGAATATTTAAAAATTAAAAAAGATTTTGTTCTTATACCAATCATAAATATCGTATAAATAGCATGTTATTGTCAAGATCGTACGCCTTGTAAGTAAAAAAAATGCCATATGATGCTTGATTCAGTATAGACGACGCGTAAAGAGTGTGCGATGTGCAAAACAATCAACACCGGGGAGACCCCACCAATGGAAATTTGGTTAAAAGTGACACCACATTGTTCACAACATACCGAAATAGAGCTAGCTAATCCTCGCCACTCAAGATTTCGGTGTTGAATGGTTCACGGTGAATCACTCTCCCAAAAAATCGCCACTCTTTATACGTGATGTATATAAACAAACGCCCAGTGCACACAAAGTGTGTTTTGTGGGTAATATCGCATTCATATACTTTCATTATACTTTACTATTAATATATTCTTGAGGAAATTCATAATATGTTTAACTTTTATTTCTAAATTATAACCTACAACCAAGGCTATTCGTGCCTTTAAATTATTCGGCAAAAATAACAACAAAACCAAGTAAAGGACGACCGTAGTATGTGGATATCTTTTCCCCAATCTGTGCTATCACCATGCCACAGGACAACGAAATCCAGTAATAAAGACATCCAAATGCAGCATAATGCTTGTTACGGACGCGATTTACACTATAAGTCCGGCAATGGGCCATATTTCTGGGTGAAAAGTGCGGACAAAACCTGCACCATGTGGAGATCCTTTGGGCGGTCGGGGGCATAATAAGTGCCGGTGCAATAATGCTTGAAATGCGCCAATCCATGTGGTTAAAGATGTGCAACTCTATTAGTGTGAGATGATCACCTGTCCTGTGCATTATAAAAAGCTATATAATCAAATATATTTCACGCAAGTCAAGTCTAAAGTAATGCCGTAGAAGAAAAATGTCAATTTCAGCCACTGCTGAAGCAGGGTAGTTGAACATTTGAGAGTGCATTAGGTGGAAGTAGATTGGTCAGGCTCGCAGAGTCCATATATACGACGCGGAACGCATCGTCCACATCTCTTTCAATGTGTGCCGCTACAAATATTCCCCCGACCTCACAAATATATCACTATGGTAGAGCAGCGTTTTGTCAATTTCATATCCACAGCCGAAACTTAGTTAGTTTAAGATATTATCATTCTTGAAATCAACACGTCTACATTCATTACAAGCTAAACAAGACATTTCGTCATATGTGTACAGTTTACTGCATGTGAAATTGCGTTTTTTCGCTCTCCGTCAACGGATTCTCACAATGTTTGGTTTTCTAAAAAGCGAGGATTCGAACTGTCCTAACTGAACTCCATGCGTTCATTTAAAGTTGAATAAATAGTGGGATAGACAGACAATCCTAGTGCATAATGAATTTAAGTATATAAATATAAATAATAAACGGCGGATTCAACGTGGTCATGGATTTTGACCGCGATAAAAATTCAGCCAACTCCGCATGAACCCCATCGGAGTTCATGTAGTTTGCTGAATTTGTCTCGCGGTCAAAATCCCATGACCACATTGAAACCGCCGTTCATGTGTATTGCAGAACAGTGATAATACGGTACCATTGAATACAAAATATCTGGGATCTAATTCGACGTGTATCATTCAAATTTGGTGTCGAATTAATGGAAATATAAATGTATCTATTGAAGCTTTAGTTTTAATGTATGTTCGAATTATACATGTATATATAGGAATGTTACTGTTGTCATATTCTCAATGTGGTTTGCTGGGAAATAAAGCCGGTACAAGGCTTTCCGGGAATACACACTTATAATAACTCAAATGATTGTTCGAATTCAATTATATAATTCCGCTCACAGGAGGCAGTCATCTATTCATACATGCATGTATATAGATATGGGGCGCCGTTCTTCTATTTATTACCAATTTTGTGAAATCAATAATTCATTGTGTGATATCACAAAATGAATATATGATATCACAAAATCGAATATATGATATAATTAAATATTTTATGATATCACAAATTCACAAATTGATTTTAGGATATTACTAATTCCAAGTTGTGATATCATAAATTCATGTTTTTATATCACAAAATCGAATTATTGCTATCACAAAATAGTAAGCTTTTAGTGATATCACTAATTTGATTTTGTGATATTATTAATTCATTTTGTGATATCATAAAATTTTATTTGTGATATCACTCATTCATTTTGTGATATCAATAAATAGACAAATTGCATAGCTGGACTACGATTCCTTCAACATTTTGTGATATCACTAAATCATTTTATTATATAAAAAAATCGAATTATTGATATCACTAAATGCTTATTTATTTTGCGATATCATATATTCGATTTTGTGATATCATAAAATGAATTTATGATATCACTAAATCCATTTTGTGATACCTTAAAATCATTTTGTGATATTACTAATTCCCCAACATTTCATGATATCACAAAATCGAATTATATATATCAACTAGAAGGTGACCCGACTTCGTCCGGGCTTTGACCTTGAATTGTCCATTTTGAGGGTCAAGGTCAAGTGGGGTCACGATTTGACCAGTCCAAAACACTGCCCGGACAAATGTACCCGACAAACGTGCCCGTCGAAATCCATCCGGTTTTACCAGATTTGACCTTGAATTGATCATTTTGAAGGTCAAGATCAGGTCGGGGTCACGATTTGACCCGTCCAAAACAATCAGTGGACAAAAGTAACCCCACGTATCAAATTTCGTCGAAATCCCATCAAAATTGGCGATTTGACCTTGAAGTTACCCGATTTCAAGGTCAAGGTCACGTCGCACGGGCAAAGGAATATGCTTATGAGACTCCCCATACGAAAGTACCCCCACATACCAAGTTTCATCGAAATCCAGTGATATTCGGGCGTTTGACCTTGAAATTACCGATTTAAAGGTCAAGGTCACATCGCACGGGCAAATTAATAGGCCTATGTCACTCCCCGGCCGAATATACCCCCACATACCAAGTTTCATCGAAATCCCGTGATATTCGGGCGTTTGACCTTGAAATGACCCGATTTCAAGGTCAATGTCACACGGACAAATTAATAGGCCCATGCCACCCCCCGGTCGAAAATACCCCCACATACCAAGTTTCATCGAAATCGGCTCGGCCTTTTTCGAGTTCATCGCGAACACACACACACACACACACACATACAGACAGACAGATCTTCCAAAATATATAATAGACTGGAAGGTGACCCGACTTCGTCCGGGCTTTGACCTTGAATTGTCCATTTTGAAGGTCAAGGTCAAGTGGGGTCACGATTTGACCAGTCCGAAAACAATGCCCGGACAAAAGTACCCGACAAACGTGCCCGTCGAAATCCATCCGGTTTTACCCGATTTGACCTTGAATTGATCATTTTGAAGGTCAAGGTCTGGTCGGGGTCACGATTGGGCCCGTCCAAAACAATCAGTGGACAAGTGGGGTCACGATTTGACCAGTCCAAAAACAATGCCCGGACAAAAGTACCCGACAAACGTGCCCGTCGAAATCCATCCGGTTTTACCCGATTTGACCTTGAATTGATCATTTTGAAGGTCAAGGTCTGGTCGGGGTCACGATTGGACCCGTCCAAAACAATCAGTGGACAAAAGTAACCACACGTATCAAATTTCGTCGAAATCCCATCAAAATTGGCGATTTGACCTTGAAGTTACCCGATTTCAAGGTCAAGGTCACGTCGCACGGGCAAATGAATATGCTTATGAGACTCGCCATAAGAAAGTACCCCACATACCAAGTTTCATCGAAATCCCGTGATATTCGGGCGTTTGACCTTGAAATGACCCGATTTCAAGGTCAAGGTGACGTCGCACGGACAAATTAATATGCCTATGTTCGTCCCCGGCCGAAAATACCCCCACATACCAAGTTTCATCGAAATCGGTTGGGACGTTTTCGAGTTCATCGCGAACACACAGACACACACACACACACAGACAGACACACAGATCTTCCAAAATATATAATAGACTAGAAGGTGACCCGACTTCGTCCGGGCTTTGACCTTGAATTGTCCATTTTGAAGGTCAAGGTCAAGTGGGGTAACGATTTGACCAGTCCAAAACACTGCCCGGACAAAAGTACCCGACAAACGTGCCCGTCGAAATCCATCCGGTTTTACCCGATTTGACCTTGAATTGATCATTTTGAAGGTCAAGGTCTGGTCGGGGTCACGATTGGACCCGTCCAAAACAATCGGTGAACAAAAGTAACCCAACGTATCAAATTTCGTCGAAATCCCATCAAAATTGGCGATTTGACCTTGAAGTTACCCGATTTCAAGGTCAAAGTCACGTCGCACGGGCAAATGAATATGCTTATGAGACTCGCCATAAGAAAGTACCCCCACATACCAAGTTTCATCGAAATCCCGTGATATTCGGGCGTTTGACCTTGAAATGACCCGATTTCAAGGTCAAGGTGACGTCGCACGGACAAATTAATATGCCTATGTTCGTCCCCGGCCGAAAATACCCCCACATACCAAGTTTCATCGAAATCGGTTGGGACGTTTTCGAGTTCATCGCGAACACACACACAGACACACAGACACACAGACAAACAGATCTTCCAAAATATATAATAGACTAGAAGGTGACCCGACTTCGTCCGGGCTTTGACCTTGAATTGTCCATTTTGAGGGTCAAGGTCAAGTGGGGTCACGATTTGACCAGTCCAAAACACTGCCCGGACAAATGTACCCGACAAACGTGCCCGTCGAAATCCATCCGGTTTTACCAGATTTGACCTTGAATTGATCATTTTGAAGGTCAAGATCAGGTCGGGGTCACGATTTGACCCGTCCAAAACAATCAGTGGACAAAAGTAACCCCACGTATCAAATTTCGTCGAAATCCCATCAAAATTGGCGATTTGACCTTGAAGTTACCGGATTTCAAGGTCAAGGTCACGTCGCACGGGCAAAGGAATATGCTTATGAGACTCCCCATACGAAAGTACCCCCACATACCAAGTTTCATCGAAATCCAGTGATATTCGGGCGTTTGACCTTGAAATTACCCGATTTCAAGGTCAATGTCACGTCACACGGACAAATTAATAGGCCTATGTCACTCCCCGGCCGAAAGTACCCCCACATACCAAGTTTCATCGAAATCCCGTGATATTCGGGCGTTTGACCTTGAAATGACCCGATTTCAAGGTCAATGTCACGTCACACGGACAAATTAATAGGCCCATACCACCCCCCGGTCGAAAATACCCCCACATACCAAGTTTCATCGAAATCGGCTCGGCCTTTTTCGAGTTCATCGCGAACACACACACACACACATACAGACAGACAGATCTTCCAAAATATATAATAGACTGGAAGGTGACCCGACTTCGTCCGGGCTTTGACCTTGAATTGTCCATTTTGAAGGTCAAGGTCAAGTGGGGTCACGATTTGACCAGTCCAAAAACAATGCCCGGACAAAAGTACCCGAAAAACGTGCCCGTCGAAATCCATCCGGTTTTACCCGATTTGACCTTGAATTGATCATTTTGAAGGTCAAGGTCTGGTCGGGGTCACGATTGGACCCGTCCAAAACAATCAGTGGACAAGTGGGGTCGCGATTTGACCAGTCCAAAAACAATGCCCGGACAAAAGTACCCGACAAACGTGCCCGTCGAAATCCATCCGGTTTTACCCGATTTGACCTTGAATTGATCATTTTGAAGGTCAAGGTCTGGTCGGGGTCACGATTGGACCCGTCCAAAACAATCAGTGGACAAAAGTAACCACACGTATCAAATTTCGTCGAAATCCCATCAAAATTGGCGATTTGACCTTGAAGTTACCCGATTTCAAGGTCAAGGTCACGTCACACGGGCAAATGAATATGCTTATGAGACTCGCCATAAGAAAGTACCCCCACATACCAAGTTTCATCGAAATCCCGTGATATTCGGGCGTTTGACCTTGAAATGACCCGATTTCAAGGTCAAGGTGACGTCGCACGGACAACTTAATATGCCTATGTTCGTCCCCGGCCGAAAATACCCCCACATACCAAGTTTCATCGAAATCGGTTGGGACGTTTTCGAGTTCATCGCGAACACACAGACACACACACACACAGACAGACACACAGATCTTCCAAAATATATAATAGACTAGAAGGTGACCCGACTTCGTCCGGGCTTTGACCTTGAATTGTCCATTTTGAAGGTCAAGGTCAAGTGGGGTAACGATTTGACCAGTCCAAAACACTGCCCGGACAAAAGTACCCGACAAACGTGCCCGTCGAAATCCATCCGGTTTTACCCGATTTGACCTTGAATTGATCATTTTGAAGGTCAAGGTCTGGTCGGGGTCACGATTGGACCCGTCCAAAACAATCGGTGAACAAAAGTAACCCAACGTATCAAATTTCGTCGAAATCCCATCAAAATTGGCGATTTGACCTTGAAGTTACCCGATTTCAAGGTCAAGGTCACGTCGCACGGGCAAATGAATATGCTTATGAGACTCGCCATAAGAAAGTACCCCCACATACCAAGTTTCATCGAAATACCGTGATATTCGGGCGTTTGACCTTGAAATGACCCGATTTCAAGGTCAAGGTGACGTCGCACGGACAAATTAATATGCCTATGTTCGTCCCCGGCCGAAAATACCCCCACATACCAAGTTTCATCGAAATCGGTTGGGACGTTTTCGAGTTCATCGCGAACACACACACAGACACACAGACACACAGACACACAGATCTTCCAAAATATATAATAGATAAATCAAAATTATATATATCAATAAATCAAACTAAATTAAACACAATGTAGTGATTTCTCCCAGCTACCATGGACTCAGACTCAGACTCAAGCTCCTTGACTCCAGGCAGTCATCTTGTCACCCTTTCGTCTGGAGATCGTAGCCTCTGCGTCGGGGAAACCGTGTCCCCACACCTGCATTATTAGCAATAGGTGGACCATGCACACACACTCATTGATTCTAAAGATTCAGAGACGGTGGCACCACGGGACGCAGGGACGCGGGGCACCCCTGGTTGTAAATTATCACGTACAACAAAAAGAAGAACTATGTTATATCTCCTCCACATTCACCAGCAAATTGTGATCCTCCACCGCATTTTCTGAGCTTCCGCCGCCCCGTTTTAGATTCTTAGGCAAACCTATACTCACTGATAGAAAGCAAACGGTGTAGGCTACATTTATATCCGAAGCTCCAAAGATTTATCAGGGTGAGTCAACAAAATACACCTTAATCACAGAACCTATCAAGAAACCCAAGCAACAAAATTTAATACATGCAGCCGCATTGAGTATAGACCTAATGTAGCATTGGAAACGTCAATTTTATTTTGGACATGTATAGCTAGGGACGTGACGATAGGGGAGGTTGGGGAGGGGTGTCTCACCCAACGTTGGTCAACAGCAGGTTATGTTTTTACCAATAATTTATTAATGGGAGTTCGACATTTTCCAACATTATAGGAGGTGTCATGTTGGGAATGTCCAACACTTGGGATTTCTGGAAAAATTATGTTCGATCATATAGTGCAGATAATGAAAAAACATCGAGCCATAAACCGAACATCTACACAATCGGGAGATATATAACGGAAATTTGGGGACAATTCCATCTTATAGAATTGAGAACAAAGCTACATGTGCATGGTGAGCAAATTGATATTAAATGCCAAATCAGTTTCAACTCTCATTAAAGTGATGTGAAACACTCCGGTAGGGTGATCAAATGTAAATGGACAATAATCTTGCTCAAAGTAGTAATTTTTACAAATTATATCCAAATTGACAACACACACCGTCATTCTTATATATTAATTAATTGCAGTGACTCTCGATGGCGAAATCGTTTTCGTTAGTTTATCGCCGATAGATGCGTCCCGAATCGAGTAGTAAATATTTACTGTTGATGATTTATATGGAGTGGCACGGCCGATTTGCTTCAGATTGTCGGCGATATTAGTTAGATAGATATGTTTAATCTTCCAACCAAGATATACATGGTACGAAGAAAAGAAAAAACAAACAAAACTGATTGACAATAAACAATACCTATCCTTAGCCACGCGCGGAGAAGTGGAGTCTCGATTCTTATTGTTGCTTTTTTGGGGGGTAGTGGAGTAGACCAAATTATTGGCACTGGCTAAATTTGACAATTTGATTAGTCTTTTTCCGCTTATATAGGGACCCACTTGTCGGCGCATGGCATAGGATTTAACAAACTAGTATATGGAACTGTATGATATGGCAGATTGACAGGTTGCCAGCCTGGTTCGTCTGTTGGCTAACCAGGAGAGGTTACACCGGTCTGTTGAACGTATTTAAGGAAACGACAAGTTCTTTTCATGACTGATGGTCGAGAATTTTGTAAAATTGTTCTCAGTTTCAATAAAGAATAGAGTGATTTATTAAAAATTGGAAATAGAGCCTCGCGTTCTGTGTCAAAGGTAATACACTCTATGAGGTAATGCAGTTCATCGCCCACCTTTCCTTGATTACAAAGGGTGCAAAATCTTTCTTTTGGTACATTTAGCCAAGTTCCGCTCTCAATGGGAAGGGTGTGATTTCGGGTTCTGAATCGAGCGAGTATGAACACAAAAGTTTGATTTTTAGACGATAAGTACCGTTCAAATAGAAAATTGGTCTTGATTATGGAATAAAATGAGCCCTTTCTAGAGTTGAGGATATCGGTATGCCATTTCTGAATAAATTGATTTTTCAGCACATTTTTAACACGTGAATGTATTGTGTTCAAATTGAAATAAAATTGGTTTTTCCATACATTTGACATTCCACAGTTGTCAAGTGTTTCCTTTACTAATAGTGTAGTGACTTAGCGTTTTTTTTGGAACGGACTGGCCAAAAGTGCCATTTTTTTTATATTTTGTCAAGTTATGTGTGCTCTTTCAGAAAGTGAACTAGAAACAGGTTTCTGGTCAATATTAACCCTTGTTTCCAGTATAAATCCAAGATGGCGGTCAAATTCAATCATTATTTCACACTGACGTTCCAACTGGTATAAAAATTTGAGGCGCATGCATAATAAAGGCGTCATTCAACCCGACAATGTCATATTTTGAAGATAGTAGCAACCCAGGCTGACCAAATTGGAAATTTATCACTTTTTGTACCAAAAACATGCAATTTTGTCATAAAATCATTCTCGTTTCAATTATTTCGGAATAATAAACAGACAATTTCTCAAAAATATTTCAGTGTAGATCAAAGGTTAAGGTCTTATCATTTTTGGACATGTATACTCTAATCAAAACATACAATATCTAGGACACATTCTTAACCGTATTTTAGAAATTTTGGATTATGTTACCCCTCACCCCAAAAATCATGAAATATTGTTTTTGTGATAAGCATCCGATAGAACATGGATGAGAATCTATAAAGGACACTATTTTACACATTTCTAAATACTGCAATGGCAATTACATACACAATGACCAAAGTTGAAATATAACATCTTTTTCGACAAAACATATGCAATTTTGTAAGAAAATCCTCGTCATTTCAAATATTTTGGTCCAATAAATGGTCATTTACTCATAGGATATTTGCGATAGTTCACAATGTTCAGTCTTATATGTTTTGGACATATATACTGAAAACGATGAATACATTGTATGTGTTTAATATGTAACAACGTTTCAGGAAACTTGGTTTATGTTACCCCTCACCCCAAAAATCACGAAAATGTGACTTGTTGTAAGAATTCAATAAATCTTTGGTTAAATCTTATAAAATGAGTTTGTCGATCGCAATTCGTCATATATTATAATGTAACAATCTCATTGTCAGTATACTGTTGAAATTAACAAGTGTATGCCTAATAACAATTTATTTGATCATTTCAAATATGTTCAACCAATAGAATGGCAATATGCAATAATATACAATATGCGGTCTTAAAAGTTTCGAAAATGAACATCCAATATATATACAACACATATAAGGGTATATACATGTAATGTTTTGGTGAAATAAAATAAAAATAAAAGAACCTATAATACCATTAATTGATATATTTGACCCAATATCATTGACTTATGTAATCTAGCATTCAAGCGGGGTGTATATATAGATATGCATTTCAGGTCACAACTTTAAATTGTCAATCAATAATACACATAAAGATGGTCTATCTTTGTTTATAGTGTGTTCTTAAATTCATGTTTGTTATGTTATATAACTATAATGTTCACAGACTGATAATACCAGCCGATAGATAGCAACTCATAGATTGTCATGTTATAATCACCGCTGCCTGTGTTTATACGTTGAACAAATATTTTAAGCACACAATTACATCTACATAACTCTGTGTATGGTAAATCAGCGTTTTCACATTTGCATCTGTTACAAGTTTGTGATTTGCAACAACACTTAATGAGTTCTGAGCACACAACTGCAGCTTGGCATGACATAAGTGTACCACAATCCTACCTGGTAGGCAGCTCGTTTCATATGTCCCACACCACATATATATGACAGTAACACTTCTTAGTCTGTAGAGTAGAAACTTCATTAGTGACTGGGCGTAATCATTAAAAGTAGATACTATATCGCAGATACAATCATATCCACAAGAAAGCCTCCATCAAATATCTTGCACTGAACATTTTTAGGTGGGTCCGATATATCTCCAATTGCTTCCCGGATACATCCCAGCAAATCAGATTGTGTCCCCTTGAATTTACCTCCCGTTGATAAGGCGGGGAAATAGCCGACTCTCATGAGAGAAAAACACATCTGGTTCGGGGAGTTGTAGCCATCTCGTTATTGTTGATGAGCTCTCTGTTAAACCTATCAACGCTCCATTTCCTTTCAATTTGATGTTCTCCTGTTCCTGCACTTGATCGTTTGGAATAGCGGAGAAGCGATTTCGGGTTTTTTGAACTGCCCAAATGTTGTTCGAACACACTATTATAAGAAATAAAATATTGGAAGTACGTGCAAGATATTTGATGGAGGCGTTCTTGTGCATATAATTGTGCCTGCGATAAGATCTACATGTACTTTTAATTATTACACAGTCACCAATGAAGTTTCTACTCTACAAACTAAGAAGTGTTAATGTCATGTGTGTTGTGTGGGATAGGTATTTTGAAGGCAGTACAAAAGGCAGCACTAGTGAGAATCGTGGTATAGGTCTTGGACGAAAAGTTGGTGGCCAAACTAAGATTCCAAAAAAATGGAACGACTTCCTCCGTCATTCTGACAATAAGCTTGAACTTTTTGTATTCCTGACAAGTAATGCGTCAGAACATGATGATAAAGTGTTAAACATGACAGAATGTTCGTCAACTCTCAAAATAGCAAATTCTTCCTAGTAAATCTTGAGAAACTGTTGTCAGGAGGAAGCTGATATTAGAATTGTGCCGCACATTATCCATGCGCTTTCTTGTGGGCTGACGACCATCCGTGCTCGGATTGTTGACACAGATGTCCTGGTAATGGTCATCGGTCTGTTTTCAAAGTTTACGGATGCTAACAGTGGTGGTGATACATGTGTTTTTCTAGGAACAGGCAAAACTAAAACATTGTACCATGACAACAGCACATTTTCCGCTCTGGGCGATGACAATTGTTATCAGTACCCAATTTTCATTCGATATCTGGTTTTGATACCACTTTGTTCTTCCATATAAAGGGCAGAAAACGTTTCTGGATAGCATGGAAATATTATCCCGTTATCACAGATACATGTACATTTCTTCTATAGGCGAATCAACCTTTTATTCAACTAGATTCGTCCTCATATATTTTCAAAGAACTCGAACGTTTCATTACCATTAATTATAACAAAGGTTGTCAAAAGTTGCTGATAACGAGGCATATGAAGAGAATTCTCCAAAACTTGTCGCTCAAAAGGGGCCCTAATACAGCATATTAAATGAGCCATAAACCAGACAGGATTGTGGTACACTTGTCATGACATAACAATTCCAATACATGGCCCGCATAACTGGGAATGGACAGTTGAAGATCATGGATGTAAACCATGGTGGACTACATTACCAGAAGCTGCAGCTGCGTGTTCAGAACTCATCAAGTGTTGTTGCAAATCCCAAACTTGTAACAGGTGCAAATGTGCAATAGCTGATTTACCATGCTCATAATTATGCAGTTGTAATTGTGATATTAAGAATGCCTAAAATATTTGTTCAATGTATCAACATGGTCACCGGTGATTATAACATGACAATCTATGAGTTGCTATATATCTGCTGGTATGATCAGACTGTGCACATTATAGTTATACAGGTACAACATAACAAACGTGAATTTAAGAACAGAGTATAAACAAAGATAGACCATCTTTATGTTATGTGTATTATTGATAGACAAATTAAAGTTGTGATCTGAACTACATGTCTATATATACCCCCTCTTGTATGCTACATTTGTAGATTATATAAGTCAAAACCTTCAAATTATTTATGGTATAATAGATTTTTTGAATTTTATTCTATTTCACCAAGACATGACATGTATACACCTTTAAATGTGTTGTATTCGACAGTCATTTTCGAAACTTTCAAGGCCGCATGTGGTATACAATCTTGGGAAATGTTTGAGAAATTGCCCATATATTGGTTGAAAATATTTGAAATGATGGTTATTTTACCATAAAATATAGCTGTTATTAGGCATACAATTGTAAATTTAAACAGTATACTGTCAATGAGATTGTTACATAACAATATATGACTAATTGTCATCGACAAACTCACTTTATAAGATTTAACCAAAGATTTATTGAATCTTTACAACCAAGTCACATTTTCGTGATTTTTGGGGTGAGGGGTAACATAAACCAAATTTTCTGAAACGTTGTTACATATTAACCACAGAAAATGTATTCATTGTTTTCAGTATATATGTCCAAAACATTTAAGACCAAACATTTTGAACTATCGTAAATATCCTATGTGTAAATGACCAATTATTGGACCAAAATATTTGAAATGACGAGGATTTTATTACCAAATTGCATATTTTAGTCGAAAAAGTTGTAAATTTCAACTTTGGTCATTGTGTGTGTAATCGCAATTACAGTATTTAGAAATGTGATCGAATAGTGCCCTTTATAGATTCTCATCCATGTTCTATCGGATGTTTATCACAAAAACAAAATTTCATGATTTTTGGGGTGAGGGGTAACATAATCCAAAATGTCCAAAATATGGTTACGAATTTGTCCTAGATGTTGTATGTTTTGTTTGCAGTATACTATTCTGAAATTTTTAAGATCTTAACCTTTGATCTGCACTGAAACAGTTTTGAGAAATTGTCTGTTTATTATTCAGAAATAATTGAAACGAGGATGATTTTATGACAAAATTTCATGCTTTTGGTCCAAAAAGTGATAATTTTCAAATTGGTCAGCCTGGATTGCTAATATCTTCAAAATATGACAATGCCGGATGGAATGACGCCTTTATTATGCATGTGCCTTAAATTGTATACCAGTTGAAAGTTATCCTTGATTTTATATTGTTATACATATTTTTTATTACACGTAACATCTTCCCCCCTATGCCACTAAGTTCTGCCTTGAACCATAGCCCATCGCGCCATACCGAATCAAAAGCCGTTTGAAGGTCTATACAGGCACAGTATAGTTTATATCCGAGTAGAGATGAAAGTTCTATAAGTAAAGAGAATTAATAATTATTAGATTATCATTGGTGGAGTAGCCTTCTCTGAGGCCACTTTGGTTATCTTTAATCAAAGAAAAAGTTTCGGAATATTTTTTCAGACGATTATTAATTACAGCAGTGAATAACTTACCGAAGCAGCTAAGTATGGTGATGCCGCGGTAGTTACTTGCATCTTTCTTAGAACCTTTATTTTTATATATAGGGACAATATCGCCCATGAGCCAATGTCTGGGTATATGGCCAGTATTGAGTATAATGTTGAATAGTGCAACATATATTGGCAACATGACATCAAGTGATGCCTTCATATATTCGTTAATAATAGAATCATTTGATGACGCTTTATTATTCTTCAAATGTTTAATACATACCTCTATCTCATCTGATGTAATTGGTAAATCTAAATCACGATTGTTTTCTATACATACCTTTGGTAGTGGGTTATCAGTGGACTTTGGTGGGTTATTCAGTTCGTGAAAACGGGAATACAGGGCATCAATATAGATATTGCATTGTGTGTGTCTATCTTTTGCTTGGAGCAATTTCCAAAATTTTCGCGTATCATTGCGGCGCAGGGATCCATTTTACATTGGATATGACTCTGTATTGACTTACTAAGTGTATGTTTATACATTTTTTCAAGCCGTTTCACTTCTGCCTTGTTATATGCGGTAGGATTGTTTTTGCGACATTGTTTGGCTTTACGTAGATTTCTCCGGCACACTTTACATTCAGAATTGAACCACGGATTGCCACTTTTCTTGGAATACTGTTTTTGCTTACCTTTGATGCCAAATGTTGTTCGTGCTACGTCCTTTAGCACCCCAGATATTTCCACAACCACATCGCTAACAAACTCTTCTGATGACTCGTTGTTATTCTCCAATTTTTCAGTTATTATTTTCATCTTACCTTGGTTTAAATTAGATACAAATTCATATGCTTTATCCGGGTTCCATTTATTGATGGCATTTTCATCCACTTTTATGAGTGGCGTATGCTTGTCATTGGCGGATTCTCTCACACTGAGTTTCAATGTTAAGGGGTTATGGGCGTCGGAATATAGGGAACTGAAACTAAGCACTTCGAAATCGAGTACAAGACCGAGCGCATTTAAATTACAAATTGTATGGTCCACAACTGATGCATTTTTACAAGTATATGATCCGTTTCCTTTATCATGACCCACTCTGCCGTTTAAAATAACAATTCATTATATTTGCAGAAATCTAAAACTTTTTTTCCAAAACTGTTTTTCATCATATATCCATGCTAATCCGTTCTGCGACATGACCATATTCAATAAGTTCGGCTTCAACATCTGTAAACTTAACATTGCTGTCATTTAGTTTTTCGGTTTCACTTTTTTGTTAGATAATCCCTGTCAGTTGCCGTACGGGCATTGAAATCCCCTGTTAATAAAATTTCGCTAAATCTACTTGCGAGCCCAAGATATTCGCATTCAAGCTGCTGGTATGGGTCATTTACGGAATATCTGGAACTGTGTGGTGGGATATAGACAATGCCCATAATCAAATCTTCGCTCATTTTAGCTAATTGACGGTTTATTTTTTATCCAAAGCACGTATTTGCAATCTGTTTTTATAATTTCAACAAACTGACTAATGCATTGTCTGTACCCAACCACAATGCCACCAGATTTTCTATTTGAACACTTATAACGATTTTTCATTTCAAATACGTAACCGGGCAAATTCAAAGTGTCACAATCATCTGTCTTAGATTCTGAAAAACACAATAAGTCAAATTCATTGCATAAGTCCTGGAATTCTGGACACCTGAGACGTGAAACAAGACCGCACACATTAAGGGACAACAGTTTCAAAATATTATTATTATAATGTTTCACATTTGTTGTTGTGTTGACATTCTCAGTGTGAAGTCCTGTATAATTTGGTCTCTCTCCGCGGTTTCCCCATGACGGTGAAGATCCGGTGCGTCCACGTTTACTCTGACGACCTGTCAGTATGGGTGTCTGGTTTTGGTTATTTCCAAATACTGAATCTTCATCGCGTGATTGTGTGCGCGGCATATATTGGGCTCCATATATGTACAGAATGTCTCTGACCATTTTTACCGTTTGTCCATTTTTGCGCGCTTCCTTTTTCACAGGGTACAACACTCGGCGACCCTCTTCAATTTCCCTAGGAAACTGCTCTTTAATGGAATGCTGGGGTTTGTCCTTCAAAGATTTGCCACTAAACAGGACAGTACGGAACTCCTCGCGGAAAATGAAGCGCGCAATTATAGGCCTTGGTCGTTGGTCCGTTGGTCTCATCTTCCCAATTCGGTGAACATTTCCAAATTTTATATCACATGATTCTCTTATGTGTAGTTCGTCCTTTATGAAATTTCGCAAAGTATTTTCACAGTTTTCGTTGGCAGCTTCGTTGATCCCCGTGAAAATCAAATTGTTTTTCATCGATCTACACCGACGGTCAGTTACTTAATATTCAAGATACTCATTTGCTTTTGTTAATTTCGTGATTTCTGCACTTTTCATTTTGTCACTCAATCTTATCGCATGCATGTCCGTTTCCAGCATTTTAATTTTATTTTGGAGCGAGTCAAGATTTGAACGGATCTCACGATTCTCTGTGGCGATAGACGATATATCATTTTCATTCACCTCATTTGCTGTTTCAATCACATTGAACCTGCTCTGTATATTCTCGAACTTCGCATCCATTCCATCCACCTTTGTATTAAGCGACTCCACCGACGTACCAAGCAAATCAACATTGTTCACCTTTACTTCAATAGTTGACAGTCGTGTGTCCATTCGCTTCAGCATATCAATAATAGTTGCAGCGTCGTTTGAATCAAAAGTACGATTAATATTCATAGGCTGTTCACTCGTCGCCTGATGACTGCTAGCAATAAGGTTTGCTGTTTCTGAGAGAGACATGACAACACGAAATCGTAAACAACAAGATTCTCCAAACAGTATAAGCTTAACTTGGTCGAAATGATCACGCGACTGACATATTTAATAGTACTGCTGCATACTCACTGTGTACATTCGATAACCGGAAGTGGAATCGGAAAAAGTGGAATCGACGACAAAAAATATACACCAGGGTAAGTGTTTTGGCTTCTAATTATTCTCACAGTACTATAAAAATGTTATGAGATGGTATTTTCAATAGCATATATATTTCCAATCACATACAGCAGACTCGTTTTATCAGACGGTTTGATGTTGTCGAGAAAAAGAAAGCGAATGTATGAAAACTCACATGTAAATAACGCGCTCTTCCAGTTCACTGTGTATGTTCACATATAATAACTAATATTCACGCATGATTTGCACGTGGTATGTTTTCCCACTGCTCTAACGGTTCTATACGTATATAACATGTTGCCACTTTGGCGATACTTGTCACAAAAAATCGAGTTTGTTCTAGCATGTTGGTGTACGGCAGTATGCTGGGAAGTGTACTGCAGTATGCGAGTTTGGTCAATAACCAAGTGTACTGCAGTATGTCCTAATAGTTGTAATACACACAATATGGGCGCGTATTGACACAATCATTGTCTCTTATGAGGTATTCACAATGAGTAAACGCCTCATTGTTTCTCATTTCAGCCCTAAAGATATATCCAACGATGTTTAAATGCTGTAACTGCGATTTCGAGGCAAATACATTTGGCGAAGCTGTTGGACACGCAACACAGAAACATAAAAATAAAAACATCGAAGTAAAACAAAAGTCCCAACAAACAACCACCATACTGTCGTTTCCCATCATTCCTGAGCTTTGTCGTGAGCAGGGTCGACGTATTACCGATTTTTGAAGTTTGTTAATTATTGGCGATCTGTTCCACAAGTTAGCAGAACCACGAGATCAAAACGGACAGATTGTGGGTGTAAGATGGATAACTCTAAACCAAGGTTATTATTGTTAATCTGATCGGATTGAGTACCTTTAAGACAACAAACTGAAAACGACTTCTGATTTTGTTTTCCAACAACAGTGTAAGTTGGTTTAGTTGGAATATTTCGAAAACTGGAGGCACAGGTACCTATATTTGTCGAAATATTCAGACTAAACCACATTTAGACTATGGTTGGAAAAGAATCAATATCGAGCGTTTCTCTTGGTTTGAAATATTGGTGTTCAAGGGAGTGGGGTAAAAACAATCAAGATTGAACACCAAAAATGAAATAAACAACTCAACGTTCCTGGATATGTGTTGATATAAGAGACAGTCTTTCTGTCAGTCAATCCCAATATGGTCAACCCCGTGCATGAGTATACTCGTGACTATCAATTGACTATCAAACTGTATTTGTGCATCAGTTTTTACATAGCGCTTCGTGCTTATTCAAACTTGATCGCCACCTGTAACATATCTGACACCTCCTGCACTGGTATCGTGGGAGTTGGTGCACCCCCTTCTTGTGATCTTCCATATTGAATTTTGTTGAAAATGTCCTCGAACAAACATCACAAGAGTATTCTGGCACATCTGCATTAGTCCAAGTCTTCTCGTACTAAAACCAGCTAAGATATTGGTATGGCGATATGCTGGATTTTAGTCCGAGGTCGTCCCGTATGGTCTCTTATGACACGACTTACGCCCAAGGTTAGTGGCGGGAATTTGTTGTGTATTTTACTCGATTTACCTAGCAAATCAATACCTGATGCTATATACATCGGAAAGAGTGACATCTTATGGTCATAATGGTGTATAATAATCTAACTTTAATGTTAAATTACACATAGAATATACCGGTTGATTGCCACAAACATCGCTTTTTTTCTCTGTTTGTTTACGTTTTAACTGAAAGCCGAAGTGGTCCGAATAACTTCGGCATAATCCGGAGTTTGTTCTGGATATTCTAGTTTCCGTTTCTATATATAGCGCGGGGTTTTCCGAACAAAATGGCGAAAACCGATCACCCCAAAGTCCAGTTTCCTATGTGCTTTGAGAACAATTCCCGCACTAAAAACTTAATGACATAATGGAGGATCAGAACGGTAGTTTTGTTGACAATTTTCGCAAGCAACTTGTCAAAATTGGAGCAAATTAGAACTCTTGTGTCTGACTTGCCATGGGTGTGATTTTCATCCATGTGCATTTTGACTTTTGTGTTGATAAAATAATCGGAGAACCGAATCACACAGTTTCGAAATATAGTTCTTCAGTTTTAGTGGGACTTTTCAAACTTAAGGTTCAAAATTTATACAAATTTTGTTTTATTTTTTTGTGTGCTTAACAAGAGCAGTATATTGCTCTGTTCGCTTAGTATATATCTTAATTTCGCGGAAGTCCACCAAAATGTGGGTGAAATGTAGCACCATATTATTTATTCTAATGCTCGTTGTGTTTACACTGTTTTAAACTTTGAGAGGGTTGTAATTCCCGTAATTTATTTAATGTATTACATTTATATCTTCAATGTTTAATTAATCTATTTATTTTTTATTTATTGACACACATAATTACGATTACAATGGAGAATTCATCGTAATTTGCGTTGTTAGTCGAAAATCTACGGAATATTTTCAACGAAAAATGCCGAACACATTTGCGGTAAATGTCTCTTTTCGCATTAAATAACCGCTTTCGATTCACAACTGATGTGGGTTTCAGATCAAATAGCATGTCTTCTGCGGAAAATATCCGTTTATTGTCGCAATTGTGATATTTTATTTCATATAATTGTGGTTTTATTTGAGCGGGTCATTAACGCTTAACTCGTGTCATAAGAAGGCTATGCGCGCGATCTCGGACTAAAATCCAGCATCTCGCCATACCAATATCTTAGCTGGTTTTAGTACGAGAAGACTTGGACTAATCTGCATCTGCATGGCATGTTTTATTGTGCCTATTCAAAGACCCAGGTGCCTTGAAGTTTTTCTTACATCGTTTACACTGGTCGATGGCGATTCCAGCATGCGATGCTTTGTGGTAACGTAACTTTGACGGTTGGCAGAACCCCTTACCACATACGTTACACGTATGTTCAAACTGCTTTGTATGTTGCGATTTTTCATGCAGCTTTAGCGCACATAGCCTGCTGAAAGATTTGCCACAAAAATCACACAAGTGGGAGCTTTCTTGTTCTTGATCCGGATTATCTGCTGCAACTGGTGGTTTATGTTTGTTTACATGTCTTCTCATATTATATAGTTTGGTTGTGCTATACGTACATTCCGAACATGTCCGCTTGGGAACAACATCCACCGATTCGTCCGACGATGACATGATTACTGTATGACGACTGGACGATTGCGTACATATATACAGCGATAAACGTGTCACACACATGTCAAAGCAAGCTGATCGTCACTTAACTCGCATGCTTTTTATTTGCTATAACCTGAATAGAAAATTTATGCCGGAGTCACGGGGCCTCTCAAATGTATGATATCTCAGTCGCACTTGGAAAGCGTGAACACGAACTACGATACGATCAGTTACATGTGTATTGCGTAGGCATACACATGGTTGTAGCAACACAAGATATAAACATTAAAGGTACTAAATCCGATCAGACGATTCTGAATTTCTATTTAATACTGACCACTTGATTTAGAGTTATCCATCTTTATCTGCAAGACCGTCCGTTTCACCGGCAAGTTCTGTCCCACAAACAATAGAAATCGTTAACTTCAAACATTGATATCTGATCATTCGGAGCATTGGTGGATGGATTCCTCGACTAGAATCAAATATTTTTTACCCCGAAACCAATGTAATAGTAAATTAGGAGCGTCTGATCGGATTGAGTTCCTTTAATATAACTGAAATATGGAGAGCACACAAACTTACATAAACCACACTTATCATGAATGTATGTACTTGTATACATATCTATTCAAACAATAAACCGTGTAGCATGTTATACATGCATGCAACCGTGCATTGCAATCCCACAACACCACCAAACACGCACAGTATATATTAATTATATAATTTCTTTCACATTCTGGAGTCAGACACATCTTTCTGTGAGACTCGACAGTGGTAAGATCATCTAATAACCAGTCGCATGCCAATGCATTCACATCATGTGTGCCACAAAGTCTTATTAATCATGGGAAAATTAATGATTTATATGTCGTGCAAATAGAGCAATATTTTGCTCAAATATGTTCAATATCCACATCACTCGCTTTAGTGAGAAGTTCAATACGCATGTACATGCCCAAATCAGTGCGAACGGTCTAGTTTGTGGCTTTCAAGCATGATGCCGTACACCGAACTCGCATACTGTAATACACTTGTCCACTGGCTACATTGGCATACTGCCGTACACCTGGCTTTTTTTAATCGGATTTTTTTTGCCAAGAAAACTGTCTTATTGGTACCAGATACATTATATATAACGCAGATCAAATCATCATATGTATATTATACCCATTTGTTTGTTAGATTTATTTGCTATTCTATTTTTTCTCATTTTTAAACAAAATTAGGTGATGACTTTTCGTGCGAGCATTCGCCTAAATTGTCAATTGATGAGTAAATCTTTCATTTAATGTCAAAGTGAGTATAACTACCATTAACTTCAACATATCGGCCATGCACATGCGGAGGTTCGTATTTGGAAAGTGTCAAAGTCTACGAGAAAAAGCCTGATATTTGCACCCAGTGTAGCATAAAAACACTCGGGATGCTAACTGCTTCCGGTGTCGTATGTACACAGTGGCGAAGCTGTTGTAGTTGGACAAGACGCTATTGTTTGTCGGTTGTCGGTTACGCACCAGTGGTACGCACACATACATTGGTTGTTGTAGTCGTGGTCAATCACTGTGACGATCTGAATATTCATAGTTTCATAACAACATCGGATGCTTTCCGCTGGTCGGTCAGGGCAAATCATGCATAATAATGATCTTGAAATTTCTGGGCGAAGCGATCACAATGAAGCTCCAAAATACGAGAAATTTTGAAGTATGATTTTCCTAATATATACGATATGAAAAAGAAATGTACATCACCCATTCACGATCCGTAGATAGTCCATGTCACCACAGGATTCCGGAGAACTATCTAAAACTGTATCACCACCATCAGAGAGCGACCTGTCAATCCGCCATTTTGTTTGTTGGTACTCGATGGTACATTCCTCCAGTTAGCATAGCACCTGGATACTAACTGATCAGTTGCACACACCCGAACAAGTACATACTATGTGTATAGCAGAACTTTCGCTTGTTAAAATATGAGACTATAAGATGCATTTTAAAAGAAATTTTAAAGCAAATTGTTCAACATTTACATAAATGCAACCAGTTTCCGTTCTATTCAATTGTGTTGTGTATATCATATCTGCCTGAGTTATGGTTGACAAATTAGTTGAAACCGTCATCGGATTTTGTTCAATCCAATTTTGATGAAACTTGGCTCCTTGGAGCAAACAGTAAAGGCACTAGAGCAACATGCAAAAACTAGTGTAGAACACCTCTCCAACATTGCAGTTTCTTCACAAGAATCAAGAGGACATGGACAACCGAAAACGTCGATAATCCAGCCTCAAATGATAAGTGAGTTGAATGAAATCTAATTTATTTTCAATACCTCCATTTCTGGAGAAGAATATTTACAGCAAGGTATTTACAATTGTGTACATAACAAGTGTGAACAATGCACAATCTATAAGATGAGTGGCAGGGCATGTAACAGTTGGGTAAGTTGCGGTTGATGCCTGACATATGATGGCGTGTGGAATCATCTACGGCTGGTGGTCATAGGTTATCCTCTAATCAGGGAGCACACGGCAAGAAGATACGCAGCGGAGAACAGAATTATTGTATGCTTGTTCTCGATTAGATGGTGTGGTTGTCCTGGAATGTTCCCTCCAAGAATCATGCAGTGCTGAAAGTTCTTCGTCGCTCAAAGAATCGTGCATGAAGATAAATACAGACACTCCATAGTGGTTGAGAATAGTCTCCCAGTAGCTATTACGTAATGAAAGAATAACTTCCGAAGAGCAATACCTCATTGCGTGGAGAAGTTCGTTGTTGTACTGCTGATCACAGGCACGGCATGTCAGATGGTTAATATACGTCGTCTTATTGAGTAGAATAGCAAGATTCCGAAGTTGAACTGAGCAATTTGGGTACTGTCTAAGAAGTGTCCATATCGACCAGGGAGTCATAGGATCTGTGTGAACTAGTTGAAATGTGGTCAGTGATGGGTTGTTGGCAACGGATGAAGTCCAGAATGAGAAATAATGGTCCCGAACAGCTTTCTTGTAAATTGTTTTCCATGTAGAGTCTGACGGAAAATGTCCGGTTTGTGTGAAGATGTCAAGGTAATCGTAGAGTTTATATTGCTGAAGAATAGGAACAATATCTGACACAAATCCAGTTGTATGTCTATTAAACAGAGTGAAATTAAAGAATCGTAAGAGGAATATCTTTAACGGCACCTGATGTCCTTGAGGAAGGTGAATCAGATGGCCGAGGAAGTTCAACTTTTTGATGTGGATTTCGGACTCAAGAGGCAGGAGTCCCAACAAGCTGAGAGCGACGTCTGTTGATGTGCGTCCAGGAAGAGTTTCTGTGTTTAACACAGCATCGGAAAGCTCGTTCTAGTGGGATGTGTATATAACGTGTACTGACTTGTGTGAGCTCGCATCCATATAACGCCCTAGGAAGGACAACATACTTCAGCATAAACCCCATCGTCAGGGGAGAGCACGATTTGAAAGGCTGCTTTCCAGCTAAGGCGAAGTAAGTTTTTTCGCAGTTTCGTGGTTAACTCATTGGCTCGGTTGGAGTCATTTTGATACTTGTTGTGTGGAATTCCGAGATGAACACACGAGGAAGTTTCTGATATTTTTTGATCTCCCAAGTACCATTTCCTGTCGTGATTTTCGTCTTGACGCTTCGTCTCATTAAAAACGACGGCCACACTTTTTGTTTCTGAGAAATTAAAGCGCCATAGTCGGCTGTATCTGCAACATATATCTAGAAGACTGTCCATTCCATATTTTGATAATGATAGCAGAGCAATGTCGTCTGCTGCTGTCGGTGCGACACAGTGTACAGATCCAATTGAGAAACCGCAGTTCGAAGAATTCAATTGATTCAGCAAGTCATTTATGTACACTAAGTAGAAGAAAGGGGAACACACTTCCCCCCTGCCTTGTTCCTTGTTTAACTGAGAGTGTATTCGAGAGAGCCTTGTTATACAATACGCGACTCGAGCAGTCAGAGTACATGTTAGTCACGACACGTAGTATCCTACCACAGAAGCCTAGTTGGTGAAGTTTCACAAAGAGACCTTCATGCCAGACACGATCGAAGGCTTTTGCCGAGTCCAAAAAGCACACAAAAGCACGAGAATTGAGATCACCAGTATAGTTGATGAATTCTTGGACAAGAAAGGCAGACATTTGGCAGCTAACTCCTTTCTGGAAACCGTGCTGTAACTCATGTGGGAACATTGCGATGTCGGGATCACCAAGAAATCTATTGAGAAGGATATGTTCGAAAACTTTATAAATTACAGGCAATAAGGTTATGGCTCTGTAGCTGTCAGGTAGATGCTTCGGTTTGGGATCACCCTTGTGTAATGGCACGATTATTCCAGTTTTAAGAGATGGTGGTATCCATTCCAGTTGAATAAGTCCGTTGAACAGGCGACAAAGAGCATTAACAAGGGATGCACTTCCGTGAATTAGATGGTCGTTTGTGATCTGGTCGATGCCGCCTGATTTGTTCCGCTTCAGTCGTCGTAAAACCGAAAACACTTCGCTATTACTTATTGGCTCGCAGAACACATTACAATCGAATTGAGGATGAGATTCATCAATCAGCGAATGCAGTTGTCTGTATATGCTTTCTTCGAACTCTGTGTCAGAATGAATAGCCGGGGTTTTACAGATTTTCGAATTATACACGCCATGCTTCAAGAATATCGCCGCGATCTCTGAGTGCTCTACCTTCGAAATTCATAACGGAACCGAAACTGTCAGTGTGTTGAGAATCATCAGATGTTCGCAGCATTTTCCAGAATTGCGTCTGGTCCTTGCTGGCACATGATTCGAGGATTTCATATTTGCGATGCTCTTGTGAACGAATTGCAGAGCGCACTGATCGTCTGAAGGAACGTTTGGATTCTTTGTACTGGATGTATGCTTCATGATCGTATGAGTGAGGTCTACCAACCATTATCCACACGGTACGTTTCTGTTTGACATCGGCATGAAGTGACCGTAATTCATCGTTCCAGAAAGATTTCCTGGACCTATGGCGTGGTGCTGATGGCGACGCCATCGAGGAAGCGTGCAGTATTGCTTTAACAATATCTGTATACAATTTGTCTAGATTATCTCGTGTTTTGAGAGAGTGGCACAAAGTCATGGTGAGAAGTTCATCAAGTGAAGCCTGGTATAAGGCAGTGTCCATTTTATCCCAATTGAAGGATAACCTCGTGAATAGAACTGGTGTAGTGGTCTCTGAAACTGGTATCTCAAAGCTGCACGACACTGGTAAGTGATTCGATGTATTCAATTCGTGGTCATCGAGTATGGCGCTTTTAACAATTAGATCCGCCATCGTATCCGGCACAATGATGTGGTCTATACGTGAAGGTGATGCGACTGTACAGAATGGGTAGTATGAGAATGGGGGACCAGTGCATGAATCCAGACATGTAACTGAATAGGATTGTGTCCGAGTTAGCATATCATTTATGAGTTGCGATCTACTTTCGTGACCAGTCGGGAGATGCTCCCCCCTGGTTCTAGTCAAATGGGCATTTATGTCGCCCATAACAATCACAGGGCCTCTTGGCGAATAGTTATCTATTAGATCGTTCAGAGAATCCAGGCATTCTGCATAATAATCGTCACTGCGTGAAGTGCTTGGGAGGTAAACTTGGAGAACACTAATATATTCTGACGATCTCACTTTCAGTTGCAATCCAACAATCCTGTCTGTTCCGGTATCAAGAATAATACACTGATTTGCCAGATGCTTCCTTATTAGGATGGCCACGCCGTCGCGCGTGAAACTACCACCGGTCCTTGTTGTGATTGTTATCCCGTGTTTGGCTAAACAACAGTATGAGTCGTGAAACGATTGGAGAAAGTGAAGGTTCTCATCATTGAGCCAATGCTCAGAAATACCAACAAAGTCGTACAGTTGTCCTTTTAGCAGGACAGAAAGGTAGTCGGATGTGGGCACAACACCACTAGCATTCCACGCGACGAGATGAATAGTTAGTTTATCCGTCATAATTGCGTTTCCCAGAGTCTAAAATTCACACCACGAGGCCAGAAACCGTCACTGTGGATTGAATCAATATCATTAGCGTAGATATGAATTCTGGCAGACTGTGTCCCTCTGCGCAAACTTGGCATCAGTCGCACAAACGTTGGAGAGACGCCTTTGCCTTCCAAGAACGCCCAAATATTGTCGTCACTGGTCTTCATCGAGATTCCACTCCCAAATAGTTTACGTGTGCGTTTACGAGAATATGGAACTCCTACGAAACCATCTGATTCATCGACTCCGTCACCGATATCATCGCCGTGAGTAGGTAGATCACTTAAGTTACGTGTTCGACCCGTATGAGCACTCAACGATTCAGGCGAGAAGGCAGGAACACTGTTAATATCGTTTTCAGATGAATGTGTGTGATCCGGACGACACATACCGGACGAGCCAGACGAGGAAGCAGGAACAATGTTGCTAGCACTTTCGAATGACTGTGTTTTACACAGACGGAGGGCACCATGCGAGCCAGACGATGCGACGGGAACACTGTCAATAGCACTTTCAGGCGAACGAGATTGATGTGGTAGCGATATTGTTGTATAGTGCTCAGGCTCCGCGTGTTGCATATAACCTGAGTTTTCTGAGTTATTTGGTACATCTATTGGTGATTGTGGAGGGCGCTGCTGTTTCACCAAGCGTGGTTTGAATTTTGGTTGCAGCGGGGTTGAAGACGAGAGAGACTGATTGGTGACCTCAGGAGTAACCGAGAGCGACAAATGAACGCTGGGATCCATCGAATGAACACTAGCCGACGGGGGCGTTTGTGGAAGCAGATACTTTTGGAAGTTTTGGACAGTCGCACACATATCATTGAACTTTTCAGTGACATCTCTAGCGAATAATTCGAACATCGTTCCTTTTTCATGCCATTCAGTTTACCTTTCAGTGTCTCTGTTCGAACAAACGTTTTGTCGAGATCCTTCTCCTTCTCATTGAACAGTTTAGTAATATGGTCATTGCTGTCAGTGCTGTATTTTAACTCATCCTCGATTAGTTTGATACGGTTCTTTAAGCTCACAACACCGGTGCACTTATCATCGTTCATACGTGTTATGGTTTCACCTAATGTTGTGCATCTGCCTATAGTGTTGCCGATTGAAGACACGTTCGATTTGCATTTTATTTCTAGTTCCGTGTAAGCTTTCTCCAAATTAACAACACGCGAGCTGATGTCATTTTGTCCGTCCAACATGGAATTAATGTCACGCTGAAAATTGTCTGTTGTGATTTTATTGTTAGATTTCAGCAATGTCAGCTCTGTTAGGACTTCAGCAAGCTTGTCCTGGATGCACATTGAGTTGCACTGGCACGTTTGTGTTGGGTCGGTCGGATTCTTGTCGTCTTGAGACAATTTCTTCGTTTGAATCCTCGTAATGCAGTCACGAATATCGTCGAACGAACCTCCGTGAAGAAATTGCACTATGTTGTAGATGTCCTTAACCAGACGACTGCTGACAGGAAGACCTCCGAGTTCCGGATCACGCTGGATGCGACTTTTCAGGCAGTAATCTGAGAGGTCACTGCAAATGTTCTGGGCATCAACGAAAAAGTTCGTGCGAATATTACGTAGGTCAGAGTCATTTGGCACGGCGTGGAGCAGTCCTGCGATGAATTTATCCTTTGGGTGTTTTAGGATCTCATCCAGATCCGGGTAACGACTGTTAGAGAAATAATCAGGCAGTGTGGAATTAACATCTGGTTGTGTTTGAAGAGTTTGTCTATTGAACATATGGCTGGACGGAACAGGACGTTCCGATTCCTCATATAGAACAGGCAAACCGGCGACTGGGGATAGCAAAGCATAGCTTTTCCCATCTATTAACACGTGTTGGTCTGACATAGTTCAGATACGAGTATTGAACTCAGTCACAGAATTGGCATTCATATGAAGGAATGAAAGGCACAAGCATGTTGAGGGTCTTTCTCTTTCTCAAGTCTCACTGACATCGTATCGTTCCACCGCTCTATGTTGGGTGCACGCGGCGAAGACCAGATCACTTCAATTTTTACCGCTTATAACGACCAGAGAAAATACACAATTGCAGTTAATAATTTGGTTTGAACGAGCGGAGTCCTATCGGTATATCAGTGTTGACTATCGAGTGCGACAACGTGCGTCTGTCTTTAGGCCAGACCAGCAATTATATAAGCCTCAGGGGGTTCTGGCAAGCAATGTTTATCACACCTTTGCGCATAACAATGCAGCAAGTGTCGTCCTCTTGATAAGTCGCACAGGAATGAACTAATCAGTCCCGCTTGGGTATTGTTTATCACACCTCTGCAGCAACACTGAATGGGGAGCACGGCATAATCGCCAGCGAGAAAATTACATAGTGAAGTCAATACTTTGGCCAAAAATGGCAACGTAAACATTAGAGAACAGTCTTTGTTGACACAAGGGAGAGTCAGTTGTGCTTTTGGAAACTCACATTTTTAAACGAAATTTCAACACAAGGTCCATTAGTCCCACAACACAGATATATGTGTGAGAATTCATGATACTGGTAGAACATTGAATTTCGAGATATTTGGCAATTAGTCAGAGCAATAATAAAGCATGACCTTCTATTACGAACGATAACTCTCCTATCCATCTTTATATGCAAGACCGTCCGTTTCACCGGCAAGTTCTGTCCCACAAACAATAGAAATCGTTAAAGGTACTCAACCCGTAAAGAGGGTCCCCATCTGAACAGATTCCAACAACAACAATCCGATCAGAGGGTCCTGTATTACTATTTCTTTGGCTTTGGGGGTAAAAAATATTTGATTCGAGTCGAGGAACCCATCAAACAAAGCTCAGAGTTATTAGATATTGATTTTTCAAATTTGTTATGTTCTCGAGATGAGTACCAATAACTGCCGTAATCTGCTCTGGATGTGTACTCAAAATCTATTCAAACAGACAAGGATGAATAACTCTAAAATCAAGTGGTAATTTTAACGCAATTTTGACTGAGTTCTGGGCCAGATAGTATTCCCGATAATGAAAAATAATAGATTTCTAAAATCGATATCTAACAAATCTGAGCGTTGATGGGTGACTTCCTCGACTCGAATCAAATATTTTTGACCCCCGAAGCCATTGAAATAGTAATTGAGAGGAGTTTTATCGGGTTGAGTACCTTTAACTTCAAACATTGATATCTGATCATTCGGAGCATTGGTGGATGGATTCCTCGACTAGAATCAAATATTTTTTACCCCGAAGCCAATGTAATAGTAAATTAGGAGCGTCTGATCGGATTGAGTTCCTTTAATATAACTGAAATATGGAGAGCACACAAACTTACATAAACCACACTTATCATGAATGTATGTACTTGTATACATATCTATTCAAACAATAAACCGTGTAGCATGCATGCAACCGTGCATTGCAATCCCACAACACCACCAAACACGCACAGTATATATTAATTATATAATTTCTTTCACATTCTGGAGTCAGACACATCTTTCTGTGAGACTCGACAGTGGTAAGATCATCTAATAACCAGTCGCATGCCAATGCATTCACATCATGTGTGCCACAAAGTCTTATTAATCATGGGAAAATTAATGATTTATATAGAGCAATATTTTGCTCAAATATGTTCAATATCCACATCACTCGCTTTAGTGAGAAGTTCAATACGCATGTACATGCCCAAATCAGTGCGAAAGGTCTAGTTTGTGGCTTTCAAGCATGATGCCGTACACCGAACTCGCATACTGCAATACACTTGTCCACTGGCTACATTGGCATACTGCCGTACACCTGGCTTTTTTTAATCGGATTTTTTTTGCCAAGAAAACTGTCTTATTGGTACCAGATACATTATATATAACGCAGATCAAATCATCATATGTATATTATACCCATTTGTTTGTTAGATTTATGCGCTATTCTATTTTTTCTCATTTTTAAACAAAATTAGGTGATGACTTTTCGTGCGAGCATTCGCCTAAATTGTCAATTGATGAGTAAATCTTTCATTTAATGTCAAAGTGACTATAACTACCATTAACTTCAACATATCGGCCATGCACATGCGGAGGTTCGTATTTGGAAAGTGTCAAAGTCTACGAGAAAAAGCCTGATATTTGCACCCAGTGTAGCATAAAAACACTCGGGATGCTAACTGCTTCCGGTGTCGTATGTACACAATGGCGAAGCTGTTGTAGTTGGACAAGACGCTATTGTTTGTCGGTTGTCGGTTACGCACCAGTGGTACGCACACATACATTGGTTGTTGTAGTCGTGGTCAATCACTGTGACGATCTGAATATTCATAGTTTCATAACAACATCGGATGCTTTCCGCTTGTTGGTCAGGGCAAATCATGCATAATAATGATCTTGAAATTTCTGGGCGAAGCGATCACAATGAAGCTCCAAAATACGAGAAATTTTGAAGTATGATTTTCCTAATATATACGATATGAAAAAGAAATGTACATCACCCATTCACGATCCGTAGATAGTCCATGTCACCACAGGATTCCGGAGAACTATCTAAAACTGTATCACCACCATCAGAGAGCGACCTATCAATCCGCCATTTTGTTTGTTGGTACTCGATGGTACATTCCTCCAGTTAGCATAGCACATGGATACTAACTGATCAGTTGCACACACCCGAACAAGTACATACTATGTGTATAGCAGAACTTTCGCTTGTTAAAATATGAGACTATAAGATGCATTTTAAAAGAAATTTTAAAGCAAATTGTTCAACATTTACATAAATGCAACCAGTTTCCGTTCTATTCAATTGTGTTGTGTATATCAATATCTGCCTGAGTTATGGTTGACAAATTAGTTGAAACCGTCATCGGATTTTGTTCAATCCAATTTTGATGAAACTTGGCTCCTTGGAGCAAACAGTAAAGGCACTAGAGCAACATGCAAAAACTAGTGTAGAACACCTCTCCAACATTGCAGTTTCTTCACAAGAATCAAGAGGACATGGACAACCGAAAACGTCGATAATCCAGCCTCAAATGATAAGTGAGTTGAATGAAATAACTTTGGAGAAGGAGACGTTGCGGAAGAAGAAACAATTATCAAAATTGTGGAGGAATAACCTTAATAAAAGGAAACAAAGCTTCTGGAACTATTATCGTTGTACGCAACTAGTACAAACTTATAATTCATGTATTTCTAAAACAAAGCCTCTTGTTCCGCGAAAATTCCTTGTAAACACAACCGAAGGAGAACTACCAGAAGAGAGTGAACTACGTTCAGACTTAGTTTTGTTTAAATTCCTGACGGAAATAAAAATAACACAAAACAAAGAGAAAAGGTATGAGACGAAATACCGCAATATTGATGCAACAATGCATGACGAAATAATAAGTACAGCAACTGGTCGTAATGCAGACAAATTAAAGGAGATGTGGACAGAGGAAACATCCACAAATGAATCAAAATCTCTTACAATTTGGGAAACTAAAAATAAAAAATTCCTGGAAGAATACGAACTCAACTTTGATACAGAAAGTGATTTTCTTACCAAGGAACACAAATTAAAAAACTCTAAGAAAGAAACAGAAACAAAGGTACACAAGCAAAATCCTAGCAAAGTGAAAAATGCAAATAAACGGGATTCCAAAACACCAACTTCAAATAAAACCCAAAAGAGAAATTGGAGTATAATTATAGGAGCAGATCAAAAAGTAGACCCCGATACAGATTTGAACAAGGGTCACATCGCAATAACTCTCGAGGAAGATCAGCAAACCGCTCAGGGAAAAGAGATGAACGCTTATACTCTGATGTCATACGATCGGGATACTATAATCGCGCTCCTGGACAAATCACCGGGGATTTTGTACCAAACAGACAACAAATCGTGGGACAAACAAGTAGCTATCGTCGACCACAAAACGGACAAAACAATAGAGCAAACCGTTTTTTAGGACAAGGCTACTCTCATGTCACAAGGATCAAACAAAACGGAATGTATCCAACAAAGAACCAATATGCGGCATACATATAGATCCTAAAATAATAAACCTATCAAACAGAAAACTGACTGAAGTCGAAATTAAGGTTCTTGAACGTGGCTTAAAATTCACCCCAGCACCAAAAAAAGATACAAGAGAACTTGAAACAGATGTCTTGGGATTTGGTAGAAAATTACGACTTATTGAATACCATAACGGAAAGGAATTCACATCAGATGGATCATTGGTTCGTAATAAATCAAACAGAACACCACCAAAAGGACGTGACCCTCATCTAGATGAGTATATAGAAACATTGGCTAAAATTGCGCCTACGGAAATAGCTGTGAAGCAAAATATCTCAAAAAGAGAAATGATGCCTTAAAATGCTTATACAACAGGACAAAACCATCACAATCAAGGATGCGGATAAAGGGGGAGCCATAGTCATCATGAACACAATATATTATCAACATATAATAGTAGAATTACTCCAAAACAAAGAATTCTACGTAGAAAATAATGAAAATATCGACAAACGAACGATTAAAAATATAGAGAATCTTTTAAATACATTTCCAAATTGTACAACAGAAAAAGAAAGAGACTATCTCATAAATTTTGAATACAATAGCAGTAATATATACTGTCTTCCAAAAATACACAAGAGTAAACAAATACAAGAAGCCATCAAACTTCAGAACAACTCCTATGTCAAAATGGAAGAACCAACAGGGGTCAATACTATGAAGCGTTTTCTTTGTAAGAATCTACAATTGTTTATAAGAAATAACAATTTAGCATTCCGCTAATACTATGAACCTACCATTACAAACTAAATCACAAATAGTACGTGTTCTTTGTATTTACAAACATCTCCAATCACAAGGAATGTTCGAGTACTATGAAGTTAATAACGTTAAGGAACGTGATTAGAAGGTCTTCGTATTGTGTGTCCAACATAATTTTTCAGTTTTCGCACCCTTAACCCGGATAATATACCCATCTATGATACACAGGGACGTTACGACAAGGGGTCGATTCACCCCCTTGTGAAAATGTTTTGTCAGCTGGAAATCTCAAGTATAACCCACATGGACGTCGCGACAAGGGGTTGGGTTATGTTTCTCGCCCCCCCAAACATTGTGTCAACATGTTCAACAGTTGGAAATTTGATACGTGAAACAACATGAATTGGAAATTTTACAACAACAATAGGTTGAACTTGTTCTCTTACCCCCCCCCCCAACAATTTATTAGAGGGTATGTGTTTGTTTTAGACCAATATTTGCATCTTGACCTCCTTTGGTAAAAAGTTTGGATTGAAATGGCCTATATTTAGAAATTGTCAAACATTAGGGTGTGTCAGCTTGGGTGTGAGGTAACAGTATATGTTCCTTGTAACTACTAAAATTACCCAATTTATTGAAAGTTACAACGTGAAGGAACTTGTCTAAAAGGTCTATATAGGGTGTCAAACATAAATTGTCGATTTTCATACCCTTAAACTGGACCATATAACCATCTCTGATTCGCAGGGACGTAGCGCACCCCCCTTATGAAAATGTTTTATCAATGGTAAAGGACACGAATACGAAGATGCAAGCACAGTTTTCACAAATGACTACAGCATAAACGCAGTGACGTGGCCAGATGGTCTCTTCGGTGCGCCAATGTCGATATCCAACTTTATCCCCACCCCTCAATCGGAAACTTCTATTTCTGTTAAATGTAATTGTATACTCAGGTTGGCTTCTGATTTTACAGTTGTAACATTAAGTTGTCCAACCACCCCCTTGTGTTGGACATTTTGACTAAATATGACTAACTTAGTGTTAGTCACAAACATTTTGAGTAACTTTGGTCATGTATTGGAATTATTGGCACATAATTCCGCAACTTACATTTTCGCCTTCCCAGTGACTAAGAAAAGTTATGACTAAATCCTGGCCATTTTGACTAATTAGTCATTTTGAATCCCCATTTCTTAGTCGTTATGCCTAACAGCACCCTAGTAATTTGACTAATGTTATGCCTCAATCATGTTGGCTGAACTAAATTAGTCATCCTGGGGGAAAACGTTTGACTAACATATATTAGTTATATTGACTAACACTTTTGTTATCAGCGTAGAAAAATACTCGCCTCTTGATATACGATTCCATAGCTATGCGGAATTTATAGGCAATTTTGTATTCAAATGGTGCATATTGAAATTATAGGATGGACACCCCATCACCAAACGGAGCCCATATAGCCACGTCCCTATCTCGATATATTATAAGATATCGGAGCAGTTTGAAATTATAAAATGACCACCCCTCCTATAACTGAGAGCCTTAGCACGTCCCTGCTTCGATACTGTGATGGACACCCCCTGATAAAATGGAGCCACGTTCCTGTCTCGATGTGTTATGATAAGACTAGCGGATGGGTTTGAAATCATAGGATGGGCACAATATATATAATGTTATACCATCAAAATAATAATTTGTTTTCACAAACTGAATGGTTGCAATTTGTGAAAACAATGATACCAAATTGGTTGTAGTACTCGATATTACACTGACTTGTACTTACATACACTCTCTACAAACGAACAGTTCATTAGTTAACTTTGCGCAGACAAGTGGTCATCAACTTGGCAAACCGTGTACCGATTGGATAGCTCTGATAAGCGATCAACCTCTCATCTTATGATTAGTTAATTCTTTTGTAACTTTGGCTTCCGTGATTCAATATATTGTGAATCACTCACAGGTAACCGTTTGCCCGTAAGCAATCTACAATAATCAACAGTTGATCTTTGTGAAATTTGCGATATTTTGTTAGCTCAACGTTTCATAGTACCGGCGATATCACTAATCACAAAATAATAGCACGCATTGTAACTTTCCCATAGAAATTGTTGTCAGTTATTTTAGCTCTGCATGTCCGTCTAATTTGAAATAGGTATTCAGATAACACTGATAACGGGTGAATGGGAGCAGAGTGGTGAGTTAGTTTTTCCGACGTTTTTTGGGTTTCACCCCTCGCCCATTCTAAGGTGTTACAGTAATTTATATCCATAACATTCGCAGCATATCGGGTGCATATGAAATTTAGATGTGGACACTCCTCCCCTCAACTGAAAAAGTAACAACATATTCGGACACAGGGACGTGACGATTGAGTTTGCATGGGCTGTCACAAGTTATATCTGATGGCCATTTAGACCACAATGTTCAACAAAAGTCATAAATATGCTAATGAATCAGACTGAATGGTCTCCAAACACAGTTCTCACTTATTATTGGTTGTGAAATTAAACAATAATGACAACCTGAGCTTGTATGTGGTGTAAAATGTTTGTGTCAACCTATCGGTATGAAATTTACAACTGTTGAGTAATATTTTGACAAAAGTTGGGGGCACCCACCAAGCCGTCAACACCCCACGTGTCACACCCCCGCGTCGTCGTGTCCCTATTAGGACGAAATGTATGGTCGGGAGACGATAATAATTAACTATTAAACTATTAATAATATGTTTGTATATTCATAATTTAGTATACAAATAATACGGCTAAATTTTCCCTGTACTGTGAAACCACTGTGATAGTTAAAAAAAATTTGTAATTACAAATTAATAAATACCATTTGTATTTACAGGTATAAAATTGTTCATAGTATTGACCCCTGATCTCAAATTACGACCCATAATCGCTGGGCCATCGTGCCCAACAAATCGTTTGCGTAACTTTGTAGACATTATCCTCAAACCCCACTGTGGAAAAATACCGAGCTTCCTCAGAGATGACATGGACTTCATCCGTAAATTACCACGTGAAATAAAAGAAGGGTCGATACTAGTGAGCTGCGATGTTACAAATTTATATTCATGCATCCCCCATTCACTTGGAAAGGACGCACTTAGATTTTGGATGAAGGAACATATATAATGACATACTGGACCATCGCTTCAGTAAGGATTTTATTCTAAACGCAGTGAACATCTTTTTAGAAAATAATAATTTGTTCTTTGATGAGCGATATTTCCTCCAAGTTAAAGTACTGCTATGGGTACAAAAATGGCCCAACCTACGCAAATTTAGTGATGGGATATCTCGAACACCAACTGTATATACACGTTTTGCTAAGTCTTAATTAGTTGGCCTTAGTGGAGGTGACATTAAGCTGTCATGTTGCATATGGGACGGTGAGGTGGAAAAACTTCCCTCCCGACACCCTTCAAAGGAAGATTTGGGAAATGTAAAACTGAAATAAATAAACTTGTTCTCATGTAACAAAGACCTTTAAGTCAAGCTCATTGTGTGCGTGGAAAAAGAGCGAGCAGCTGTCTCAAACATTAATGTGACTATGAATGGTTTGAAAATAATGTTCATCAGTGTATCAAGCTAATCAATAAATTATTTGCATGTCTATCAACTCAGATGATCTGTTGATCTCACAACCTTGTCATTTAGTACAAGAAAACCATAATCAGAAATGGTAAGGGCGCTCAAGATCATATATTATATACCCATGATTGTAATTATAGAATATAAAATATATTGGTTTCGCGAATGACCAACTCAGAATTCCGTTAAAATGACAACAACAACCAGCACCTAATTAACGAACCGGCGTCCGACTCGGCCGTCTCCGACCACGACCATCAGTGGGCTGCAGAACGAAAAATATCTATAAAAGTTGAAATATAAGACTTACAAATTATCTATTAAATTTCTTTTATCGGTAATTGACATAGCTTGTCACAAACCAAAAATCAACATTATTGACATGATAATGTAAAGGACAATAAACGAAATTGAAATTCCCAACTACACCTTTTACCGGACTCGGCCTCCTGGTCGCGCAGTTCGACTTTTAAACCGGAAAAACCCATTATCTATAAATAAAATGCCCAGCAGACCACAGCTATCAATAATTTGGAGAACAGTATATATACGCGGCGCGCACTAATAAAAGATTCTCCGGTAGACTATATAAGACAAGTTGTATGGAATAATGCTAGATAATGTGCTGGTTGACAGACTAATCAGGAACTAGTTAAAAATGATGGAATTTTGTGTATCCTGCACAATGACTTAGTTCAATTCAAGCTTAACAACTGATATGTCATGGATATGTCTACATACTGTCAACAGTGAATAATGAGCACCGCATCTAAGTCTCATTTGAACGTGAGATATTTGACAAATGTTCCGGCATTTCAGCTCAAAACGTTTACCACTGGGAGCTAGTGACATACACTCAATTTCAGGATATTATTTAGAAAACGGCGGTTTGTGTGTAATTTTGTTTGGGGCAATTTATGTATCATCATTTTCGAATTTGCTGCCTGAATACACATATATAAGCAGCAAAATCAGCAACGTGGTCCGGCGATTCTTTGATAAGCGCTTTGAATGAATATTACGCTTGCTAAGCCTTGCCATCACACAATAAAAATACAGGTAGCTACAGACATGCCATGTTCACATGTAATTATTTATTAATTTATTGTTTTATTATGAATTGTACTGTTAGCATACTGCCTTTATTTGTGTTTTATGAAAATAAACCGTATTGTATCGTATCGTATCAGTGAGTTATTTTATACCATTGTTGGACAATATTAACCGACAGCGATTCGAATCATACAAGATGGCCTAATTAGGGCACTATCAAAGCTCATCTGATTTGTGACATATGAATATGAACGAAAGTCACTTTATAAAACAAATGTTGTGCGCACACTCTGCTGTTGAATGTCCATTTAATTTCGAGTCACTGATTATTTGTTTATAGTGCCTTGATATACGGTTTTAATAACAATCTATGACATCAAATATGATTAAAATACTATAATTCGTCACCATTTGGAACGTCTGTGCCTCACTATATTAGGTGCCCGTAGAATAATATAAAATAGCTGAAACCATAGAAACCTTTCCCCCTTTTCGCTCACAGAATGAAACATAATTCAAACTAAGATATAGAGTTATTCCCTTTCCATTTAAAATTAAATGTTTTTGAGCTTCCGCTTTCAATTGGTATATAATATGACATATATTTTATATAATGTGATATGGGGGTTCGAAAATTAAGTGGGCCTTTATTGAATTTGTTTCCTCTTGTTGTCTACTATTGGGGTAAATTTTATAATTAACCGATTGGTGTGGAAAACATTGGCAGGGTAAATTGTCAGAGCAGTGCGTGACATTATCTAAGACTGGACTAGTACGCCAGGAAAAATGTGTATGTGTTACAACATATGTTCTATTGTAGAGCGAAATAAAAGGATATAGGTGTTATAATTCCTCGGCTAAACATCGATTGCATAAATAAGTATTGATTGATATTTGTATGATCCACAGAAGGAGCATAGCACATGACTTGTAGCGACAGTCAGGGATGTGGCTAGAGGGTCTCCGCTGGGGGGGGGGGGTGTCCACCTTGGGAATTTCCAACTGCACACCCCCCCCTTAAATCGGAATCACACCAACACAACTTTTTGCATAATTCCATTTGCACCCCCCCCCCCCCCCCTTGAGTCGGAATCGCACCAACACAACTTTTTGCATAATTCCACTTGCACCCCCCCCCCCCTTCAGTCGAAATCGCACCAACAACTGTTTGTTTGCATAATTCCATTTGCACCCCCCCCCCCCTGTACCTCATGCTCAGGCCTAATTTCCTATATATTCATAAGCCATGCTTCTATTTTCCCAGTATGAAAACATTAAGATATTTTAACCTGAAAATTGCCTCAAAAAAAACAACTAGTGATCTAATTCCAGACAAATGCACACAGCTACCGACAACAGACCAGGAAACACCGGGCCGACCATGGTTGTTTGGCCCGGTGTGAGAAAACTTTGAAAACAATATACAAGAAAATCGCAAATCCTAGCATCTAGACTGGCCTCAACTGAAGCTTTCCTAGTGTTGGAAATTTCAAACCTCATGCTCCCCCTCAGGTTGGAAAATTCTTCAACTGATGACCATTTATGTCTACAAGTTTGACCAAATGTAGTAAAATATTGTTTTGCTAAACTAATTAGCAGTTTTGTATTGGCCATGTGGATGGGGCAATGACACACCGGGCCGACCATGGTTCGGCCCGGTGTGCGAAAATTTTGAAATCTGAACAAGAAAATCGCAAAATCCTAACATCTAGACAAGCCTCAAGCCTTCCTACTGTTGGAAATTTCAAACCCTACACCCCCACTTAGTTTGGAAAATTTCCAACTGATGACAATTCCAATGACAATGTTGACCAATTGTATGACAATATTGTTTTCTTAAATTAACTAGAAGTTTTTGACTGGCCACGGGGGAGGGACCAGGACACAAGCTTTCCAAGTGTTGGAAATTTCCAACCTGTCACCCCCCTAAGGTTGGAAAATTTCCAACTGATATCCATTTCTGTCAAAAATTTTGACAAAAAATAGGAACATATGCAAATATTGGTCGAAAAACAATAAATTCCCCCAATAAATTGTTTTATAATCAAACTACAAGAACATTTTCAACCTATTGTTGGTGTGAAATTTCGTTGTGGCAGGTATGAAATTTCCAACTATTGAAAATATAGCTCTCTGCTGGGGGGGGGTGAGACACCCCCCCCACACCCCCCCCCTCTAGCCACATCCCTGAGCGACACGTCTAGGTGGATTAATTTTCCGTGCCCTGCCTCATAACACATTTGAATCAGGACCACTAGCTGAAATATTCCTTTTTTTTCATTTCAACATTGGAATGAAGCTTATATTTAATACGAGGATCCTTTGTTGACTGGGAGACGAATTTCATTTCATTGTATAATGAACTGCACTAAACTGCATGAGCTAAGAACCCGATACATACCTGAAATTATAGAAAACTGGCTCCCATGAAGCGTTTTATGACCTTCTCAATGACACTAACGATAATACAATGAAGAAACTGTCAATTTACACCACGAAGGGGCTTAAAATCAATGAAATTAAATAACACCGTTTTATTACTACTTATACTTGAAGTTGATTGACATTTCCTTGCAGGTTTACACTGGCATTTATGTACTTGCTTTCAGGTAGTGACTTCGGTAAAATTAAATTTATTTGTATTACTGTGTAATTATGTACACACAACCTTGTATATCTCATATATATTTTGAAGACCTCTGTCTGTTTGTCTGTATGTATGTTTGTCTGTATGTCATTTATACAAATCTACGATTCTCGACCGATCGGGACGAAACTTGGTACGTGTGTGTAGTTTGACCAGGCGGTGGACGTTGTCGTATTGGCGAGCCCGTGCGGCGCCCGCTTCGCGCATGCGCAGACGAGATCTCGGAAACGGGTGGAGCTATCGACTTGAAATTTGGTATGTGAATGTATCTTGCCCCGGATACGAATTTTATCGGGTCGCCGAGCCCGTGCGACGCCAGCTTCGCGCATGCGCAGACGAGAACTCGGAAACGGGTGGAGCTATCGACTTGAAATTTGGTATGTGAATGTATCTTGCCCCGGATACGAATTTTATCGGGTCGCCGAGCCCGTGAGACGCCAGCTTCGCGCATGCGCAGACCAGATCTAGGAAACGGGTACAGCTATCGACTTGAAATTTGGTTTTTGAATAGCCCGGACAACGTCGGGCTGGGTAGAGCTATCGACTTGAAAATTGGTTTTTTAATAGCCCGGACAACGTCGGGCTCATCGGCTAGTCTATTATATATTTTGGAAGATCTGTCTGTGTGTGTGTGTGTGGGTGTGTGTGAGGGGTGTGTGCGTGTGCGTGTGTGTGTGTGTGTGTTCGCGATGAACTCGAAAACGGCCGACCCGATTTCGATGAAACTTCGTATGTGAGGGTGCTATCGGTCGGGAAGTGGCATAGGCATATTAATTTTCAGATCCGAGGTCAACTTTTCACGTGCCGAGGTCAAATCTGTTTTTACGCTGTGTTACGGGACTTTCATTTGAGTTCGGTGCTTACAAATCGATTCGAAACAGCGCGAATAATAAAATGCCAGTCATAATAATGACACTGTGAGAATCTTTCGTGTTTCCTCTTTCCAACGATATATAATGCGTATGTATCCGTTTTAGTTATCTGCCTCAATTATCAAGAAGAAGTGGTACTATCTTCCATCAGGATAAAAACAATGCGTAACTTCTATGACGTCGTTAGAGGTCATAACGTTAGATCACGTTAACGCTTAACCGGCCGATGCATTTGACTGTTTCAGACGTCTTGGCGATATCTCGGGCACCGATGGTAATTTATCTTTACGTTGAAACTTGATAATTAATGATCGTGTGTATATGAGGCGCGTTTATATACTTGAGTGGAAATCATATCGGGTTAAACTGGCGGATTTTTACGGACGAAATTTGATGCATTATAGGGTATCTCGGTATCCCCTGGGCCGATTTCCCGGTATCCGCTGGGCCGGTTTCCACCATTTTTGGGGTGTTGGTGTTTGACCCCACCTGACCTTGGCCTTCAAAATGGTCAATTGAAGGTCAAAGCCCGGACGAAGTCGGGTCACCTTCTAGTATGTTATATATCTCATGTTGCACATGTATATGTGTCTGAGAATAAACCATTACAACGATTAAGATTTGTCCAAATAGGGTCACCAGGCTAAATAGGAGCGAGGCCAGGAACATAACAGATATCCCCCATTTGCATAGTAACTATTAAAAGAAAAGTGTTATCCAGAGGATCTATTATCCAGAATCAGAGAATTGAAAGCAGGACAAAGTTTCAACTCATTCTCTAAAACACAGATTTGAGTATTGGTCTATTGAGAGTTATAATAGTTTTTGGCATAGGTCTGTTTAACTAGTTATTTTTTCTGAGATGTCTGTGGGTGTCGTGGAATTAAAACCTTTATCCCAATAGTGTAGTCTTTGATGTGGGAAGGAAGTTCTGATACATATGCCATTATTATTTCCTTCCATCACATTCGTTAAATTATAGATCCAACAGAACTGCGATAAAATAGAAATTGAATATTTAGCAATGAATATGAAGCATAATTTAAGGCAGTGTTGCAATTATAGTTATTCTGTATGTAACTTAGTCAGTATGACTAACACCAGAGTGACTAACACCAATGTTAGTCATAATGACTAGCTGAAAGGTTTGGGTTAGTCAAAGTGACCACAAATGCTTGCAACTAACCCTAAGTTAGTCATATTGATCCGATTTTCTCTCACAGTGTGATGAATTTAAAGTTGTTGATATATTCCGTCCCATAACATGATAACAATTGTATTGCAAAAGTAAGGACATGTTGGTGTTTGTATGTCGTAAAAAAGCCAGTTTTAACGGGAGGCATATATTATGTAGAACACGGAGGGGACTCAATTGCACCGAGTGTGAGGTCGCCCATCGGTTGGGCAGTGTGGTGATGGACATATAATATGTACGTGTGAAAATGGTTAGTTTTGAAAAATTGTTTGAAGTTAAAACATTGAAAAAAGTCACATTTTAAGGATTATTTATAGTATGTCCGCCGAGAATCAACCGTATACTTACATTACATGTTATAGTTTGCATTACATTAACTGTTTTCATTTCACATAGGTGTGATCGCACATCGTAACTGTATACATTGTCAACAAAAACAATCCGAACATACACAGTGATACACTGGACAAAATCATCTTTGATAGGGTGGAGGTGGGGAAAACGGATGGTCGGTGTCATTGATCGAATCATCAGAAGTTTCCAATTTGTTTCCTGCATCGTCCCCAGTATAAAGCGCATCATATGCCGGTGGCGGGTGTGCCGGTGGCGGGTATGACAGTGGTGATGGGTGTGACGGTGGCGGGTGTGACATTGGCGGTTGTGATGGTGGCGGGTGCGACGTCCTTAGTGCAGGAAGATGTGCCATTTGATGAGAAGACCGAGTTGCTATTTGAGGCGGTGGTGGACCAGGTTGAGGTGGCGGATGTGCGTTCTGTTTCGACATATATGCAGGAAGAACTATGCCCGTTTGTACCCTGTCTACACTGTCAACAGAAGCTGTGTTCTCTCTGCAGCACCTTAGCCCTTTCTTCTTACAATGTTTTGTCAGTGAATGTATTACCACAGCCAATATCAGGACGAAAACAATGATGACGATACAAACAACCACCACATGGATAGGTGTGTCCCAGAATGTACAGCAATAATTAGATCCAGAATCTCCACAACAGTACTCCATATCCTCTCCTTGGCCATCCATCGGACAAATAAATTTTCCCGCGTCGTCAGTGGTGGTGTTGGTTGCATTATAATTATAATTCGTGCATATCTGTGGTTCACGGTTGGACGAATAACGACGTCGCCTCATGTAAGCTCGAGATCCATACAGGGTTCCAACCAAAAGCATCGTGCGGGTGGATGACGTCAAGGAACTCCTGGTTGTTGACCGCCATCCCGACGAATAAGACGAACGAGATGATGAACTTGAACCTGATCTCCCTCCAGATCTCCCTCCCGATCTCCCTCTACAGGAACAAATGTCCAACGAGGCGAACGATATAGCCAGTAAGAAAGACAACTCCACAAAAGAAAACATCATATTGACAACGATTTGAAATCGTTGTCAATTGCACACAGTTGCTAATCCAGGGGTGGGATCGAACGCCCCCTTATATAGTGCTGTAATGGATAAAGATTTGAGCCGAGAGGATGAATTGTGTTCAACCGTGACGGAAGTTCGTGTCCACAGAGCCAGTTCAGTCGTTCAGTGATGGTCGAGTCAATTCCAGGATCAAGAGTGAAAATCCTTTAAATGAATTGTAACACTCTTCAATGAAAGACTATCGAAAAACTGAATTAACAAAAGAAAACAGAGTAATATTAGGCACACAAGGACGTCCGATATATTGAAACTTCGATACGCACATTGAGTTCCACACAGAGAGAAGTAAATATTATCTTTCATGTCTCTATAGTGGTACATGACGTAAAGCATAATAGGATTGGTCAATGTCGCTTCATGCACCATTAGTCAATGTTTGAATTGATCATACTCTGTATTTAAATGAACGATTCCCGAGTCGATAGTGCACACCGTTTACATGCCGTCTGCAAATCTGATTTGGAAAATTACTGTGTCATTGGGTCGCTGAGTGTTCTGTCAGAGTGCTAATTTTTGGACAATTATTTCATTGTATATCCACATTGATTTGACTCTATCAGATGTTCGATTCTGTAGTATTCGCGTTAGGTTCGTTTCTTTGTTAGGCTAGGCTTTCTCGCAGTTCCGACCCTTTGTTTGTATTAATCAGCTGGCTTTTCATATGCAACTTGTCAATTCTTGCGCTCATTAATTACCATTCATCGCACGTATTCTCAGCTTTACTTTTAATAATTAATTATTTGTCAAACTGTTAATGCCACTGTGGTGATCGGGTATTTTATCATGCAAATCTGTTATTCTAATCCCGCGTCGTTAATTCACACCTGTGTATGCTTAGTATATAATAATGTGTAAAACTGTGTTATATGTTACTTTATGCTCCGGAACTCCGCCTTTCAGTCACTGCACATATTGCAACCGGAGTTCCGATTGTTGTGTGGACCGCTTCCAACTATACCGGAATGTCCGTATATTTCTATTGTAAAAATAAATGCTAATTCCTCAGTAAGACTCAACCTTGATTCAACCCGAAATCAGCTCTATCAAAGTTCCCTCATGGAATTTTAGTGGATCTGTTTGGGCGTCTCGGCTTATGACACCGACGAGTGTACTAATCGGTGGAAATAACACAATTCTCAGATGTTTCAACAAGATTCAACAAGATTCTTCACTGAAAAACAATTGGAACATTATAAGATTATAAAGCGACTAGTAATCTTCATGCAACAAATTAGGCAGAGTAATTTCTCATTTTTACCACGTGCCAGAAATAAAAATATATGTCGAAATACTGATATATAAAATCTGTATACCTTACCAACGCCATCGATTTGTATTAGCTGTTTTCAACTTTCAGCAAAAAAGTTATATAAACGCTCTTTATTACGCCACCGTAGTGTGGTGTTTCTAGCTTTTGGTTTTTTGATATCGCATGGTCGATCGATAATTCACTGGGTGATTGTACATTCGGCAAACCTCGTCAGATTCCGTCACCGTTTCATCGTACCGATAATTACGAGAGTACAACTAAGATTGGCACATGTGTTTACGTCACCGGTGTAATTGTGGGGACATGCTTCTATTATGAAGGTTTGCTATCCCGAAGGTCCGCTATTCCGAAGGTTCTCTATTCCGAAGGTTTTTGTTATTTTTAGGTTAATTCTATATTTTAAAGTATTGAGACTAATTTGAGAGGGTTCATTTTCACAAAGATTCTTTATATGGAGTGTGCGCTCACATCCGAACTGATCATGCGCGCACACCGATACAGATACAGGAGGAAATAACTTAACTTAGAACATTAAATGTGATTTTGTTTTGTTTTCGCTGGTTTTCTTGAGATTTTATGTCATTACGTGGGCCCATACCTTTGAATTCTTGGCATATACTATGAATGTTGTGGTATATATGGACCCTCCCGCATTGGGACATGACATAGGTTCAGTTGACTTAAGTGGTGTTCTGTGTGTGCTCCAATTTGGAGTTCAATATTTTAAGGGCCAAGTTTAAAATTTGATGGGTCCATACCTTTGAACTCTGGGCATATAATATGAATATTGGGGGGCATGTCTCTATTCCGAATGTTCACTATCCCGAAGGTCCACTATTCCGAAATTTCTCTGAATGTTCGCTATTCCGAAGGTTCACCAATCCGAAGGTTCGTTATTCCGAAGGTTCTGTGTTCCAAAGATTTTTTTTATTTTAAGGTTAATTCTATATTCTAAAGTAACGAGAGGGTTCATTATCACGAAGATTCTTTTTATGAAGGAAATAACGTAAAACATTAAATGTGATTTTGTTTTGTTTTCGAGGGTTTTCTTGAGTTTAATGTCATTACGTATGACCTTATTTCTCATTACATATTCACGCCAAGGAGCCCACACAATTGCTATGTTACGATGCGATTTAATGTGATTATGTGTGACCTAATATCTCAATAATCTGAGGCAAGAGTACGCCTGCTAAAGGCGAATTATAACAGTTGGGGGTATAACGCTCAATAAATACTGGAGGCTATAACAAACTGCGCAGTAGAATATCGCTGAATGGACGAGTATGAGATGAGCCTAAATGCAATTGTGACTTTGTTTAAAGGCCCACTTAATTTTCGAGTCATTAATTTTTTATAGTATATACGGTTTTAATAACAATTAATGCCATAAAATTTGAATAAACTACTATAATTCATCACCATTTGAAAGGCAGAATACTTCTATCTCCTAGTTTGAAACACCTTCAAAATACCGCGTCGTATATCTAGCAATAAGCAACCAACATGTCCTCCTCGGCTTTCCATAGATTTCAACGTAATTTGATACTTATGGGTATTTGTGTCCGGGAAGTGTTTTGAACTGGTCAAATCGTGACCCCGACCTGACCTTGACCTTTAAAACTGTCAATGCAAGGTCAATTTGGGTAAAACGGACAAATTTCGGCGAAATTTTATACCTAGGGATACTTTGGTCCGAGGAGAGTTTTGAACGGGTCAAATCGTGACCTCGGCCTGACCTTGACCTTCAATATGGCCAATCAAAGGTCAACTCGGATAAAACGGATAGATTTCGACGAAATTTGATACCTATGGGTACTTTTGTCGGGGGGGGGGGTGTTTTGGACGGGTCAAATCATGACTCTGACCTTACCTTGACCTTCAAAATTGTTAATTAAAGTTCAAGTTGGGTAAAACGGACGGATTTCGACGAAATATGATACCTATGGGTAGTTTTCTACGGGTGGGGGTGTTTTGGACTGGACAAATCATGACCCTGACCTGACCTTGACTTTCGAAATAGTCAATTGAAGGTCAAATCGCACCTTTCACCGGAAAGCAGATGGGAAACAGCCCGGGTGAAGTCGGGCCTATCAGCTTGTGTAATAAAGAAGACAGTTTGATGAAAGTAATGTATGCCACGAGAAACGGGAAAACTTGAAATATGGAAGTACGCAAATTTCCCGCATAAAATTTGAAAGCTAGTTTATAGAATAATTGTATTATTATTTATATTTATGGCTAATAATACGATCTTGGTGGCGTTACCATTTCTGACTATGGTTTTCTTGTTTTACCATGTTAGGTGAGTGCTAACACGCACGCTCATTGACACTCCGATCATACCAATTTATCGCATCGGGAACAAAGGACCATTGTTTTCTTCCGGTGCATTACATTTTATGAGTTCAAGTATATATAGTTTTCAGTTTTCAGTTATTTTACCGTAAATTAGCCCATAGTTTACAGCAGCTATCACAAACTTAACTCTGATTTTACACAGTCTACAATAATCAATAGTTATCTACTGTACTTATTAATTGATTAGATTTACAATTGATCTCAAGTTGACTGATGACATCAATCGGTTCATTAGAAACCATGCACGCACGACAATCGCAGTGATGTTTTTAGTCCCGCATTTTCATAAGACAATTATTACGCGCGCCGCATGTATACTGTCCTAGAGATTCTAGATATATATGGTTCGCTGGGCGTTTTATTTATAGATAATGGGTTTTTCGTTATTTTGGGACGCATTAAAAGTTGTACTGCGACCTCGATCCGGTAAAAGGTGTAGTTGGAATTTCAATTTCGTTTATTGTCGTTGATTTTGGTTTGTGATAAGCTATGCCAATTACAAATAGAAGAAATGAAAAATATAATTTGTAAAATGCGTATGCCAAAAATAAGCGATTTAGAGAATAACCTATCGCTGGAATATCTCAATAAAGTCCGGGAAGAATTAAAATGCGTTCATATTCTAACGTTCAAAAACGAAATATTCGATGACAACAAGAAAAATGGTATGAATAAATTAAGAACGTATCGTTGTTTCAAAGAACAACATAAAATTGAACCATACTTACTCCAAATTACTAATTTTTATACGAGATCGTGTTTCAGTAAGCTTAGAGTAAGCAATCATAAGTTGCAGGTAGAGGTTGGGCGACAGGCTCAGCCAAAAAACCTTACGAGAAACGCATATGTAAAAAATGTGAAGCAAATGAAATTGAAACGGAAGAACACTTTATAATGAGATGTGAAAAACATAACCATTTGCGGAAGAGATTTTTCACTGAAATATGAGTTCACCAACCAATTTTCGTAAACTTTGATGAAATAGAAAAGTTCATATTCCTCATGAAGGCTGAACACCCGAGCATATGCAATCTGATCTGTAACATGGTTCGGCAGTTCTGCAAATAATTGAGAATATAGTGTTGAGTTACAAATACATGTTATATATTTTTTTTATATGAAATTGTCTTCACTTGTGTTTAAATTATCTGTATTATGACAACTGCCCCGCGTGATGTATTATGTCAATAAAAATGTTATGTTATGTTTAGTTATGTTATTACCGCCACGCCAGTGGGTGTACACTGGTGTAGAGTTTCTTATGTTTGAGCGGACGATCGATAATCCTCTGGGCGAATGTATTATGGTTAGGTATTTCGTACTTGAGATAAACCGTTCCGATAGTGATGATAGTCCAACAAAGATTAGCACATGTGTTCACGTCACCGGTGTAATTGTGGAGACATGTTTCTATTATGAAGGTTCGCTTCCTGAAGGTCCACTATTCCGAAGGTTCTCTATTCTGAATACTTGCTATTTCGAAGGTTCACTATTCCGAAGGTTCGCTATTCCGAAGGTTCTCCATTCCGAAGGTTTTTGTTATTTTTAGGTTAATTCTATATTCTAAAGTATTGAGAGGGTTCATTATCACGAAGATTCCTTTTATGGAGTGTGTGCTCACATCCGAACTGATACTGCGCGCACACCGATACAGATACAGGAGGAAACAACTTAGAACATTAAATGTGATTTTTTTTTTTCGCGGGTTTTCTTGAGATTTAATGTGATTACGTGGGCCCATACCTTTGAATTATTGGCATATAATATGAATGTTGTGGTATATATGGACCATCCAGCATTGGGACATGACACAGGTACAGTTGACTTAAGTGCTGTTCTGTGCGGGCTCCAATTTGGGGTTCAATATTTTAAGGGCCAAATTTAGAATTTTATGGGCCCATACCTTTGAACTCTGGACATAAATTATGAATATTGGGGGGCATTTCTCTAGTCCGAAGGTTCAATATCCCGAAGGTACACTATTCCAAAATTTCTCTGAATGTTCGCTATTCCGAAGGTTCACCAATCCGAAGGTTCGTTATTCCGAAGGTTCTCTATTCTAATGGTTTTTGTTATTTTAAGGTTAATTCAGTTTCTAAAGTATTGAGAGGGTTCATTATCACGAAGATTCTTTTTATGAAGGAAATAACTTAAAACATTAAATGTGTTTTTGTTTTGTTTTCGCGGGTTTTCTTGAGTTTAATGTCATTACGTATTACCTTATTTCTCATTACATATTCACGCCAAGCAGACCAGACTATGTTCCCTGCGATTTAATGTCATTACGTGTGACCTAATATCTCAATAATCTGAAACAAGAGTACGCCTGCTAAAGGCGAATTATTACAGTGGGGCTATAACGCTCAATGAATGCTGGAGGCTATAACAAACTGCGCAGCAGGATATCGCTGAATGGACGAGTATGAGATGAGCCTAAATGCAATTGTGACTTTGTTTAAAGGCCCACTTAATTTTGGAGTCATTCATTTTTGTTACAGTATATACGGGTTTAATAACAATTTATGCCATTAAATTTGAATAAAATACTCTAATTCATCACCATTTGAAACGCAGAATACTTATATCTCCTAGTTTGAAACACCTTTTAAAAAACCGCGACAAGTCGTGCGTCGTATATCTAGCAATTAGCAACTAACATGTCCTCTTCGACTTTCCATAGATTTCAACGTAATTTGATACTTAGTGGTATTTGTGTCCGGGAAGTGTTTGGACGGGTCAAATCGTGACCCCGACCTGACCTTGACCTTTAAAATTGTCAATGCAACTTCAATTTGGGTAAAACGGACGAATTGCGGCGAAATTTGATACCTAGCGATACTTTTGTCCGGGGAGTGTTTTGAATGGGTCAAATCCTGACATCGGAGTGACCTTGACCTTCAATGTGGTCAATCAAAGGTCAAATCTGGTAAAACGGATGGATTTAGACGAAATTTGATACCTATGGGTACTTTTGTCGGGGGAGTGTTTTGGACGGGTCAAATCATGACCCTGACCTGACCTTGACTTTCGAAATAGTCAATTCAAGGTCAAATCGCGCCTTTCTCCGGAAATCTGACGGGAAACAGCCCGGACGAAGTCGGGCCCATCAGCTTGTGTAATAAAGAAGACAGTTTGAAGAATGTAATGTATAACACGAGAAACGGGAAAACTTGAAATATGGAAGTATGCAAATTTTCCACATAAAATTTGAAAGCTACATGTACTTTATAGTATAATTATATTATAATTTATATTTATGGGTAATAATATGGTCTTGGTGGCGTTACCATTTCTGACTATGGTTTTCTTGTTGATACGTGTTTTAAAGAGTGTCAGCCGAGTCAGCCAGAGCCGTAATTTCGCTAAAATCCGGATTGAGAATCCAAAGCCGATTACGGGGGGCGGAGCTAATTTCGGATTCTAGGTCAGATTTTGAAATCCACGTGGTCTCCGAAACTCTCCCCCAGCGTCAAACATGGCTCATGTATTTGACACAAGTATCATTTGTATCTTATATTTATAAAGTGCATGTTTGTTGTGAAAGTCATGCTGTTCTTCTATGTGTGTATACACGGCACATAATTTGCTGCCAATCCGACTTAATCGCATCTTTTTTTCAAGTTAAAGTGTGTTTATTGATGATGGCAAGCATATCTAAACATGACAGCTCTAGGCCTCCTGAATCAAATTCCGAAGATGTTGTGAAGAACACACGGAACTTGTCAGTTGAACAGGGACGTGGCGACAGGGGTTGATTGGGTGTCTCGACCCCCACCCCGAACTTTGGTACAATTTGCTAAGCTGTGCAGTCATTCATACGTGAGGAAAATCAGGATTATTTTGACTAACTGTTTCAAATAATGATACGTACAAGCCAACAAACGCAACAAACAAACCCGATTTTAAATAAATACATATACAAACTTATGACTAACTCGAGAGAGGGGGTGTCCAGTGATCTGTATATATGTTCAACTTGTTTTGGTAGTCATGTTGCTTTGCCACTACTAATTATTTATTTTTTCAGTGTAATAACATATGGGAGAGGGTGTACCCTTAAGTGAGTCAGTACTTATCCCCCAATTCCTTTGTATGTATAAACAAATGTATGTGTTATATATCATGTGTTATCTAAATTTGACATATATTTGAAATAAATATATCTAAACTAAACTTTGGTACATTCCAGCAGTCGGAAATTTCATGCATGACACAACATTAGTTGGACATTAATTTGACACCATATATAGGTTGGCATTGTTCTCATTGTTTGATTTTTTTCAACCAGTAAAAGTTGGTAATTTTCCAATCTTAGTGTTTGTCAGATTGGATATTTCCAAGGAGAGCAAATTGAATTCTGCGAACCTGTGAGATTGATGTTTAGTTCAATGGGGGGGGGGGGGGGGGGGTACAGTTGGCCGGAAATTTGAGGAAACTTCTAGCCACGTCCCTAGAACATGTGTCTGTTGTCTATACAGAGACTATTGCGCAAAACGACTGCATTTAACGAAACAAAACATGTTAAAATTGCTATAACTTTAAGACTAGATGATAGTACATACGTCTATCTGATAATCCATCGATACCATATAATCCTACTATTTCTTGAATAAGAAGAAACATTATAATAACGAACACAGCAGAAGACATATCCATGCCGGTTCATATGAATTCGGTCAATGGTGACGTATCCGCCGAATTCGAAATCGACATGCGTTCGGGCGGTATTTTAAGGATGGAATTATGAAATGGACATATGAAAGTGACAATCAACAATGATTTGCCATCAACCGAAGTGCTCCCCCAGCGTTACTATCAATAGCGTTATTATTTGGCTAATTTCAGTAATATTCTCCCAGTTTACATTCAATAAAACAAATTTGTCTCCGCATTTAAAATTCTTTGATATAGATCGTTTATATTCTGCAATAATTTGTACACAAGAGACGGATTCTTATGTTTTATTGTGTTTTTAAACTCTGAGGTGGCGGAATCTCGGTTTGTTTACATTACGAACATTTGAGTCCGTAATCGGAATCCGAATCCAAATCGGATTACCACGAAATTAGGATTACGGTCTGTTCGTTTACTGATTTTGCAAATTTGTGGTCTGTTCTTTTGCCGAACCAAGTCGTACGGGGACAAATCTGTAATCTGAATCCAGAATCCGAATTGGATTTTAGCGAAATAACGCCTCTGCAGTTCGTTAATAAGAAAACTAAGATGCATGCATCAGGTCGGCCGTGAACTATCTACCATAGAATTGTTGTAGCTATCGATTATACATTTTGGAACACCTGTCTGTATGTATGTGTGTATGCATGAATGCATGTGTGTGTGTGTTATAGACTCTAACACTGCTCGACTGATCCGACTCGGATTTGGTATTTAACGTGTCAACTTGACCTCGCTCATAGGCATGTTTCTGGACCTTGACCGATCCGACTAAAAAATTGTGTGTAGGACTACTTCGATCCCGGGAGCAATATGGACGGGTCCAATTTCACGTGGGACCATGTTCTCGAGCGTGTTGATATAGGCATGTTTCTGGACCAATTGAACAATAGTTTGGCCAGACGCTGTATATACTGGGTACTGTCCAGATGGAGGCGATCACAAAAAAATCCCTAAATAGCCCGAACGAAGTCGAGTACATCAGCTAGTTTAATATATATTTTGGACATTTGTCTGTCTGTTTGTCTGTTAGCTATGGCCGGGAAAACTGCCGGACAGATTTGACGAAATTTGATACCTAGGGGAAATTATTTCCAGGGAGTATTTTGGACGGGTCAAATCTTGATCCCGACCTGACTTTGACATTCAAAAAGATCAATTCAAGGTCAAATCTGGTAAAACGGAAGTATTTCAACGAAATTTAATACCTACTGTTACTTTTGTCCCAGGAGTGTTTCGGGTGGGTCAAATCATGACGCTGACCTGATCTTGACATTCAAAATTGTCAATTCAAGGTCAAATCGGGTAAAGCCGGGCGGATTTCGACGGGTACTTTTGTCGTGACTTTTGGACGGGTCAAATCGTGACCCGACATGACGTTCACCTTTAAAATGGTCAATTCAAGGTTAAATCGCGCAATTCTCCGAAAATCAGAGGGGAACATCCCGGACGAAGTCGGGTCCACCAGCTACTATTATATATTTCTAGATTTAGTTACAAACTAAATACCTGTATATTGTACAAAGAAATGTTTGACAAATATATCTGTATCAATATTACCATACGGGTCATTAAAATAGATACGACGAAACAAATTTTGAAGGGTGCATGTATCAGGTAAATTTTTATATTTCAAATGATGACAGGAATGCGGAAAGTTGAAGTACCTACGTAATACTGGCTATCCGAAGGAAGAGATATACATGTATATATAAACCAAAATAGAAGATGACTGCTGGCGACAATGTTTTCCAAAAAAAATCAAAGCATTCGATAGCTCCCATCTAGTTGTCAGCCCGAAGATCAATATGAAGTTTGGTGACTATCAGATGAGGGATATGTCTGTACAGTTGCTAAACAATTCAGTCATGCAAAAGAGGATCAAACAGTAAGATACCAAATTGCTGCCTGTGGTAATGTTTTTTAACGAAATTCGGGAAAATTAGATTACTCTCACTCTGGTTATCCAGAATATCATTGTGGAATCTGGTGACGATCGGACAAGGGGTGTCGTCTGTAGGATCAACCAAATTATTTAGCCATAAAAATAGTAAAATTCAAGATCACCGCTGGCAGTGATGTCTTCACAAGGACAGTTTGAGAACAAAATATGGCTCACATCTAGCGGTGACCCAAAATATCCACATGAGAAAAAGTTCTCCAATAAAAGCTGGCTGCAGGGTGCGCCAATTGATTCAAATTCGAAATTTAGCAGGGTGTACTGCTTGTGGCCATGTTTTCCCCGCAAATTTGATAGACTGATGGACAAAACCACTGAATCCGTTGAATCAATAAACATGGATTAATTTATATGCATTGTTATACACAGTACTGGTATATAAAGGTACTGAAAATAACAATATTACTAGTATACACAAAATAAACCATATATCATGGCTATGGGTTCTAATATCCGAATATGACAGCTGAGAACTTGGTGTGAATTGAAGAGTGGTGGTGTCTCAAGTATATCTAACCCTCCACGTTAGACACATGCCATTAAATGTCATAAGTATAATCTAGCTTGAGGACAGAAGTTATCCATAAAACCCCCTTAATTCAACCAGGTCCTCGCGCGATGTGTGGTCGATCACATGATGATCTAGGGGGGGGGGTTAGAATTGTTGTATACAAACAGCACTGCATGTAAATATAAAATAAAATAGTGCTACATCTTATTACAGATTATTGCCATATATAATCAGTGACTATACAGACAGTCTGACAAAATAAAGTTTCAGTGACACTCTATCCGAAGAGGGGAATAATTCCATCTGTTACAGTCAATGGAGCAATTATGAATCTGGAAATGTGAAATTTCTAAGTAATACTAGATATCGACATGACGCGATAACATATAACGTAAATGCAATATGGCCGCTGGCGACTATTTTTTATTTGATAGCTCTCATCTGATAGATCAATATCAAGATAAATATGAAGTTTGGTGATGATCGGATGAGTGAAGTGGACTGTGCTAAACGGTTTAGTAATGCTTAAAAAGATTCTTACCTTAATATTTTTATGTTCACTTTATAAACTTCACTGAGTCATCTTTGTCATGTATTGAGTTTGATATCTTTTGTTAACAGTTTATAAATCATGTATGTCTCATGTTTGTTATTTTAATTTATGTTTTTATTATCATTAAATAAAGTTGCATTCCTTAAAAAGATTCTTACCTCAATGTTTTTATGTTCACTTTATAAACCCCACTGAGTCATCTTTGTCATGTATTGAATTTGATATCTTTTGTTAACAGTTTATTAATTATGTATGTCTCGTGTTCGTTATTATATTATATACACTTTATAGTGTGTTTCAGAACAAAAAAAATGAATAAAATCAACAAATTTGTAAATTTAAAAACAATTCAAACGTTGTTGTATTCCATGTCCCAGCCCGGACATATACACCAAATTTCAATAATATTCATTGAGAAACAACGGACCAAACGCCATATAGCACCCCGTATACATCTTTTATTCCGAGCTGGCCTTTTATTCCGAGTTGGCACACGTCGATTGGGGCGAGTTAGCCCTGGGGCGAGTACGCCGATTCCGACATCTTCTCTATTTGCAGCAGGTATACGTTTACGCTGATTTACGCGTAATTTAATTTACAAAGTTCCCCAATTGGTATCGTAAATAGAGCGACCTTATTTGACAGAGAATGCCTCTGTTATTGATTATCAAGTTGCTATACATTAAAAACGACAAATTCACATGCTCGTTCAAGCGCAGTAGTCTATTTTCCCCACGTTAAAGGACATCCACAAATACTAAATAACGCTAACCTACTGCGAATGTTTGACACGACAACTGTTAACATATTTGGGCTGAATTCATCTGACGCGGTATTATTCCTCAAAATAAACAACAAAACCATCGTTACTTGGAAATGTAGTTTGGGCTAACATTTACATAAATCCTCCACATTATTTATCCCGACACACACGTCAGATGAAACACAGACATGAAGTAAACGGCCAAATTGGCCGAAATTAGGTGCTGATCGGTGTGACAGTTTGCAGTAGGTCCCCTATTTGCGGAGGTAAATTTGCGAAAGTCCCCGAATTCGCGGAAGTCCCCTGAAATGGTCGTATATCTCAATTGATACGCATTTTAAAGAGGTTAGTCGGATACAGCCGAGTCAGCCACGTTCGTTAATTGGTGCTGATCGGTGTGACAATTTGCAGTAGGTCCCTATTTGCGGAAGTCCCTTAAAATGGTCGAAATGTGTTGATTTTAATGAGGGAACGGGTGCGTATATGTCAATTGATACGTATTTTAAACAATTAACGACACCATCATCATGATAGTGGTTTGTTCTATCATATCATCATCATCATCATAATACGGAACAAGTCTTGCGACTTTTCGTCCAATAACATTATTTGCAATGTCATTCGATATTTACTTGTGAGTCACTTGAACATATTACTAACTAATTCTTGTCGTCGAACTCGTATTTTATATACTACTAGCCGATGAGCCCGACGTTGTCCGGGCTATTCAAAAACCAAATTTCAAGTCGATAGCTCTACCCAGCCCGACGATTTCAAGTCGATAGCTCTACCCGTTTCCGAGATCTGGTCTGCGCATGCGCGAAGCTGGCGTCGCACGGGCTCGGCGACCCGATAAAATTCGTATCCGGGGCAAGATACATTCACATAGCAAATTTCAAGTCGATAGCTCCACCCGTTTCCGAGATCTCGTCTACGCATGCGCGAAGCTGGTGTCGCACGGGCTCGGCGACCCGATAAAATTCGTATCCGGGGCAAGATACATTCACATAGCAAATTTCAAGTCGATAGCTCCACCCGTTTCCGAGATCTCGTCTGCGCATGCGCGAAGCGGGCGCCGCACGGGCTCGCCAATACGACAACGTTCACCGCCTGGTCAAACTACACACACGTACCAAGTTTCGTCCCGATCGGTCGAGAATCGTAGATTTGTATAAATGACAGACAGACAGACAAACAAACAAACAAACAAACAAACATACATACAGACAGAGGTCTTCAAAATATATATGAGATAGAAAAATGAGTATATGTATATATTGAATTTAATCGAGTGTTGGAGCCTCAACAGCGAAGTCTGACAGAGAGTTCCAGCTATTTACCACCCTCTGCGTGAAGAAATATTTTCCTATGGCCTTGTTAAGAATGGGCATCTGTAGCTTTTTATTATGTCATCTTGTTCTTCCCAATGAATGTCTTTCTAATAGGTCACATGCATTGATATTGTAATGACCATTCAACAGTTTATATACGTCGATTTGATCTCCTCTAAATCTTCGATATTTTAAAGACATCAGATTGAGTCTTATCATTCGGTCTGGGTAGCATAGAGTTTTGATTTGACGAACTAGTTTCGTTGCTTTTCTTTGTATTTCTCTAACGCAATGCTTTGATATTTGTGACGTGGGCATCATAATCCATGCAGAGTTACAGTATTCGATGATAGTTCGGACCATATATTATGTAGAGCGATTAGAAAGTGTCGATGTCCAAGTTCGTGAAAGTTCTGAGAAGCTTTATTGTTTTAGGATAGTGTAGGAAGACTAATCTGGCCGTGTCAAATTCAGCTTTAGCGATTGGATATCTCGCAGTACAACACATTTCGGGTTTTCGTGGAGTGTGTATTCGCTGGATGTCTTGTAGTTGCAGTATGTAACTATTATGACCGCGTTAATTGCGTTCGATGTTTAGGTATGAACAATGGCTGAGCCATGCACTCTTAAAGATTTTATGGCGGGAACACAATGCCTCCGATGTTTTATCCGCTTGAGTTTACGCCCCGTATCAACATAATTTTTGCACGACCATGTGTGCCACGCGTTACCTATAATCCGTGAATTATTTTGATTACGTCTTGTACATGGACATTCGTAAATTTAATTTATGGCTCCAGCCATAAATTTAATTTATATAAAATTATTAACTTTGATTTTAAGACAACCTATTAACCTGAACATTTACAGAATACATCTTCGACTCAAATTACTTAGTTTTCTATATATATATTATCGATATTAAATCGTTGTTATCACCGAGAAGTTATTGAAAATGTGTGCAGTACCCCTTTAAGCTTTTGCACCACCCCGGGGGACACTAACCTTCTCGCGAAAACAAAGCAGATCGATACCAAAACAGACTAACAATACTATATTGTCTTGTCCGTACCTTCCTATAATATAACTGGTGCTTCGTATCACTGAATGGTTGACACCACTTCAATCGACAGACTACTATAGATCTCCATTGTGCGCATGCTGTCGTTAGAGTAAACAAACAATGGGTTCTGTTGTGACATTATAGATTTTAATACGCGCCAGGTATTGTTACAAACAGCCATCACGAACTGTCTGAAAATAGTTATGGCTATGCATAAAAATTTAGTTAGGCGCTGAAATATATATGTTTCAACAATTGTTGATATATACCCGGAATATCATTATATATGTGGAACTTATGTCGTGGGAGAATTGTTGCTTTGGTAGATTGTTCGGCGTTGTTAATGGAGATGATCGATTTCTCGCAAAGGATGAATAACTTGACGTCATCGACGATTATATGTTATGTGTGGCTCTAGTGTGGTATTAACAAGTCGGATACACACATACAACGGATTTGTACCAACTATATATATATGTACAAGTGTATACCCAGCGGGATTAATTAATTGTCGTGTGCATATATAATTCCCTTCTTTTACGACGGATTGTTACGTGATATATGCCTATTTTCTCAACCAAGATGAATGGATGTGACAACTGCAACGAATTTCACTCTATATATATATACAGACCGAGTCCGTGTTGTAAACAGAACTAACAAGTTGACCGACGTCACTCCAATATGTGGATTACTTACGCAGAGTTGTCGCCCCTGGCAGCTTTATTTTCCTTGATAGATGTCTCCCTCTGTGCCAGAGCGGGGGCGAGATATTCATCTAGATCGAGTTCGCGATCATCGTCGTCAGGATGGCGATCAACGACCAGGGGTTCTATTACGTCATCGACCCGAACTATGCTCGTGGCTGGCACTCTATACGGTTCGTCGTACTATATGAGAAGACGTCGCTATTATTCAAATCAAGAACCTCATATATGCACGAATAACAATTACATCGTGAACGACACATATATCAACACTGGTCAGTTCATTTGTCCGACAGAGGAGCAGTCCGAGGACTTGGAGTACTGCTGTGGAGATCTGGGATCTGAGTACTGCTGTAGATTCTGGGACTCTGCAGCGAATGTGGCAGTTGTTGTTGTCCTCATTGTCGTCCTTGTTCTTATAACCGGGTGCGTAATATGCCACATATACAAGAAAAAGACAGGGAAAAGATCAGTGTTCCCGTGTTGTAAACATAACGATGCTTCTGTCGGTTGCCCTGCTCCGAACAACGGTTTAGCACCACCACATGCACATGTTGTACAACACCCCAACATGAACGTGGGACCATCTCCGCCTGGTTATATGATTAGACCTGGACAAGGTCCACCCCAGCAAAGAATGGTAGGACCGCTCGGAATTCCGCCGCAAAGAATGTCTGGGCCACCACCGCAAAGAATGTCTGGGCCACCACCGCAAAGAATGCCAAGCCCTCAACCACAACCTCAAATGGGAGGCATGTCTCCATTTGAGATGCCAGCTTTTCCGGTGGGCTCATCCGCACCTTCTTCGGTTACTCACCCACCACCTCCAAGCTACGGAGATTTGTACACTGGAAACAACGGAAATAATTCCGAAAACCAAAATCACAGCACGAACAATGACTCAGAGCATCCGTTTTCCCCTCCGCCGCCATATGAGAAATGATTATAAATATAAATATAGGTGACAAAAAAAAAACATTTTAATATTTTAGCAACATATATATGCTGTTATGTGCGGTGAACTGAAACCATGCATTGGATCTTCAAATAGCACATATATCATGTCACTCTAACGACTTGTATAACTTGATTGGCGGAAATTCTAGAATGTATAGGTGTTATATACCCCATACACTAAGGAGAATATCCATATATTTTTAGATATATATATATATATAAAAACACAGTCATACAAGTAATATTGCACTGTTTCTTGTCTGGGGCTGAGTGGGGCACAATTGCATACTGTATATACATATATTATCGACAGCAGATTTTAATGGCGCAATTTGAATTTCACGTAAAAGTGCCATCGAAGCCGATTTTCAATTTCAAGATAACTGGCATATTAATTATATCAACAGAAAGTCTATTATATTGCGCATACGAATTTGCAATGCTCATGCATGCGATAATTCCTGAGGGGTGTGGTAAGAAATGAGAATTTGTTCAAGCTCACTGAAGCAAGCACATTTGAAGCAATGGACACTCATACAGAGTCCGTACCTCAATTTCTCTGATATCATGTATCATGCAGTAATCGTATATATGGTCACACATATAATTTCTGAGAAAGTGCATTGTGCTGTTCCAATATAACTGTATGTCCGTTGTTATTATTCGAACCCATGTTCAGACTAATACGCTTCCTAACTCTCGGTGAAAGAGATTCCTTTTTAGTTAAACTTGACAAAGTCAAGGGTGAGCTATTGGGATGGGTCAAACTGGCGTCCGCCGTCCGACCGTCCATATGTGTGCGCGTCAGTCCGTCTGTCAGTCAACAATGACCTTGAACACAACCTACAGGTCACATCTCTCATCCTATCGTCACCAAACTTCATCTGGATCTCCAGCGTGACCTCCAGATGGAGCCATCGATATTTTTGGCGAAATTCGGTTAAAAAAAACATGGCCGACAGCAGCCATCTTAGATTTCAACTCTGAAACCATCAGCAGACCCTGCAGGTCGCATTTCTTGGAGATTTGTTTTGAAAAATTACAGGCATGTTTAGGAATGCCTCTAGATGGGAGCTATGGAATTTGAAAGATTTTAGATGAAAAACATGGCCACCGGCAGCCATATTGGAATTTACTCTTTGCATGACTAAGGTAACACTCCACAGTTTCGAATGATCAGTAGGCCGAGTAGGGGTAATAGTCTGGTCGATTTAGCATCGGACCCAGAAGAAATTGTTACTGAAGCGAGTCTGATGTCATTCGACGAGGAAATAACTGCAGAATAATATATCCAAAGTCGAACAAAATCCATCTTGTGGAAAATTCACAATTCAACATGGCGTCCATGATGGCCGTCGGCATCAAAACAAGCTGCGGTATGTGCGCCAATTAGTACCAAATTAGTAATACATTAAATTATACACAAACAATGTCGTGAACCATATCTGTAGAATGTCTGTCCCAAAATGGCCGCCAAACTTGGCAGAACCGAATGAAATTACGCTTTGTATAAAATTGATTAACTGCATGGTCATATAAGAGCACACAAACACTCCCATTGTGATGGGAGGCATCGTTCAAGAGTATAAGAGAACTTATAATCAGAGAATTGCACGAATTGCACGAATTCTTTCTATAATGTATCTCAGGAGTGATCAAGCGAAAGTAGGGTTTCACATAGCGATTCAATCTGGATATTTTGGCGACCATGCAGACGTCAAGAAACAACACGGTTTTCGTTATGCTGTTCGATCCCCTAGAATCGTGCAATAAAGGTGCTACTAATATTAAACAGTTGCATTGGATTTAACAGGGAAGTATTAATTATGTGACCATTTCTAGAAGCAGAAATATATGTACTCAAAGCAGTCCCACGAATGTCGCAGATCATCATTTATTTTGATATATACAGCATGCAAACTTTCAAAATGCACTGCTACAGAACGATACGAGAGATACGCATACAGTACTGGGCAAAATGCGTAGTTCCTAGTGTCCGTTTCTTACAATAATAGTCATAGCTGACCCCGATCAAGTGATAAATCACGAATATTTAGATTTTATCAACACTGATTGGTGGTACAATATGAACACAATTTTATCAAAACACTAAGGAGCACCAGTTGACTATCATCAATACAATATAAACTTGACCACAATTGCCTACATACTCTGTGACAAAGGCTGATTATACATGGACATTATATTTGGCAATACATAATGTATTCACCAAAGGCAAATATGCCCGAAAGGTGCGTACTATAGGTTTTCTGCAACCGCATCAACTTGTTTATCACATCTGTCTAATGTTACATCTATCTACTGAACACACAATCACAAATAACAACAGTGAGTGAATGGGCAACACTCAAATAACAGCTTTAAACGCTGATCACCTGATATTCAGCACAGATAGGTGGGGGTATTGGTAACATATTTTCAAACAGAATTATACTGCAAACAAATATTGAACATTGTGTGGTAGCATTTTCGAGTGGTAACGTGGGGACTGAGGGAATTTTAACAAAATTGTCTGATAGCTTGATAGCAACATGAAAATTGGTTTTACATAAAATGCACTATGTAGCTTCTTTTTAATCTGGTGAGATGGGTGCTAAATTATTGAAGAGATTATTGTTTCATTGCAGTATATTAAGCATTTCGGCATACGTGTATGGTTTGTTATCACGAAAAGTATTCAAAATCGCGGAAATGTAACAACTTTTTATAATGTAAGGGTATGCAATTTGGTTTCTGCGTTAAATTCAATAATTAATCATTACGTAGAATTAAACTACCACGCACTGTGTGGAGAAACATTAATTCGTCTGTTGCATGACCGAAATTAATCTGTATTTTGTTTTGCCCAACTTTTGGATGTATTCAAAGCAGAAAAACCAAACTTTAAAGACGTAAATCATTGGGTGTGCCCTGGGTTGCATCGACAGAAAATTATTCAGATTGATATGTTTAGTGATTTATATGCCTTTAAATGTATCGAACAACGGACTTGTATATTACACATACACGTGTGCACTACTGTATGGTTATCCAGTGTATTGATTTCGTCGTGGCATGTCTTGGGGTTGCGGCCGTTTTGACAGCCATTTCATGGCCGCGATTGTATTATATTCTGTCACTCTTTTCTCTTCCATAACCTAATTTCACGCCTGTCATTAACCACAGGTCTCCCGGAACAAAAATTGACCTCACCCCAATAATACTTAAAGGAATATGATCCTGAATTTTTTTTAGTATTTTCTTTCAATATACCGATAATATATACATAAAATGTCCATTATGCGCATGTAATCTAATATTCGGCCGCTAATCGTTATTTTTATAACGATTAAAAAAATTCCGAAGTTAGCCGAAGATTTTGTGTTGTAGACGAGTCACGTGATCATCGGCCACATGATTGTCACGTGTAAACAGAAGCATAGTCACATGATCGACCACGTGGTAACTCATTGACAACGCATAGATATTCAACGATACCATAAGTTTGCACGCGCAAAGCGATCATGAATTCCATCGCGGCTATTGGCGTTTGTCACATAATGGGAGAACACTGCGAATGCAAATACATCGTGTTCTCACAATTAAACGTCTTTAGCGTGTTATTATTATATGTATCGCGATGTGTTGTTATTATAAAGCCATGCCGCATTTTACATAGGATCTGGACAATGGAATGTTTACGATATGATAATTAGTATTAACTGTGCAAGTCTTCGCATATATGCAATCTTTATATGAATATATAATATAATTTGACTATTCCGGTAACGGAAAAAAGAGAAACACGAGCACATGTTTATATAGATAACTGACCGTAAAACCGAAATAATATACGTTAATTTATTTATACATCGTGGTAGAATATACTTATTAATATATCAAAGTCTTCATCTGTGATTTATTTTACAGTGAACGCTCTTTATTTAGTCATGGTAAAGGAAAATTGGGACTCGACTTAGAACAGTTGTCATCGTGATTATTTACACCAATACACGTAAATACATGCACACGAACTTGCGATATACATGCTTTATATATCCATCAAAGTCGTAGCAATTTCCGGTTTAATAAACTCTTTTTATTCGCACCATATAAGGAATACTCTTAACACGAAACGCTCTTTATTGAGTCATAGTGAAGGAAAATGGGGACTCGAGTTGTCATCGTGAATACTTTACTAAATTATTCATCAATATACTCCCCACTTTAACTGCAATGGTATGTATTCGTAACCATGACTGACTCGTCAAATGAAACGCTCTTTATTTGGTATATGTATTGGCTTTTTAGCGATAGGTTCGATTGGATATAGTCACGACTGGAAGCTCCGGCAAATTTATATTCTTTACGGGAGTTGACGTTTTTCTTGGGATGGCATTCTCGTCGGTGGTCCATTTGTTTAACGTGGGGGTTGCATTTCCTCTGAGTTGTCGTCGGTAGCCACTGTTCGGGCCAAGTGTATTCGCGTTGTGCTCAAAACACATTTTTTCGAAGTGGACGGAACAAATTCAGGACTATTTCGTTGGCAACTACTTCAATAGTTTCTGATTTTGAGTAACGGGTTTCCCACATAAATCCCACCAAATGTCACGTAAACGAACGTCGTTTGGAAATGAATGCAGAATTATACCTAATTGAGAGTCACTATACCGGCCACAGCCGAAAACACTGCATTTATTTGGCATTGTCACGAATTAATTGTAAATACGGGACAATCGGGGCATATATATGGAAAATTAAAACAACATCGTGAACATGCTCCCGAATAGAGTTCACATGTCGGCTCGTGTTTTTATAAGCTTTATTTCTGACACGAAAGTGTTATCTACCCCGCTCAATCGGCCTTCTATATTTCTTGTCAAAACAATAACTTTCCAAGCAGCACTTATGACAAATCACAAGTGAAGATAACTCACCGGGCGTTGAAAATTCACCACGTGTACACAATGTTATTGACATGCCATGCCCCGCAGTAATTCCATTACACTCACGCGCTCGATTCCGCATTTTCCATCGCCACTCTTATGACGTCATATAGGTAGACACAATTAACTCCGACTCCGATTCCGTGTTTTTAATTAGTTTACTCATTTGACGTCATATGAGGATTTGCGACGGAGATAGCCGACAACCGGTGGGGGTATTATTTATTTATTTCTAGGCTTATTTATTACGCGATTGTTATGGGACTTGGATCATTGTGATCACAATAGGGTTGGCTTTCCGATAGTGTTTTGTTGTTTCATCAGGATAGCAATCCTTTAATATGCGTATGCTGTTGTAACTGGAGGTTTGGAACCCTGAATTCATCTTTAACAAGTGTTGGTCTGCAATAATACGTTCACTGCCATGTATATATGGAACCACACGACGAACACAATATTTGAAATTTATAGATATCACGACACTTGCCGTGCACAGAAAGTTAAGTGACAACTATGGCTTCCATACATGTAGTGATACGGGATTGACCTCTGACCTCTGCGTGCAGGTGGCAAAAAAAATAGACTTAATGGATTCCGAAACCACGTGTTTAGACTAGTTTAGTGGGCGTGGGAAATGTTAAATATTTTCAAATGGAATTGTAGTATGGACACGTGGCCACATGTCACAAAGTTATTTTTTAGGGTAAAATTAGGCTTTTGCGTTGTTTGCGTACGAATGCCAAAGGCTACCTTCGAAGACAAATTTCTGCCATTTAGCTTACATTTTCCCAGAAAATGCCACTGGTTTCTGATACTGCAAACCTAGACCTACAATTTGACATATAATTTTAGTCTGAACTCGCATTTTTCGTCTAGAACGAGCCTCTGGTGCTAACCCGGCCACTCTCGTCGACAAGGTATATCCCTAACCCAGAGAGTTATCCCGCCTTAACTGGCTGTATTCGAGTTAATTGTGATCTAAAGTTCAGGTTTCGTTAAAGCGGCACTTATGCAACCTCTGTTCATTCACGAAAGTTTAATGTATTTAAGTCGTCACCAATCCGAGTAATATCAATTTACGACATCATGACAATAATGCTCACTGATGTTAAAATCAGCGATTTTTTATTTCTGGTGGCCATTTTAGCTGCCAACTTGGATTTGGGTGAATATTCCTCAACTCAGGTATAAGAGGAATCCTAGCGGAGTATCTCCTGCACATATATATGCATGGGTTTTGTTATGATAGTAATAACATTCATTGATTCGAAACAGACATTCCGCTATTAGCGTCGATTCGGCTTTGACAGGATTATACCGGCATTTGGGATAACGTGATATCGGACAAAAATATACAGCAAGGACTGTATATTATGGTCCCCGTGTGTTTGCCAATGACTCTTCTAGACGATAAATGTATAAGATGCCAATATTTTCCCACAGAGACAAACGAAAGGTGGTGAAATGTCCGAAAAATAGCTAATTGTCACATTTCGGCGGCCATATATATATTGGATTTTTGGCTAATTTGTAAGTTGTTTATTACCATAACGGATCGAACGGAAAACAAGACCGCATGTGACATCATCTTTACTATAACGGCGACCAAAGAGACCGGGTACATATAAAAAAAAATGGACGCCATCTTGTCTGGTGTCTATGTGGCCACTTTTCATGTTTACCCATACCATAGTATGGTAAACATAGTGTCGTTGTCCGGATTGACCACTCGTCGTTCGTCCGTCCGTCTGTCTGTAGACACTTTACGCATGGTGCGATAATTGAAATATTTTCTATCTGATCGGAACCAAATTTTGTATATGAATATCTCGGCACCAAATACAGATAGAGTTCGAATATGGGTTTGATCAGAGTTTTTTTTAGGGAGTTATGGCCCTTTTTCAACTTAGAATTCATGCATGCTGCCATAACTAAAAAAAATTCTTCTGACCGTAAACAAATTTGGTATGCGAGTTGCTCCGCCCAAAATACATATAGAGTTCTAATAGTTTGATCCGATATTTTTTAATGGAGTTATGGCCCTTTGACATAGAATTCATGCTTCAATCAATCAACAATTTTTCAACTGATAGGAACCAAATTTTGTATGTGAGTTTCTCAACTCAAAATACAGATCGAGTTTGAATATGGGTTTGATCTGATATTTTTTAATGGAGTTGTGGTCTTTTGATTATTTCATTCACCGCTAAAATATATCAAAGATACCCAGTTTGCACTGTCCAAATAGAATAAAATAAATCAGGTTTGAAATTGTCTTCTCACACAGAGATAGTATCCAGTTACAATGCAATGAAGTATTGAGTTAATTAACTGCTAGGAGATGTTGGCCAAATAAAAGTATAAAAACGCGAACATTTTGCGCTAAAATATTGTAGTCTATATACTAGTCCAAGTCTTCTTGTTCTAAAACCAGCTAAGATATTGGGATGGCGATGCTGGTGTTTAGTCCAAGACCGCCCTATATGCTCGCTTATGACACGGCTTAAGCGTTGGTGACCCGCTCAAATAAAACCACAATTATATGAAATAAAATATCACAATTGCGACAATAAACGGATATTTTCCGCAGAAGACATGCTATTTTATCTGAAACCCACATCAGTTGTGAATTTAAAACGGTAATTTAATGCGAAAAGAGACATTTACCTCAATGTTTACAATTTTTTAAAAGTATGCGAACTCGGTTGACCTCGCGAACTGTGTTCGGCATTTTCCGTTGAAAATATTCCGTAGATTTTGGACAACAACGCAAATTACGATGAATTCTCCATTGTAATCGTAATTATGTGTGTCAATAAATAAAATAATAAATAGATTAATTAAACATTGGAGATATAAATGTAATACACTAAATAAATGAACCTTAAGTTTGAAAAGTCCCACTAAAACGGAAGAACTATATTTCGAAACTGTGTGATTCGGTTCTCCGATTATTTTATCAACACAGATGTCAAAATGCACATCACACGCATGGTAAGTCAGACACAAGAGTTCTAATTTGCTCCAATTTTGACAAGTTGCTTGCGAAAATTGTCAACAAAACTACCGTTCTGATCCTCCATTATGTCATTAAGTTTTTAGTGCGGGAATTGTTCTGAAAGCCCATAGAAAACTGGACTTTCGGGCGATCGGTTTTCGCCATTTTTGACCCCACCCCCAATAATACTTAATCCTATAGAAAGGTATCCAACTTGGCCCGGCCTAATTTTTTATTAGTTTTACAATGTCCACAATCAGGTTAAAATACACCACAATAATTTTTGTAACATAAATGCCTCATATATAGTTAGACAGATATGTTATTACTCTTCAATTTGCTGCATCCCCTGTAAAAATTAGTTAAGAAAAACTCTGGTTATGAGCACAGGTCTGACGCAAACCGACTGTAAAATTTCACTCGTTCGACATGATGTCCGCTAAACTCGGTAAAAAAAGTGCGATTTTTACACCGACTTGGGCTTCAAAAATACAATCGACGGTTAGTAGAATATATATATTATACATCATTAGCAGCGGAATTGTTTACTGACCCACCCAAACCAATCACGCTACATCGCGGCATCGTATCTCTCGTATTTATTGAAAAATTCAGTTTCATAAACCCGGAAGGAAAGTGAATTTTCCAAAGGCAGCCATTGGAGTTCTGGCGCATATGTGTACTCTCTATAGTTCATACCCAACATAATATATAACGAAGAAGTAGTGTATACTACTGTATATATACGCTCTACAACCACCTGTCTTTGGCCGGTGTGAACACCACCAGTAGGTGTAGCCGTCGTTTCTCACCAGCTTCGGTTTTCCCCTCTTTGTTCCACATTCTACTTTCTTGTAGGTTCGACGGTGGTCGATATCCATTGGCGTTGGTTCTTCGATTAGAAGAGAAGGCTCATCGTGGTCCGAACGGCAGTCGAAGGTCTTATTGATATGGAATGTGGAGTGATCGATGATATTGTCGTCGGTCATTTCAATAGCGGCTGATGTGTCGGTGGTTTGGCTGTTAACAATTGACCGTCGTCATTTCAATGTCGAAGTTGCAGCTGGTATTTCGTTGGATGATGGTATGTCGCTGGTTGCGTACAGGTCATTTATAGGAGTCGAGAAAAACAACACACTTATCACTCGCGAATGCTGTAAAAACAAACCGTACGAAATGTGAACTTGGTGATTAGTGCTTCTAAAGACTAATCACTGACTACCATTTTGTTGTAACAACATACCTGTGTGCGGTATAATTTACGAAACACAAGAAAAACAAAACGGTGACACATCAGCAAAGTGTGAAATCACTGATGAGCACTTCTAAAGACTAATCAGTGATCGGCAACCCTTCGCTGTAACAACATACCAAGTATACTGAACAGACCTGGTACCGCCGATTTCACGATTACTAGCTAGTATATACACGTATATTAATACAGAAATAAAACAATGGTAATAGACATCTTTTCATTCAACACTAGAGTAATTACAATTTTTTTCCGATGGTACGAAACGACCAAAAAGATTGGTACGAAACAACCAAAATAATGGTACGAATCGACCAGAGTGTACGAAACGTCTTTGTACGAAACGACCAGCACCCTGTCGAACGAGTGAAATTTTACAGTCTGTTTGCGTCAGACCTGTGCTCATAACCAGAGTTTTTCTTAACCAATTTTTACAGGGGATGCATCAAATTGAAGAGTAATAACATATCTTTCTAACTATATATGAGGCATTTATGTTACAAAAATTATTTTGGTGTATTTTAACCTGATTGTGGACATTGTAAAACTAATAAAAAATTAGGCCAGGCCAAGTTGGATACCTTTCTATAGGATTAATTATTATTGGGGGTGGGGTAAATTTTTGTTCTGGGGACCTGTGATATTACTTGTATACACTTGAACCTAAATACAAATTTAAATAATTTCTTAAAATATAGCCTGGTACACTCAATGCATCTTTATTACATTTTTGATCAGTTCGTATTCATATGCCATTTACGGATGATAACTTTACTGAACTAAATGGAATGAAATATGGTATGTATGTTCATTACCACAAAATACATGTCAACTTCAATATTGGAAACCGGCCGTTCACTTTTAACAGAGTTGCGACACTTTTATCAGATTGGGCTGATTGTTCCTTTTATTTGGTTTCGGCTGATAACTTCTGGTTAAGGCAGGTAAAGGAAGGTAACATACGTATTATAAGTGTATAAGTATAGGTAACATACGTATTATGAGTGTAAGTATAAGTAACTGCCCTGCATGGTAGAGAGGAACTGGTGTTTATATAGCGCGTTTACTCGTGAAATGCGACACAATCTCACACATGCGTGGTACGGATCTACACTCTCAGAACTGCATGCAGGCGCACCAAGACTGCATATATACATGCACATGTAGTTCAATAATTTAATCACTGGTGTATATAACTATACAATTAACGCGAAAGTGGTTAAAGGAATATGATCCTGAATTTTTTTTAGTATTTTCTTTCAATATACCGATAATATATACATAAAATGTCCATTATGCGCATGTAATCTAATATTCGGCCGCTAATCGTTATTTTTATAACGATTAAAAAAATTCCGAAGTTAGCCGAAGATTTTGTGTTGTAGACGAGTCACGTGATCATCGGCCACATGATTGTCACGTGTAAACAGAAGCATAGTCACATGATCGACCACGTGGTAACTCATTGACAACGCATAGATATTCAACGATACCATAAGTTTGCACGCGCAAAGCGATCATGAATTCCATCGCGGCTATTGGCGTTTGTCACATAATGGGAGAACACTGCGAATGCAAATACATCGTGTTCTCACAATTAAACGTCTTTAGCGTGTTATTATTATATGTATCGCGATGTGTTGTTATTATAAAGCCATGCCGCATTTTACATAGGATCTGGACAATGGAATGTTTACGATATGATAATTAGTATTAACTGTGCAAGTCTTCGCATATATGCAATCTTTATATGAATATATAATATAATTTGACTATTCCGGTAACGGAAAAAAGAGAAACACGAGCACATGTTTATATAGATAACTGACCGTAAAACCGAAATAATATACGTTAATTTATTTATACATCGTGGTAGAATATACTTATTAATATATCAAAGTCTTCATCTGTGATTTATTTTACAGTGAACGCTCTTTATTTAGTCATGGTAAAGGAAAATTGGGACTCGACTTAGAACAGTTGTCATCGTGATTATTTACACCAATACACGTAAATACATGCACACGAACTTGCGATATACATGCTTTATATATCCATCAAAGTCGTAGCAATTTCCGGTTTAATAAACTCTTTTTATTCGCACCATATAAGGAATACTCTTAACACGAAACGCTCTTTATTGAGTCATAGTGAAGGAAAATGGGGACTCGAGTTGTCATCGTGAATACTTTACTAAATTATTCATCAATATACTCCCCACTTTAACTGCAATGGTATGTATTCGTAACCATGACTGACTCGTCAAATGAAACGCTCTTTATTTGGTATATGTATTGGCTTTTTAGCGATAGGTTCGATTGGATATAGTCACGACTGGAAGCTCCGGCAAATTTATATTCTTTACGGGAGTTGACGTTTTTCTTGGGATGGCATTCTCGTCGGTGGTCCATTTGTTTAACGTGGGGGTTGCATTTCCTCTGAGTTGTCGTCGGTAGCCACTGTTCGGGCCAAGTGTATTCGCGTTGTGCTCAAAACACATTTTTTCGAAGTGGACGGAACAAATTCAGGACTATTTCGTTGGCAACTACTTCAATAGTTTCTGATTTTGAGTAACGGGTTTCCCACATAAATCCCACCAAATGTCACGTAAACGAACGTCGTTTGGAAATGAATGCAGAATTATACCTAATTGAGAGTCACTATACCGGCCACAGCCGAAAACACTGCATTTATTTGGCATTGTCACGAATTAATTGTAAATACGGGACAATCGGGGCATATATATGGAAAATTAAAACAACATCGTGAACATGCTCCCGAATAGAGTTCACATGTCGGCTCGTGTTTTTATAAGCTTTATTTCTGACACGAAAGTGTTATCTACCCCGCTCAATCGGCCTTCTATATTTCTTGTCAAAACAATAACTTTCCAAGCAGCACTTATGACAAATCACAAGTGAAGATAACTCACCGGGCGTTGAAAATTCACCACGTGTACACAATGTTATTGACATGCCATGCCCCGCAGTAATTCCATTACACTCACGCGCTCGATTCCGCATTTTCCATCGCCACTCATATGACGTCATATAGGTAGACACAATTAACTCCGACTCCGATTCCGTGTTTTTAATTAGTTTACTCATTTGACGTCATATGAGGATTTGCGACGGAGATAGCCGACAACCGGTGGGGGTATTATTTATTTATTTCTAGGCTTATTTATTACGCGATTGTTATGGGACTTGGATCATTGTGATCACAATAGGGTTGGCTTTCCGATAGTGTTTTGTTGTTTCATCAGGATAGCAATCCTTTAATATGCGTATGCTGTTGTAACTGGAGGTTTGGAACCCTGAATTCATCTTTAACAAGTGTTGGTCTGCAATAATACGTTCACTGCCATGTATATATGGAACCACACGACGAACACAATATTTGAAATTTATAGATATCACGACACTTGCCGTGCACAGAAAGTTAAGTGACAACTATGGCTTCCATACATGTAGTGATACGGGATTGACCTCTGACCTCTGCGTGCAGGTGGCAAAAAAAATAGACTTAATGGATTCCGAAACCACGTGTTTAGACTAGTTTAGTGGGCGTGGGAAATGTTAAATATTTTCAAATGGAATTGTAGTATGGACACGTGGCCACATGTCACAAAGTTATTTTTTAGGGTAAAATTAGGCTTTTGCGTTGTTTGCGTACGAATGCCAAAGGCTACCTTCGAAGACAAATTTCTGCCATTTAGCTTACATTTTCCCAGAAAATGCCACTGGTTTCTGATACTGCAAACCTAGACCTACAATTTGACATATAATTTTAGTCTGAACTCGCATTTTTCGTCTAGAACGAGCCTCTGGTGCTAACCCGGCCACTCTCGTCGACAAGGTATATCCCTAACCCAGAGAGTTATCCCGCCTTAACTGGCTGTATTCGAGTTAATTGTGATCTAAAGTTCAGGTTTCGTTAAAGCGGCACTTATGCAACCTCTGTTCATTCACGAAAGTTTAATGTATTTAAGTCGTCACCAATCCGAGTAATATCAATTTACGACATCATGACAATAATGCTCACTGATGTTAAAATCAGCGATTTTTTATTTCTGGTGGCCATTTTAGCTGCCAACTTGGATTTGGGTGAATATTCCTCAACTCAGGTATAAGAGGAATCCTAGCGGAGTATCTCCTGCACATATATATGCATGGGTTTTGTTATGATAGTAATAACATTCATTGATTCGAAACAGACATTCCGCTATTAGCGTCGATTCGGCTTTGACAGGATTATACCGGCATTTGGGATAACGTGATATCGGACAAAAATATACAGCAAGGACTGTATATTATGGTCCCCGTGTGTTTGCCAATGACTCTTCTAGACGATAAATGTATAAGATGCCAATATTTTCCCACAGAGACAAACGAAAGGTGGTGAAATGTCCGAAAAATAGCTAATTGTCACATTTCGGCGGCCATATATATTGGATTTTTGGCTAATTTGTAAGTTGTTTATTACCATAACGGATCGAACGGAAAACAAGACCGCATGTGACATCATCTTTACTATAACGGCGATCAAAGAGACCGGGTACATATAAAAAAAAATGGACGCCATCTTGTCTGGTGTCTATGTGGCCACTTTTCATGTTTACCCATACCATAGTATGGTAAACATAGTGTCGTTGTCCGGATTGACCACTCGTCGTTCGTCCGTCCGTCTGTCTGTAGACACTTTACGCATGGTGCGATAATTGAAATATTTTCTATCTGATCGGAACCAAATTTTGTATATGAATATCTCGGCACCAAATACAGATAGAGTTCGAATATGGGTTTGATCAGAGTTTTTTTTAGGGAGTTATGGCCCTTTTTCAACTTAGAATTCATGCATGCTGCCATAACTAAAAAAAATTCTTCTGACCGTAAACAAATTTGGTATGCGAGTTGCTCCGCCCAAAATACATATAGAGTTCTAATAGTTTGATCCGATATTTTTTAATGGAGTTATGGCCCTTTGACATAGAATTCATGCTTCAATCAATCAACAATTTTTCAACTGATAGGAACCAAATTTTGTATGTGAGTTTCTCAACTCAAAATACAGATCGAGTTTGAATATGGGTTTGATCTGATATTTTTTAATGGAGTTGTGGTCTTTTGATTATTTCATTCACCGCTAAAATATATCAAAGATACCCAGTTTGCACTGTCCAAATAGAATAAAATAAATCAGGTTTGAAATTGTCTTCTCACACAGAGATAGTATCCAGTTACAATGCAATGAAGTATTGAGTTAATTAACTGCTAGGAGATGTTGGCCAAATAAAAGTATAAAAACGCGAACATTTTGCGCTAAAATATTGTAGTCTATATACTAGTCCAAGTCTTCTTGTTCTAAAACCAGCTAAGATATTGGGATGGCGATGCTGGTGTTTAGTCCAAGACCGCCCTATATGCTCGCTTATGACACGGCTTAAGCGTTGGTGACCCGCTCAAATAAAACCACAATTATATGAAATAAAATATCACAATTGCGACAATAAACGGATATTTTCCGCAGAAGACATGCTATTTTATCTGAAACCCACATCAGTTGTGAATTTAAAACGGTAATTTAATGCGAAAAGAGACATTTACCTCAATGTTTACAATTTTTTAAAAGTATGCGAACTCGGTTGACCTCGCGAACTGTGTTCGGCATTTTCCGTTGAAAATATTCCGTAGATTTTGGACAACAACGCAAATTACGATGAATTCTCCATTGTAATCGTAATTATGTGTGTCAATAAATAAAATAATAAATAGATTAATTAAACATTGGAGATATAAATGTAATACACTAAATAAATGAACCTTAAGTTTGAAAAGTCCCACTAAAACGGAAGAACTATATTTCGAAACTGTGTGATTCGGTTCTCCGATTATTTTATCAACACAGATGTCAAAATGCACATCACACGCATGGTAAGTCAGACACAAGAGTTCTAATTTGCTCCAATTTTGACAAGTTGCTTGCGAAAATTGTCAACAAAACTACCGTTCTGATCCTCCATTATGTCATTAAGTTTTTAGTGCGGGAATTGTTCTGAAAGCCCATAGAAAACTGGACTTTCGGGCGATCGGTTTTCGCCATTTTTGACCCCACCCCCAATAATACTTAATCCTATAGAAAGGTATCCAACTTGGCCCGGCCTAATTTTTTATTAGTTTTACAATGTCCACAATCAGGTTAAAATACACCACAATAATTTTTGTAACATAAATGCCTCATATATAGTTAGACAGATATGTTATTACTCTTCAATTTGCTGCATCCCCTGTAAAAATTAGTTAAGAAAAACTCTGGTTATGAGCACAGGTCTGACGCAAACCGACTGTAAAATTTCACTCGTTCGACATGATGTCCGCTAAACTCGGTAAAAAAAGTGCGATTTTTACACCGACTTGGGCTTCAAAAATACAATCGACGGTTAGTAGAATATATATATTATACATCATTAGCAGCGGAATTGTTTACTGACCCACCCAAACCAATCACGCTACATCGCGGCATCGTATCTCTCGTATTTATTGAAAAATTCAGTTTCATAAACCCGGAAGGAAAGTGAATTTTCCAAAGGCAGCCATTGGAGTTCTGGCGCATATGTGTACTCTCTATAGTTCATACCCAACATAATATATAACGAAGAAGTAGTGTATACTACTGTATATATACGCTCTACAACCACCTGTCTTTGGCCGGTGTGAACACCACCAGTAGGTGTAGCCGTCGTTTCTCACCAGCTTCGGTTTTCCCCTCTTTGTTCCACATTCTACTTTCTTGTAGGTTCGACGGTGGTCGATATCCATTGGCGTTGGTTCTTCGATTAGAAGAGAAGGCTCATCGTGGTCCGAACGGCAGTCGAAGGTCTTATTGATATGGAATGTGGAGTGATCGATGATATTGTCGTCGGTCATTTCAATAGCGGCTGATGTGTCGGTGGTTTGGCTGTTAACAATTGACCGTCGTCATTTCAATGTCGAAGTTGCAGCTGGTATTTCGTTGGATGATGGTATGTCGCTGGTTGCGTACAGGTCATTTATAGGAGTCGAGAAAAACAACACACTTATCACTCGCGAATGCTGTAAAAACAAACCGTACGAAATGTGAACTTGGTGATTAGTGCTTCTAAAGACTAATCACTGACTACCATTTTGTTGTAACAACATACCTGTGTGCGGTATAATTTACGAAACACAAGAAAAACAAAACGGTGACACATCAGCAAAGTGTGAAATCACTGATGAGCACTTCTAAAGACTAATCAGTGATCGGCAACCCTTCGCTGTAACAACATACCAAGTATACTGAACAGACCTGGTACCGCCGATTTCACGATTACTAGCTAGTATATACACGTATATTAATACAGAAATAAAACAATGGTAATAGACATCTTTTCATTCAACACTAGAGTAATTACAATTTTTTTCCGATGGTACGAAACGACCAAAAAGATTGGTACGAAACAACCAAAATAATGGTACGAATCGACCAGAGTGTACGAAACGTCTTTGTACGAAACGACCAGCACCCTGTCGAACGAGTGAAATTTTACAGTCTGTTTGCGTCAGACCTGTGCTCATAACCAGAGTTTTTCTTAACCAATTTTTACAGGGGATGCATCAAATTGAAGAGTAATAACATATCTTTCTAACTATATATGAGGCATTTATGTTACAAAAATTATTTTGGTGTATTTTAACCTGATTGTGGACATTGTAAAACTAATAAAAAATTAGGCCAGGCCAAGTTGGATACCTTTCTATAGGATTAATTATTATTGGGGGTGGGGTAAATTTTTGTTCTGGGGACCTGTGATATTACTTGTATACACTTGAACCTAAATACAAATTTAAATAATTTCTTAAAATATAGCCTGGTACACTCAATGCATCTTTATTACATTTTTGATCAGTTCGTATTCATATGCCATTTACGGATGATAACTTTACTGAACTAAATGGAATGAAATATGGTATGTATGTTCATTACCACAAAATACATGTCAACTTCAATATTGGAAACCGGCCGTTCACTTTTAACAGAGTTGCGACACTTTTATCAGATTGGGCTGATTGTTCCTTTTATTTGGTTTCGGCTGATAACTTCTGGTTAAGGTAGGTAAAGGAAGGTAACATACGTATTATAAGTGTATAAGTATAGGTAACATACGTATTATGAGTGTAAGTATAAGTAACTGCCCTGCATGGTAGAGAGGAACTGGTGTTTATATAGCGCGTTTACTCGTGAAATGCGACACAATCTCACACATGCGTGGTACGGATCTACACTCTCAGAACTGCATGCAGGCGCACCAAGACTGCATATATACATGCACATGTAGTTCAATAATTTAATCACTGGTGTATATAACTATACAATTAACGCGAAAGTGGTTAATATGCGTATGCTGTTGTAACTGGAGGTTTGGAACCCTGAATTCATCTTTAACAAGTGTTGGTCTGCAATAATACGTTCACTGCCATGTATATATGGAACCACACGACGAACACAATATTTGAAATTTATAGATATCACGACACTTGCCGTGCACAGAAAGTTAAGTGACAACTATGGGCTTCCATACATGTAGTGATACGGGATTGACCTCTGACCTCTGCGTGCAGGTGGCAAAAAAAATAGACTTAATGGATTCCGAAACCACGTGTTTAGACTAGTTTAGTGGGCGTGGGAAATGTTAAATATTTTCAAATGGAATTGTAGTATGGACACGTGGCCACATGTCACAAAGTTATTTTTTAGGGTAAAATTAGGCTTTTGCGTTGTTTGCGTACGAATGCCAAAGGCTACCTTCGAAGACAAATTTCTGCCATTTAGCTTACATTTTCCCAGAAAATGCCACTGGTTTCTGATACTGCAAACCTAGACCTACAATTTGACATATAATTTTAGTCTGAACTCGCATTTTTCGTCTAGAACGAGCCTCTGGTGCTAACCCGGCCACTCTCGTCGACAAGGTATATCCCTAACCCAGAGAGTTATCCCGCCTTAACTGGCTGTATTCGAGTTAATTGTGATCTAAAGTTCAGGTTTCGTTAAAGCGGCACTTATGCAACCTCTGTTCATTCACGAAAGTTTAATGTATTTAACCCTTTGAACCCGTAACACCGATATTTAGGTGCAAACGAACCGTGACTATATCCCGTAACACCGATATTTCGGTGCAGCGACGACATGATTCGGTAGCAAATTTATATATAGTATAACGAGCGTCTGACCCACTGGTTTATATTTAATTTGCCCCCACATATGTCAGCGGCGCCCATGGTGCGTATGGAATGGTTGACCGCTAGTATCGGGTAGAAATATATGCGCATGCGCATAGCATATAATCTACAAAAACATACGATATTTTAAGCGAACTATGCCGCTATATTTACGGCATATCATTTCGTGTTCCCCATGTGTGTACAGAACAGACGTAATTTAGACACACAATTTCAGTTTAAATTACCCTCGTGTATATTAACCAGTGTTCTGCTACATATGGGGAAGGGTCTATCGCATATGAAGTTGATTTATTCGCGCATGCGCAGACTAGCGCAATGACAAATAAATGGTTTATAACGTACTTATACAGGACATACCCACTAATATATATATTTAAATTGGCCTATTGAAGTCAGCGCTGGCAAAGGTGTCTATATGGATTGGCTGCCCGCTAGAAATGGCTAGGAAAATATGCGCATGGGCGCAGACTATAATTCATTTTTTAAAATGCGTTTAAGTTAAATGTGGCGCTATATATGACATTTTGTTGCATGTTTCACATGTTAGTATAGTAGACACAATCTAGACAGCTTACTTGAACAATGGGGCCACGATATGTTACGGGAAATTACGTTGTTTCTGGTCTCTGTAATATCAGTCTCTGTTGTGCCACATGCAGCAAAAAGTCTATCGCATATCAAGTTGACTTACTGAATGGTCAATGATACATGGCGGGAAGATAAATAAATCTACGCGGAGTCGACCGATGGGGAAAATTGTTAAAATATCGATGTAAAAGACCGCATGAAGGACATTTAATGTGCAGTGGGATTTCCGTGACAACATAAAAGGCTCTCGATGTGTTATTTCTGTGCATACCTGAATTATGACTGCTGAATTTTCGAACTGAAGTTTTTCTTTGTTCGGAGAAGGACGGCCATTTTGATTTTCGCAGAGACTACACACGATCAAAGACAAACCGGTGAGAACGTTCTAATTTTGACTATACTTACCACTATTGATATACGATTCACAAACCAAATCAACTGATTACGCCATTAGCGCGTACATGCCAGTCGCTTTATTGACATTTTCTCGTAAAGCTGTACTCGACACACCATGAGTGAGTTGCAATCACACGAACTCGGGGAAGAAATTACTCACCCTTTAGACAGTTCTACGCCGATAGACAGAGGACATTCTGATCATATAGGCGCGAGTAATTACGAACATGATTCAGGTAGTTCCGTTCCTATATCATTCGATTCTGATGTTCGACAAAAGCCAGCAGACTTAAAACGGAACCGAGCATCGCCATTCTCGCCCTCTGAGTCTAATGACAGCAAAAAACCCAGACCCATCTACCAGGACTCCCTGGTTGATGATCACTTAAATGAGTCAATTTCATCAGAAATCGAAAATGACACTTATATCTCAGAAACATTTTTCGAATCAAGTCTGATAAAGGCTCTCGGGAGCGAGCGCGTCCAAAACTCTTTTAGTCGCATGATGGAAGGAATGCTTGAACGCGTAATCACCAAAATGGCGAAGTGCGAAGTTGCTAAAGTAACAAAAGATGCCTTCGTTCCTAGGGATAAATATGAAAATGACATAGCCGATATTAGGCAAGAAATATCCCAACTTAAACTGGAGCTCAAAGCGGAAAGGGAAGCGCGGCAAGGTGACATTCGTGAAGTCAAAGTGGAACTGGACGACCTGCAACAGTACGGCCGTCGTACCAACCTCAGAATATCAGGCATCCCTGAAAATCCCGGTGAAAACACCGATCATATTGTCCTTGACGTCGCAAATGGTTTAGGTATTCCGCTCGGCGATTATGACGTTTATCGGAGTCACAGAGTTGGCCCAAAAGCCGGTAAATCTACTTCTGACTCAACCGTACCAAAAACTGTAGGAGCAAACAATCCAAAACCCAAACCACCACGGCAAATCATCTTCAGACTCCCCTCCTACAAAATCAGGAGGGAACTATATGGGAGACGTGTCGAGTGTAAGACATTGAAGTTACCTTACCTCAACCAAAGGGTATACGTCAACGAGGATCTTACCAAAACACGCGCCGCCATTTATAGGAAGGCCCGTGATCTCCGTAAAGACGAGTTGATTCACGAAGCGTGGACTATCGATGGAGCCATTCTCATCAGGCTTCGAGAAAACGAGAGGCCCATCAGAGTAACAACACCACATGCAATGGATGAACTTGACAACACGCTACGTGGGAAAGTTCAAAATACTCAGACATAAGCTGAGTCACATATATAGCATCGGCTATATAGACGATCCGAAACAACCATCATCTGTTCATGGCTATCCGGATTTATATATTCTATATTCAACCCACTGACCCGCAATACAAACCAAACTACACCGAGAGTTGAATAATTTACAAATAGTTCAAAAACCAGTATCTGATTCGCGATTCTTTAACGATTATTTTCTGTCAAATTAAAACACCCGGCCACCCACACCTAGAATCAGTTGCGTTTGCACATGTAACCCAAAGAATCAGTTACATTTGCACACGTAACCCAAAATAACGAATTTAAGCGAACTTAAATCTGCACATGTAAATATACGCACCTGTCAGTGACCTCTGTATGGCGAAATCTTTTGAAATAATCCAATTTTGCACGGACAAGCTAGAATATCACGGATGTTCGTTGACTTGTACATGCATATCAGACGACTATATACAGAATAATTGACCACATTCATAATTATCCAATCCACTAGTATGTATACACAAGTCTACACCTGTTTGTTCAGCATAATAACACAACAATTCTTATACCACGGAGCACGATTTGCCATCGCCATTACCAAATGAAACCGGCCAGAACGCCAACAGTAGATTGGGCATATAATCACGACCTTTCAGGTCAAACTCACACGAGATAATCATTTCTATGTCAAGCGGCCAGTCTGACTGGATAATTAAAACCAAACAACGACGTTAGTTGACCAAGGTTATGCGACGCGAATACATGTTGATATGCGCACAGGGACGCTGTGAGTACATTTTGGCATTCACTGTATAGGGCGTATGCGTGCACGTGCAGGTATATATACTCAACCAGCTTAAAGCATATATTGTCTTATTTGTGTATTTGCATTCGTATTGTTATCTTGGTCTTATCGTTATGATAGACATTGTGTATTTATACTATTAATCGACAATATTTATACCCCCATACCACGATATGTATAATGGCACATACTTATTCCAAACCGCCGTCTGTCCATCTGTTCATTCCGTACTGACTGTGAACTATTTAATTCCATTTGAGATATTTCAACCCTTGCCGTCCGTTCCCATGCAAGCATAATCGAGTGTTGAGTTCACATGGACTCCGATATTTATACATTTATACATGCATGCGCATGCTCCGCTGTAAAACTTTTCTTAAAAGTGCATCTACGTAATTATCTACCTTGTGTGCAATGATGTACACACGGACTATACCTCAAATCCGCACTCATTGACACATGTGTGTACATATACAAATACTACAACACTATTGCAACGTTCTTGCGTAACTTACGTGTACATGACAAATTTATGCCAATCTCGCCGTTCGTTCGTCCATCCATCCACAGTCTGTACTATTATAGCTTCTAATATTACTTTATATTTTATTATATCTATGATACTTCAAACCATAACGCTGTTCACTTGCGCGTGGTGAATGAATAACTATTAGAACATGCATATGTATGTTATACAATAATTAGGCACTTATAGGTCATTCAAGTATTCCACACTTCCTCCAGTTCATATGCCTACTCTGTTTTTTTTTCTCCTTTCCATGGGGTTACTGTTACTCCTTGGGGGAGTTGATCATTTGCTGGTGTTTGATATAGTTTCATATGCCCTATGATCGTGGCCTGTTTTTGGCTATTATAGCTATAGCCATTCAGCCGCTTTTTACTTAGTGGGTTTATGGACTGGAGCTAGCGAATACTCAGCATCATTAGTGTTAATTATATCAAATTATCCTCCAAATTAAATGCGACACATAAACTATGCCTTTCTCAATGCTCGTCTGAAGTATTGCGTACTAGTTTCTATATATTTTATTGTATCCGAGAATGGAGATATTTCAAACCATGCGGTTCCGCCCCCTGTGAAAACATAAGCGTGCGTATCAAAAACTACATTTAATGATCTGGGCACGCACACACCTATATGTATGTATGTACGTGTGACTTTGTGTATGTGTATATAGGTGTGTGTATGTATTTAATTATATATGTGTGTAGTTGTGTATCTTCCTGTTAGTCTTATGAATAAATCGGACCTTTAAATCGAATAGTTGGCATGATAATCTCTATCCCTCACTTTAGAAACATAACTCCTATAGTCATTTCCGCTGCATATACATTTTCGTGATGAAGAGCTCCGAGCTCAAAACACACCCTAAGATTATCAAACTTAAGAAGAACCCCTGTTTGGTCGACTCAAAAAACCCATCGGCCTGCACAACCACGATTGGTATACATTCTATTGCCACTCACTATTGCTATCTCATACTCTCATTCACTATACTCAACTGCCCTTCTGTTCTACTCTGTTCTCTTTCTCCTACCTACTCACACCTACCTGTATGCTCTATTAATATGTTTGTTACTGTGCACCGAGGATGCCCAAAACAGAACTGCTCTCAGGATTTTGATATGACTTTTGATAATGGGTGACATAATGTTACATAGGGCAAGAATCGGTGCATTTCACAATCTTGCTGTCAGGCTGTCAGGGAGGGGGCGTCTATGTGTGAAACAATCAAAAACATGCTTGTTTTATATCATGTTACGTTTACGTGGACTGGATCTTATAACTGCCTTAACATTGACACTGTTGGTTTTCATTTTCTTCCCGATGGAACAATTCTGCGCTCTCAAACATATCTTGGCAGGCAAGAAACTATCTAATTCTCCAAATTCCGATGATAAAAAGACGAAGTTGAACACTAAATTTGCGATGTCACACACAATTGTATTCCTCTTCACATGCGTGACATTTCTAACTGTATTAGCGGTATCTTTAGCAAAGGCCCTTTTGGTCCTGGCAGGAGACGTGGAGACTAACCCAGGCCCCTCAACCGAACAACACAATCACTCGGTACTTGTACTGAATACACAGAGTATCAGAAATAAAGTAGATATACTTGCAGCCGAAACATCAAATGGGGAGTACGACATATGTCTATTAACCGAATCCTGGCTCGATCATTCTATCCCGGATTCAGAAATCCATCTTCCTGGCTACCATGATCCTGCCCGCAAAGACAGGATAGATGGCAGAACAGGAGGGGGTGTGTGTATTTACGTTCGTGACACTATACCATTCAAAATACGCGATGAACTTGACAGTGACGAAGTAGAAAATATCTGGATAGAGGTTACAATTAACACAAAACGTTGTCTTGTAGGATGTTTTTATCGCCCTCCCAACTCCCCCGCAAGCCTGTGGACAAAAATTAATGATAACATTTCTCTTGCGCGCGATAGCGACCTGGATGTCATAATAGGTGGAGATTTCAATGAAAACTATGTACGCAACGGTAATGGTAAAATAAACGGCATATGTAGCGAACGAGGTCTGACCCAACTGGTCACTGATAAAACGCATTTTACTGAAAATTCCTCATCCATTCTCGACTTGCTCATGACTAGCAACCCTGACCTTATTGATTCCCCTTGTGTTCTTGGCAACATATTCGACAACACAATTAGGTATCACTGTCCGGTCGTTGCTCAGATAAAACTTTTGAAAAATAAGTCGGCTACAAATCTCACTAGACGTATCTGGAATTATAATCTGGCTGACTTCGATACCATGAACGAAGACTTCTTGAGCTGGAACTATGATGATAATACACCATTTGAACTTTCAGCTCATGCAGATAACTTAACTGCAAAAATTCAAAAGGTATGCAGTGACAATATCCCAAATAAGATAGTACTTATCCGGAAAGGTAGTCCCCAATGGCTTACGTGTAATGTACGGAAACTGATGAGGCAACGAAATCGATTACACAAGATAGCTAAAAGGAAAAACACACCACAAACATGGGCAAACTTCAGATCTAAACGTAATGAAACTACATCGGCTATTAGAAAAAGCAAACGTGATTATGACACCAAGAATGAGAACACATTGAATAGCCCATCACATGACCAGTCTTCCTGGTGGAAAACACTCCAAAAAATAGTATTTGCTACCAGTGATAGATCAATACCCCCCTTGAACACCAACGGCGACTTCCTGATATCACCAACTGAAAAAGCAAATGCTTTCAATTCGTATTTTTGTAAAATTTCATCAGTTGATGACGTTGGGAAACGCCTACCAGTCCTTGAACCGGATAACTCCATATCCACATTAAGCGATATAAAAATCACAGCCCCTGACATTTACAAAGCGTTAAAAAGTCTTAAAATATCTAAGTCAAGTGGGCCCGACGGAATAAGTCCGAGAGTTTTGAAAAGTTGTGCCTCCTCGCTCTGTGAACCTCTTGAATTCTATTTTAGAACATTTACCGAAAACAGTTACTACCCACACCAGTGGAAGCGTTCACATGTTACACCTATATTTAAGAGTGGTGATTCCGGTCTTATATCAAATTACCGACCAATTTCTCTACTAAGCTGCGTCTCAAAGGTCTATGAAAAATGTATTTATAAATATCTATGGGAATTTCTTGATGAAAACAAACTCCTATCATTTTACCAAGCTGGTTTCATGCGCAACGATTCAACGGTTTTTCAACTTACCGAAATATATGACAATATATGTCGATCATTAGACGACGGAAAAGAGGTCCGGTGTATATTCTGTGACATAAGTAAAGCATTCGATAAAGTCTGGCACCGTGGCCTCTTGAACAAACTGACAAAAATTGGTATAAGAGGAAACTTGTATAACTTGATGAAATCGTATCTAGAATGTAGACAACAACAGGTTGTCATAGATGGCACACGTTCGGAACTACAAAATGTAACAGCAGGTGTGCCGCAAGGCTCAGTATTAGGCCCACTTCTGTTTTTAATTTATATTAATGATATAACCGAAAATATACGATGTAACATTCGTCTATTTGCTGATGACACTTCTCTATTTCTTACTATCGAAGACCCCACCATGGCCGCAAAACTAATCAACGATGACCTCGAAACTCTCATGTGTTGGGCATCAGAATGGCTTGTAAAATTCAATCCCCTGAAAACGGAATCTCTCTTAATCTCCAGGAAAGAAACACCAGTATATCATCCACATTTGACCATGGGAACCGCGACAATTGTTGAGGTTGACAGCCATAAACATCTGGGACTTACTTTCGACAACATGGGCTCTTGGGGTATCCACATCAGATCTATGCTTGACAAAGCATGGAGTCGAGTAAATCTAGTACGTAAACACAGATACAGGCTAAGCAGAGTAACGCTTGAAAAAATCCATTATACATTTATCCGACCAATACTGGAATATGCCTCCCCTGTTTGGGATAACTGCCCTGATTATCTTAGTGATGACATTGAAAAGGTTCAGTATGAAATGGCCCGAATAGTAACAGGTGCAACCATCAGTACGAGTAACGCGTGCCTTTTGTCAGAGACTGGCTGGGAACTCCTCTCTTCACGCCGTAGAAAACACAAGCTGTGCCAATTTTTTAAAATGATACGAGGAACTGCTCCATCAATTTTAAGAAATTATGTACGACCAATTCAGGCAAATAATTCCAGATATAACTTCAGATTTGAACATATAAGACTACCCTCGAATATTAATTATGACTATTATATGGATTCTTTCTTACCATCTGCAATTACCGAATGGAACAAACTGTCAGAAACTACAAAGAGCAGCAGTACAATCGAAGACTTCAAAAAGGAACTGAACAGTGACAATATACGTCCACCTGCCTATTTTTATCATAGTAAATGTCGTAAATCTCATATCCTCCATACCCGGTTAAGATTGAACTGCAGCCACCTAAGTGGTGACCTGACAGATAACCATGTAACAATTTCCCCCTTCTGTCTATGTGGGGAATTTGAGACAACTTACCACTATCTCTTTGAATGTACATTTTATCAAGAGCCCAGAAGAGAACTATATGACTCCCTACCAAATGTTGCCTTATCTGAGAATACACTAATGCGGGGGTCAAGAGAGCTTAGTCTTCGCGAAAACAAACAAATATTTAATGCAGTACAGACATATATTATGAGAACAAAAAGATTTCCATGATCTGCATTGGTAACAAATTGCTTTGGATTCCGGCCGCGCTATGCGGCAGCACGATGTTCCCCATTATATATGTAGTACTAAATGTCTTCCGATAACGATTATTTTGTAAGTTACTTACTTGTCACTATCCTGTATATACGTGAACTGATTCTACATGAAGAATACAGCAATATTCGCAGTGAACCCCATTGAAATAGGAATTGGCCATTGCGATTGACCCCCTCCCATGAAGCCTGACGCATGCATATTACTACGAGCATAATTTTCATCACGCAGCAAATAAATTATTGAAAACTCTGTCCCCTCTACTTTCTCACTCTCTCTCTCTCTTCTCTCTCTCTCTCTCTGCCTCCTGCTATCCCTAACACTATCTTCCGCTGTGTCCATCCCAACTTAGTTACTTCTCCTTTAAAAAATATTATTTCTATTATTTCCCGTCTGATCGATACCCCTCCCTCACTTATTGGGGAAGGGGCATGTCGCAAAAGAGGAGAAGACTTCATATAAGCCCTCGGGCTTGTTGTCTGATCCTCATTTCCATACATTATCTCTTATATGTTGTATATTTATGTCATTTGTGTATTATGTGTATTATGTTTGGATTTGGGAATAAAAATATGTTTACACTAAGTTGACTTACTCGCGCATGGTCAGGTATATCTTAATTTCACATTAGGATATTGGTTGCATCGAAACGCAATTCGCTGATGTATAATTACAACGTTATAAGCTAGAATTCGTTTATCCTGCAAATTTCGGGTAGTTGCCTAGTAACCGTTTCTAAGGCGAGATCGGGTGGCAAAGTCTCCCGATCTTACAATGATCAGTGGTCCGTGCATGCATATATCATGCCTGCACAGTTTCATATAGGTGTCCCCTTTCAACATAACCAACACCATGCGACTAGACACTGTCTAAATTAAGGCAAAACATACCACTGAATGGTTAGTGCAATTATGTCATTCGATCAGTTGTGGTATTTGCTTAGCAACCGTTGCTACCCTTAAATGGGATATTTGGTTCACTATTCTGGTCGGGTATATCTCAAATTTCACGTTAGGGTAGAACCTGCATCAAAAAACGCAATCACTAGGGTTGAATTACGACGCTATAAGCTATATATTTACATTTTCCAGTCAATTCCGGGTAGTTGCCTAGCAACCGTTACCAAGGAGTTGCCGCGAGGCAAAGTCTCGCGATCTTATAATGATCGCTGATCCATGGGGGACAAACCTGTAAAGTTTCAGACCGGTGTCGCAATTTGAACATAATCAACACCATGCTACTAGAAACTATCTAATTTAAGCGGACATGCCACTGGGAGCCCCGGGTCAGGGTGTCGATCACTGTGGGGCGCCAGGGTTCAAAGGGTTAAGTCGTCACCAATCCGAGTAATATCAATTTACGACATCATGACAATAATGCTCACTGATGTTAAAATCAGCGATTTTTTATTTCTGGTGGCCATTTTAGCTGCCAACTTGGATTTGGGTGAATATTCCTCAACTCAGGTATAAGAGGAATCCTAGCGGAGTATCTCCTGCACATATATATGCATGGGTTTTGTTATGATAGTAATAACATTCATTGATTCGAAACAGACATTCCGCTATTAGCGTCGATTCGGCTTTGACAGGATTATACCGGCATTTGGGATAACGTGATATCGGACAAAAATATACAGCAAGGACTGTATATTATGGTCCCCGTGTGTTTGCCAATGACTCTTCTAGACGATAAATGTATAAGATGCCAATATTTTCCCACAGAGACAAACGAAAGGTGGTGAAATGTCCGAAAAATAGCTAATTGTCACATTTCGGCGGCCATATATATTGGATTTTTGGCTAATTTGTAAGTTGTTTATTACCATAACGGATCGAACGGAAAACAAGACCGCATGTGACATCATCTTTACTATAACGGCGATCAAAGAGACCGGGTACATATAAAAAAAAATGGACGCCATCTTGTCTGGTGTCTATGTGGCCACTTTTCATGTTTACCCATACCATAGTATGGTAAACATAGTGTCGTTGTCCGGATTGACCACTCGTCGTTCGTCCGTCCGTCTGTCTGTAGACACTTTACGCATGGTGCGATAATTGAAATATTTTCTATCTGATCGGAACCAAATTTTGTATATGAATATCTCGGCACCAAATACAGATAGAGTTCGAATATGGGTTTGATCAGAGTTTTTTTTAGGGAGTTATGGCCCTTTTTCAACTTAGAATTCATGCATGCTGCCATAACTAAAAAAAATTCTTCTGACCGTAAACAAATTTGGTATGCGAGTTGCTCCGCCCAAAATACATATAGAGTTCTAATAGTTTGATCCGATATTTTTTAATGGAGTTATGGCCCTTTGACATAGAATTCATGCTTCAATCAATCAACAATTTTTCAACTGATAGGAACCAAATTTTGTATGTGAGTTTCTCAACTCAAAATACAGATCGAGTTTGAATATGGGTTTGATCTGATATTTTTTAATGGAGTTGTGGTCTTTTGATTATTTCATTCACCGCTAAAATATATCAAAGATACCCAGTTTGCACTGTCCAAATAGAATAAAATAAATCAGGTTTGAAATTGTCTTCTCACACAGAGATAGTATCCAGTTACAATGCAATGAAGTATTGAGTTAATTAACTGCTAGGAGATGTTGGCCAAATAAAAGTATAAAAACGCGAACATTTTGCGCTAAAATATTGTAGTCTATATACTAGTCCAAGTCTTCTTGTTCTAAAACCAGCTAAGATATTGGGATGGCGATGCTGGTGTTTAGTCCAAGACCGCCCTATATGCTCGCTTATGACACGGCTTAAGCGTTGGTGACCCGCTCAAATAAAACCACAATTATATGAAATAAAATATCACAATTGCGACAATAAACGGATATTTTCCGCAGAAGACATGCTATTTTATCTGAAACCCACATCAGTTGTGAATTTAAAACGGTAATTTAATGCGAAAAGAGACATTTACCTCAATGTTTACAATTTTTTAAAAGTATGCGAACTCGGTTGACCTCGCGAACTGTGTTCGGCATTTTCCGTTGAAAATATTCCGTAGATTTTGGACAACAACGCAAATTACGATGAATTCTCCATTGTAATCGTAATTATGTGTGTCAATAAATAAAATAATAAATAGATTAATTAAACATTGGAGATATAAATGTAATACACTAAATAAATGAACCTTAAGTTTGAAAAGTCCCACTAAAACGGAAGAACTATATTTCGAAACTGTGTGATTCGGTTCTCCGATTATTTTATCAACACAGATGTCAAAATGCACATCACACGCATGGTAAGTCAGACACAAGAGTTCTAATTTGCTCCAATTTTGACAAGTTGCTTGCGAAAATTGTCAACAAAACTACCGTTCTGATCCTCCATTATGTCATTAAGTTTTTAGTGCGGGAATTGTTCTGAAAGCCCATAGAAAACTGGACTTTCGGGCGATCGGTTTTCGCCATTTTTGTTCGGAAAACCCGCGCTATATATAGAAACGGAAAGTAGAATTCCCAGAACAAACAGCGGATTATGCCGAACTTATTCGGACCACTTCGGCTTTCGGTTAAAACGTAAACAAACAGAGAAACAAATCGATGTTTGTGGCAATCAACCGGAATATTCTATGTGTAATTTAACATTAAAGTTAGATTATTATACACCATTATGACCATAAGATGTAAGCCTTTCCGATGTATATAGCATCATGTATTGATTTGCTAGGTAAATCGAGTAAAATACACCACAAATTCCCGCCACAGATCGTGGGCGTAACTCGTGTGATAGGATTGGTATACAAGCGGGCTTGGACTAAACACCAGCATCGCCATCCCAATATCTTAGCTGGTTTTACTGAGTACAAGAAGACTTGGACTATCTATATACCTGTAGATGTTTACTATGATAGTGGTACGATTTCTCTGATATAACGAAGATTTTTTTTAGATTTATTGTAAAAATAGACAAAACAGCGCAATTTTTCATTTTTATACGCACTTTTGAAAAAAAAGGCCGTATTATAGTATTGGTCTGTCTGTCCGTTCGTCCGTCCGTTAACCTGTTGTCCGGATGATAACTTTAGTTAGAGTGAACCAAAATTAGTAAAATTTGGTATGTGGCTTTATTAGCCGAAAAGTAAGTTCAAGTTCGAATTTGGGTTCCGCCTGCCTATTTTCACCGGAGTTATGCCCCTTATATAACATTTTTTTACTTAGAAAATCCTTGACATTTGTTGTCCGGATGATAACTTTAGTATAGTTTATCGGAATGAATCCAAGTTTGGTATATTACTTTCTCCCACCAAATCACAGTTCAAGTTCGAACTTGGGTTCTGTCCGACCATTTTTGGCAGAGTTATGCCCCTTTTTCGACTCAGAAAATTCAGTTTTTCTTATGTTTTTTGGTTTCCGGATGATAACTCGATTTTGGAATGTTTATACGCAAAACCCGTTTTTTATGTTTACCCATACCATAGTATGGTAAACATAGTGTCGTTGCCCGGATTGACCACTCGTCGTTCGTCCGTCTGTCTGTCTGTCTGTCCGTAGACACTTTACGAGTAATGCGATAACTCAAACATTTTCTATCCAATCGAAACCAAATTTTGTATACCGGCATTTGGGATAACGTGATATCGGACAAAAATATACAGCAAGGACTGTATATTATGGTCCCCGTGTGTTTGCCAATGACTCTTCTAGACGATAAATGTATAAGATGCCAATATTTTCCCACAGAGACAAACGAAAGGTGGTGAAATGTCCGAAAAATAGCTAATTGTCACATTTCGGCGGCCATATATATTGGATTTTTGGCTAATTTGTAAGTTGTTTATTACCATAACGGATCGAACGGAAAACAAGACCGCATGTGACATCATCTTTACTATAACGGCGATCAAAGAGACCGGGTACATATAAAAAAAAATGGACGCCATCTTGTCTGGTGTCTCTGTGGCCACTTTTCATGTTTACCCATACCATAGTATGGTAAACATAGTGTCGTTGTCCGGATTGACCACTCGTCGTTCGTCCGTCCGTCTGTCTGTAGACACTTTACGCATGGTGCGATAATTGAAATATTTTCTATCTGATCGGAACCAAATTTTGTATATGAATATCTCGGCACCAAATACAGATAGAGTTCGAATATGGGTTTGATCAGAGTTTTTTTTAGGGAGTTATGGCCCTTTTTCAACTTAGAATTCATGCATGCTGCCATAACTAAAAAAAATTCTTCTGACCGTAAACAAATTTGGTATGCGAGTTGCTCCGCCCAAAATACATATAGAGTTCTAATAGTTTGATCCGATATTTTTTAATGGAGTTATGGCCCTTTGACATAGAATTCATGCTTCAATCAATCAACAATTTTTCAACTGATAGGAACCAAATTTTGTATGTGAGTTTCTCAACTCAAAATACAGATCGAGTTTGAATATGGGTTTGATCTGATATTTTTTAATGGAGTTGTGGTCTTTTGATTATTTCATTCACCGCTAAAATATATCAAAGATACCCAGTTTGCACTGTCCAAATAGAATAAAATAAATCAGGTTTGAAATTGTCTTCTCACACAGAGATAGTATCCAGTTACAATGCAATGAAGTATTGAGTTAATTAACTGCTAGGAGATGTTGGCCAAATAAAAGTATAAAAACGCGAACATTTTGCGCTAAAATATTGTAGTCTATATACTAGTCCAAGTCTTCTTGTACTAAAACCAGCTAAGATATTGGGATGGCGATGCTGGTGTTTAGTCCAAGACCGCCCTATATGCTCGCTTATGACACGGCTTAAGCGTTGGTGACCCGCTCAAATAAAACCACAATTATATGAAATAAAATATCACAATTGCGACAATAAACGGATATTTTCCGCAGAAGACATGCTATTTTATCTGAAACCCACATCAGTTGTGAATTTAAAACGGTAATTTAATGCGAAAAGAGACATTTACCTCAATGTTTACAATTTTTTAAAAGTATGCGAACTCGGTTGACCTCGCGAACTGTGTTCGGCATTTTCCGTTGAAAATATTCCGTAGATTTTGGACAACAACGCAAATTACGATGAATTCTCCATTGTAATCGTAATTATGTGTGTCAATAAATAAAATAATAAATAGATTAATTAAACATTGGAGATATAAATGTAATACACTAAATAAATGAACCTTAAGTTTGAAAAGTCCCACTAAAACGGAAGAACTATATTTCGAAACTGTGTGATTCGGTTCTCCGATTATTTTATCAACACAGATGTCAAAATGCACATCACACGCATGGTAAGTCGAAGGTCTTATTGATATGGAATGTGGAGTGATCGATGATATTGTCGTCGGTCATTTCAATAGCGGCTGATGTGTCGGTGGTTTGGCTGTTAACAATTGACCGTCGTCATTTCAATGTCGAAGTTGCAGCTGGTATTTCGTTGGATGATGGTATGTCGCTGGTTGCGTACAGGTCATTTATAGGAGTCGAGAAAAACAACACACTTATCACTCGCGAATGCTGTAAAAACAAACCGTACGAAATGTGAACTTGGTGATTAGTGCTTCTAAAGACTAATCACTGACTACCATTTTGTTGTAACAACATACCTGTGTGCGGTATAATTTACGAAACACAAGAAAAACAAAACGGTGACACATCAGCAAAGTGTGAAATCACTGATGAGCACTTCTAAAGACTAATCAGTGATCGGCAACCCTTCGCTGTAACAACATACCAAGTATACTGAACAGACCTGGTACCGCCGATTTCACGATTACTAGCTAGTATATACACGTATATTAATACAGAAATAAAACAATGGTAATAGACATCTTTTCATTCAACACTAGAGTAATTACAATTTTTTTCCGATGGTACGAAACGACCAAAAAGATTGGTACGAAACAACCAAAATAATGGTACGAATCGACCAGAGTGTACGAAACGTCTTTGTACGAAACGACCAGCACCCTGTCGAACGAGTGAAATTTTACAGTCTGTTTGCGTCAGACCTGTGCTCATAACCAGAGTTTTTCTTAACCAATTTTTACAGGGGATGCATCAAATTGAAGAGTAATAACATATCTTTCTAACTATATATGAGGCATTTATGTTACAAAAATTATTTTGGTGTATTTTAACCTGATTGTGGACATTGTAAAACTAATAAAAAATTAGGCCAGGCCAAGTTGGATACCTTTCTATAGGATTAATTATTATTGGGGGTGGGGTAAATTTTTGTTCTGGGGACCTGTGATATTACTTGTATACACTTGAACCTAAATACAAATTTAAATAATTTCTTAAAATATAGCCTGGTACACTCAATGCATCTTTATTACATTTTTGATCAGTTCGTATTCATATGCCATTTACGGATGATAACTTTACTGAACTAAATGGAATGAAATATGGTATGTATGTTCATTACCACAAAATACATGTCAACTTCAATATTGGAAACCGGCCGTTCACTTTTAACAGAGTTGCGACACTTTTATCAGATTGGGCTGATTGTTCCTTTTATTTGGTTTCGGCTGATAACTTCTGGTTAAGGCAGGTAAAGGAAGGTAACATACGTATTATAAGTGTATAAGTATAGGTAACATACGTATTATGAGTGTAAGTATAAGTAACTGCCCTGCATGGTAGAGAGGAACTGGTGTTTATATAGCGCGTTTACTCGTGAAATGCGACACAATCTCACACATGCGTGGTACGGATCTACACTCTCAGAACTGCATGCAGGCGCACCAAGACTGCATATATACATGCACATGTAGTTCAATAATTTAATCACTGGTGTATATAACTATACAATTAACGCGAAAGTGGTTAATATGCGTATGCTGTTGTAACTGGAGGTTTGGAACCCTGAATTCATCTTTAACAAGTGTTGGTCTGCAATAATACGTTCACTGCCATGTATATATGGAACCACACGACGAACACAATATTTGAAATTTATAGATATCACGACACTTGCCGTGCACAGAAAGTTAAGTGACAACTATGGGCTTCCATACATGTAGTGATACGGGATTGACCTCTGACCTCTGCGTGCAGGTGGCAAAAAAAATAGACTTAATGGATTCCGAAACCACGTGTTTAGACTAGTTTAGTGGGCGTGGGAAATGTTAAATATTTTCAAATGGAATTGTAGTATGGACACGTGGCCACATGTCACAAAGTTATTTTTTAGGGTAAAATTAGGCTTTTGCGTTGTTTGCGTACGAATGCCAAAGGCTACCTTCGAAGACAAATTTCTGCCATTTAGCTTACATTTTCCCAGAAAATGCCACTGGTTTCTGATACTGCAAACCTAGACCTACAATTTGACATATAATTTTAGTCTGAACTCGCATTTTTCGTCTAGAACGAGCCTCTGGTGCTAACCCGGCCACTCTCGTCGACAAGGTATATCCCTAACCCAGAGAGTTATCCCGCCTTAACTGGCTGTATTCGAGTTAATTGTGATCTAAAGTTCAGGTTTCGTTAAAGCGGCACTTATGCAACCTCTGTTCATTCACGAAAGTTTAATGTATTTAAGTCGTCACCAATCCGAGTAATATCAATTTACGACATCATGACAATAATGCTCACTGATGTTAAAATCAGCGATTTTTTATTTCTGGTGGCCATTTTAGCTGCCAACTTGGATTTGGGTGAATATTCCTCAACTCAGGTATAAGAGGAATCCTAGCGGAGTATCTCCTGCACATATATATGCATGGGTTTTGTTATGATAGTAATAACATTCATTGATTCGAAACAGACATTCCGCTATTAGCGTCGATTCGGCTTTGACAGGATTATACCGGCATTTGGGATAACGTGATATCGGACAAAAATATACAGCAAGGACTGTATATTATGGTCCCCGTGTGTTTGCCAATGACTCTTCTAGACGATAAATGTATAAGATGCCAATATTTTCCCACAGAGACAAACGAAAGGTGGTGAAATGTCCGAAAAATAGCTAATTGTCACATTTCGGCGGCCATATATATTGGATTTTTGGCTAATTTGTAAGTTGTTTATTACCATAACGGATCGAACGGAAAACAAGACCGCATGTGACATCATCTTTACTATAACGGCGATCAAAGAGACCGGGTACATATAAAAAAAAATGGACGCCATCTTGTCTGGTGTCTATGTGGCCACTTTTCATGTTTACCCATACCATAGTATGGTAAACATAGTGTCGTTGTCCGGATTGACCACTCGTCGTTCGTCCGTCCGTCTGTCTGTAGACACTTTACGCATGGTGCGATAATTGAAATATTTTCTATCTGATCGGAACCAAATTTTGTATATGAATATCTCGGCACCAAATACAGATAGAGTTCGAATATGGGTTTGATCAGAGTTTTTTTTAGGGAGTTATGGCCCTTTTTCAACTTAGAATTCATGCATGCTGCCATAACTAAAAAAAATTCTTCTGACCGTAAACAAATTTGGTATGCGAGTTGCTCCGCCCAAAATACATATAGAGTTCTAATAGTTTGATCCGATATTTTTTAATGGAGTTATGGCCCTTTGACATAGAATTCATGCTTCAATCAATCAACAATTTTTCAACTGATAGGAACCAAATTTTGTATGTGAGTTTCTCAACTCAAAATACAGATCGAGTTTGAATATGGGTTTGATCTGATATTTTTTAATGGAGTTGTGGTCTTTTGATTATTTCATTCACCGCTAAAATATATCAAAGATACCCAGTTTGCACTGTCCAAATAGAATAAAATAAATCAGGTTTGAAATTGTCTTCTCACACAGAGATAGTATCCAGTTACAATGCAATGAAGTATTGAGTTAATTAACTGCTAGGAGATGTTGGCCAAATAAAAGTATAAAAACGCGAACATTTTGCGCTAAAATATTGTAGTCTATATACTAGTCCAAGTCTTCTTGTTCTAAAACCAGCTAAGATATTGGGATGGCGATGCTGGTGTTTAGTCCAAGACCGCCCTATATGCTCGCTTATGACACGGCTTAAGCGTTGGTGACCCGCTCAAATAAAACCACAATTATATGAAATAAAATATCACAATTGCGACAATAAACGGATATTTTCCGCAGAAGACATGCTATTTTATCTGAAACCCACATCAGTTGTGAATTTAAAACGGTAATTTAATGCGAAAAGAGACATTTACCTCAATGTTTACAATTTTTTAAAAGTATGCGAACTCGGTTGACCTCGCGAACTGTGTTCGGCATTTTCCGTTGAAAATATTCCGTAGATTTTGGACAACAACGCAAATTACGATGAATTCTCCATTGTAATCGTAATTATGTGTGTCAATAAATAAAATAATAAATAGATTAATTAAACATTGGAGATATAAATGTAATACACTAAATAAATGAACCTTAAGTTTGAAAAGTCCCACTAAAACGGAAGAACTATATTTCGAAACTGTGTGATTCGGTTCTCCGATTATTTTATCAACACAGATGTCAAAATGCACATCACACGCATGGTAAGTCAGACACAAGAGTTCTAATTTGCTCCAATTTTGACAAGTTGCTTGCGAAAATTGTCAACAAAACTACCGTTCTGATCCTCCATTATGTCATTAAGTTTTTAGTGCGGGAATTGTTCTGAAAGCCCATAGAAAACTGGACTTTCGGGCGATCGGTTTTCGCCATTTTTGTTCGGAAAACCCGCGCTATATATAGAAACGGAAAGTAGAATTCCCAGAACAAACAGCGGATTATGCCGAACTTATTCGGACCACTTCGGCTTTCGGTTAAAACGTAAACAAACAGAGAAACAAATCGATGTTTGTGGCAATCAACCGGAATATTCTATGTGTAATTTAACATTAAAGTTAGATTATTATACACCATTATGACCATAAGATGTAAGCCTTTCCGATGTATATAGCATCATGTATTGATTTGCTAGGTAAATCGAGTAAAATACACCACAAATTCCCGCCACAGATCGTGGGCGTAACTCGTGTGATAGGATTGGTATACAAGCGGGCTTGGACTAAACACCAGCATCGCCATCCCAATATCTTAGCTGGTTTTACTGAGTACAAGAAGACTTGGACTATCTATATACCTGTAGATGTTTACTATGATAGTGGTACGATTTCTCTGATATAACGAAGATTTTTTTTAGATTTATTGTAAAAATAGACAAAACAGCACAATTTTTCATTTTTATACGCACTTTTGAAAAAAAAGGCCGTATTATAGTATTGGTCTGTCTGTCCGTTCGTCCGTCCGTTAACCTGTTGTCCGGATGATAACTTTAGTTAGAGTGAACCAAAATTAGTAAAATTTGGTATGTGGCTTTATTAGCCGAAAAGTAAGTTCAAGTTCGAATTTGGGTTCCGCCTGCCTATTTTCACCGGAGTTATGCCCCTTATATAACATTTTTTTACTTAGAAAATCCTTGACATTTGTTGTCCGGATGATAACTTTAGTATAGTTTATCGGAATGAATCCAAGTTTGGTATATTACTTTCTCCCACCAAATCACAGTTCAAGTTCGAACTTGGGTTCTGTCCGACCATTTTTGGCAGAGTTATGCCCCTTTTTCGACTCAGAAAATTCAGTTTTTCTTATGTTTTTTGGTTTCCGGATGATAACTCGATTTTGGAATGTTTATACGCAAAACCCGTTTTTTATGTTTACCCATACCATAGTATGGTAAACATAGTGTCGTTGCCCGGATTGACCACTCGTCGTTCGTCCGTCTGTCTGTCTGTCTGTCCGTAGACACTTTACGAGTAATGCGATAACTCAAACATTTTCTATCCAATCGAAACCAAATTTTGTATACCGGCATTTGGGATAACGTGATATCGGACAAAAATATACAGCAAGGACTGTATATTATGGTCCCCGTGTGTTTGCCAATGACTCTTCTAGACGATAAATGTATAAGATGCCAATATTTTCCCACAGAGACAAACGAAAGGTGGTGAAATGTCCGAAAAATAGCTAATTGTCACATTTCGGCGGCCATATATATTGGATTTTTGGCTAATTTGTAAGTTGTTTATTACCATAACGGATCGAACGGAAAACAAGACCGCATGTGACATCATCTTTACTATAACGGCGATCAAAGAGACCGGGTACATATAAAAAAAAATGGACGCCATCTTGTCTGGTGTCTCTGTGGCCACTTTTCATGTTTACCCATACCATAGTATGGTAAACATAGTGTCGTTGTCCGGATTGACCACTCGTCGTTCGTCCGTCCGTCTGTCTGTAGACACTTTACGCATGGTGCGATAATTGAAATATTTTCTATCTGATCGGAACCAAATTTTGTATATGAATATCTCGGCACCAAATACAGATAGAGTTCGAATATGGGTTTGATCAGAGTTTTTTTTAGGGAGTTATGGCCCTTTTTCAACTTAGAATTCATGCATGCTGCCATAACTAAAAAAAATTCTTCTGACCGTAAACAAATTTGGTATGCGAGTTGCTCCGCCCAAAATACATATAGAGTTCTAATAGTTTGATCCGATATTTTTTAATGGAGTTATGGCCCTTTGACATAGAATTCATGCTTCAATCAATCAACAATTTTTCAACTGATAGGAACCAAATTTTGTATGTGAGTTTCTCAACTCAAAATACAGATCGAGTTTGAATATGGGTTTGATCTGATATTTTTTAATGGAGTTGTGGTCTTTTGATTATTTCATTCACCGCTAAAATATATCAAAGATACCCAGTTTGCACTGTCCAAATAGAATAAAATAAATCAGGTTTGAAATTGTCTTCTCACACAGAGATAGTATCCAGTTACAATGCAATGAAGTATTGAGTTAATTAACTGCTAGGAGATGTTGGCCAAATAAAAGTATAAAAACGCGAACATTTTGCGCTAAAATATTGTAGTCTATATACTAGTCCAAGTCTTCTTGTACTAAAACCAGCTAAGATATTGGGATGGCGATGCTGGTGTTTAGTCCAAGACCGCCCTATATGCTCGCTTATGACACGGCTTAAGCGTTGGTGACCCGCTCAAATAAAACCACAATTATATGAAATAAAATATCACAATTGCGACAATAAACGGATATTTTCCGCAGAAGACATGCTATTTTATCTGAAACCCACATCAGTTGTGAATTTAAAACGGTAATTTAATGCGAAAAGAGACATTTACCTCAATGTTTACAATTTTTTAAAAGTATGCGAACTCGGTTGACCTCGCGAACTGTGTTCGGCATTTTCCGTTGAAAATATTCCGTAGATTTTGGACAACAACGCAAATTACGATGAATTCTCCATTGTAATCGTAATTATGTGTGTCAATAAATAAAATAATAAATAGATTAATTAAACATTGGAGATATAAATGTAATACACTAAATAAATGAACCTTAAGTTTGAAAAGTCCCACTAAAACGGAAGAACTATATTTCGAAACTGTGTGATTCGGTTCTCCGATTATTTTATCAACACAGATGTCAAAATGCACATCACACGCATGGTAAGTCGAAGGTCTTATTGATATGGAATGTGGAGTGATCGATGATATTGTCGTCGGTCATTTCAATAGCGGCTGATGTGTCGGTGGTTTGGCTGTTAACAATTGACCGTCGTCATTTCAATGTCGAAGTTGCAGCTGGTATTTCGTTGGATGATGGTATGTCGCTGGTTGCGTACAGGTCATTTATAGGAGTCGAGAAAAACAACACACTTATCACTCGCGAATGCTGTAAAAACAAACCGTACGAAATGTGAACTTGGTGATTAGTGCTTCTAAAGACTAATCACTGACTACCATTTTGTTGTAACAACATACCTGTGTGCGGTATAATTTACGAAACACAAGAAAAACAAAACGGTGACACATCAGCAAAGTGTGAAATCACTGATGAGCACTTCTAAAGACTAATCAGTGATCGGCAACCCTTCGCTGTAACAACATACCAAGTATACTGAACAGACCTGGTACCGCCGATTTCACGATTACTAGCTAGTATATACACGTATATTAATACAGAAATAAAACAATGGTAATAGACATCTTTTCATTCAACACTAGAGTAATTACAATTTTTTTCCGATGGTACGAAACGACCAAAAAGATTGGTACGAAACAACCAAAATAATGGTACGAATCGACCAGAGTGTACGAAACGTCTTTGTACGAAACGACCAGCACCCTGTCGAACGAGTGAAATTTTACAGTCTGTTTGCGTCAGACCTGTGCTCATAACCAGAGTTTTTCTTAACCAATTTTTACAGGGGATGCATCAAATTGAAGAGTAATAACATATCTTTCTAACTATATATGAGGCATTTATGTTACAAAAATTATTTTGGTGTATTTTAACCTGATTGTGGACATTGTAAAACTAATAAAAAATTAGGCCAGGCCAAGTTGGATACCTTTCTATAGGATTAATTATTATTGGGGGTGGGGTAAATTTTTGTTCTGGGGACCTGTGATATTACTTGTATACACTTGAACCTAAATACAAATTTAAATAATTTCTTAAAATATAGCCTGGTACACTCAATGCATCTTTATTACATTTTTGATCAGTTCGTATTCATATGCCATTTACGGATGATAACTTTACTGAACTAAATGGAATGAAATATGGTATGTATGTTCATTACCACAAAATACATGTCAACTTCAATATTGGAAACCGGCCGTTCACTTTTAACAGAGTTGCGACACTTTTATCAGATTGGGCTGATTGTTCCTTTTATTTGGTTTCGGCTGATAACTTCTGGTTAAGGCAGGTAAAGGAAGGTAACATACGTATTATAAGTGTATAAGTATAGGTAACATACGTATTATGAGTGTAAGTATAAGTAACTGCCCTGCATGGTAGAGAGGAACTGGTGTTTATATAGCGCGTTTACTCGTGAAATGCGACACAATCTCACACATGCGTGGTACGGATCTACACTCTCAGAACTGCATGCAGGCGCACCAAGACTGCATATATACATGCACATGTAGTTCAATAATTTAATCACTGGTGTATATAACTATACAATTAACGCGAAAGTGGTTAATATGCGTATGCTGTTGTAACTGGAGGTTTGGAACCCTGAATTCATCTTTAACAAGTGTTGGTCTGCAATAATACGTTCACTGCCATGTATATATGGAACCACACGACGAACACAATATTTGAAATTTATAGATATCACGACACTTGCCGTGCACAGAAAGTTAAGTGACAACTATGGGCTTCCATACATGTAGTGATACGGGATTGACCTCTGACCTCTGCGTGCAGGTGGCAAAAAAAATAGACTTAATGGATTCCGAAACCACGTGTTTAGACTAGTTTAGTGGGCGTGGGAAATGTTAAATATTTTCAAATGGAATTGTAGTATGGACACGTGGCCACATGTCACAAAGTTATTTTTTAGGGTAAAATTAGGCTTTTGCGTTGTTTGCGTACGAATGCCAAAGGCTACCTTCGAAGACAAATTTCTGCCATTTAGCTTACATTTTCCCAGAAAATGCCACTGGTTTCTGATACTGCAAACCTAGACCTACAATTTGACATATAATTTTAGTCTGAACTCGCATTTTTCGTCTAGAACGAGCCTCTGGTGCTAACCCGGCCACTCTCGTCGACAAGGTATATCCCTAACCCAGAGAGTTATCCCGCCTTAACTGGCTGTATTCGAGTTAATTGTGATCTAAAGTTCAGGTTTCGTTAAAGCGGCACTTATGCAACCTCTGTTCATTCACGAAAGTTTAATGTATTTAAGTCGTCACCAATCCGAGTAATATCAATTTACGACATCATGACAATAATGCTCACTGATGTTAAAATCAGCGATTTTTTATTTCTGGTGGCCATTTTAGCTGCCAACTTGGATTTGGGTGAATATTCCTCAACTCAGGTATAAGAGGAATCCTAGCGGAGTATCTCCTGCACATATATATGCATGGGTTTTGTTATGATAGTAATAACATTCATTGATTCGAAACAGACATTCCGCTATTAGCGTCGATTCGGCTTTGACAGGATTATACCGGCATTTGGGATAACGTGATATCGGACAAAAATATACAGCAAGGACTGTATATTATGGTCCCCGTGTGTTTGCCAATGACTCTTCTAGACGATAAATGTATAAGATGCCAATATTTTCCCACAGAGACAAACGAAAGGTGGTGAAATGTCCGAAAAATAGCTAATTGTCACATTTCGGCGGCCATATATATTGGATTTTTGGCTAATTTGTAAGTTGTTTATTACCATAACGGATCGAACGGAAAACAAGACCGCATGTGACATCATCTTTACTATAACGGCGATCAAAGAGACCGGGTACATATAAAAAAAAATGGACGCCATCTTGTCTGGTGTCTATGTGGCCACTTTTCATGTTTACCCATACCATAGTATGGTAAACATAGTGTCGTTGTCCGGATTGACCACTCGTCGTTCGTCCGTCCGTCTGTCTGTAGACACTTTACGCATGGTGCGATAATTGAAATATTTTCTATCTGATCGGAACCAAATTTTGTATATGAATATCTCGGCACCAAATACAGATAGAGTTCGAATATGGGTTTGATCAGAGTTTTTTTTAGGGAGTTATGGCCCTTTTTCAACTTAGAATTCATGCATGCTGCCATAACTAAAAAAAATTCTTCTGACCGTAAACAAATTTGGTATGCGAGTTGCTCCGCCCAAAATACATATAGAGTTCTAATAGTTTGATCCGATATTTTTTAATGGAGTTATGGCCCTTTGACATAGAATTCATGCTTCAATCAATCAACAATTTTTCAACTGATAGGAACCAAATTTTGTATGTGAGTTTCTCAACTCAAAATACAGATCGAGTTTGAATATGGGTTTGATCTGATATTTTTTAATGGAGTTGTGGTCTTTTGATTATTTCATTCACCGCTAAAATATATCAAAGATACCCAGTTTGCACTGTCCAAATAGAATAAAATAAATCAGGTTTGAAATTGTCTTCTCACACAGAGATAGTATCCAGTTACAATGCAATGAAGTATTGAGTTAATTAACTGCTAGGAGATGTTGGCCAAATAAAAGTATAAAAACGCGAACATTTTGCGCTAAAATATTGTAGTCTATATACTAGTCCAAGTCTTCTTGTTCTAAAACCAGCTAAGATATTGGGATGGCGATGCTGGTGTTTAGTCCAAGACCGCCCTATATGCTCGCTTATGACACGGCTTAAGCGTTGGTGACCCGCTCAAATAAAACCACAATTATATGAAATAAAATATCACAATTGCGACAATAAACGGATATTTTCCGCAGAAGACATGCTATTTTATCTGAAACCCACATCAGTTGTGAATTTAAAACGGTAATTTAATGCGAAAAGAGACATTTACCTCAATGTTTACAATTTTTTAAAAGTATGCGAACTCGGTTGACCTCGCGAACTGTGTTCGGCATTTTCCGTTGAAAATATTCCGTAGATTTTGGACAACAACGCAAATTACGATGAATTCTCCATTGTAATCGTAATTATGTGTGTCAATAAATAAAATAATAAATAGATTAATTAAACATTGGAGATATAAATGTAATACACTAAATAAATGAACCTTAAGTTTGAAAAGTCCCACTAAAACGGAAGAACTATATTTCGAAACTGTGTGATTCGGTTCTCCGATTATTTTATCAACACAGATGTCAAAATGCACATCACACGCATGGTAAGTCGAAGGTCTTATTGATATGGAATGTGGAGTGATCGATGATATTGTCGTCGGTCATTTCAATAGCGGCTGATGTGTCGGTGGTTTGGCTGTTAACAATTGACCGTCGTCATTTCAATGTCGAAGTTGCAGCTGGTATTTCGTTGGATGATGGTATGTCGCTGGTTGCGTACAGGTCATTTATAGGAGTCGAGAAAAACAACACACTTATCACTCGCGAATGCTGTAAAAACAAACCGTACGAAATGTGAACTTGGTGATTAGTGCTTCTAAAGACTAATCACTGACTACCATTTTGTTGTAACAACATACCTGTGTGCGGTATAATTTACGAAACACAAGAAAAACAAAACGGTGACACATCAGCAAAGTGTGAAATCACTGATGAGCACTTCTAAAGACTAATCAGTGATCGGCAACCCTTCGCTGTAACAACATACCAAGTATACTGAACAGACCTGGTACCGCCGATTTCACGATTACTAGCTAGTATATACACGTATATTAATACAGAAATAAAACAATGGTAATAGACATCTTTTCATTCAACACTAGAGTAATTACAATTTTTTTCCGATGGTACGAAACGACCAAAAAGATTGGTACGAAACAACCAAAATAATGGTACGAATCGACCAGAGTGTACGAAACGTCTTTGTACGAAACGACCAGCACCCTGTCGAACGAGTGAAATTTTACAGTCTGTTTGCGTCAGACCTGTGCTCATAACCAGAGTTTTTCTTAACCAATTTTTACAGGGGATGCATCAAATTGAAGAGTAATAACATATCTTTCTAACTATATATGAGGCATTTATGTTACAAAAATTATTTTGGTGTATTTTAACCTGATTGTGGACATTGTAAAACTAATAAAAAATTAGGCCAGGCCAAGTTGGATACCTTTCTATAGGATTAATTATTATTGGGGGTGGGGTAAATTTTTGTTCTGGGGACCTGTGATATTACTTGTATACACTTGAACCTAAATACAAATTTAAATAATTTCTTAAAATATAGCCTGGTACACTCAATGCATCTTTATTACATTTTTGATCAGTTCGTATTCATATGCCATTTACGGATGATAACTTTACTGAACTAAATGGAATGAAATATGGTATGTATGTTCATTACCACAAAATACATGTCAACTTCAATATTGGAAACCGGCCGTTCACTTTTAACAGAGTTGCGACACTTTTATCAGATTGGGCTGATTGTTCCTTTTATTTGGTTTCGGCTGATAACTTCTGGTTAAGGCAGGTAAAGGAAGGTAACATACGTATTATAAGTGTATAAGTATAGGTAACATACGTATTATGAGTGTAAGTATAAGTAACTGCCCTGCATGGTAGAGAGGAACTGGTGTTTATATAGCGCGTTTACTCGTGAAATGCGACACAATCTCACACATGCGTGGTACGGATCTACACTCTCAGAACTGCATGCAGGCGCACCAAGACTGCATATATACATGCACATGTAGTTCAATAATTTAATCACTGGTGTATATAACTATACAATTAACGCGAAAGTGGTTAATATGCGTATGCTGTTGTAACTGGAGGTTTGGAACCCTGAATTCATCTTTAACAAGTGTTGGTCTGCAATAATACGTTCACTGCCATGTATATATGGAACCACACGACGAACACAATATTTGAAATTTATAGATATCACGACACTTGCCGTGCACAGAAAGTTAAGTGACAACTATGGGCTTCCATACATGTAGTGATACGGGATTGACCTCTGACCTCTGCGTGCAGGTGGCAAAAAAAATAGACTTAATGGATTCCGAAACCACGTGTTTAGACTAGTTTAGTGGGCGTGGGAAATGTTAAATATTTTCAAATGGAATTGTAGTATGGACACGTGGCCACATGTCACAAAGTTATTTTTTAGGGTAAAATTAGGCTTTTGCGTTGTTTGCGTACGAATGCCAAAGGCTACCTTCGAAGACAAATTTCTGCCATTTAGCTTACATTTTCCCAGAAAATGCCACTGGTTTCTGATACTGCAAACCTAGACCTACAATTTGACATATAATTTTAGTCTGAACTCGCATTTTTCGTCTAGAACGAGCCTCTGGTGCTAACCCGGCCACTCTCGTCGACAAGGTATATCCCTAACCCAGAGAGTTATCCCGCCTTAACTGGCTGTATTCGAGTTAATTGTGATCTAAAGTTCAGGTTTCGTTAAAGCGGCACTTATGCAACCTCTGTTCATTCACGAAAGTTTAATGTATTTAAGTCGTCACCAATCCGAGTAATATCAATTTACGACATCATGACAATAATGCTCACTGATGTTAAAATCAGCGATTTTTTATTTCTGGTGGCCATTTTAGCTGCCAACTTGGATTTGGGTGAATATTCCTCAACTCAGGTATAAGAGGAATCCTAGCGGAGTATCTCCTGCACATATATATGCATGGGTTTTGTTATGATAGTAATAACATTCATTGATTCGAAACAGACATTCCGCTATTAGCGTCGATTCGGCTTTGACAGGATTATACCGGCATTTGGGATAACGTGATATCGGACAAAAATATACAGCAAGGACTGTATATTATGGTCCCCGTGTGTTTGCCAATGACTCTTCTAGACGATAAATGTATAAGATGCCAATATTTTCCCACAGAGACAAACGAAAGGTGGTGAAATGTCCGAAAAATAGCTAATTGTCACATTTCGGCGGCCATATATATTGGATTTTTGGCTAATTTGTAAGTTGTTTATTACCATAACGGATCGAACGGAAAACAAGACCGCATGTGACATCATCTTTACTATAACGGCGATCAAAGAGACCGGGTACATATAAAAAAAAATGGACGCCATCTTGTCTGGTGTCTATGTGGCCACTTTTCATGTTTACCCATACCATAGTATGGTAAACATAGTGTCGTTGTCCGGATTGACCACTCGTCGTTCGTCCGTCCGTCTGTCTGTAGACACTTTACGCATGGTGCGATAATTGAAATATTTTCTATCTGATCGGAACCAAATTTTGTATATGAATATCTCGGCACCAAATACAGATAGAGTTCGAATATGGGTTTGATCAGAGTTTTTTTTAGGGAGTTATGGCCCTTTTTCAACTTAGAATTCATGCATGCTGCCATAACTAAAAAAAATTCTTCTGACCGTAAACAAATTTGGTATGCGAGTTGCTCCGCCCAAAATACATATAGAGTTCTAATAGTTTGATCCGATATTTTTTAATGGAGTTATGGCCCTTTGACATAGAATTCATGCTTCAATCAATCAACAATTTTTCAACTGATAGGAACCAAATTTTGTATGTGAGTTTCTCAACTCAAAATACAGATCGAGTTTGAATATGGGTTTGATCTGATATTTTTTAATGGAGTTGTGGTCTTTTGATTATTTCATTCACCGCTAAAATATATCAAAGATACCCAGTTTGCACTGTCCAAATAGAATAAAATAAATCAGGTTTGAAATTGTCTTCTCACACAGAGATAGTATCCAGTTACAATGCAATGAAGTATTGAGTTAATTAACTGCTAGGAGATGTTGGCCAAATAAAAGTATAAAAACGCGAACATTTTGCGCTAAAATATTGTAGTCTATATACTAGTCCAAGTCTTCTTGTTCTAAAACCAGCTAAGATATTGGGATGGCGATGCTGGTGTTTAGTCCAAGACCGCCCTATATGCTCGCTTATGACACGGCTTAAGCGTTGGTGACCCGCTCAAATAAAACCACAATTATATGAAATAAAATATCACAATTGCGACAATAAACGGATATTTTCCGCAGAAGACATGCTATTTTATCTGAAACCCACATCAGTTGTGAATTTAAAACGGTAATTTAATGCGAAAAGAGACATTTACCTCAATGTTTACAATTTTTTAAAAGTATGCGAACTCGGTTGACCTCGCGAACTGTGTTCGGCATTTTCCGTTGAAAATATTCCGTAGATTTTGGACAACAACGCAAATTACGATGAATTCTCCATTGTAATCGTAATTATGTGTGTCAATAAATAAAATAATAAATAGATTAATTAAACATTGGAGATATAAATGTAATACACTAAATAAATGAACCTTAAGTTTGAAAAGTCCCACTAAAACGGAAGAACTATATTTCGAAACTGTGTGATTCGGTTCTCCGATTATTTTATCAACACAGATGTCAAAATGCACATCACACGCATGGTAAGTCAGACACAAGAGTTCTAATTTGCTCCAATTTTGACAAGTTGCTTGCGAAAATTGTCAACAAAACTACCGTTCTGATCCTCCATTATGTCATTAAGTTTTTAGTGCGGGAATTGTTCTGAAAGCCCATAGAAAACTGGACTTTCGGGCGATCGGTTTTCGCCATTTTTGTTCGGAAAACCCGCGCTATATATAGAAACGGAAAGTAGAATTCCCAGAACAAACAGCGGATTATGCCGAACTTATTCGGACCACTTCGGCTTTCGGTTAAAACGTAAACAAACAGAGAAACAAATCGATGTTTGTGGCAATCAACCGGAATATTCTATGTGTAATTTAACATTAAAGTTAGATTATTATACACCATTATGACCATAAGATGTAAGCCTTTCCGATGTATATAGCATCATGTATTGATTTGCTAGGTAAATCGAGTAAAATACACCACAAATTCCCGCCACAGATCGTGGGCGTAACTCGTGTGATAGGATTGGTATACAAGCGGGCTTGGACTAAACACCAGCATCGCCATCCCAATATCTTAGCTGGTTTTACTGAGTACAAGAAGACTTGGACTATCTATATACCTGTAGATGTTTACTATGATAGTGGTACGATTTCTCTGATATAACGAAGATTTTTTTTAGATTTATTGTAAAAATAGACAAAACAGCGCAATTTTTCATTTTTATACGCACTTTTGAAAAAAAAGGCCGTATTATAGTATTGGTCTGTCTGTCCGTTCGTCCGTCCGTTAACCTGTTGTCCGGATGATAACTTTAGTTAGAGTGAACCAAAATTAGTAAAATTTGGTATGTGGCTTTATTAGCCGAAAAGTAAGTTCAAGTTCGAATTTGGGTTCCGCCTGCCTATTTTCACCGGAGTTATGCCCCTTATATAACATTTTTTTACTTAGAAAATCCTTGACATTTGTTGTCCGGATGATAACTTTAGTATAGTTTATCGGAATGAATCCAAGTTTGGTATATTACTTTCTCCCACCAAATCACAGTTCAAGTTCGAACTTGGGTTCTGTCCGACCATTTTTGGCAGAGTTATGCCCCTTTTTCGACTCAGAAAATTCAGTTTTTCTTATGTTTTTTGGTTTCCGGATGATAACTCGATTTTGGAATGTTTATACGCAAAACCCGTTTTTTATGTTTACCCATACCATAGTATGGTAAACATAGTGTCGTTGCCCGGATTGACCACTCGTCGTTCGTCCGTCTGTCTGTCTGTCTGTCCGTAGACACTTTACGAGTAATGCGATAACTCAAACATTTTCTATCCAATCGAAACCAAATTTTGTATACCGGCATTTGGGATAACGTGATATCGGACAAAAATATACAGCAAGGACTGTATATTATGGTCCCCGTGTGTTTGCCAATGACTCTTCTAGACGATAAATGTATAAGATGCCAATATTTTCCCACAGAGACAAACGAAAGGTGGTGAAATGTCCGAAAAATAGCTAATTGTCACATTTCGGCGGCCATATATATTGGATTTTTGGCTAATTTGTAAGTTGTTTATTACCATAACGGATCGAACGGAAAACAAGACCGCATGTGACATCATCTTTACTATAACGGCGATCAAAGAGACCGGGTACATATAAAAAAAAATGGACGCCATCTTGTCTGGTGTCTCTGTGGCCACTTTTCATGTTTACCCATACCATAGTATGGTAAACATAGTGTCGTTGTCCGGATTGACCACTCGTCGTTCGTCCGTCCGTCTGTCTGTAGACACTTTACGCATGGTGCGATAATTGAAATATTTTCTATCTGATCGGAACCAAATTTTGTATATGAATATCTCGGCACCAAATACAGATAGAGTTCGAATATGGGTTTGATCAGAGTTTTTTTTAGGGAGTTATGGCCCTTTTTCAACTTAGAATTCATGCATGCTGCCATAACTAAAAAAAATTCTTCTGACCGTAAACAAATTTGGTATGCGAGTTGCTCCGCCCAAAATACATATAGAGTTCTAATAGTTTGATCCGATATTTTTTAATGGAGTTATGGCCCTTTGACATAGAATTCATGCTTCAATCAATCAACAATTTTTCAACTGATAGGAACCAAATTTTGTATGTGAGTTTCTCAACTCAAAATACAGATCGAGTTTGAATATGGGTTTGATCTGATATTTTTTAATGGAGTTGTGGTCTTTTGATTATTTCATTCACCGCTAAAATATATCAAAGATACCCAGTTTGCACTGTCCAAATAGAATAAAATAAATCAGGTTTGAAATTGTCTTCTCACACAGAGATAGTATCCAGTTACAATGCAATGAAGTATTGAGTTAATTAACTGCTAGGAGATGTTGGCCAAATAAAAGTATAAAAACGCGAACATTTTGCGCTAAAATATTGTAGTCTATATACTAGTCCAAGTCTTCTTGTACTAAAACCAGCTAAGATATTGGGATGGCGATGCTGGTGTTTAGTCCAAGACCGCCCTATATGCTCGCTTATGACACGGCTTAAGCGTTGGTGACCCGCTCAAATAAAACCACAATTATATGAAATAAAATATCACAATTGCGACAATAAACGGATATTTTCCGCAGAAGACATGCTATTTTATCTGAAACCCACATCAGTTGTGAATTTAAAACGGTAATTTAATGCGAAAAGAGACATTTACCTCAATGTTTACAATTTTTTAAAAGTATGCGAACTCGGTTGACCTCGCGAACTGTGTTCGGCATTTTCCGTTGAAAATATTCCGTAGATTTTGGACAACAACGCAAATTACGATGAATTCTCCATTGTAATCGTAATTATGTGTGTCAATAAATAAAATAATAAATAGATTAATTAAACATTGGAGATATAAATGTAATACACTAAATAAATGAACCTTAAGTTTGAAAAGTCCCACTAAAACGGAAGAACTATATTTCGAAACTGTGTGATTCGGTTCTCCGATTATTTTATCAACACAGATGTCAAAATGCACATCACACGCATGGTAAGTCGAAGGTCTTATTGATATGGAATGTGGAGTGATCGATGATATTGTCGTCGGTCATTTCAATAGCGGCTGATGTGTCGGTGGTTTGGCTGTTAACAATTGACCGTCGTCATTTCAATGTCGAAGTTGCAGCTGGTATTTCGTTGGATGATGGTATGTCGCTGGTTGCGTACAGGTCATTTATAGGAGTCGAGAAAAACAACACACTTATCACTCGCGAATGCTGTAAAAACAAACCGTACGAAATGTGAACTTGGTGATTAGTGCTTCTAAAGACTAATCACTGACTACCATTTTGTTGTAACAACATACCTGTGTGCGGTATAATTTACGAAACACAAGAAAAACAAAACGGTGACACATCAGCAAAGTGTGAAATCACTGATGAGCACTTCTAAAGACTAATCAGTGATCGGCAACCCTTCGCTGTAACAACATACCAAGTATACTGAACAGACCTGGTACCGCCGATTTCACGATTACTAGCTAGTATATACACGTATATTAATACAGAAATAAAACAATGGTAATAGACATCTTTTCATTCAACACTAGAGTAATTACAATTTTTTTCCGATGGTACGAAACGACCAAAAAGATTGGTACGAAACAACCAAAATAATGGTACGAATCGACCAGAGTGTACGAAACGTCTTTGTACGAAACGACCAGCACCCTGTCGAACGAGTGAAATTTTACAGTCTGTTTGCGTCAGACCTGTGCTCATAACCAGAGTTTTTCTTAACCAATTTTTACAGGGGATGCATCAAATTGAAGAGTAATAACATATCTTTCTAACTATATATGAGGCATTTATGTTACAAAAATTATTTTGGTGTATTTTAACCTGATTGTGGACATTGTAAAACTAATAAAAAATTAGGCCAGGCCAAGTTGGATACCTTTCTATAGGATTAATTATTATTGGGGGTGGGGTAAATTTTTGTTCTGGGGACCTGTGATATTACTTGTATACACTTGAACCTAAATACAAATTTAAATAATTTCTTAAAATATAGCCTGGTACACTCAATGCATCTTTATTACATTTTTGATCAGTTCGTATTCATATGCCATTTACGGATGATAACTTTACTGAACTAAATGGAATGAAATATGGTATGTATGTTCATTACCACAAAATACATGTCAACTTCAATATTGGAAACCGGCCGTTCACTTTTAACAGAGTTGCGACACTTTTATCAGATTGGGCTGATTGTTCCTTTTATTTGGTTTCGGCTGATAACTTCTGGTTAAGGCAGGTAAAGGAAGGTAACATACGTATTATAAGTGTATAAGTATAGGTAACATACGTATTATGAGTGTAAGTATAAGTAACTGCCCTGCATGGTAGAGAGGAACTGGTGTTTATATAGCGCGTTTACTCGTGAAATGCGACACAATCTCACACATGCGTGGTACGGATCTACACTCTCAGAACTGCATGCAGGCGCACCAAGACTGCATATATACATGCACATGTAGTTCAATAATTTAATCACTGGTGTATATAACTATACAATTAACGCGAAAGTGGTTAATATGCGTATGCTGTTGTAACTGGAGGTTTGGAACCCTGAATTCATCTTTAACAAGTGTTGGTCTGCAATAATACGTTCACTGCCATGTATATATGGAACCACACGACGAACACAATATTTGAAATTTATAGATATCACGACACTTGCCGTGCACAGAAAGTTAAGTGACAACTATGGGCTTCCATACATGTAGTGATACGGGATTGACCTCTGACCTCTGCGTGCAGGTGGCAAAAAAAATAGACTTAATGGATTCCGAAACCACGTGTTTAGACTAGTTTAGTGGGCGTGGGAAATGTTAAATATTTTCAAATGGAATTGTAGTATGGACACGTGGCCACATGTCACAAAGTTATTTTTTAGGGTAAAATTAGGCTTTTGCGTTGTTTGCGTACGAATGCCAAAGGCTACCTTCGAAGACAAATTTCTGCCATTTAGCTTACATTTTCCCAGAAAATGCCACTGGTTTCTGATACTGCAAACCTAGACCTACAATTTGACATATAATTTTAGTCTGAACTCGCATTTTTCGTCTAGAACGAGCCTCTGGTGCTAACCCGGCCACTCTCGTCGACAAGGTATATCCCTAACCCAGAGAGTTATCCCGCCTTAACTGGCTGTATTCGAGTTAATTGTGATCTAAAGTTCAGGTTTCGTTAAAGCGGCACTTATGCAACCTCTGTTCATTCACGAAAGTTTAATGTATTTAAGTCGTCACCAATCCGAGTAATATCAATTTACGACATCATGACAATAATGCTCACTGATGTTAAAATCAGCGATTTTTTATTTCTGGTGGCCATTTTAGCTGCCAACTTGGATTTGGGTGAATATTCCTCAACTCAGGTATAAGAGGAATCCTAGCGGAGTATCTCCTGCACATATATATGCATGGGTTTTGTTATGATAGTAATAACATTCATTGATTCGAAACAGACATTCCGCTATTAGCGTCGATTCGGCTTTGACAGGATTATACCGGCATTTGGGATAACGTGATATCGGACAAAAATATACAGCAAGGACTGTATATTATGGTCCCCGTGTGTTTGCCAATGACTCTTCTAGACGATAAATGTATAAGATGCCAATATTTTCCCACAGAGACAAACGAAAGGTGGTGAAATGTCCGAAAAATAGCTAATTGTCACATTTCGGCGGCCATATATATTGGATTTTTGGCTAATTTGTAAGTTGTTTATTACCATAACGGATCGAACGGAAAACAAGACCGCATGTGACATCATCTTTACTATAACGGCGATCAAAGAGACCGGGTACATATAAAAAAAAATGGACGCCATCTTGTCTGGTGTCTATGTGGCCACTTTTCATGTTTACCCATACCATAGTATGGTAAACATAGTGTCGTTGTCCGGATTGACCACTCGTCGTTCGTCCGTCCGTCTGTCTGTAGACACTTTACGCATGGTGCGATAATTGAAATATTTTCTATCTGATCGGAACCAAATTTTGTATATGAATATCTCGGCACCAAATACAGATAGAGTTCGAATATGGGTTTGATCAGAGTTTTTTTTAGGGAGTTATGGCCCTTTTTCAACTTAGAATTCATGCATGCTGCCATAACTAAAAAAAATTCTTCTGACCGTAAACAAATTTGGTATGCGAGTTGCTCCGCCCAAAATACATATAGAGTTCTAATAGTTTGATCCGATATTTTTTAATGGAGTTATGGCCCTTTGACATAGAATTCATGCTTCAATCAATCAACAATTTTTCAACTGATAGGAACCAAATTTTGTATGTGAGTTTCTCAACTCAAAATACAGATCGAGTTTGAATATGGGTTTGATCTGATATTTTTTAATGGAGTTGTGGTCTTTTGATTATTTCATTCACCGCTAAAATATATCAAAGATACCCAGTTTGCACTGTCCAAATAGAATAAAATAAATCAGGTTTGAAATTGTCTTCTCACACAGAGATAGTATCCAGTTACAATGCAATGAAGTATTGAGTTAATTAACTGCTAGGAGATGTTGGCCAAATAAAAGTATAAAAACGCGAACATTTTGCGCTAAAATATTGTAGTCTATATACTAGTCCAAGTCTTCTTGTTCTAAAACCAGCTAAGATATTGGGATGGCGATGCTGGTGTTTAGTCCAAGACCGCCCTATATGCTCGCTTATGACACGGCTTAAGCGTTGGTGACCCGCTCAAATAAAACCACAATTATATGAAATAAAATATCACAATTGCGACAATAAACGGATATTTTCCGCAGAAGACATGCTATTTTATCTGAAACCCACATCAGTTGTGAATTTAAAACGGTAATTTAATGCGAAAAGAGACATTTACCTCAATGTTTACAATTTTTTAAAAGTATGCGAACTCGGTTGACCTCGCGAACTGTGTTCGGCATTTTCCGTTGAAAATATTCCGTAGATTTTGGACAACAACGCAAATTACGATGAATTCTCCATTGTAATCGTAATTATGTGTGTCAATAAATAAAATAATAAATAGATTAATTAAACATTGGAGATATAAATGTAATACACTAAATAAATGAACCTTAAGTTTGAAAAGTCCCACTAAAACGGAAGAACTATATTTCGAAACTGTGTGATTCGGTTCTCCGATTATTTTATCAACACAGATGTCAAAATGCACATCACACGCATGGTAAGTCAGACACAAGAGTTCTAATTTGCTCCAATTTTGACAAGTTGCTTGCGAAAATTGTCAACAAAACTACCGTTCTGATCCTCCATTATGTCATTAAGTTTTTAGTGCGGGAATTGTTCTGAAAGCCCATAGAAAACTGGACTTTCGGGCGATCGGTTTTCGCCATTTTTGTTCGGAAAACCCGCGCTATATATAGAAACGGAAAGTAGAATTCCCAGAACAAACAGCGGATTATGCCGAACTTATTCGGACCACTTCGGCTTTCGGTTAAAACGTAAACAAACAGAGAAACAAATCGATGTTTGTGGCAATCAACCGGAATATTCTATGTGTAATTTAACATTAAAGTTAGATTATTATACACCATTATGACCATAAGATGTAAGCCTTTCCGATGTATATAGCATCATGTATTGATTTGCTAGGTAAATCGAGTAAAATACACCACAAATTCCCGCCACAGATCGTGGGCGTAACTCGTGTGATAGGATTGGTATACAAGCGGGCTTGGACTAAACACCAGCATCGCCATCCCAATATCTTAGCTGGTTTTACTGAGTACAAGAAGACTTGGACTATCTATATACCTGTAGATGTTTACTATGATAGTGGTACGATTTCTCTGATATAACGAAGATTTTTTTTAGATTTATTGTAAAAATAGACAAAACAGCGCAATTTTTCATTTTTATACGCACTTTTGAAAAAAAAGGCCGTATTATAGTATTGGTCTGTCTGTCCGTTCGTCCGTCCGTTAACCTGTTGTCCGGATGATAACTTTAGTTAGAGTGAACCAAAATTAGTAAAATTTGGTATGTGGCTTTATTAGCCGAAAAGTAAGTTCAAGTTCGAATTTGGGTTCCGCCTGCCTATTTTCACCGGAGTTATGCCCCTTATATAACATTTTTTTACTTAGAAAATCCTTGACATTTGTTGTCCGGATGATAACTTTAGTATAGTTTATCGGAATGAATCCAAGTTTGGTATATTACTTTCTCCCACCAAATCACAGTTCAAGTTCGAACTTGGGTTCTGTCCGACCATTTTTGGCAGAGTTATGCCCCTTTTTCGACTCAGAAAATTCAGTTTTTCTTATGTTTTTTGGTTTCCGGATGATAACTCGATTTTGGAATGTTTATACGCAAAACCCGTTTTTTATGTTTACCCATACCATAGTATGGTAAACATAGTGTCGTTGCCCGGATTGACCACTCGTCGTTCGTCCGTCTGTCTGTCTGTCTGTCCGTAGACACTTTACGAGTAATGCGATAACTCAAACATTTTCTATCCAATCGAAACCAAATTTTGTATACCGGCATTTGGGATAACGTGATATCGGACAAAAATATACAGCAAGGACTGTATATTATGGTCCCCGTGTGTTTGCCAATGACTCTTCTAGACGATAAATGTATAAGATGCCAATATTTTCCCACAGAGACAAACGAAAGGTGGTGAAATGTCCGAAAAATAGCTAATTGTCACATTTCGGCGGCCATATATATTGGATTTTTGGCTAATTTGTAAGTTGTTTATTACCATAACGGATCGAACGGAAAACAAGACCGCATGTGACATCATCTTTACTATAACGGCGATCAAAGAGACCGGGTACATATAAAAAAAAATGGACGCCATCTTGTCTGGTGTCTCTGTGGCCACTTTTCATGTTTACCCATACCATAGTATGGTAAACATAGTGTCGTTGTCCGGATTGACCACTCGTCGTTCGTCCGTCCGTCTGTCTGTAGACACTTTACGCATGGTGCGATAATTGAAATATTTTCTATCTGATCGGAACCAAATTTTGTATATGAATATCTCGGCACCAAATACAGATAGAGTTCGAATATGGGTTTGATCAGAGTTTTTTTAGGGAGTTATGGCCCTTTTTCAACTTAGAATTCATGCATGCTGCCATAACTAAAAAAAATTCTTCTGACCGTAAACAAATTTGGTATGCGAGTTGCTCCGCCCAAAATACATATAGAGTTCTAATAGTTTGATCCGATATTTTTTAATGGAGTTATGGCCCTTTGACATAGAATTCATGCTTCAATCAATCAACAATTTTTCAACTGATAGGAACCAAATTTTGTATGTGAGTTTCTCAACTCAAAATACAGATCGAGTTTGAATATGGGTTTGATCTGATATTTTTTAATGGAGTTGTGGTCTTTTGATTATTTCATTCACCGCTAAAATATATCAAAGATACCCAGTTTGCACTGTCCAAATAGAATAAAATAAATCAGGTTTGAAATTGTCTTCTCACACAGAGATAGTATCCAGTTACAATGCAATGAAGTATTGAGTTAATTAACTGCTAGGAGATGTTGGCCAAATAAAAGTATAAAAACGCGAACATTTTGCGCTAAAATATTGTAGTCTATATACTAGTCCAAGTCTTCTTGTACTAAAACCAGCTAAGATATTGGGATGGCGATGCTGGTGTTTAGTCCAAGACCGCCCTATATGCTCGCTTATGACACGGCTTAAGCGTTGGTGACCCGCTCAAATAAAACCACAATTATATGAAATAAAATATCACAATTGCGACAATAAACGGATATTTTCCGCAGAAGACATGCTATTTTATCTGAAACCCACATCAGTTGTGAATTTAAAACGGTAATTTAATGCGAAAAGAGACATTTACCTCAATGTTTACAATTTTTTAAAAGTATGCGAACTCGGTTGACCTCGCAAACTGTGTTCGGCATTTTCCGTTGAAAATATTCCGTAGATTTTGGACAACAACGCAAATTACGATGAATTCTCCATTGTAATCGTAATTATGTGTGTCAATAAATAAAATAATAAATAGATTAATTAAACATTGGAGATATAAATGTAATACACTAAATAAATGAACCTTAAGTTTGAAAAGTCCCACTAAAACGGAAGAACTATATTTCGAAACTGTGTGATTCGGTTCTCCGATTATTTTATCAACACAGATGTCAAAATGCACATCACACGCATGGTAAGTCAGACACAAGAGTTCTAATTTGCTCCAATTTTGACAAGTTGCTTGCGAAAATTGTCAACAAAACTACCGTTCTGATCCTCCATTATGTCATTAAGTTTTTAGTGCGGGAATTGTTCTGAAAGCCCATAGAAAACTGGACTTTCGGGCGATCGGTTTTCGCCATTTTTGTTCGGAAAACCCGCGCTATATATAGAAACGGAAAGTAGAATTCCCAGAACAAACAGCGGATTATGCCGAACTTATTCGGACCACTTCGGCTTTCGGTTAAAACGTAAACAAACAGAGAAACAAATCGATGTTTGTGGCAATCAACCGGAATATTCTATGTGTAATTTAACATTAAAGTTAGATTATTATACACCATTATGACCATAAGATGTAAGCCTTTCCGATGTATATAGCATCATGTATTGATTTGCTAGGTAAATCGAGTAAAATACACCACAAATTCCCGCCACAGATCGTGGGCGTAACTCGTGTGATAGGATTGGTATACAAGCGGGCTTGGACTAAACACCAGCATCGCCATCCCAATATCTTAGCTGGTTTTACTGAGTACAAGAAGACTTGGACTATCTATATACCTGTAGATGTTTACTATGATAGTGGTACGATTTCTCTGATATAACGAAGATTTTTTTTAGATTTATTGTAAAAATAGACAAAACAGCGCAATTTTTCATTTTTATACGCACTTTTGAAAAAAAAGGCCGTATTATAGTATTGGTCTGTCTGTCCGTTCGTCCGTCCGTTAACCTGTTGTCCGGATGATAACTTTAGTTAGAGTGAACCAAAATTAGTAAAATTTGGTATGTGGCTTTATTAGCCGAAAAGTAAGTTCAAGTTCGAATTTGGGTTCCGCCTGCCTATTTTCACCGGAGTTATGCCCCTTATATAACATTTTTTTACTTAGAAAATCCTTGACATTTGTTATCCGGATGATAACTTTAGTATAGTTTATCGGAATGAATCCAAGTTTGGTATATTACTTTCTCCCACCAAATCACAGTTCAAGTTCGAACTTGGGTTCTGTCCGACCATTTTTGGCAGAGTTATGCCCCTTTTTCGACTCAGAAAATTCAGTTTTTCTTATGTTTTTTGGTTTCCGGATGATAACTCGATTTTGGAATGTTTATACGCAAAACCCGTTTTTTATGTTTACCCATACCATAGTATGGTAAACATAGTGTCGTTGCCCGGATTGACCACTCGTCGTTCGTCCGTCTGTCTGTCTGTCTGTCCGTAGACACTTTACGAGTAATGCGATAACTCAAACATTTTCTATCCAATCGAAACCAAATTTTGTATATGGGTTTCTCAGCCCAAAATACAGATCGAGTTCGAATTTGGGTTTGATCCGAGATTTTGTTACAGAGTTATGGCCCTTTTTCAACTTAGAATTCACGCATTCTGCCATAACTCAAACATTTTTATGTTTACCCATACCATAGTATGGTAAACATAATGTCGACGTCCGGATTGACCACTCGTCGTGCGTCCGTCCGTCCGTCTGTCTGTCTGTCTGTCTGTCCGTGGACACTTTACGCATGGTGCGATAACTCAAATATTTTCTATCCGATCGGAACTAAATTTTGTATATGAGTTTCTCAGACCGAAATACAGATCGAGTTCGAATATGGGTTTGATCCGAGTTTTTTTTACGGAGTTATGGCCCTTTTTCGACTTCGAATTCACGCATGCTGTCATAACTCAAACAATTTTTATCTGATCGGAACCAAATTTGGTATGCGAGTATCAGAGCCCAAAATACAGATCGAGTTCGAATATGGGTTTGATCCGAGTTTTTTTTACGGAGTTATGACCCTTTTTCGACTTAGAATTCATGGATGCTACGATAACTAAAAAAAATATTATCTCATGAGAACCAAATTTGGTATGTGAGTTTCTCTATCTAAAATACAATTCGAGTTCGAATATGGGTTTGATCAGATTATTTTTAATGGAGTTATGGCCCTTTGATATAGAATTCATCCATGCTTCGATAGCTCAACCAGTTATCGTCTGATAGGAACCAAATTTGGTATGTGAGTTTCTCAACTCAAAATACAGATCAAGTTTGAATATGGGTTAGATCCTGTTTTTTATACCAGAGTTGTGGCCCTTTTTAACTAAGGATTGAACAGATTCGATATTTTTATGCTTATCATGTAGAACCATAGCAGCTAACCCCTGTGATATCAGTTAGCACTGAGAGAGAGAATAGATTAACTTGTATTATTGGAAATTAGAGTTATTTTTAGCCATCATATTGTCAGGGCACAGTGGAAGCTGTAATTGGACAGAGAACTATCTGTTGTTTATTGTATTTCCATACAGCTCTCTGGTTTATGATATCAATGCAGTGTTCCAGTGACATACCTGTACCTAATTTTATTGAGTTAAAATTGTTAACCCTTGTCATCAATTTTATGCATTTGTATATTTTTCATGTAATCATTCTCCTATTATATCCCTTTCACTTGTATGGATTTTTGTGGTTAAAATGAACCCTTAATTCTCAACATTCCTTATACTTAGCAGAAATACCTTTCATCTGATATATCTCCTTTTATTGAGATGTATGTAAATTTTGTATGTGAATTTCTCAGCCCAAAATACAGATAGATTTCGAATTTGGGTTTGATCCATTTTTTTATATTTTAAACAGAGTTATGGCTTATGGATTTTCGTGTCAGAACTGAAAATAGCTGATCACTATCGCCAAGGTATGGGTTAAACATCTGCCGATCGTGATCGGCCTCTCGTTTATCTTATTGGAACCAAATTTGGTATGTGAGTTTCACAGCCAAAAATACAGATCGAGTTCGAATATGGGTTTGATCCGATTTATTTTAAAGGAGTTATGACCCTTTTTTCGAAAATAAAATAAATTTAAAAAAAATCCGATGCTCTAACCGAAATATTTTTTTGTCCGATTGTGTTCATATTTGATATGTAGGTTTATGATGACACACCCCTCACCTGTATAGTTTTTGGTATTGATTGGTTGATCAGTTTAGAAAATAATTAACCCTTTACACACATGCTATCCAATGCAATAAGTTGAACATATTTCTTCTGATCTGCCTCATATTTCTTACCTAGGTTTTTCTTAGCATGTTCTTCATTGGTATTGTTTAATTAACCCTTTTCACTCTTATGTTTACTTAGAATTCACCCAAGCTGCTATGACTCAAAACATTTTTCATCTGATCAACACAAAATTTATCACCCCTAAATACAGATTGAGTTCGAATATGGGATTGATCCGATATATTTTAACAGAGTTATGACCCTTTATAATTCAAGTAATTACTGCTGGGAATTTGAAGAGAACATATATCCCACAGCAATGTGTGTTATTGAAATGAGTTAATTGTCACTATGACATTAGATACTACATGCTATAAAGCATGATAGTGGTACCACTGGCTGGCTGGACTTGTTATCATAATTATGTCAAACTGTGATTGATTACTCACTCTCTGGTGGAGTTCTGCTTTCTGTGCAATATGAAGTTAACCCCTTTGTTGAAACAGGTTTATTACATTAGCTATATGCACACACTATATGACACCTATTCTAAAATAATAAATTGGAATAGTCCATTGTTACTTTGTAGTGTTGTTTTACAGACATTGTTCTTTACAAACACTGTTGTCTTATCTTAGACAAAAATTTATCCACACATTCCTTAGTTCCATAACATGATGTCATTGAAAATGATTAACCCTCTCCACACATCATTTGGTTTTGATGCTTTTCATTTAATCATTCTCCTATGTTATGTCCAGGTTGATGGTGATCCACTTTTGATTTGCGTGGATTTGGGATTAAAATTAAACCATTCCATAGACACATATTATGCGATAGACAGATATAATATTATCCCTTTCACTTTGAGCCAGGTTCAGTAAGGGTTTCAATACATCACCAATTGAATATTCATCATTAGAGGAAATGTCTTATTTTGAAATTCCCTCAATTGCATTTGGGCTCCAGGATAATATTAATGGTGCTGGTATTCTTGAGACTGACTTATTGTATGGGGTTCTAAATCCAATGACATGCTTTTCATAGACTATTTTGTGTTTATCAGTTCATTAGTTTGGGTAAGATTAACCCCATTCTATCCGATTTGATAACTCAAATATTTCCATTGATTATGTTTATAGTTCTTGGCATAGTTGACGATAACACACCCCTAACCTGCATAGTGAGGGTCATTTGGTTTATTTGCTTAAAAATATTAACATCCTCCACCAATCCTGTTGACACAATGTGATAACTAAATATTTTTCACACGATCACTATATAAAGTGTGAATTGTTGAAACTTTTGCACTCATGAAAAGGTTGGTGTAAGGATTTATAAAATTTATAAAAATAGCTAATCGCTATCGCCAAGGTATGGGTTAAACATCTGCCGATCGTGATCGGCCTCTCGTTTGTGGATTACATATATCAAAATACAGCTCAAGTCCGAATTTCGTTTTAATCCGATACTTTTTGCGAGAGTTATGGCCCCTTTTTTTACTTAGAAAATCCCTGAAATTTGTTGTCCGGATGATAACTTTAGTTAGAGTGAACCGATTTCAATCAAATTTGGTATGTGGGTTTATTAGGAGAAAAGACAGTTCAAATTCGAATTTGGGTTCCGTCCGCCAATTTTCACCGGAGTTATGCCCCTTATTTGACTTAGAAAATCCCTGAAATTTGTTGTCCGGATGATAACTTTACTAGAGCTTATCTGATTCAATGATAATTTGGTATATTACTTTCTCCCACCAAAACACAGGTCAAGTTCAAATTTGAGTTCCGTCCGCCAATTTTTTACCAGAGTTATGCCCCTTTTCAGCTCAACTTTACTTTGTAAAGTTTGAGCTATTGCCATGACTTTGTCGTCCGTCGTGCGTGTGTGCGTAAGGCATCAACAATAGAGGCTACATGTCGTACCTTTGATCGGATCATTATGAAATTTGTCATAGCTGTTGACATCAACATTTGTACCGGAATGATTAATTTTGGGGTCATACGGAAAAAAAACATGGCCGCCAGCGGCCATCTTAGATTTCAAAATTCAATCCATTAGCACGGACTACAGGCCGTACTGATCGTCATGAAATTTGTCATGGATGTTAATATTGACATCTAGATAGGAACGAGTAATTTTGGGGTCATTCGGCCAAAAAACATGGCCGCCATCAGCCATCTTGGATTTTACTCTTTGTATGACTAAATCCTTTAGCACGGGCTACAGGTCGTACCTTTTGTCAGATCATCATAAAATTTGTCATGGATGTTAACAATGACATGTAGATAGGAACGAGTCATTTTTGGGTTATTCGGGCAAAAAACATGGCCGCCAGCAGCCATCTTGGATTTTACTCTTTGTATGACTAAATCCTTTAGCACGGGCTACAGGTCGTACCTTTAGTCTGATAATCATGAAATTTGTCATGGCTGTTGAAATTGGAATGTAGACGGGAACGAGTCATTTTGGGGTCATTCGGACAAAAAACATGGCCGCCAGTGGCCATCTTTGTTTTCAAAATTCAATCCATTAGCACGGGCCACAGGTCGCACTGTTCGTCTCACTCAGACTGTGTTCGTCTGATCATCATGAAATTTGTCATGGATGTTAATATTGACATGTAGATGGGAACGAGTCATTTTGGGGTCATTCGGCCAAAAAACATGGCCGCCAGCAGCCATCTTGGATTTTACTCTTTGTATGACTAAATCCTTTAGCACGGGCTACAGGTCGTACCTTTAATCTGATCATCATAAAATTTGTCATGGATGTTAACAATGACACGTAGATTGGAACGAGTCATTTTGGGCTCATTCGGCCAAAAAACATGGCCGCCAGCAGCCGTCTTGGATTTTACTCTTTGCATGACTAAATCCTTTAGCACGGGCTACAGGTCCTACTTTTAGTCTGATCATCATAAAATTTGTCATGGCTGTTGAAATTGGAATCTAGATGGGAACGAGTCATCTTGGGGTCATTCGGACAAAAAAACATGGCCGCCAGCAGCCATCTTGCATTTAAAAATTTAATCCATTAGCACGGGCCACAGTTAGTACTGATTGTCTGATCATCATGAAATTTGTCATGGATGATAATATTGACATGTAGATGGGAACGAGTACTTTTGGGGTCATTTGGCCGAAAAAACATGGCCACCAGCAACCATCTTGGATTTTACTCTTTGTATGACTAAATTCTTTAGCACGGGCTACAGGTCGTACCTTTAGTATGATCATCATAAAAGATTTCATGGCTGTTGAAATTGGAATGTAAATGGGAAGGAGTCATTCGGACAAAAAACATGGCCGCCAGCGGCCATCTTGGATTTCAAAATTTAATCCATTAGCAGGGCCACAGGTCGTACTGTTCGTCTGATCGTCATGGATGTTAATATTGACATGTAGATGGGAACGAGTCATTTTGGGGTCATTTGGCGTAAAAACGTGGCCGCCAGCAGCCATCTTGGATTTTACTCTTTGTATGACTAAATTCTTTAGCATGGGCTACAGGTCGTACCTTTAATCTGAGCGTTATAAAATTTGTCATTGATGTTAACGATGACACGTAGATGGCAACGACTCATTTTGGGGTCATTCGGCCGAAAACATGGCCGCCAGCAGCCATCTTGGATTTTACTTTTCTCTTCATGTCTATAAACTAGTATTAGACATTCAACTTTCCACATTCGCTCCATTGACTGTAATATATTAAATTATTCCCTTTCCAAGTTGAGCTACAGTGTCATTGACACTTTCATTTACCAGTTTCCGCCGACCCAAGAGAGGGCGTATATTGCACGCCCAGCGTAGCTCTTGTGTTTGCCTCACTTAATGGGCCAGAGATCAATATTGTTTTGACCAAGGATAGTGTATATAGTCTAGAAAAGTGCGGATATATATACCGCATACGACAGTATGCTGAATATGTCATCATATTTAACACGTGATGTGTTATGTAAGATTATTTCACCCCTCACCCCAAAATTCAGCAAAAAGTCACCGTTTTAGGGAAATTCGGCACAAATGAATACACAAGCACAGGTATTCGGGATATGTTTGTGCTACGATATAGTTGGTTACACACTTACAAATACAAAGTAATGAAATGCCATGATTGCGGTGAAAGATGTAAAAAAAATCTTAAATTTACGTGGAAAATAGACTAAAAATCATTTATTTTCAGTTGTTTCGCCCCTCTTAATAGGCGTTTATTCAGTATTGCATTGAATGGAGATCCCGCGTATAATATAGGAACTTGTGGAAATATATACTGCATATGTTTGTAGGATAAAAATGTCATTCTTTGCCATATATGATATGCGTTGTGTCGCCCCCACCCCAAAATTCAGAAGAAACAAAATCAGTTTTAGAAATTTCGTTATGGCAGAATACAAAAGCACAACTCCGATTATTTTTGTGCTAATATATTGAACTCGAAAATCGTGAAATATAAACTTGTTTGCCCCTCTACAGCATGGGTGATAATTCAATTCCATTTTGAACAATAATCCATGACAAACTCTCAAGAGTTGACGAGACACGTAATGCATATGACTGTTTTCAAATTGTATCATCTTCTGTCACATTTGTTTGGTTACGTTATTGCACCCATCGCCCCAACAATACAATACATTGCAAGATTAGACAAACACGGAATATTCCTATACACATTTATGCATTATACACATACCTTATCAAGCTGGGCGTTTGATAGTTACTTGGGTTGAAGAAATTACATCATTGTTCGCATAATATAGCTTCACAGTTGTATAAGATTATACGTATTGGGATGTTTAGTGATTGTTAATAACTAGGTTCAGCCACAGTACATGTAACTTGTAACGTGTGTTGCCATTACCAACGAAATCACCTGACTCACATGACCATTCCGCTTACACGTACACCATCAAACAACCGTTTAGGCGTTTTGTGTCAAATGTGCAGCATTGCGAAATGTGTATCAGAGGGCTGTCCAATTTTTATATCAATCGACGAACCTGTGCTTATAGTGAACTTTTGTTAAATTATTCAGCAGCGGTGACCACGCCGTTACTTTTCCCAAATGGGTTGTTAGTACGAACTACTATTATAGTAGTACTATACATATAAGAATTACCAGTATAGCTTATAGTAGGCGTATGTGTTTCGTGCGGTCTAAACACATTTTTACAGAAGTGACGACTGCGAGTCCATTTGGGAGAAAATAGTGCCGTTCATTGCATTCAATCTTCTTGCCACACACAGTATTGTGATACAGTTATGTTTGTATTTAATTATGTTGTTTACATGATAAATATTGTTAGTTGTACACTAGATGAATGCGTGCAAAACTCGCGTGCTCATATACTTGGGTTTCTCGAATCCGTAATCGTAACTACAGCTATTGAAAATCGACAACTGATAGAAAGAACACATATTCTAGTGATGTACCTGTAGCACCATATGCGTAATTCATGCATGCAATATATAGGTTATTATGCGTAACCTGTCAAGTGCCAACACAGCAAATAATAATTTACGGTAGGCATGCGTTGTAATGCATTGCACTAAATATACCACCCGAACCGATTTTTTTCTGGAAACAATTTGTGACTCCAGATATAGCTATGGTGGCACAAGATCATGGTTAGATTGCCAAGCACACTTTGAAATTTGTTCCAATATAAATGGATTGGAAATTGATGACATGGGCCTTTATCTAGGCGCATCCTTGAGATGATTGGCACAAGGAACACTCGGTGGCCTTCCTCCCAGGACGAGAGGAAGACTACAAAGTTCTTGTTGGTGCGATAGAAGGCCGATTTGCTGCCAAAAAGACAGACTGACCAGATCGTACAATTGCGTGCACGACGACAAAGGGCAGGGGGGAAGTTACCGACGTCTGACCAATATGTTATATCATACTGCAACACATGAATTGAGAGACACCTTGGCAAAGGACCAATTCATTGGTGGGTTGTATGATCCAGATATACGGCTCATGGTACAACAAGCACGACTGGGCTCTCTTGGTGAGAGCATAAGACATGCAGTTGAATTAGAGGCTTTTGCCAAGTCTGAAAAATATAGGGCTAAACACTATGCTAGGGCAGTAAATGAAGCAGACCCAACACAAAGCAAACATATAGAGTTTGAAGAACTCAAAAAGATAAGAGATGAACTGAAGCCCCAAACTGGTTCTAATGGGAAAACTCAAAATAGCTCACAACCGTCCCAGACATCACAGTCCATCTCTGAGATGAAGGAGATAAAACAAATATTGACTGATGTGAAGAGGTGTAAAGGGGAGATTAACAACGAATGACAAACTTGGAGAACCAAAACAAGGAGAAAAAGAGTAACACAAATGAGTCCTGGAGGGACTGTCGTGACGATAGACAGTGGATACATAATTATAATGATAATCCTGATTATAACACAAACGAATACAAAGCACGCACCAGATGCAGAACTTCTCACAGTCCACACGACGTGTGTCATAATGCCTATCGTGGTAGGGGAGACGAGCAGAACACAAGTGGACATCGTAACTCCAACGAGTTTGTTAGATACAGCTCTTCTGAAGAGGGGGTTGTATTTAGATTGCAATCTCTATGGGCAGCCAGTGAGGTTTCTGATTGGTACTGGAGCAACAGTTTCCATGCTATCAAAGAAACTGTATGACTACTTATCGGAAGATAAACACCATATGTTACATAAATGATGTAGCACACGACCTGCTGATCATGAGTCCAACGAAACGAATAAGGCATACCGAGTTGTATCATCTATATATATATATAACTCATCGGAAACTCTGAAACATCAACACAAATTCCCCAGAAGGAATTGGAACTATTGAAACTGAGGATCACGAGCCCACTTATACCGCGATAAGCAGCACGGATCAGGCACCAGCTATGGCAGAGAACACATATATTGGCAGAATATGCCATATGTGACTCCTGGAAGGTCTGGAAATTCACAAATGCTCAGAAAGCTTAACGAACCTATTATGGGTCTCTATGATCACATGGCAATACAGCAGTAGTTTCTGCTACCATAAACAACGAGGATGAGTTTCAAAGAGCTGAACCAAAACCGCCCTATCCTGAAGTGAAACCAAATGCACAGGAGAAATATATTCTTCCTGACACATTGGCAGACATACATGGTCAGAGAAATTCGACATGTAATGACCAAGGCCTTGGAGATATTACGGCATATGTTCCTCATCATATTCCAAGAGATATGGCACAACCCAGAAACGGCGCCATGGTACCCCCAGGGGGTTCAAGGACGATAGATAGAATCAAAGAACATCGCAAGGTTAATGACAATTAAAGTTTGATGAGTTGATGGCTGTGACCAAGACGGTCGTGACGCATTAAAACCCCAAATACTGTGGGAAGGTCCCCACAGGGCAAAGTCGTGGATAATGACTACCAGATATAGGAGAGCCACAGAAATACAGTTTATATACTGTTTGTACAGTACTGTTGATGTAAAGCAAATATTCTATTATATGATTAGAGGGAAGTGTCAGCCATGGGGGAACATCAAGTCCCTTGTGGCTGCGGGTTAATTCCAAACACGACCCCTTGGCTCAACTTGCAGGGTTGAGCCACGAATATATGTGGTGAGATCGCGAGCTCACCTTAATGGCTGTGCCGTCTCGTGGATAGTTCATGTCCATTGGTCGCTAAAAACCCTCTATGTGTATCGAAGAAGAGTAGGCTATGCGATCGCATTGGAGAACATTTCTTCACCCAGATACAAACAAACTTTGGCTTCCATCGGTTCCAGGGTGCAGACGACCTACGGTATGTAAAGGAAGTCGTACCAACAACCCATTTTAGAAAAGTAACGGCGTGGTCACCGCTGCTGAAGAATTTAACAAAAGTTCACTAAGCACATGTTCGTCGATTGATATAAAGATTGCACATCCCTCTGATACACATTTCGCAATGCTGCATATTTGACACAAAACGTCTAAACGGTTGTTTGATGGTGTACGTGCAAGCGAAATGGTCATGTGAGTCAGATGATTTCGTTGGTAATGGCAACACACGTTACAAGTTACATATACTGTGGCTGAACCTGGTTATTAACAATCACTAAACCTCCCAATACGTATAACCTTATACAACTGTGAAGTTATATTATGCGAAGTAAACATACACAATGATGTAATTTCTTCAACTCAAGTAACTATCAAACGCATCAGCTTGATAAGGTATGTGTATGTGCATACATGTGTATAGGAATATTCCGTGTTTGTCTCATATTTTAATGTATCGTATTGTTGGGCGATGGGTGCAATAACGTAGCAAACAAATGCGACAGAAGATGATACAATCCGAAAACATTCATATGCGTTATGTGTCTCGTCAACTCTTGAGAGTTTGTCCTGGATTATTGTTCAAAATGGAATTGAATTATCACCCATGTAGAGGGGCAAAACAAGTTTATATTTCACGATTTTCGGTCTACTTTCATCAGAAAACTCCGAAATGTAGCCATCTGTAAATGATACCATGACGTGATCATAATGTATATCTCGAAGTGGGTAGACTTCAATATAATAGCACAAAATAATCGGAGTTGTGCTTTTGTATTCTGCCATAACAAAATTTCTGATTTTTTTCTTCTGAATTTTGGGGTGGGGTGACACAATCTACCACCACATATCATATATGGCAAAGCATGACATCCTTATCTTACAGTCATATGCAGTATATATTTCCACAAGTTTCTATATTATATACAGGATTTCCATTCAATCCAATACTGAATAATCGCCTATTAAGAGGGGCGAAACAACTGAAAATGAATTAGTTTTTGTCTATTTTCCACGTAAATTTAAGAAATGTTTACATCTATCACCGCAATCATGACATTTCATTACTTTGTATTTATAAGTGTGTAACCTGCTATATCGTAGCACAAACTTATCCCGAATACATGTGCTTTTGTATTCATTTGTGCCGAATTTCCTTAAAACGGTGGCTTTTTGCTGAATTTTGGGGTGAGGGGTGAAATAATCTTACATAACACATCACATGTTAAATATGATGACATATTCAGCATACTGTCTTATGTGGTATAAATATCCGCACTTTTCTAGACTATATACAATAGCCTTGGTCAAAACAATATTGATCTCTGGCCCATTAAGTGAGGCAAAAACAAGAGCTACGCTGGGCGTGCAATATACGCCCTCTCTTGGGTCGGCGGAAACTGGTAAATGAAAGTGTCAATGACACTGTAGCTCAACTTGGAAAGGGAATAATTTAATATATTACAGTCAATGGAGCGAATGTGGAAAGTTGAATGTCTAATACTAGTTTATAGACATGAAGAGAAAAGTAAAATCCAAGATGGCTGCTGGCGGCCATGTTTTCGGCCTAATGACCCCAAAATGAGTCGTTATATACGATATCCCCGGTCAGAACAATATTGATCTATCGCCCATTAAGTGAGGCAAATTTTTTTTTAAATTGCGCTGTTTTGTCTATTTTTACAATAAATATAAAAACAATCTTCGTTATATCAGAGAAATCGTACCACTATCGGATAATAATTTTATCGGGTCGCCGAGCCCGTGCGACGCCAGCTTCGCGCATGCGCAGACCAGATCTCGGAAACGGGTGGAGCTATCGACTTGAAATTTGGTTTTTGAATAGCCCGGACAACGTCGGGCTCATTGGCTAGTCTATAATATATTTTGAAGACCTCTGTCTGTCTGTCATTTATACAAATCTACGATTCTCGACCGGTCGGGACGAAACTTGGTACGTGTGTGTAGTTTGACCAGGCGGTCGTCGTTGTCGTATTGGCGAACCCGTGCGACGCCCGCGCAGCGCATGGGCAGACGAGATCTCGGAAACGGGTGGAGCTATCGACTTGAAATTTGCTATGTGAATGTATCTTGCCCGGGTGGCCCCGGATACGAATTTTATCGGGTCGCCGAGCCCGTGCGACGCAAGCTTCGCGCATGCGCAGACCAGATCTCGGAAACGGGTGGAGCTATCGACTTGAAATTTGGTATGTGAATGTATCTTGCCCCGGATACGAATTTTATCGGGTCGCCGAGAGCTATCGACTTGAAATTTGTTTTTTTTAATAGCCCGGACAACGTCGGGCTCATCGGCTAGTCTCATATATATATTTTGAAGACCTCTGTCTGTCTGTTTGTCTGTCATTTATACAAATCTACAATTCTCGACCGATCGGGACGAAACTTGGTACATGTGTGTAGTTTGACCAGGCGGTCGACGTTGTCGTATTGGCGAGCCCGTGCGGCTCTCGCTTCGCGCTTGGGTGATTCTCCCGTAAACGAGCAAACCCATGTCCTGCGTTATTAGTTCATCCTATGAAAAACAATGGCCACCATACATAAAAGTGATGGTAATGATCTTGTAGCTCACGATACAGGCATTAATTAGAGATATTCCGAGTTTAGTAGCGACGTGTGACAACATATATTTTATGTGTATATAATAGGCAATGTACCCGAAACAGTATGTCCCAAATCAAAGGCATTCAACTTCCCTGATTTTTCCCATTCGCCACCGAACGATTTATCTTCAAACCAATTACTATTCTTATGTGGAATTTTGCACTGAACGCCATGCAATTCGTATTTTATAATGAAATTATATATTTATTCAGTGGAAAGCATGTGCGGTCTTACAAAAGCATGTCCCATTATATAGAATCATTACCCAAAGACACGGTAAAGACGGCTGATATTTTCACCAGAAACATCGCTTGATCCCATCTATGGTTGCATCGTGGAGTGAATATCCTTTTATATCTAGAAAGAATGAACCCAGGATATGTTTCCTTGAATATTTTTCAAAATCAGCCTTTGAAACTCGAAATCGCTACCGTAGGTTTATTCAGCGTCATTACACAAACGCAGACCATTTGAACGTTACGCGCAGTAGGTGATCGATTAAAATGTTTTTCGAAAGCACACAGTGGTTGTTCGTTCATAAACTAGTTCATTATCATATGTGATGGATATTCAAAATATAAGAGCGCACTGAAACGAAAATCGTCATTACCCAAACGCGTCATTACCCAAACGCTCCTTCTGTTTGGGTAATGACGCCATTTTAATTTTTAAACATCCAGAGACACAGAAACTATCTAACACATAAAACATGTTAAGGGATGCTCTGTGTGCATATAACAAGAACAAATATGACATAGTGATTAGTTTTAGTGCTTCTGTATACAATTTATACCTGAAGTAGGCAATTCGTAGTGATAGGCCTAGATGCAAAAATTTGAGTCCAACTTACTGAAGCTTTCAGTAGATCAATGCGTAAAGCGTAATGTTCAAACGCTACGTTACGCTACGCTTTTGTTAGCGTCGAGGGTTCGATCCTGCTTTCGGGTTTTTTTAGTTTTATTTTTTTCCTTTTTTATATTCAACAATTTGAATTTAATAATAAAGAGCAGCAATATTTATGTTTTCGTTTTTATTTATTAATCTAATAATTAAAACATTAGTATCAGCGTCAGTCTCAACAGTCAACTGGACTAGAGTGAGTTAAAATTGATTCAAAACTAATATGGTTCATGTATCCGTATTTGTGTTATTTTTATTACGTATTGTAATCGAACATAATTTAAATCTCGCTAACAAAAATTAAATATCAACATCGCACATAAAAATAAATAATAAAAATTAAAAAATCCTAAAGTGAGAATCGAACTCAGTCCACCTGAGTACTGCTACACACCAAACCACGGCTGCAGTATATGTCCTGGAACTGGTGCAGTACGATAAGCGCCATCTATACGTTATCTCTGTATTTTAATAATAAGAGCTTACTTAATTATCATTTTGAAAGAAGAATATCCAAGATATCACAGAACGACAAGGTAAGTAGATAGTTTATTACTAAATATAGACAGAGAAGCAGCACAAAAACATTTTGGCTTATAAGAACAAAATATAATTTAGTGAATTTAATTTGTCGTACGTCGTCTGCTAGATCAGGTCTTCTAGACTGATGCTGTAGTACTGGTGCTCGTACTTTATACTAATTTATACAGTTTTGCTAGTTGGTTGAACACTGCATTATTAGAAGTTAGAAAGACATACAAGAGATTAAAATCATAGTTATTTATTTTAAGCGAATTAAAACGATATAATTCCAGAAACATAATTTCCGTCAATTCCCAAAACAGAAATTGATTGAAATCATCGAAAAATCCGTCCCCTCCCATCCCACACCCTATACTAGTAGCCAGTTTTCATTCTAATTCGAAAAATAATATAAAACACTAACTTCTGCTTGCAGCATCCAAAACAAAAATTATTATAATTTAGAAACCAAATGTATTAGAATTGTGAGTAGCTATCAACGTCTCCTGTAGCCCAATGCGTAAAGCGTTACGGATATCTTACGTTAACAAATGCTTGTTACGTCACGCTGAAGGGTTCGATCCCGCTGACTGTATTTAAAAAGTTTTTTTAATTTTTTTTTTTTATATAAATATTGTTTGCCACTTTGTAAATTTCTTTGACGTTTGTGATAACCGATTGGTCATGCGTTACATGTATGTAACATTGCAACTGCAAGTTATAACGCATTGTGTATAAATGTATTGTAAATTAATTTGTATTATTTGATTACAAGTACTTTTCCCCACTTAATTCCGCTACCTGTGTCAAATTGCTAGGAAATGAATAAGCAAAGAGATTGTGCTCGAATATAACTCCAGAGACTTAAATCGAGGGCATTCGTTGATATTAGAAATTAGATTCCGACACCTCGAAAGCTTCAACATATTTCTAAATGGAACGTTAATTACGTAACGTCTCTGTAGCCGAATGGTGTGAACGTTATGAATTCGTTTTGTGTGTTTCATTCCGACACGGACAGGGGTTCGCGACTCGGAATGAGTGAGATTTTTTTTTCTTCCGGTATTGATTGGCGTCATGTTTTTATTGGTCTGGATATAGCGCTGACCTTATGGTCTGAAGTGTAACATACTTGTATTGTATATATTCATTCAATAACTTTGGGGTTGGCCGATGATTTAAACTAAATGGTTAATACTCGCTACTAGGTCATGCCATAAATATATAATCTGCTAACGCCCGTAAAGATCATATTTTTGTTTTGAAAGGGAACCATATAAATTAAAAAAAAAAAATAACATGGGGAATATATCTATTACTTATCTGTTCCTTGAGTATGTACTTCACTGCAGGTGAATTTCCCAACTCCGAATTACATGTATTTCTGTGACTTTTGTGAGCCGATATAGCAAAAAAAGTTGAATTAATTACCCAGGAAAAAGTCCACAATTGTAAGCGACGCAAAACAAAATTGCTCACAAATTCATTTCGAGTTGGGACATCCACCTACATTGAATTACATTTGTAAGGCACAAATAACTAAGAAACATATTTACCGCGTTATGTTTTCAACTTTATAATGTTCCCTATCGAAACTTCAAAAAGTTCCAAGGTTTTGTACTGGTGGAATATGATCTCTACGGGCGTTAGCCAGAGCAGAGTTTCATGACATGGTCTACCTTGCTATACATGATTCGAATTTCCACTTATTTATTTTTTTAGGCAATGCACCTATCACATAATTAAGTCTTAATAGTACTAAATCCGATTCGATAGTCCCCATCTCATCAGATTCCAACAACAACAACATCAAGAGTTTTTTTTAAATGCCCTTCGGTTATCAGAATGGTGCTTGTTATAATCAAATTAAAATTATTATGGGACGATTTCTCGGTGAAATTAAGCCTTTGCGTGGTCTTTCCTCCACCCGTAAAATTGACAACGACTAGAACGACGATAAAAACAAACTGACAAAAAAGTCACTTAATTATAAGCTACAGTTATCCATAGACGACTTTTATTGGGGCACTAAAAATTATTGGTGGTGAAAAATATTAGATTTCAAAAATCGATATCTGATCTCTCTCTCTCTCTCTCTCTCTCTGAGTTTTAATGGGTGGGTTCCTCGACTCGAATCAAATTACCCCCCCCCCCCGAATTCAAGGAAATAGTAATTTGCGAGCGTTGGTTCGGATTATTCATCTTTATTCACAATCGCTGCCCATTATAATTAAATATAAGCAGTTGCTTATATTTATTTATAATGACCAACGACTGTCATCAAGACTGACAGTTTTAGTGAACATATGGAGTTGGAATATGTGTGCGCTATACTGCAATCCGGGTATTTATTCATCGGGTGTAGTGTTTATAATTTCGAAGATTAAATATTATATTGATCACAATTGTCATCTAAAACTTTCTTTGGTGGTGGCATTGGGGGACATGAATTCGTTTATAAGAGCTTTGTCTTAATTGATGTTGTGTTTCTTGTCGTTCCAGATGCCACCAAAGAAACAGAAAATAACACCATCTGCGGAACGACATCGACGGTATATGGAAAGACTAAAGGAAGATCCAGAAAAGCATGCGGCATATTTGGCAAAGCAAAAAAGAAGATATCAGCTGAGAAAAGAGAAGAGAGATTCACGTGTGACACCAATTGAAGACAGAACTGAGAGAGGCAGAAGAGGTCAACGTCGGCAATGGCGAGATAATTCCAAAAAGTATCGTGTGAACCACAAGAGGTCAGAATCTATAATAGTAACACCGGAGAGTGGAAAAGGAAGAGGAAGACCAAAACTGAAGAACATCGAGCACGCAAAGGTATATAGGGCTGTGGCAAAATTAGAGAACGAAGTAAAGGAGAAAAACAGAACGATAGAGCGACTGAGGAAACGCTGTCAGAGGATGAACAAGAAATGTCCGGTGAAGTCACCTAAAAGTATGACTAGGCAACTTCTGGGTTCTGCATGTTCCAGGTTGCAGAAGAACGCCGCTGTCAAAAGGAAGTTAAACTTTCATCATGCACTCGTCAGCGACGTCGCCAGACTAGACAAGGGCCCAAAAGGAAGCCTCCTGAAGTCCATAAGTGCCGGGATTTTGAAGAAGTACAAGCTGCAGCGCATGACACGAACGGAACTGGGGGCAAGCAGACGTATGCAGAAGCCACCAACAAAGAGAATGCGTCTGAAAGAGAAATGCCAGCAGATGCGAGACTCTGTAAGGACCTTCCTGGAGCGTGACGATAATTCAAGAATATCTGCTTGTAAGAAACATGGCAAAGGCACAGTACAGTTGCGGTTTCTTCTGCACACAATGAAGATGTTAAACCGCAAATATAATATGGAAGCGAACAGAAAAGTATCGCTGTCGTACTTCTGCAAGACAAGGCCAGCCAACATACGTAGGCCAACCATTCGAGACCGAGATGTATGTGTGTGTGTAAAATGTGAGAACTTTCGGCTTTGTTTGGAAAAGTTACAACGGGAAAAGATAGTAAAAACATCCGACCCAGAAGAGTATATATCGTCCATTGTGTGCAATACCAACAACATGGATTGCATGTACGGACTATGTGCTAAATGTCGGAACAAACAAAATATCAGAATGAAAGAAATGGGAATGCAAACAGTTGAGTGGTTTGAGTGGCAGAAGGTCAACCACGTATACCAGGCTCGTAACGGAAGCTCGATGACGACCAAGAAATCAAGCAAAGTGAAGAAATCCACTTCTTTAAAATACCTTGTAGCACAGGTAAACAGGTCAATTGATACGGTACGAAAACATATATACAGAACGTACCACCAGTATACTGCAATCAAAGATCTCAAGGCAACTCTTACGGCTGAAGATGTCCTCTTACATTTTGATTTCTCCGAAAATTGGAAGGGAAAGTATTCAAGAGAAACTACGGATGTTCACTTCGGAGCTTCTCAGACTCAAATTACTCTGCATACCGGGTTAATTTATTCATCTGCATCTGCACCTCAAGGATTCGCCACCATATCCTCTTCCAATTGCCATGACTCATCTGCCGTTTGGGCCCATCTTAAACCTATCCTGCAACTTGTAAGACAAAGACATCCAGCAATTGTAAATCTCCACTTGCTTAGCGACAGCCCATCATCTCAGTATCGCAACAAGTCGGCGATGTTTCTGATGTGCGAAATTCCACAACAATTGGGATTCGTGAATGTTACGTGGAATTTCCTTGAAAGCGGTCATGGTAAAGGACCAGCAGATGGAATTGGGGCTGCTATTAAGCGGATGGGCGATAAAATTGTTGCAAATGGGACTGATGTGCCTGATGCCCGGACTTTGTTTGAGGAACTTTACAAAACAGACACCACCATAGATCTCGTGAATGTGTCCCCGTCTGATATAGAATCTACATCTAGCTTGATTCCTGGTGACATCAAAGCATTCCCCGGGACAATGCTTCTACACCAAGTGTGGCCTGATCTCTCAGCAAATACAGGCACGATCAAGTGTCGAAACTTTAGTTGCTATTGTGAGTATCATTCTGACGACGGGATAAACACTCATTGCAATTGTTACAGTCCGAAAACTTGGACATTTTCAACAAGCGCCGCGACGACTCCAGCAAACCAACTTAAAATAAGCGAGCAGCCGACGACACAAGAAGAGTACGATACACCATCAACCAACCTGAATGCGCTGAGCGAGGATGTACCACACGATGACGTATCTCCAAGTTCGAGTGTACCTGAAAGCAATCACACTATGCATATATCAATGCGGAGGTTTTATGGGATTCGGACGGACACAGAAAAGCGATTGTCTGATGCACGAACTGATGTAACACCAGCATCAATTGGTATATCCCATGAAATTTCGAATTTGAAAAGGTCACCGCTGCCTAAGAAGAGAAAGAGATCGAATCAAAGGAAACTGGCACCGAAAAAGAAGCAAAGGAGCTGTTCTGATGATGACTGCCAATGTTTGGTATGTAGCGAGTGGTACCACAATTCGCGTGGTGGTGATCAATGGATCATGTGTTCCTCGTGCAAGCGTTGGGCCCATGAAATGTGCACATCATTCGACGCGAACGAAGCTGTCACCTTCAAATGTGATGAGTGCGACTAAATTGTGAACTATGCATCGGCGATGCGGCAGTCCATCATGTGCTATATTATTATATGGATATGCCCATGTGGTTCTGAAAACATTAACTCGTTTATTGAAATTTAGTTGTTACGTGTTCATTCGTTGAATATTTGTTTCAAAACTTGAAAATAAAGATGCATTCAGGGTTTAGAACTCCACTTACAATAACATAAATTTAAAATTGGAGGGCAATATTACGGTTCTATTAGCTGCCCTTCAGAAATTATTAATAACCCGTCATCCTATTATCTAATAGGATGTTGGGCTGTTTATCATTTATGTCGGGCCGCTAATAAATTGTATTGACCACCAGAATCATGTTGTTTTATATAGTTTTGATATTGAAAACTTAACTATTAATTTTGGTATCCCTCTAAAACATCGAAACTTATATTATATGAAATAAATGCATGGAAAGTTTATTATAAAAAGTAGCGTCTATATCGTATATACTTCTTGTTCCAACATGTTAATTAATATACATTTTATTCTAAAAGAAATGTAAAAGGTTTCCTAATAATTATCCTGTATCCCTGAATACATCTTTAATATTCAATATTGTTATAATGCAGTGTCTCTCCAGGAGGACCAACTTCAAATCAAATTAACAGTACCACACATTTCTATGTTCGGCGCACGTGTTATAAGTATTGACGGTGATGTATATCTTCCAATTTGCTATATATATACCTACATGTATGCCCATGGTATTTAAATGTCGCTTGATAATTATGCAAATTTTCATATCATTTTCGTAACAATAGCCAGGTTCAGATGTTGGTACCTGATTTATAAGGTTATACAACTGTTGATAGCTGCGATTACATGTACACTACCAATCAGATTGTGTCGTGCAAACTTCAAATATAACATGTAACAAAGAGGAATAATCCAATCTTCAAAAATATGAATTGTAAAGTGCATGACATTAACGCTTGTAATTTGTAATATATAAATGAACGTCAAGTCAAATGGAGAATTGGATAGCTTTAAACGTTTTTGTTTTACATCTCTACGGCTTGTGCCACTGTTAATCAACCATATGTGCTCTATTTGGTGAAGTATTACAGTTTTGTTTTTCGAGAATGTAATTTGTAATATATAAATGAACGTCAAGTCAAATGGAGAATTGGATAGCTTTATACGTTTTTGTTTTACATCTTCACGGCTTGTGCCAATGTTCATCAACTATATAGGTGCTCTATTTGTTGAAGTATTACAGTTTTGTCTTTCGAGAATCAATGCCCCAATAACAGCTCAAAGCTCACCACATTACACGTCGAGTCTATGTCTATAAACATGTTTGGTGCCACTAAATGTAGATGACATCCACGGTCACTTGCATCTCTAAACACATGTCACGCGTTACACCAACAAGAACTGAACCTGTCAGTGATATAAATGTGACATGTATCTCTTCCCTGAACTTTTTATGTAGACTTGATGATATAAAACAATAACTTTGAGCGCAGAAATCCTGTTAAACAGGATTTTGTGTCAATAGAAAATAATGTTTGACCAATTTTGTGTCATGATTTGGGGAATAAATATTGCTATATTTCAAACTCTATATTTATGGTTTGGTAGAACATCTATGTTTTAAAATTCTTTCAATATGTAACAGTTGTTTGAGATGCAAAAGTGCATTCGTGACAAGTTTCCTATATACATTTTGTATTTGAATTGTTACCGTGAAGAGATAGAGCATCTTTAAAAAATAAAAACATATGAACTCAAAACGTTTTATGGCGAATGTCAAATTTTGTATATGTCATTCACATGCCCCGACTTGTAACGCACTACGCTTCGTCAACCCCCACCAAACTGTCCTTGGCGCCGTCCCTATATATATATATATATATATATATATATATACGCGACTGCATGTTTTGTGTCATGGTAGTTTACATGAGGTTTTTATACTATCATGCCACAACGCATGCATGCGCGTATTTAGGGATGATACATAATAAACGGCAATACGGCGGGGCGGGGGGGGGGGGTACAAGCACATGTACATGCATGGTGTTATTGACTGAGCGTCATCATTTAACCCCGAAAGCTGTACCCCATTAACGAATCAATTAATACATTAAATGTTCGATACTAAACATCGAGACAGAAAGGCCGAGTAGATCTAATCAAACTTAAATATAGTATATATAGTATACATGTATATTGATGGTCCATTTGGGCACATCGATATGCTATATTTTTACTCGATGATGGTTATAACGCGGACTGTTATTCGTTTAGAGGTGTATTCAGGTAATAAATAAACACAGGCGACAGACAAAATTATTCATATTCATTGCTGAGAAATGTTCAGATAATAAGTTGAACAAACGACCTTTATGAACTTATTATCCGAACATTTCGACGAGTAGTTAACCCTCCCGACGTCGCGATCGACTGCTGACTATGCAATCAGGGACGTCAATTTTGGTGTTTCATATAGTCCAATTTATCAAATTCTCAGTCACGTCTTTTCAATACATATACGAGTGAATTATTGAACTATTTAAAGATGGACTATTTCTTCCTAAATACGTTTTACAGGGATATAAACTATAAACTTGTCTTCCATCAATATTTCATATCGATATTTTCTTATGTAATACGACATTTTTTCGCTACTATTTTTGGAACAGGTAGACACGAAATGTTCAGGCAATCTAATATAAATATAGAGTTCTCCCGTTTGCTATGCTCCGAACGTTCCACGAGCGCTTAAATTTCCCATGTTGATGGTATGTATTAATTATATCAGAACATTCGAAATAAAATTAATATGAATTGACAGGGGTCTTCGATTCATCTCTTATTTTATACTCAAGAAACTATATAAAACTTGTTATAGGAAGAAACCATCTTCATAGATCGGTATCCGCATGCGCGTGAGTGACAAGGGGTGTGTATTGTTTATTGTAACCTGCTCTGTCTACGTAGGCCCACCATGTATGTGTGGTGGATGGGAGAATAAACGTGCAACGTATATAAGTTCACTTCGCAATTCAACTTTGATTTGTTCTTCTGAAAACTGAGACCCTGGGCGAAAATCAAACTATAAGCTGGAGCTGTATACAAATATTTGAGAATAACTCGTCGCCTACTGCACATGTCTCGTACATCGTCATTACCCAAACGCTGCGCGCAAAACTCCCGATATTTCCTTAATAGACAATATCGATGAATTATCGATGCATGTGGATCTGCAAAAATCACGCTTATTTCAATGATGTATAATTCTGAAACATCTAGTCACTTATTTACATGTTTTCAAATATGTAGTTTTGCGTTTGGGTAATGACGATTTTGTTTGGGTAATGACGCGTCATTACCCAAACAAAATCGTCATTACCCAAACGCAAAACTATTTGTTTGAAAAAAAATGTAAATATTTGACTGTAAGTTCAGAATTATACATTGTTGAAATAAGCGTGATTTTTGCATTTGCACATGCATCGATAATATTCATAGATATTGTTTTTTAAGGAATCATCGGGAGTTTTGTGTGCATATTTATATGCAGAAATAGGTACAAATAACTTATAAAATATAAAATGAGTCCACGATGACCAGAGAAACAATATAAAAGCACCTAATTTATTATATATTGTCTACATTATCGAATGTACTAGCACATTTTGGCATGTGTGTGCGATTTCTCGAACGATGCATGCTTTTTCTGCTGAAAAACAGCGTTTGGGTAATGACGATCTAACTTTACCCAAACGGTCAAAAATCGAAATAATGAGAAAAAAATCATCACGGAATTTTTACAAGTCTTGTTTTCTTGTTATATCGTCACAACTCGGTAATTTACCAGACATATCATACAATCAGCTCAATTTCCAATTTCGGGCACACTCGGACATCGAGTTTGCTCGTTTACCGTAGAATCACCCGCTTGCGCAGACGAGATCTCGGAAACGGGTGGAGCTATCGACTTGAAATTTGGTTTTTGAATAGCCCGGACAACGTCGGGCTCATCGGCTAGTCTCGTATATATTTTGAAGACCTCTGTCTGTCTGTATGTCCTTTATAGAATCGAAAACGGTTGACCGATCGAGACCAAACTTCCTATCCAAAGGTAAAATCCCACGGGAATCGTCGACGTCGCATTTTGGAGAAGCACAGAGCACACATTCTCCACTTTCAGTCACAAAAAAACGGCACTGCGGTGGTTAATCAAGTGATAATTTAATGAGCGTTTGTTTTTGACGCATCGCTATAAAGAGCGTTTGTTTACCATTCAACGTTATTAGCATCTGTGCAGAGAGATATACGGGAACAATACTTTTGAGTGGTTTCCCATGCGGGGAGATTTATTGGATGCCATAGTACTCTTACAACATCATTGTTATAGTATGTATGACACTTAGGTCAGGGCTTAGGGGGTGTAGTTAGTGTGGATATAGGCATAATGCTTCTCAGAAATCCCGGTTACAAACCAACACTCACAATTTCGTCTTTTGCATCAGATACCAACACCTCGACCGATCGGGACGAAACTTCATACGTGTGTGTAGTTCAGCCTTCATAATTGGCTACGGCAATCAGCATTACCGAAGCATTTTGCTGAAGCAAACTGGGCCATGACATACTGTTGCTGTAGCAGATTGCCGAAGCCAAACAATCTGAATTAAGAGGGCTGGTGGTCGTCGTTGTCGTATTGGCGAGCCCGTGCAGCGCATGCGCAGACGAGATCTCGGAAACGGGTGGAGCTATCGACTTGACATTTGGTATGTGAATGTATCTTGCCCCGGATACGAATTGTATCGGGTCGCCGAGCCCGTTCGACGCCAGCTTCGCGCATGCGCAGACCATATCTCGGAAACGGGTGGAGCTATCGACTTGAAATTTGGTATGTGAATGTATCTTACCCCGGATACGAATTTTATCGGGTCGCCGAGCCCGTGCGACGCCAGCTTCGCGCATGCGCAGACCAGATCTTGGAAACGGGTGGAGCTATCGACTTGAAATTTGGTTTTTGAATAGCCCGGACAACGTCGGGCTCATCGGTTAGTATATATATATATATATGTTGATGGTATTTGTTATATATATACTGACTATTTAATAAATTTGTTGAAATATATCATACCTGTACGTGGATTTCATTTCATCTGAGTCAATTAAAAAAAATATTCGGACATCATCGCCCAATCCCCCGCGAAAACGACATCATCACCACCAATTCCAGTGACAATTGTGATAAAAACTATAGTCGGCAACTCTAGAGGATGTTGAGGATTATGACACCTACCATAACACCTATCGGAAACAATAGATGCCGGATGAACAGGACGACCACGTTTGAACTTTGAATGCGCTAATGCAACACATAATCCAATTTTATGGACGAACGATGTGTTCTGTGATATATTTTTTTTCAAGTTCAACCACAGAGCTCGTGTTTACTAAATAGCTAGGCCTAGTTAACAAAATGAACTAATCGAAATTTAAATCAACAAAACTTCTGTGATCTTGCTTCTCCGCCATATTGGATTTGCTACACCAAATGAAGATTGCACCACTGTAAAACTGACTCGATTTTGGGACAACATAAAAAACTTTAACTTTTGCGTCCATTAATTGCCTTTCTTTTGGAATGATGCGAGGAAACGCTACTAGTAGCAGAAAAATTGCTTTGGGTGTGATGTCAGTATTGTCACGAAGATGCATCCATCCGACGATGAGCAAAAAATCGGAAACTTTACTCGGTAGAGAACAGGGGGTAGAACATTTAGAAAAAAATTGCAGGAAGGTAGGCCCTAGATGCCGTTTTTTTTTTTTTTGCATCTGGCAACTTCACAATTTGTTTACACCCACCCCCCAAATTTCACTAAAATTGGTCTAAAATCGCATAAAACTCAACTGATATCTCTCATATGACTGGGAATGATCGCAATTAGTTCAAATAACAGTTTAACCTGTTTCAGAAGCTGTTTTAATTGAGAAAAAAAATGTTTTATAAATTGCTGATCATCTGTAAACCCATAGGTCATTGTGCAGAATACACAAAATTTCATAATTTCTAACTATTTCCTGATTCATATATATAGTCTGTCAACCAGCCCATTATCTAACATATTCCATACCACTTATGATAGTCTACTGGAGCAACCTACTTCTATTATACTAAACTAGCTGAAACATTTTGATTTATATACCGTAAACCGGTGTAACTTTTAACATGGGGGTAACTTTGAACGTTTTTACAAATAAAGTTTTTCAATATGTTCCAGTAAATGAAAAATATTGAAAGTAAATAGCATGTCCATTTGTAGTCCAAGTCTTCTCGTACTAAAACTAGCTAAGATTTTGGGATGGAGATGCTAGTGTTTAAACACTAGCATCTCCATCCCAAAATCTTAGCTAGTTTTAGTACGAGAAGACTTGGACTAGTCCATTTGTTATGTTTTTATCTTTTTGTTCTGCCTTGAAATGTTTCATTTCTCATATTTTTATTTCTCATTGTGTATTATATGGCCAAAATATTTTCTTTTACGGGAAAATTTGATTTTTGATAACTTTTTGAAAAATCTTATATCTTGGAAACTTTTATATGGGCAGTTGATAATTATAATGGCTTCTGTCACTCACCATTCACCCCATAATCTTAACAATAGCGCTCCCACTGTCACTAAATGTCGCTCTTGGGATAAAATAACTTGTTTATAAGATATATGCATTTTTTTTAAATGGCGTAGTCTACCTTTAATAGTTGGGGGTAACTTTGAACGCTGACTGCATGCTGCTTCTCCTCATTCTAAATATTTTGACTGCTTTTGTGTGGCATGGTGGTGTTTTCCTTTTTACATCATCTCATTCTGATCACAAATTTAATATATGTTAAATAAAAAACGATGTGGACAGATTTAACCCGGTGAATATGTGCTGATGCAATGGTCAATACGTCTGAGGCCTGCCTTTCACCTAAATTCGTAATTATAAACCTGGCTATTCGTAATAATTTAGGTTTCCTGACAAATCATTAAAACGTGTTTATTTCTGGTCAGATTTAATTATCTTGAATTCTGTTCTCCTGACATATATATAGGAGATATTTCCGATAATGCAACCCGTCAACTGACCGAATATATATAGTAGATTGGCCTGCGCGGTACAAATCAACAAAGACAGTACGAAAATGTTTTTGGTACGAAACGACATACCAGAACAGGGTGCACTCGATTGTTTGTTTCCGGTCTCATGATATTCAGAGTCGCTTAAACTTTTCTCCGAAGGCGGACGCATCACATTCACGAGTTGACAGCCGCAGACAGCATGTAATATGTGGAAGTTTTGTCAATCATTAACGAGAGGTATGTTCATACAGACGCATGTACAGACTTGTTGCTCAAATTTGAAGTCAGTTTCATTTTCGAACGACCTTGGGAAGTTGGTCAATTTCTTGCCAATCTAGATTTCAATTTTCGTGGAACTTCAATCATCAACACACTCGTTTTAACGGATGAGTTTTTAATATTACTGTCAGTGTCGGATATTTACTACTACTGTATCATATAGTAAAGCATCAGTGTGTTGACGATATCCATAATATTTATATAACGTAAACAATTTGCATGTGGCCATGATGTAGGACAGGACCTTTTGCAAATGGTATTTGTGCTATATTTAGTAACAACATGATTTCATCACCACCATTTAAACCTTGGGGATTCCCCTACCCTGCCACTGCCAGATTGTGACAAAATCCTGAGTTCTTCAAGGTTCTTTGCTATAAATATCACTGACCATTTTAATTTTTATGCAAATTATGGATAGCGAGAATGATGCATCATCATCATGGGAATTGGGATTGTTTCTATCCAAATATTAAATAATAACATGTGGTTCAAAGTGACATGCATTTAAAATGGGACAATTTTTGAGTATATAGGGTAATTGGGTTCTGCTAAACGCAGCAAGTCCCTGGATATGCAGCAAGTCCCCCGGTAAACGCAGCAAGTCCCTGGTAAATTTCTACTCACTATTTAATCACAGTCCTAGGAATCACTGTCCATGCAATATTGAACTTGATTAAAGTATAATAAATAAATATATTACCTCTACTATTATACTATATAGATATAACTACCAGTTAGGCAACATCAGATTTTGTTATGATGCAAACCATCATCTGATTCGCTGAAACCACACACTGTGATCTATCACTAAAACCAACAATTTGATTTTTCGTTAGAAAAAAATTTATCTCCCCACATTTGACATGTGACAATTAAGTTAATTGTTCTTAATGCGCTCGTTGGGTCATATCAACTCTACCTTGTCTGAGTTGTATATAAATCGTAATTTTCCATCCAAATATCAGCATAAATTCACATTTATTGAATTGTTGAAAAACATTTATGACGTAACAGGAAGTGTATCTCTTCAGTTCCCTATCATTTAAAATTCGCAGCCAAACTCCAGCGCGAGTTATCTCCCATTGCTCCTCTTGAGGTGCGGAGAATGGAATATAAATTTTGCTTTCACATCTCAGCTATCAACCACCCCTAAGGCCCTACTTGAAAATATATAGATATATTAGTTTGAGATGGTCATTTCTACATTTCTCTAGTAAATGAGAATGAGTTAAAATTTGTACTTAGTAGCGTAATAGCAGAGCCAGTTTTAACACATCCGATGTCTGTTTACTCGTATCTGTAATCCCTATTATCGAAAAATTACCGGTTGGCGAATAAGTAAACAGGTATTTATAAAATAGATGTGTTTCTCCAAAATCATAAAGAATTCAACACAGTTTTCACCTGAAAGAATATTCGAGTAACTAACAGCTATTTTCTCGTAAGTGGGGAAAGATACTAAAAATCTGAATACACCAGCAAGAAAACAAATATGGAATTTGATGATATAAACTCGGAATTCGCGAATGTTTGTGTGGCATAAAAATTTGTACTCTGTAATTTCGCTCAAATCATCTGCCAATGAAAATGCAGATCACAAAATTTTTACTTGCCAAACTGGTCTTTATATTAATATAATAACATAATATAATATATTGATTTAATATTATTAAATAATATTTTATTCAACTAACAGTGATTCCTAGGGACTGTGATTTAATATACAGGTAATTTAATTAATATGATTTATATTTCTAGGTGATATTCCTATTTTCACTGCGTAAACACATGTCGGTGATTAATTATCATTGAACAGGTGTTTGTTTTTATAGGACAAAGGAACTTTCAGTGAGTTTCTCCTTTGAAGCTCATTTGAAGATTTGTTTGTTTTCTTAACCAGACTGAATAATTATCAACTAGTGTTATTTCAAGATTCATCTCACGTCTGAGATGGCATGTTGTGTATTTAATCAAATATATATACTCTTGAGTGCCTAATAAACATACATGTACGATTATTAAAATCGAGGTAAAATTCCCACCTGTACGATCGTTATTTGGTCCTGTATGTTTATTAAATTAACCAAAAGAAATAATTCACCAATCTTAAATTGTGTTATTAATAGATAAATGAACTCTGATTGTTGACAGTGAACACCCCACTGTAAATTCACAGACCTGGCTATCCATCGAAACTATATCTGTCACATGGCATCAGTAAACCAGTCAAGATGATGCATTTTGTTGGGATGTATGGTACTAATATTTCCAGTCTACGTTTATTCCGCCCTGTACTATTATTCAGTTATGCGACATTTTCCAACCTGTACTATTATTCCACCCTGTACTTTTATTAGGCACTCAAGAGTAACCAATCTTAGAATTTACACAATGCGTCTTAGGGGAGACCCGGGCAAAGCCAATCACCTTTATTATTTCAATACTATCAAATTATTCCTTGTCTATTCGTATTTTAGAATAAAGTCATTTCGTGTTGGGTTAATTATTATACATTTCCACAGAGAACAATATTAAGGTATAGTAAAATTTTGTAGCCCAGTAGAAAATCTTCGTCAAAATTTTACGATTTTACCAAATTTATAATTATTGTGCGTTTGCGCATATCTATTGCGCAGGTCGATGATCACATACCCATATACCCGAATAAATTTTGTCTTATCTTAGGCAATACATGTGTGGAATAAGACAATATGTCAAATTGCTAAATTCGATAGGACACCCGCGTAATGCCCCGGACAGTAAAAAGATGTGCTGTGGGCAAAGCAGATCGGGCAAAGCGGATCATTCATAATATGACTAACTTCCGTTACACATGCGTAGATTAAGTGAATTTGGACAATTTTATTAAGATGGGTCGACAAAACTCGTGCCTTGTCGGAGCATGTCCATAATTGAAAAATTTTAACATTTGAAAAAACGCGATTTAAATTATTTGCAATAAATATGTATAATTGTCATAAATAAAACTGAAAAGTATACGATTAGTAGAGTAGCATTGCATTTTCAGAAGGATTCGTTTGCTGATCTGCTTTGCCCGATGTGGTGATTCGACAGCCGGGCAAAGCGGATCAAAATTAAAAATCACCATAGCAACCAAACCAATAGATGCATCTGAATGCATCCTACGTCAAATGTTATGCCATCATGGTTAGAAACTGACAGTGCTAATATTTCTGATTGCCGGTTGCATTGTGTACAAGAAAACCTTACGTGATCCGCTTTGCCCGGGTCTCCCCTACTTATTTTATTGTATACATGTACCTCCTTGTAGGAGAAGAATATATACATACATGGAAATATATATTATACAGCAAATGGAGATAATTAAGAAAACAGAACCGTTGTTGTCAAGTTCGACGGGTGAGTTAATTGGCTCACCACCCAGAAGCAGGGCTAACAGAGACATATCATCTCTAGAATCCATGTACAGAAAGGTTGAGAGACCAACCTGATAAAGAATATGCTCCCAGAACGAATTCCGAAGCGCAAGTGAATTGGCTGCTATACAATAACGAAGAGCGTGTAATATGTCATTAGGAATCCCGTTACCACAAGCGCGACATGTCCGATCATTAGAAAATGTAGTACCTTTTCTGACAATTTTATTGGTCGGCATCCATTCAAACTTCACAATGTCCCAATTTAATTATATATGTAACAATATTTCTTAAATATACCTGACAAATGCTATTTAAATGATTAAACTAAACAAAAGTTGACTAAACAAGACAGTGTCATTGCCAAAGCCCATATCTGGGCTTCCAGCACTCTTACATAGGGTCCAAATATGGGCTTTCAGCACTGAACCAGTTAAGGTATAGTAAAATTTTGTAGCCCAGTAGAAAATCTTTGTCAAAATTTTACGATTTTACCAAATTTATAATTATTGTGCGTTTGCACATATCTATTGCGCAGGTCGATGATCACATACCCATATACCCGAATAAATTTTGTCGTTATCTTAGGCAATACATGTGTGGAATAAGACAATATGTCAAATTGCTAAATTCGATAGGACACCCGCGTAATGCCCCGGACAGTAAAAAGATGTGCTGTGGGCAAAGCAGATCGGGCAAAGCGGATCATTCATAATATGACTAACTTCCGGTACACATGCGTAGATTAAGTGAATTTGGACAATTTTATTAAGATGGGTCGACAAAACTCGTGCCTTGTCAGAGCATGTCCATAATTGAAAAATTTTAACATTTGAAAAAACGCGATTTTAATTATTTGCAATAAATATGTATAATTGTCATAAATAAAACTAAAAAGTATACGATTAGTAGAGTAGCATTGCATTTTCAGAAGGATTCGTTTGCTGATCTGCTTTGCCCGATGTGGTGATTCGACAGCCGGGCAAAGTGGATCAAAATTAAAAATCACCATAGCAACCAAACCAATAGATGCATCTGAATGCATCCTACTTCAAATGTTATGCCATCATGGTTAGAAACTGACAGTGCTAATATTTCTGATTGCCGGTTGCATTGTGTACAAGAAAACCTTACGTGATCCGCTTTGCCCGGGTCTCCCCTACTTATTTTATTGTATACATACGTACCTCCTTGTAGGAGAAGAATATATACATACATGGAAATATATATTATACAGCAAATGGAGATAATTAAGAAAACAGAACCGTTGTTGTCAAGTTCGACGGGTGAGTTAATTGGCTCACCACCCAGAAGCAGGGCTAACAGAGACATATCATCTCTAGAATCCATGTACAGAAAGGTTGAGAGACCAACCTGATAAATAATATGCTCCCAGAACGAATTCCGAAGCGCAAGTGAATTGGCTGCTATACAATAACGAAGAGCGTGTAATATGTCATTAGGAATCCCGTTACCACAAGCGCGACATGTCCGATCATTAGAAAATGTAGTTCTGTTGAGCAGTAGAACGAGATTTTTCAGATCTTGAGACGCACTTGGGTGCAGCAGTGTCCAAATACTCCAAAATGACAGTGGATCATTGTGCACAATGCGAAACAAATCAAGTGAAGTACCAACATCTTCAACCAAACCGACAACAATTGAGATTCTTCAAAATCTACACCCAGTCGTTCTGAATGACTTTCAACCTATAAACATAACATACGATGGAAGCTGTGAACGGGAAGACCCCCAACAGACTGCACTACGACAAAGACCATCCTAATTACAAGGACTTGATAAAAGACTCCTGAGTTATCCATGACCCGTATGCCAACATTTTCCACGCATCATGTCGAGAAAATGGTTGGTCAGAGACATTACACATGTATGCTGCTAGTGCGGCATTAAATATCTGCATCGGTTCATATTGTCCACCAATGTATGACCCTTCGCTCTCCAACTCACTATGTCGAATATTTTATATTTAAAAAATCTTCCCAAACAAATGCCTCAATACCTTGGTTTTTCCCCTTCCTTACCTGGCCATAATTTATTCTAATAAACTTTTCTTTCAGCTCACTTCACTGCTATATATATATATATATGTATATTTATAAAACTGTGCTTTATTTATATCTTTTGTTGCTATTCTACTATTCTCGTGTTACTTGTTTACCAATAAAAAAAAGCAAATCAAAATCCAACTCTTAATTTTATCATTCAATGATCCAGTCCCACAATTCAGTCCAATTCCCTTCAATAACCTATCAGTATAACGATCAAATTAAAGCCCTTTGATTAAAGCCCTTTGTAATCGGCACCTCCACTGATTAAACATATCAGTGTGTAAGCACCAATGACTAGTCTGCCGTAATCCACCCTCGGCGAGAGGGACTTGCTGCATTTACCAGGGACTTGCTGCGTTTACCGGGGACTTGCTGCATATCGAGGGACTTGCTGCGTTTAGTAGAACCGGGTCTATTAAGAGGGAGGTAAAGTGGTGACATATGGATGGGGAATTCAGTGTTCTGTATCTATATATTTCAATGCAGGAACCAAGTCTGGTTGTGGACGCACTGACCAGTATAGTCCAAGTCTTCTCGTACTAAAACTAGCTAAGATTTTGGGATGGAGATGCTAGTGTTTAAACACTAGCATCTCCATCCCGAAATCTTAGCTAGTTTTAGTACGAGAAGACTTGGACTATGACCAGTCTAGGTGCTACCACGGCCAAGTAATCTTCCCAATGGAGAACTCTTAATAGATTTAATAGATTTTATACATTTATTTGCCTGTAAATATTGGTGAGCATAACTACTAGCTCCCCAATATAATTATATACATATGATTATAATAACATTTTACAAATTCTCAATCATATTGATACTATTAGTATTATATTTTAGTTAATTGAATTATCAAGAGTCAAGATAGTATCAAGATTCAAAATAGGAGAATACAATAGAAGAAAATTCGAAAAGTATGACATGTACATGTATACCATTCAACTGATCTATTAAATTTTTGGCTAAACACGCCCCTGTACTATTAGCATATGGTAGAAAATTTAAAAATTGGAATAATTCCAAAATGAAGGGAAATTTAGGGTGGGCGCTGGTGGGCGGGAAAAAAAGATGTTGACGACTCGCCGAACTGAGTTCAAATGAATGCAGTGAGACAAACCGGAAGTACACAATGTAAACGTAAATAGAAAGCACGGAACGTAGCCAATCAAATATCTTGTTACTATTACACAAGAGGTCAAGTGACAATTAAGCGCTCCAATGAATTACATATGACGAAACAAATTTACACTTGAAGTAAAGGCAAATATAGGGGATTAGTCGTTACTCTGGGAAGATAAATTCTTTTAATATATTTTACAAACATAATAAAAGTTACCACTTTTCTATTGCTCTAATAGTAATAGACACATACCAAAGATATTTTTCTAAAATTTAGTACTGGCATCAATCTTTCTAGTTGTTCGGCCACAACAGTCCTCAAGGATATGTCAGATAGCATCCCGGGAGTGTACGGAGGATTGCAAAGATGAAAGGAGTTTGTCTACCTACAGGCCAGGGGAAGAGAGGCATGTGCAAGATTTAAAGCTATCAAGGTGTGTTATATAACATATTCTAATATCCACTGGAGTCTTCTCTATTCTATAGTCTTGCTATGCATACTGTAATTGTCTGTATTTTCAGGCCTCACATGTTCAGTAGTGCAAGTGGTTGTTGTGATGCATCAATGATCATGATTTATGTGATCCATTATGCGATTATGTAATCCATAGTCTAACATTTAATAATATGATTTATCAATCATTTTAGTTTCTCAATATTAATTTCCCTTAGAGACATAACATACCAATATTGATGAGAGAGATCTATTATATTAATTCAGCCTTCCTAAATTGCAGGAATCAAAATGAAGTTGTTATTCAGGTAGCTTGATTCCTGATCTGTTGGACACATAGAGGTGCAATTAATTATTGCCGCCCCCACCCCCAATTTTTAGCTCAACTTTACTTTGTAAAGTTTGAGCTATTGCCATGGCTTTGTCGTCCGTGTGTGCGTGTGTATGTAAGGCGTCAACAATGCAGGCTACAGGTCGTACCTTTGGTAGGATCATTATGAAATTTGTCATAGCTGTTGACATCAACATTTAGACCAGAATGATTAATTTTGGGGTCATTTGGAAAATAAACATGGCCGCCAGTGGCCATCTTGGATTTCAAAATTCAATCCATTAGCACGGGCTACAGGCTGTACTGTTTGTCTGATCATCATGAAATTTGTCATGGATGTTAATATTGACATGTAGATGGGAACGAGTAATTTTGGGATCATTCGGCCCAAAAACATGGCCGCCAGCAGCCATCTTGGATTTTACTCTTTGTATGACTAAATTCTTTAGCACGGGCTACAGGTCGTACTTTTAGTCTGATCATCATAAAATTTGTCAAGAATGTTAATAATGACATGTAGATGGGAACGAGTCATTTTGGGGTCATTCGGCCAAAAAACATGGCCGCCAGCAGCCATCTTGTATTTTACTCTTTGTATGACTAAATCCTTTAGCACGGGCTACAGGTCGTACTTTTAGTCTGATCATCATAAAATTTGTCATGGCTGTTAAAATTGGAATGTAAATGGGAACGAGTCATTTTGGGGTCATTCGGACAAAAAACATGGCCGTCAGCGGCCATCTTGGATTTAAAAATTTAATCCATTAGCACAGGCCACAGGTCGTACTGTTTGTCTGATCATCATGAAATTTGTCATGGATGTTAATATTGACATGCAGATGGGAACGAGTAATTTTGGGGTCATTTTGGCGAAAAAACATGGCCGCCAGCAGCCATCTTAGATTTTACTCTTTGTATGACTAAATTCTTTAGCACGAGCTACAGGTCGTACCTTTAGTCTGATCGTCATAAAATTTGTCATGGATATTAACAATGACATGTAAATGGGAACGACTCATTTTGGGGTCATTCGGCCGAAAACATGGCCGCCAGCAGCCATCTTGGATTTTACTTTTCTCTTCATGTCTATAAACTAGTATTAGACATTAAACTTTCCACATTCCTAATCGCCGCATTGACTGTAATACATTAAATTATTCCCTTTCCAAGTTGAGCTAGTTTCATTGACACTTTCATTTTTTAATCAGCCATGAACCAGGATTTGCAGAATTTTCTTCACTCCTCGAAAATGCCATGTCTCATAAATAATACAATTTAGAGTTTTTCCCAAAACAAAAATTTAGGGGAGTATAGAAATCACTGGTGTGCTTGTGTCCGTTAAGATGGTTTTCAGATGATAACTTTAGTTTTCCGATTGTTATCAAATTGTACTTGTGGATTTCCCACATGAAAATACTGGTCAAGTTAGAATTTTGATTCAATCCGCCCATTTTTAGCTCAACTTACTTTTGTAAGTTTGAGCTATTGCCATGGTTTGGCGTCCGTCGTCCGTGTGTCCGTCAACAATTTCCTTTGGCGCGGGCTACAGGTTGTACCTTTGGTTTGATCTTCATGAAATTTGTCATGAATGTTGACATTGACATGTAGATGGGAACGAGTCATTTTGGGGTCATTCGGCCTAAAAACATGGCCACTGGCAGCCATCTTGGATTTCAAGATTCAATCCATTGGCGCGGCCTACAGGTCGTACTGTTCATCTGATCATCATGAAATTTGTCATTGATGTTAATATTGACATGTAGATGGGAACGAGTCATTTTGGGGTTGTTCGGCCAATAAACATGGCCGCCAGCAGCCATCTTGGATTTTACTCTTTGCATGACTAAATCATTTGGCGTGGGCTACAGGTCGTAGCTTCGATAGGAACATCATGAAATTTGTCATGGATGTTAACAATGACATGTAGATGGGAACGAGTGATTTTGGGGTCGTTCGGCCGAAACACATGGCCGCCAGCAGCCATCTTGGATTTTACTCTTTGCATGACTAAATCCTTTGGCCCGGGCTACAGGTCGTACCTTTGGTTTGATCTTTATGAAATTTGTCATGAATGTTGACATTGACATGTAGATGGGAACGAGTCATTTTGGGGTCATTTGGCCAAAAAACATGGCCGCTGGCAGCCATCTTGGATTTCAAGATTCAATCCATTGACGCGGGCTACAGGTCGTACTGTTCGTCTGATCATCATGAAATTTGTCATGGATGTTAATATTGACATGTAGATGGGAACGAGTCATTTTGGGGTCGTTCGGCCAATAAACATGGCTGCCAGCAGACATCTTGGATTTTAGTCTTTGCATGACTAAATCCTTTGGCGCGGGCTACAGGTCGTACCTTTGGTCTGATCTTGATGAAATTTGTCAGGAATGTTGACATTGACATGTAGATGGGAACGAGTCATTTTGGGGTCATTCGGCCAAAAAACATGGCCGCTGGCAGCCATCTTGGATTTCAAGATTCAATCCATTGGCGCGGGCTACAGGTTGTACTGTTTGTCTGATCATCATGAAATTTGTAATTGATGTTAATAATGACATGTAGATGGGAACGAGTGATTTTGGGGTCGTTCGGCCAAAAAACATGGCTGCCAGCAGCCATCTTGGATTTTACTCTTTGCATGACTAAATCCTTTGGCGCGGGCTACAGGTCGTTGTGTTGGTCGGAAGTTTATGAAATTTGTCATGGATGTTAACACTGACATGTAGATGGGAACGAGTGATTTTGGAGTCGTTCGGCCAAAAAACATGGCCGCCAGCAGCCATCTTGGATTTTACTCTTTGCATGACTAAATCCTTTGGCGCGGGCTATAGGTTGCCTTTGGTCTAATCTTTATAAAATTTGTCATGAACGTTGACATTGACATGTAGATGGGAACGAATCATTGTGGGGTCATTCGGCCAAAAAACATGGCCGCTGGCGGCCATCTTGGATTTCAAAATTCAATCCCTTGGCGCGGGCTACAGGTCGTACTGTTCGTCTGATCATCATGAAATTTGTCGTTTTGGGGTCATTCGGTCAAAAAACATGGCCGCCAGTAGCCATCTTGGATTTTACTCTTTGCATGACTAAATCCTTTGGTGCGGGCTACAGGTCGTAGCTTTGGTCAGATGGTCATGAAATTTGTCATGAATTATAACAATGACATGTAGATGGGAACGAGTCATTTTGGGGTCATTCGGTCAAAAAACATGGCCACCAGCATTTTACTCTTTGCATGACTAAATCCTTTGGCGTGGGCTACAGGTCATACCTTTGGTCTGATCTTTATTAAATTTGTCATGGATGTTAACACTGACATGTAGATGGGAACGAGTGATTTTGGAGTCGTTCAGCCAAAAAACATGGCCGCCAGCAGCCATCTTGGATTTTACTCTTTGCATGACTAAATCCTTTGGCACGGGCTACAGGTTGTACCTTTGGTCTAATCTTTATGAAATTTGTTATGAATGTTGACATTGACATGTAGATGGGAACGAATCATTGTGGGGTCATTCGGCCAAAAAACATGGCTGCCTGTGGCCATCTTGGATTTCAAAATTCAATCCATTGGCGCGGTCTACAGGTCGTACTGTTCGTCTGATCATCATGAAATTTGTAGGTCGTAGCTTTGGTCAGATCTTCATAAAATTTGTCATGGATGTTAACAATTATACGTAGATGGGAACGAGTCCTTTTGGGGTTAATTGGCCAAAAAATATGCCCACCAGCAGCCATTTTGTATTTTACTCTTTGCATCACTAAATCCTTTTGCGCAGGTTAGACATTTTAATTAGCACCTTTCCTATTCCTCCATTTACTGTCAACCATTAAATTATTCCCCTACCTAAGTTGAGCTACAGTGTCATTGACACTTTCATTGCTGGAGTTATAGTTTTTGTCGACTTTGAATTTACCCATTATTTTTGTTCCGTAGTTACTGTTACTTTAGGAAGGCTGAATTAATATTAATTATTTTTGTTTCGTAGTTACTGTTACTTTAGGAAGGCTGAATTAATATAATAGATCTCTCTCATCAATATTGGTATGTCATGTCTCTAAGGGAAATTAATATTGAGAAACTAAAATGATTGATAAATCATATTATTAAATGTTAGACTATGGATTACCCATTATTTTTGTTCCGTAGTTTTTGTTCCGTAGTTACTGTAGTTACAGTTATCAATTTGTTTTCAAATCTGGTTTATGGGTTACTCACATGAAAATGCAAGTCGGGTTCGAATTTGGGTTTGGTCCATTCATTTTTAACTCACCTGACACTTCCAGTGGAGCAATAGTCATCACTCCTCATTCATCCAACTGTCTTTCTGTCAACATCTCCTGCTCAATAACCACAAGTCAATATTGAGTCATATTTGGTGTGGATGGTCCCTAGGTGACTGGGAACAGATTTGTTCAAATGGGCTCAACATGTCAAAAAGGGGCGGAGTCAGGGACATAAATATTTCCCTCCGTAAAAATTCTTACTATGTCTTCTAAAGAACCTTTGGGACTATTTAGCTTATATTTGGTACTTAGGGTCCTTGGGTGATAGGCTGGTCGACAAACCCGAAACCTCAAGCTAGGGGGTCTACCCGGAAGAATTTTTTGGTGAAGGGGTCATGCGGTTGCAGAAATGTAGTATGTTTGATGTATATGTGTCCTTAGAGAATATAACTAAATATAATTTGCAGGTATAAACACAGTCTCTACCACATAGTATGTAGGCAATTTTGGTTAAGTTGTTAGTTGTGAATTTATCAGAGATAGTGGTACTCCTTTGTATTTTGATAAATTGCATTCTTACTATCGGGATCCAAATAAACATGCAGGTACTCTTATTAAATTTCAAGTTAAAATCCCCCTCTATGCTGCTCTATGCTGCTTATATTTGTCCTATATCCTATATTTTTATTTGAGATAAAGTTGTGATTTTAAATGACATGAAGCATAATAAATTTGCAGTATATGTATCCGCCACCTGAGTCAGTATCATTCCAAGCATGAAGAGTCACAGGATGAAGGCAATACGTCTGATGAACATACTTCAACACATCAGAAATTCTGGTCAGATTTTAATCAGTTCACCAAAGGAATTCCACCTTTCGGGGCAGTAGGATGGGTGAGTATCCTTTGCAACCACACATAGTGTTCAATTTCCCCATGGTATCGGGGGAGGGGGGGGGGTAATCAAAAAATAGCAGGAAGGTATGCGTGGGTGGGTAGTCCAGTAGGCAAAAAAACAAATTTTTCACAACCTGATGCATTTTTTTTAATAAAGACCTTTTGTGCCCATATTTGACATTTGTAACAGTTTAAAACATATTATAACTGCTAAAACACCATATTTATGTTACCAGGACCTCATATGGGCCTAAGTGGAGTTGACATTAAGCTGTGGCATGTTGCATATATGGCAATGAGGAGAAAACTTCCTTTCCGACACCCTTTGGAAAGAAGCTTCGAGAAATGTAAAATTTAAATAAATAAACTTGTCCTGATGTAACCAAGACCTCTAAGCCTAGATCATTGTGTGCATGGAATAAGAGCGAGCAAATGTCTCAAACATTAATGCGACTATCAATGGCTAGAAATAACATTGCATCAAACTAATTAGTGAATTATTTGCATGTGTATCAACTCAGATGATCTGAGATGATCTCTTACTCTCACAACACCTTAAGTATCCAAGTCTGGCATAGTGACTGCTTGTCATTTAGTATAATTGAAGTTAAACTAAAAAAAATGGTATGGAAAAATGATAGATAATGGGCTGATTAGAAATTATGGAATTGTGTGTAGCATCATAGCACGCACAATGACCTAGGTTTGAAGATATCAGCAATTTATAAAATAATATTTCAAATTAATATCCTCTCTCTTATTATCAAAATATGTCAACTCAAGTTCAATTGGAGCTTAACAACTTATATGTCTACAAAATGTCAACAGTGACTTCAAAGTGAAGATTGAGTTCACTGTCCTGAGATGTTATCAGCTTAAAATGTGTTACAACCAAAATAGCCAAAACACATGTTTGGCTCATGTAATAGCTTGCAGGGAGAAATGATATCTCACTGGATATACAGGGGATATGCTGGAAAATTTATAATTTGTTTTTGGTTACTGTGTTTGTCCACTACATCAGGGTTTCCTCTATAGCGGCAGGGTCTCCCTTTTTGGGCCCCATTCCCCCAGCCAATTTCCCCCCTTCTGTCATACCACAGGACATATTCCATATGTATAGTGTATACAGTTATAAAGATGTTTACTTCTCAATTTCGTTGCGACAGTACTAAGAAATTTTAAATAGTTGACAACTTTATTTGATTTCTAGCGAGAATACACACTCGGACTGATCTGACACAAACTGAGGAAGTGATCAAACTCGACATCGCTAGAACACATGCTTTGGAGTCCGCTGGGTTACGCTGCTGTGGTTAGGTTACGAAAAATGACCGCCGATAATTTATTCATGTTATATTCCGGTACGTTATGCATCCGAACTTTCTGCCGAGTCTTGAATAGTGGTCGTTTAACTTCAATGGGCGTGTTTCCGTATACAGCAATTCATTTTTATCTAATAAATTATCTATGTTTTAAAGTTATTGCGGTTGATAGCATAATAACTTAGGTAGAAAATGGATGCAAAACGATCAGCAAATGTACTCTCTGTTTCCTCTATTGGCCGATACAACAAAAGTAGGTCCACTAGTGTTTCCACGACATTGTAAACATTGACTGTCTTTTCCCCTCGGCGGATACAGGACCCGTTCCCCAAAACCTGGCGGAAAGCCTGACTACGTGTACATCGATGCATTATAATTTCCAGTTAGCAGTGTCGAATTTGACCACCCAGGTAGACCTGGCATACTCTCATCACACACTCATCTGGAAACTGCAATGCATGTATGTGGTAGAAAAAATAAGCCTATCGGCCAGTATGTGAACAAAATCTTCATATTTGACTGTTAAATAAAAATCAATTAAAACAGCTCCTGAAACAGGTTAAACTGTCACTTGAACTAAAAGAGATTATTTCCCAGTCAAATGAGTGATATTAGTAGGGTTTTATGCGGTTTAAATTTGGGGGGGGGGGGGGTGGATGTAAAAAAAAATAAAAATTGTACAGGTTTTGGGGTAGTGGGTCCCCGATAGGGCTGAAACGATTCATCACGACTCACTTGCATCACGATTTCCGGATTTTGATTCGATTCACGATCCGCTTCCGGTGCATCACGATTTCCGGGTTTTGATTCGATTCACGATCCGCTTCCGGTATGTTTCATTGATCATTGGTGGAAAAACTCAGTGTAAAAAACTGTAAAATTTGTGGCCCGTGTAAAAAAAAATAAATAAAATGAATACCGCCCACCCTATATTTTATGATCTCGTTATCTTTAACACAGTTGGCTGCCAAGTTGAAAAGTTTAGAGAGAATTTGGAATTTGGGAAAATGGAATATCAGAATTTCCAATATTTGGAAAATTTGACCCCAAGGGATGTATCTGTAGTGCGAGATTTGTAATCCAGGCTTCCGGATTTGTGATTGATCGAGTGATTTTCAACGAGGCAGTAAAGTAAAATCACCCGTCCTCGAATGACAACAACTGTGAAATCTAGCCCCAGTTTCCTATGACCCTGTTTGATTGAGTTGATTGTCCAATAACAATCAACCCTCCAACGGTCAGAAAATTTGAGCTACATCCACATGCATTGCTATTATTTTGAAAAACCAACACCCAATCATCACAGTTGTCTGATTGGTAACATCGTTAGATCATTGAATATGATATGATATGCCCGTAAATATAAACAATGATGTTAACTCAATCACAAATTGCTGTCTCCCCTTGCCTTTTAATGAATGTGTCAATGACACTAGCTCAAATTAGCTTTTTAACTCAAACTGACGTATGGTACATTGGACCAACAAATCGTGATGCGCATCGAATCGTCAACAAAAATCGTGATGTGCATCGAATTGTAGTGTTGTGAATCGTTTCGGCCCTAGTCCCCGAAAATGCCAGATGCAGAAAAACGGCATACTTTCCTGCAAATTTAAGACCCACTAACTGTGCCTAACATATGCTTCATATTACCAGTATTCTTACTTTATTTATCTGAAGGAAATTCATATCAAAAACGTCCTTTACTATGTCATATATATCCAATAAAGCTCGCTATACGGCAAAAGTTCTCAAATTGTTTTGCTTCATCATTGTCTTACAGAGTGCAGCAGTCCTAGTTGGTTTGAAATTAACTTTTAATGAATTGAGCCGAGTCACAATCCAGAAAGTAGAAAGTTTGAAGTCAAAGTCTGTGCCTAACCAAGTGAGAGGAATTGTGTCTCAAAATGGGACTAGACAGAAAAAGGCTCATTGTGTGGCTTCTGACCAGACCTCATTTAAAGCCACGGAAAATGAAGATAATGAATATGACTCAACAGGGGAGGTAGGTGTATACTTAATAAATCTTATTGCTAAGGCCAAAAAAAAAACATCTCCGTTTCCGATAACATGGGGAAAATGTTCCAGGTAGGCAAAGCAGGGTTTTTTTTTTTTAACCGGCCATTTGAAAGTGATAAAATAGTGTAGTACACCCTTTTAACATGTATTATAAATTGGCATGCTTTATACATGTTAACTGGTAATATATTATGCAGCTTGCTGGACTATTAGGTCATGTATTAGGTATTAAAGATATTCTCTGAAAATAATAATTGAGATAACTTCCAATTGAATGTATATTATGGCTACTAGTATGTGCTTCAGTGTGAAGATTCAAGGTATTAGGCTATGACCATGGGTTTAGAGTTATTCCTCTTACATGGTCCGTGCACTACCAGCCCACAATGCAACAGTACCATCTGATACCTTTATTTCCAAATTACATGTGGCCAGAAAAATGTTACTGACTGTTCTTGGATATGCAGGAGTAAACATGTTTTGTTCCAATCTTCTCCTGAATATCTCTGGTGTAGATTGGGCCTGAGGTTACACATTTTATGCCATTCTATTCATCACTGCCGACGCAATTTTCCAGGTGTTGGTGTTGACAGAGAGATCGTTTTATGGAATAAATATTTGCCATTTCAATAAAACCTATTGTATTTTCATCCCCTCTTATTTCTCTTCATATAGATGATAATTATTTTTCAGTGACAACTTGTCCATATTACCAAATCACTAACTTGTATTGTGGTTTAAAGTCACATATTTCCGACTTATTTCGTTGCAATCCCAGATTGTTTTAAATAGCAGAATTGATTACCTGCCAACTTTCAGTGTAATTAACAGCAAGTTATCACATAATCCTTACAGTACAAGTATGCACATCAGATGATACAGTGCGAGTTGTTTCTATCACAGTACATGTAGTATCTGCTACTTGGTCGGTAACATCAAAGCAGTCTGTCGTAAATAGTTACACGGAGTTGATTCACGTGACCCACTGAGGCGTTTTGGTTGGTGACACAGTGACCCAGTTGGTGTGTCATTCATAACAGACAGTTGTTTATTTAAAGTGGGTTAAACTCAGGTTTCTGTGAATATTCAAGGATGCCCAATGCATTTTAATCTTGGATGACGATTTCGTCTGGTCAATATGGCGATTTCGGCTTTTGACGACGCTAATTTCCAGGAGTGATAACGGAATACTGACTGTCAATTTCCCGTCAAAACACACGTGCTTTTCACTGTTTAATTTTGTCGCGAACAGATGGTCTTTCAAGCAAGTTTTGTGCCCAATTCCGCAAAGGAATTTAAGGGAGCTGCCGGTATAATACATTGTACTTTTTAAAATACACAGTCCACAAAAGATGGGGGGGGATTTCCGTAGTGACTCATCAGGGTAGAGTTTGATTTACGCCCCGATATTCACTGCGTAGCATGGCCTACCGGGTTGTCTTATTTATATCTAGAATTCGCGATCGCATACAGCGGCCTACACATGCGTCAGTTGTGTATGCGATGGATGGTTAGTTCTGCTGTTGGTATTGGGAAAACCATAGCTATTAACTCACACACATACAGGTTACTATGGACTTCTGGAAAATAAAAAAAAAAATTGAGGCCGACAAGAAAATCTCAGCCAGGCCCGGTACCGGAAACAGAGACGTTTTTTATTTTGTCCTAAGCAAGATGAAGAAAATCTGAAATACTGTTGTACACAAAATAATAACCTTGCTTCCACTCTAGTATCATTACAGGATTTGTACGCTAGTCCGGAATCTTGGAAAAATCATGGTATTGAAAAGTTATAATTCCAAGCCTGAAAAAGTCTGGAAAATGGCACCTTTTTGAGGGTTGTTTTGGACAGTATGGAGAAAAAAAATCATGGATAAATAGCTCGCATTTGGGCAAGGTTTTGGAAAAGCCATGGATTGTGTTCCCTTCCTTGGAAAGTTATGGAATTGCACTTCATCCCTTGCTAATAACTTGTTACATGGAAGAACGCGAACACCATGCACCTGGTTTATGTGTCTAGGTCTGGTATAAGATTGCATTTTTATTGCAACTGCACAACTTCCTGTTTGATGCCCTTGACATTGAATTGATAATTTCCCGTATTCAATGAAAATGTAACACAATGTCTGGACAATAGTCATTTCGGGTCGTATGGTTGGCAGACCATCAGTTCAAAAGATGGTTTGCACAAAGTGATAACAATCCGTCGAAAGTGAAGTGCAATCTATGCCAAAAAAAATTTGTTATTGCCAATATGGGGAACCTGCTTTGGTTAGTCACACACAATCATAGAAACATAGCGATGTGATAGCTAGCAAACAGGCTATGGTTCAAAATATTGACGGCTTCTTCATGTTTTCCTCACCTATCACTGGTAATATGCTAAATTTCCTGATAGGTATGGAAAAGTTATGGAATTTTGTCAGGGGAAGATCTTGGAAATTGCCAAAAATCCTGGAAAAGTCCTGGAATCTTTCCCATGGTCAAGTGTATGAATCCAGCATAAGTTATGAAGCTTGAATGGGCATATTTTTCCTTTTTGATTCACTATAATTTGCTCATATTAATCACATCCAAATTTGTAAACCTACCAAATAGTGCTGAAACAGCTATGCGGTTGACAACCTGTTATCATCAGCAGCCGGTTGAATCATGGTAAACTGGTTAACCACAATGCTAGACACAAACACGTTACCAGCATAAAACATCTTTATGTACTCAGGTCTTTAATCAGTACTGTTGGTTTTGTCACTCAAATTCAAAATAGAAGATACACAGGGTATATTCAAATTCAGAAATGACCTGCGAAATCAAAAGTCTTCCAGGAATTGAAAGTTACAAAGTCACACTCTATTGACATCAAAGATGCATGATGTCATCAACTTCCGTTGTCCGGGAAACACATGCACTGAGTCATGGGAAAATATCAAGATAATCTCTGATAATACAAAGTTGCCACGATGTGAATGCACTATGGCGTTAAATTAGGTTTCCACTACTATGGCAGGCCTGCCTTCTAGCGGCCTCATTCCCCTCCCCAGCCTTGATTTATTATTTGGTCACAAAATAGCCACAGACCTAGCTCAGCCCCCTTTTTACACAGGACGAGCGATCACCGACACTGATGACTAACAGATTGCAAGGAATCCTACAATTGGTGCCTGTATAAGACATGATCAGTAGCGCGGACAACATACACAGTTGTCTACACCATCCTGGGTAACGCTTTGTTGGCGAATGTTTAGTAGTAATCAGCCTCTCGCATTTTAATTTGCTGTAGACCTCGGTCTATAAGTCCCAACTTTTTGACCCGCTATTTCCCTTCAAAATGTGCTACATGTATATACATCGGTAAGTCATGAGGGGAGGGGCTGAATTCTGAGCTCCAACCATGAACATAGGTGAGTTTTGGCAGTCGCTGCGACGAACAGTGCAGACCTTTTACCTCAAAACAAGGTCTGTGTCAAAAAAATGTTTAATTAAATTATTATTTTTTTTAAATATTAATAGTTATTATCAGTGTATTTATTCCCTATCCAATGAATACAAAATTATCCATAAGACTAATCCAGCTTGAGGTCATCTCTGTCTGAGGAATGGCTTTTGAATACTAAGAGTTATTTCGTCTTATCGCAAACACAATCTGTGCTCAGGAAAATGAGTTTTTAACTTTTATGAAGGTTTAATTAGAAACACGTTGTTAGTTCATGTGGTTAAACTTGTTGAAACATTTGGTAGATTATGATCATTAACCCTTCAAGGACTGGAGCTTCCTGATTTTTTGCGAAAACCCCCATGCTAATGCATTCTTTTATATATGTGAGTCGCTCATAAGCTGCATTGACATTGACATTGCAAGCCAGTGCATTCTCTTATAAACATGTATAATCAACTTTGATAAACCATATCTTCCTATCATAACCCTATTATTGATTTATCTCTTTAGTCTAAAGATGCAGATTTGCTTGCTGGTGCTATGAGAGACTTCGACAAATTCTGTAAGAAGTATGTAGCCATCAGAGAGAACATAGTGGGCTTACAAGACCTGGAAAGTGGTAAAATTGATTCCGCTATCAGGCACTGGAAGGAGGCTAGTGACCTTGGTTATGGTAAAGCGAACTTTAACCTGGCACTGTGTTATGAAATTGGTCATGGAGTTTGTACAGATACAGAGAAGGTAATTTATTTTTGAGGCTTAAAGTGACCTATTGTGTTTAATGTTCACTCAAAGCTTATAGTATTTATTAGCTTACCTCACATTTCAGAGATCAAAATAGGCTGGCAAATATATCAATTAATAAATATATATTAGTCCACACACAGTTTATTATCTGTTTCTCAGACACTTTTATTTTCAAATTGAGCAGGCAGACAGGATTTTATATGTCTTATGAAAAAAAGGTCCAATTATGTAATCAGTAAATCTGTTTGTCCGTCCATCCGTCCGTTAACATTTTTGGTTTCCGATTGATAACTCCAGTTTGGATTATTTTATATGAACCAAAGCTGGTATGTGTGTTTCCCAGTTTCCAGCTAAAACTACAGGCCAAGTTCGAATATAGGTTCTGTCCCATTATTTTCACATGAGTTATGGCAATTTTTTCTACTTAGAATTTGTCCGCATTTTGGCATTGATATTAGGGGTATATCAGATATTCTTTGCAAGCTCAAATTATTATTTTATTTTGCGGTAGTGTAATTCGAAATGGCTAAAGGGAGTATTATTCCACGCCCTAGCGATGCTCTTGTTATATTTATATTTTACGTGCAAAATTTCCCAGTAGGTATGTTTCTATGTGTTCCTCACAAATTATTAAAAACATTGGGGAATTTGGGGTGTGAAAAATGACTTTTCATGATTAAGTGTTAAGGCCTAAAAAAAAAAAGACGTTTGTTTCCACTAATGAGCTGAAAAAAATTAGGGTATTAACTTTTTTTTTTTGTTAACTTTTTCAGTATCTTTAAAAATAACTGTATAATACTTGTCAATAACCCAAACTATGCACTTCTTAGCCCCAATCAGGTTAACCCAGATGACAGAGGAACTAGAAACTCCAATTCAATCTTACATATGCTTTAATATTTACATATTTACTAGTCTATATACTAATATAGTCTTTGATAATCCTAATATATCCCATATGGTCTGGCGACAACTGGAGTCAGTCCAGCACCACTGCACTGTTCACATATTGGGAAGACATTGGGAGAAATTCTATCTAAAAAACATATTATTCTGTAAGGACTATACGAACAATATTCTAACTACATGTATATGCACACATGTGCAAAGAATAATTTACTCAATGAAAACACATGGAACGTCTCGGTCAAAGATAGGACGTGATGTTGGTATCTATCTAGGGTCCTGCGAATTGGAGATTTTGATCGAATCGAATATCGAATCAAGTCAACGAAATCGAATCGAATCGAATATCGAATCGAATCATACCTGTGTGTTGCATTCTCAATTAGGCATTTAATGTCAATGATTAGACGATTTGTGAAACGTTCTATGAACTTCCATGAAGTTCCATCATAACTTATGTGGCGATCAACCGTCATTCCTGATACTATTAACTTCAGTTTGCATGTACATGCACAATTGCAAATCGGCATTGGGAAACACCCGTTGTTATAAACTTGAAGACGCAACAACAGTCGCAGGGTAGACTGTTTATGTAGTGCTTGATGCTTAGATGGGTCGTTGTCCCAGACGCTTGCGATTTATATACCATGTTGCATTCATCACGTGTGTAAGTTCCATCACTGCATGCAGCTTTTATCATGTTTAAAATAAACATGAATAACGGACGACAAATTGTCAAGTTTCAAGGAACGCTCCGAAACTGAAAGTCAACTTCAAACGAAAACTTTTCGATGCCGGGAACACCTGTTGTTTGCATTCTCAGCGATATTACATAACGCGGAATCTGAGACGTATAGTTTTGCGGATAACGCTAGCGGTTTTTTTATTGATTGTTTATTTTGTACAATATTTTCAAACATAATGCTGACAGGTAAATATTCAGAAATATACATGATTATATTGTGCAGGAGCGGCATGGCCAAATAGGTCGTCTTCCTGCCGCCCCTGTTTGGAAATAAAACTTAGATAGTAAAATGACAACGTTGCTCAGTCTCATCGCTATTATAATTTACGTGCATCGTCGGTCCATCGGCGATCTCCGAGCTTTTGGCTACCATGTTCAAATCTAGAATTCAGATGCATTTAGTCGTCCTATAGTGTCTAATTACTGGCTATAATTATATTTAATATCATGCAAACTTTCGCGATGTACAATAAGAATTATAAGCTGCATATATTCATAATTTTTGGGAATAATATGGCACAGAAACAGCTAAGATCGACTTGTGTACTTGTCCGTAAACAGCCTACTTTTTTGTCAGTGTATATTCGAAATTTCGAGTTGGAAATTTCGAATCGATTTCAAATCGAATCTCGAATATCGAATATTCGCAGGACCCTATATCTATCCATCTTTATATAAAACCTCCCTACATGGGAATCAAAGGCTCCCTAAGGGGCTAAAATTTTAATTCCTGTAACAATACACGTAATATGTCTTTGAGCACGATATGTGACTGCCAGGATGTTTGAAAAATGGGCTTTTAACGACACGCAGCCTGTTGAAAAGCAGATTACATAAAACTTGCACTTGTTAATGAGATTACAATAATGACCTGAAGTGGCTGTGTCAATCACACCCAACGAACCAATGAAATTACGTGTTTGCTATACTGCCGTATTACACAAAGAACGGTGGGCGGACCCGAGCACGTGCTGTGTTGACAACCGATATTCGCAACAAATTAAGTACAGACCACACAACTTCAGTCTGCGTTAACTTGCACATAATGATGCTTCCGACTAATTGTTATTTATTCACAACGAAAGACGCAATTACTCACGCTTATTTTTATAATAGGCATGTTATACTCTGAACAAAATGCGAAGCCTACTTATAGGCCATCGCTCAACTCAGCTGTCCTGAGACAGACTGTATATACCATGCACACATGCGCACATACATGTATGTGTCGATCCTTCAGTTACTTTGAGGAATCTGACTTCCACTCTCTCCTGACGATGACCTTGCGGGTTCACCAATTCCTAAATAGGGTGACATATTTTCCCTAGGTGACTCACATTCAGATTTGTTCAAATGAAGTAACCCGGTCAAATAGTTGTGAAGCTAGGACCATAACTCTTTCCCACCATAGTAATTCTTAAAACAACTTCTTCTCAACATTCGGCCCAATAGAATTTGAGATGTATCAAAGTAACTTGGTGCGGTGTTGAAAAGAATTGGACTTGGACTTTGGCGATCATTAATTCATGAGTCGACATGATAGTTGATTATTGAATTGATGAGCTATAATTTATAGTTATAGAAATAAATTATATATTTGTGCATCATCTCACAATTTTTAAGGATATTCAAATCCTTTATCTGATGTAAATGTGAGGAAACTGGGAATAAAACCTGATACTTGGGCCATCTACTGCAACTACCCACAACCCTCCCCACTTCACAACAACAGGGCAAGGAACCTATGTCACTAATGTAATCTCTAAACCGCCACATCATATATTCGGATGGCTGCTATCTGGAACTCATGTAGTGAATGCTCTAGATATTTGTTGCATGAATTATTGTACTTACAAGTCAAACGAATTATGTGCGTTTTATGAACATCTATTAAATAATTGAGGTGTGTTTGATGTTCAAAATGGCGGCACAATCGATACTTATTTATTTTCCTTGTAAATTTCAGTTATAAATATGTTTTTAGTGATTACTGTAATGATCGGAAACGACAATCGGAATCGGCCGATTGTGGCCCATCTAAATAATAATCAGGCGCTTGTTTTTCTTCAATAAACTGTGTTAAATATAACGATGTTTTTGTTGAATAAATGACCAGTAAACATGGGGAAAGTGTAACCAAACACAAATTTGATGATATACAGCCAGGTCCTGCCTAACACAAGTTTAAACCCCCGATAGTACATGTCACCTGACACATAATTACGCAGTTGACTGCAATCGCCACGCTTCAGTTATTATATATTGATTGAATTGATATAATTATGTAAAATAGCCCGAAGAGACTGGACGAGACCCATTATATAGTTTAGTGTGTTTACAAAATCCCTGTTCTCCAATTAACAACTACTATTCAACCTAGTGACCGCTAATCACCAGTATCCAAATTGATATCAAGTCAGCTAGTAACCTCAATCTATAAGCCGACATAACAAAAACATGTAGACAGTAAACAAGTGTTGCGTCATCCTTGGTATTTTCTCTACAGTTGAGTTGAGGATAATGTGGTTTAACATAAAAAATTCCCTTCCTCAGACGGAGGTCTCATGTTGAATTCTTGTATTTTGTTAATTGGATAGGGATAAATACACTGGTAACAATTATTAGCTCAACTTACTTTTGTAAGTTTGAGCTATTGCCATGGCTTGGCGTCCGTCGTCCGTGTGTCCGTGTGTCCGTCAACAATTTCCTTTGGCGCGGGCTACAGGTCGTACCTTTGGTCTGATCTTTATGAAATTTTGCATGAATGTTGACATTGACATGTAGATGGGAACGAGTCATTTTGGGGTCATTCGGCCAAAAAACATGGCCGCTGGTGGCCATCTTGGATTTCAAAATTCAATCCATTGGCGCGGGCTACAGGTCGTACTGTTCGTTTGATCATCATGTAGATGGGAACGAGTCATTTTGGGGTCGTTCGGCCAAAAAACATGGCCACTGGCAGCCATCTTGGATTTTACTCTTTGCATGACTAAATCCTTTGACACAGGCTACAGGTCGTAGTTTTGATCAGAACTTCATGAAATTTGTCATGGATGTTAACAATGACATGTAGATGGGAAAGAGTGATTTTGGGGTTGTTCGGCCAAAAAAACATGGCCGCCAGCAGCCATCTTGGATTTTACTCTTTGCATGACTAAATCCTTTTGCGCGGGATACAGGTCGTACCTATGGTCTGATCTTTATGAATTTTATCATGAATGTTGACATTGACATGTAGATGGGAACGAGTCATTTTGGGGTCATTCGGCCAAAAAACATGGCCGCTGGTGGCCATTTTGGATTTCAAAATTCTATCCATTGGCGCGGGCTACAGGTCGTGCTGTTCGTCTGATCATCATGAATTTTGTCATGGATGTTAATATTGACATGTAGATGGGAACGAGTGATTTTGGGGTCGTTCGGCCAAAAAACATGGCCGCCAGCAGCCATCTTGGATTTTACTCTTTGCATGACTAAATCCTTTGGCGCGGGTTACAGGTCGTACCTTTGGTCTGACCTTTATGAAATTTGCCATGAATATTGATATTGACATGTATATGGGAACGAGTCATTTTGGGGTCATACGGCCAAAAAACATGGCCGCTGGCAGCCATCTTGGATTTCAAAATTCAATCCATTGGCACGGGCTACAGGTCGTACTGTTTGTCTGATCATCATGATATTTATCATGGATGTTAAAATTAACATGTAGATGGGATCGAGTCATTTTGGGGTCGTTTGGCTAAAAAACATGTCCGCCAGCAGCCATATTGGATTTTACTCTTTGCATGAATAAATCCTTTGGTGCGGGCTACAGGTCGTAGCTTTGGTCGGAACTTCATGAAATTTGTCATGTATGTTAACAATGACATGTAGATGGGAAACGAGTCATTTTGGGGTCGTTCAACCGAAAAACATGGGCGCCAGCAGCCATCTTGGATTTTACTCTTTGCATGACTAAATCCATTGGCACAGGCTACAGGTCATACCTTTGATCAGATCATTATGAGATTTGTAAAGGCTGTAGATGGGAACAAGTCATTTTGGGGTAATTTGGAAAAAAACATGGCTGCCGGTGGCCATTTTATAATTTACTCTTTGCATCAATAAATCCTTTGGTACACCATAATCACCACATCCCTGATCCGATCATTATGAAACCTGTTATGAATGTTGATATTGACATGTACATCTAGTCTTACTTAGACATTTCAATTAGCACTTTTCCTATTCCTCCATTTACTGTCGACCATTAAATTATTCCCCTACCTAAGTTGAGCTACAGTGTCATTGACACTTTCATTAATATTATTTAATTGTTTTTATTTGTAATTAAATATTTTGTTCTTGTTTTGGTGTGAACGGTCATGCACTCTTCTGAGTTGTCATCGCGGCGAATGCCAAAACTCACCTGTGTCTGTGGTTGTAGCCAGAATTTAGACCCCCTATTGACTTACAGTTGTATAAGGGGCATGCACATTTTGAGGGGAAATACTGGGTCAACAAGTAGCGACTTGTAGACAGAAATCTACGGTAAATTGAGAATAATATAACATGTGTATTGGTTGTCAGGACGCAGGAATTCGTTCTCAAGTCCACCCATACCTACCTTTATACTTACCCAAATGTATACGTATGTATACTGGTATATTACTGACCTTGCTTCCAAATAACACATATAACATATTTTGGTATAATTATTAAAATAATCGGAATCGGCACCTGAATCGGCCTATTGTGATCTCAAATAATCGGCAATTGGCTCAAAGCTCTATTTGACAATCGGCTCATCACTAGATTGCTGATTTTGAATTTCCACAGCTCATTTACTACATGTAGTTTATCCCATCAGACAAACGTTTATATATGTTTTAAACAAATTAAAAATCAAAACCGCTTTGGGTTGGAAACTTGATTGGTGATGTCAGTTCCTGACCCTGAATAAAACTAAGGCGTTAGACGTCTATGGTGCATTCGCTACATTGAATCCGCTAACGTAATAAACGGGGAGATTCTATTTCCAATCCATGCAAGCCATAACTCATACCTCATATGGCAATTAAGCATGTGCATCATTACACATTTCTTATTTTCATTTGATGAAAAATGGCGGCTGTCTGCAAAACAACAGAAATTCAACTTCAAAAGTTTAGGTTGATGGTATTTGACATTATTGTAGAATTCTTTTATAATGCAATCCACCCATCTGAACAGTTTAACACGGACAATGGATTGCTTGTATATAATCTCACTCTTTTCATTATAGGCAGCTCTCTATTACCAACTGGCAGTTGAAGACAATCATCTGGAGGCTATGTATAACCTTGCACTTCTTTACCTCAACAATGATCCAGGGGAAGCAACTACCAAAGAAGCAATAAACTTAATGGAGAAAGCAGCTAAACAGGGCTTGTCGCAGGTGATGGTTGATTTTTAGTAGATGTTAACAATACAGTGTATGGTGAATAGTTTTAATTTAGCTAAAAATCGCCATTTTCTATTTTCATAATTTTTGAATATTTTCACAGCCAGAGTAAACACCCATAGTTTATGAAATGGGATTTAATAGATAAGATTCATGTAGAGTCTAGAAAGCACAATAGGCATTTTTTCCATGTACCTTTACCTCCTGTTAGTCAATCCAAACCTAATTCCCTATTCGGGTGATGAGAGAGGTACTTGATAACCCAGTATTTGTTTTATTTATTTGGCATGTCATAGATGTTCTCCACCTCCACTGATCATAATCAGTGTTATCTATATTTTAGAGTTTGTTCATTACTGAATATGTAAACATGCCTTACTCTTATATTTCACATTTTCCAACAATGGAATCTTGTCACTGGAGGATTATTGAATATGAAAATAAGATTCAACTTCCTTCTATTTTTCGATGTTATATTCGATAATAATGTTTTGTTTTTACAAACTTAGTAAGATTTTACAGCAGTACCCATAGTGAATGCCTTCCATAGCATTAATCATGTTTAAAACCCACTGGCGTTTTATCCCTTTGTCCTGACATGGCTCTTATCCGGCAGAATGCTCAAGCTTTTTGATCGCATGAGTCTTATTTTAACACCTATGGCCATTCTTTTAAGAATGCCAGTGGGCATTCTTTAAGAATACGCAAGAGATTATTATATGCTATGCCGTCGCCAGTCGAGAAAATAAAATAAAACTATACATAAAATGTCTGTTGTAACAGGGACTTGGGCATTGATATGGGGGTGAGGGTAATTAGTAATTAGCGGGAATTTTCCAATCTGGGTGTCAGTTTGGAAATCTTGAGGCCAGTAAAAATCTTTAATTGTTCTCCCACCTCACGAATTGTTACAAATTACTAACAAATCAAACTAAAACAAAATGGTGGCCTGAATTTGTCTGTAGTTAGGCCTATACATATATTTTCTAAGACTACAAATTTCAGTCAGGTTCGGATTTAAAAAATGTTTAAAACAAAAAACAAATTGAGGCCTGAGTTTTCATGGAGTTAGACTTTTATAGATGCTAGGATTTTGCAGCGTTCAGGCTCATATTTCACATTTTTTCATGATTCCTCCCCACAATAGGTACAGTTAGGAAATTCTAAGCCACGGGGTTGGAAGCAAATGAAATTACGCAACATTGAGAGCTCGGCTTGATTAAAAGGGGCGGGATGCAGCTGGAAAATCCCCGGAGCCCTCTGGCCACATCGCTGATGACTAATCAACTATATATTGAATGATATATAGGCACTAATTACGCGATTGTATGCTGTTTCAAAGAAAAAATATCACAGATTATACATTTTTGCACTGACCATTTGTTAACTTTTGGGGGTGATACTTAAAGGTATGTAAGGTCATCATGGTGGAGGAATAGTTGGAAATCATGCATACACGATGGGACTGATGGGAATTAGCTAACCACAGGGGATGGCCCATGTCATGTAAGAATTGTCAAATAACTGGAAATGTTATGATACCTTTCAGTTTGAAACATCTAACCTGAAGGGGATGGGTGTGCGAAACTAAATTGTCATACTGCTCTGAGTCACGTCTAGCCACGTCCCTGTGTATAAACTATAGAATGATACTTAGAATTCAAGCTAGTAGGTGTCTTTCTGATAATATTTGAAATTCAAGAAACCCCATACGATTGGACACTATAATACTTCTATTCTTGCATATTCTGCATCTAAGAATCAGTAAACCATTTATGCAAGCTTCTTGTGTGCTTTCGACTTCTTAATAATGAGGCGATTTTACCAGGTTTTGTGTTGTTTGGCGCCAGAATATTTAAAAAATCACATTTTATAAAGAGCGTTTTTACTTCATTACCAACCAACGATGAAAACTGAAGAGCAATTTCGAAAATAAGCTATTTATGCTCATTCTGATCACATTATTTTGGATGTTTCTTGTGGTGCTGTATTGGTGCTGCATATGTATAATGACCATTATTTTTCATGGTTTATTGCCTGATAAATGTCCGAATTCGAATTAAATAATAATTGAAACGTGTTGCTTTTCGCCTTGGACAACAATAACACTCCGTGCTGAACTGTGGGCATATACTCAGGTAATCAAGACAGAGCTGTGGACCAGACCAAATGGATAGTTGGCCAATGACAGTTTGATGGGTGGGTTTTAAGTTAGATAATATTCTCAGCATCGGGGGAATTCAGTCAAGCGCCTCATTGATTCTTTTACCGAATCCCCTCTGCTTCGAATATTATCCATTACCTAATTATACACCCTTAAACGAGTTATGGGGATATAGGAATCAGCTTGTCCATCCTTCCATCTGTTGGGGATGTCCTTCCATCCATCTGTCCGTCCATAGACGCAACTTTGTCAGAGCTTTTATTCCTACATTCAATTTTTTTAACTTGGCACCGATATTTAGTATCATTTGAATCTGTGCACCTGTGATTATGAGGTCTATCTGACTTTTTATTTTATGGAGTTATCCCCCTTTTTCGACTTAGAAAATTTTCTAAGATACAGAATTGTGTCCGAGCTTTTAGCTCACCTGAGACGAAGTCTCTGGTGGAGCTATAGTCATCACTCCTCGTCCGTCGTCCGTCCATCCGTCCGTCGAGCCGTCCATCCGTCCGTCAACAATTCTTTGAACATCTTCTCCTCTGAAATCGGAAGACCAAATTGGTTCATATTTGGTGTGGATGTTCCCTAGGTGACTCTCATTCAGATTTGTTCAAATGAGGTCACTGGGTCAAATATTTGCGAAGCCAGGGCCATAACTCTATTCCTCCATAGTAATTCATACAACGACTTCTTGTTCAGAACCATTGGGCCGATTTAGCTAATATTTGGTATGGAGGGTCCTTGGGTGACTGGTGTTCAGATTTGTTCAAATGAGGTCACCCGGTCAATTAGTTGAGAAACCAGGGCCATAACTCATAGTAATTCTTACAATGACTTCTTCTAAAAAAATATTTGGCCGATTTAGCTTATATTTGGTACAGAGAGACCTTGGGTGACTGGGGTTCAGATTTGTTCAAATGGGGTCACTGGGTCAAATAGGGGCAGAGCTAGGGACATAACTTTAAAAAAATAATGAATTTTTGCATTTTGACCTTTAATTTTTGTTTAGGACACATCACAGCCTCATATTTCTTACCTAGATTTTTCTTAGCATGTTCTTCATCTGTATGGATTTTGGTATTGTTTATTTAACCCCTTCCACTCTTGTTTTGATATAGAATTCATCCAAGACAGGATTACTCAAACATTTTTCATCTGATCAACACCAAATTTGGTATATGAACTTTTGACACTTATATACAGATCAAGTTAAAATATGGGTTTGATCTGATATATTTTAACAGAGTTATGGCCCTTTATAATTCACACCTCTTTGCTATGCACTATTAATTTTTAAGAGAACACTGAAGCCTGTATTATTGAAAAAAACAATTTATCATAGTGTGGTCACCTGATACTCTTGCTGAAGACTGCTTGCTTCAGACCAGTTTGCCATATGTCATTACAAGACATGACATTAGCTAAACAACTATTCTACCAGAGTCTACAAGAATAAATAGGAATAGTCCATTGTTCATTTCTCCAAGCCTGGACATAGTGTGTCTGACATTTGCAGAATGAAGTCCCCAGATGGTGAATTTAGTGTTGCTACCCCATACAGCAGGCTAGCATCACCAAATACACCCTCAATTACCTTATTCTGCTTAGGCCTCATCTTCTGGGACAAATTTTTTTTAAACATGTTTTAACATCTGCAGAGTTATGAAACTTTACTCTTTAATGAAATTATGGAAACATTCCACCCTCCCCCACCCACCCCTCCCACATGGCCCGGACCCAACCCTGCCATCAACCAACATCCCTTCCAAGCCATATCACCTCTCAATTTAATACCTCTTCTCACCACAGAGGCATATATATCTGTAAAGGTACAGGTCATTAATTATATAAACTGGCCAGATGACATGTATTATTCTAATCTAAACATATCTGTAGCAATTTAACAACAAACTGGTGCTCCCATGGTTAGGTGATGACTGATATTCAATGATACTTTGGCTTTGATTTCTTCAAGTCTGGAAATAGTGTGTCTGACATTTACATAGTGAGGTCCCCAGATGGTGAATTTAGTGTTGCTACCCCATACAGCATGCTAGCATCACCAAATACACCCGCCAGGGACCTAATTCTGCTTAGTCCTCATCTTCTGGGAAGTATCCTAAGTATCAAATTGACAGTTTGATTTAGTCACTTTTTTCCACCTGTTCAGTTTCAATGTCCCCCTAATTTGCAGAAGATAAAATGCATAATTGAGGTGCTCAATTGGTGTGTATCACCAACTTCAACTGTAGGACTTCAATCTGTTCCTTGGTTTTATTGGCCATTGAGGCCTAATCAGATTGAGGATGAATTTGGTGATGCTAGCCTGCCTTACAGAATATTGTCATTAAATCCACATTTTTGGGACCTAATTCTGCAAATGTCAGACATACTAAATTCAGGTTTGGCCATTTCTTATTATTTTTTAATCACCACTTATCCAGATGAAATCATACGACTAATATTCAAAGAAAAATGGGGGGGGGGTATATATTGGATTAAATTTGTCTTCTATCTGTCAGGCTTCCATCCGTCTGCCTGTTGAGATGTCTATCCATCCATCTATCAACAATTGATTTCTTCTCCATATTAAAGACGGAATGTGTTTATATAGTTCAGTGTGCATGTTCCCTAGGTGTCTCACAATCAGATTTGTTCAATTAAGTTCATCACATCAAAATACATGTAGGTGCCAAGCCAGGGCCATAACTCTTTCCCTACATAGTAAGTCTTAAAACAGTTTTTTCTCAAGAACCATTAGGCCTATATAGCTTATATTTGGTATGGAGGGGCCTTGGGTGACTGGGGTTCAGATTTGTTCATGGGGTCATTTTTAGGAAATGAGGTCCCCAGAGGGTGAATTCGGTGATGTTAGTCCACCTTGCGGAATATTGTCATTAAATTCACCTGCAAAGGTCAGACACTAAATACAGACTCGGCTGTTCCAATATTAGTTTCTTAACCAGCACTTATCCAGGTGAAATCATAATCTGATTTTTCAAAGAAAATTGGGGGTATATTCATATTACTAGATGAATGGATCTCATAGATGAGGATTCACATTTGTTCTAATAGGGGCAGAGATAAGAGATTTAACTCTCCTCTATGCTGTTTGGTACTGGTATAATATTGATTTCTAGACAGCCTGGGTGGGGGCAATGTTTGAGGCAATGGGGAGGGAGTGTATAGGGGTGGAGATTTGACCCCCTATTTTGATCAAAAGTTAAAAATTTCATGCCCGATACTAAATTAGTTGTAGATTAGATGTTCACACCAAAAATAAGTTAGAACTGTTCTCGTAGTTTGGTTTGATTTTCTAACATGTATGTTTTTAAACCATCAGTCCATATGTTTCTACTTCAGGTTAAACTGTTGGACCGAATTGGCCACAAATTTGAACTTTATGGGGGTGTCAGGTTGGTAATTATCAAACGTTTGAAAGCTTGAAGTACTGGTACCAGTCGTAAAATTCAACCTAAGAGGAATGTACAAAGTGATTTTTATGAACTTAGTACTGTGGTATGGTTGTCCTCTTTAAAAGGTAAGAGGTTGGAAATTTGTCAGTGATGTGCAATTAGAAATTTCAAGGTGAAGAGCCCTGCTCATTTGAGAACATCCAGCTATGTCCATGTTTAGAACTTAAGTGATTCTGTCAAGTACTGACTCTTGTAGTCTTCAGAGTCCCTGTCTTCTCAGTCCTTACAGTCTGGTGAGCGACCCACAGTCATTGACTGTCTTGTATACTTACATTTTTCAGTCTATTTTGTTTTAAACTTGGCACAGATATCTAGTACCATAGGAACCTGTACACCTGCAATTATGAGGTCTTTCCGAGTTTTTTGTGTGGAGTTATCTCACTTTTTCTACTTAAAGATTTTTGCAACACTCAAATAAGTATGTCAGTCTATCCACCTATGTGGCTATCCATCTTACCTTTCAAGAGCATAACTTGAGGGGAAATACTGGGTCAACAAGTAGCGACTTGTAGACAGAAATCTACGGTAAATTGAGAATAATATAACATGTGTATTGGTTGTCAGGACGCAGGAATTCGTTCACAAGTCCACCCATACCTACCTTTATACTTACCCAAATGTATACGTATGTATACTGGTATATTACTGACGTTGCTTCCAAATAACACATATAAAATATTTTGGTATAATTATTAAAATAATCGGAATCGGCACCTGAATTGGCCGTTTGTGATCTCAAATAATCGGCACAAAGCTCTATTTGACAATCGGCTCATCACTAGATTGCTGATATTGAATTTCCACAGCTCATGTACTACATGTAGTTTATCCCATCAGACAAACGTTTATATATGTTTTAAACAATTTAAAAATCAAAACCGCTTTGGGTTGGAAACTTGATTGGTGATGTCAGTTCCTGACCCTGAATAAAACTAAGGCGTTAGACGTCTATGGTGCATTCGCTACATTGAATCCGTTAACGTAATAAACGGGGAGATTCTATTTCCAATCCATGCAATCCATAACTCATACCTACTTTAAGATTTTTGCAACACTCAAATAAGTATGTCAGTCTATCCACCTATGTGGCTATCCATCTTACCTTTCAAGAGCATAACTTGACTACCTGCTATGGGGGGGGTATTGTTGGTCCCATTGGGACAGCCCCACCTCTAGTTTTCTATTGTTTTGCACCATAGAGAACGCCTTCTGTAACATTTATCTAATTTTCTATTGTTTTTCAGGCTCAAACATACCTGGGGATATACCACATGCAAGAAACATTGGACATGGAGACAGCAGCTTCATTCTTTATGTCTGCTGCAAGTCAAAATGTAAGAAATCATTAGTTTTGAGGACTAAGCAAATTGATACAATCTGATAAGAAAACTAGTGATCATTACCAATTTTTGTACTGAGGCCAAAGTTTAGATGATTCAGCTATAATAACCCATTGAAATTGGATGGCCAATGGGACAATAAATCACTGGGTAAAAGGAGCAAGCTGTTGAGTCAGAATGGGCCAATTACTGACCAATGAAAGTTTCCCCATGCAGTATTAAAGGAACTTGTTCTTATATATACTAGTTTTATCAGTCAGAATGGTTTACTAGAATCTCTTTTATTTTTTGTCGTAATTATATTGAAAAAAAGTTTGATTAGCCAATATTGTGAGTAAAATTTCAGAAATACATTATTTTTATTCCACTTACATTTCAGTAAATCTCATAAGTTCACAGTTAATACATTTAGAAATATGTTATTTGCTACATATTTTCATAAATAATATTTAAAGACATTTTAATTACCAGTCTAACTACAGACCAACATAAATAGTGGGTGTGATTATTTGTTGTAGACTCTATATCCTGAACGGTGGGATTCCACGTCATTAGCGCCTATCAGAACTCACTATTAGTAGCACCAAGATAAAAGTGTCCTATCAAAACGATTAACATATTGTGATGCGATGTAATTTGGGGGAAGACTGCCAGCTTTCTGAGAAATGAAAAGTTGGCAGGAATACGATGGACTCAGAATCAGTATGAATCTGAGTGTATGTTAACAGACTGATTATGTACTTATTTTCACTACTTCAAACTGATATTTTGCTAGATTCAGCCACTACATGTACATTCATTGGATTAATGTATCATTTTATTATTATTCCAGAAAAAGTCAACGATTGGTTGTACTGTTTTATAAAAAAAATAATCTGGAATACCCAAATATCACTAATTAATCGCCAATAAAAAACCAACAATAATCCTGCCAACAAGAGTCAAAAATTATAATTTATATAAGAGAGTGACTTGTGCTGCCGATTGTTATACAAAAATAACTGTGTTGAACAAGTTGATTTGCTGTGTGTTTAATCTGTCTTCATTTTGTCTGATTCCAGGATCGTGACAGCCAGTACTTCCTCGGCATTTGCTACGAGCAGGGTTGGGGTGTGGATCGTAATGAATGTGTAGCAGCTGAAAAATACATGCAAGCAGCTGAGAATGGCCACAGTGCAGCCCTGCATAACCTAGCTGTGTTCCATGAATATGGGCTTGGAGGTAATAGCTAAATTTATAGTTGGAGAGATTATTATTATTGATCCTTTTGAAACACATTCCACAGTAATTCTCATAGAAAATAACATGTAAAAGATAATGAATGAGAAATGATTTACATTGACCCAAATATGAAGCTGCTACATATCACATTGTATATGCATGGTGATAAGTTACCAGTATATAAATATGTAACTGTTGAATACAAATTATAATAGCACTATAAACTGCATATTCATCTGCTGATAAAAATTGTAAATTTCATCCTATCCGTTGATAAACATTTTAGTACTCATTCTTTGAATTTTATCTGGTTCAGATTAATGCCTACACCGCCTGTGTATAACCCACTAAATAAAACCAACAAGTAATGATATTACTCGAAGAAATTTTTATTTGCCAGTGATCACTGACCACTTTATATAACCATTCTAATTCACTCATTCAGCTTACTAACAAGTCAATCCAATTTCGCTGGCGCTGATTGGTCAGTCGCCCAGGTGTAGCTGTCGTAAAATCATATGAATTTACGTAGCCTGACACATGCGTCATGCTAGAGGCCTGCTTACTGAAAAAAATCATTACGTGGTTCTCCTCTCTCCTACAGTTCAGCAGTTTCTCCAGAATGCAGTTTAACTCAATTTTAACGAATATAGTCGGGTGTAGGTTATGCAAATGACTTGTAATCAATGGATTATTCCAAAATACAGGAAGGGAACACAATTTGACTGACATGCACACCAGTTCAGCAGTTCAAAATCCCTTTCAGCAGTGCATTTGTGCTTTAGTTAATAAGCGATATAAGGATGCCTTTTCCTGACTATTAATTGAGCTTCAATTAAGTTGATTCCTTCCAACATTCTGTCGATATGGATATGTGGAATAAAAAATCTTGATGAATGCATATTGTTCTCTTCTCTAGGTCTACCTGTTGACAAATTCAGTGCTAGAGAATTATATGAGAAATCTGCTGATCGTGGCAATGAAAACGCAAAAATGCGACTAAAAGGGTTCAAGGCCAGGGAAGCTCTCAGAACGTGGAAAGGTAATTGTTTTTAATGAGGACTTATAAAACCGATTGAAAGAATTCAGAAGGATAGAACAAGTTTCCTTTGTCTATAATAGACAGTGACATTAGTCAGGATAGACACTGGTAAATAGGGCTGTAATGATACACCCCTGCTACAATAGAATACTTATTAAATATTTTGCTCTTGATACGATATACATATCGCGATTAACTTTAGACTTTAGAATTTTTTTAAATACATATTTAAATTTTAACCCGCAATGACAAATGTTGGCTTGTTACAATGATAATTTTATTTCTAATAGCATACCATGCCTAAGCTTAGGGCCTAGTCTCATTAAAACAATGGAATTTATCCTTTAAATAGGTGGACACTATGTTCTAGTCTTGAATGTTAGATTTACAGCCACTATAGAACTGTACATTTAGTCTACAAAATATATCGAAATGTGGGAAAATGGGCATCATGATACATCTGTTAAAACATATCGTGATTCTATCTGCGACATACATGTATAGAGAGTTGCACCCATTCTATACTGGCAAAGTTCCATATCATGCTTCTTGATTAGCAGACTCGAATAAAAACACTTTTGTTCAAAAATAACACCTGTAGGCACTTCCGTAGATCAATAAATATCACTTATTGACAGATACGTACATGTATGTTTCGAGATAACTGGCCTTCAATATATATATGATAGAGTGAGAAACAGTCATGAACTTTTGAAAATGTATTCGAGTCAGATGTGCCCATTGTATCTCCCATTACTGGAAGCTTTACATATGATTTTAAGTGAATCGTGCGATTTATGTATGATGTCCTTTGAGAAGACTTGCAATTTTGCAAATTGTGCTCAAAATATACAGAATAAGTTTCAAAGTTTTCAATTAGCAATACAATACTTAGGCTATAGTCTGGTCGATAAAAGGTTTGACCTAGAGACAAGTTGGTTTTTATTCCATTTTGAATAGGAATATATCCTCTACAACACATCTAAAATCCGCTCTGAGCAAACTTTTTTTACAGAGATTTTAAAAAATGCCCATTTTTCGACTTTGTAAAGTACGTTTTTCTACAATATCCCTCATCGGCGACACCAGAACGCATTAATCCTCCATCCGATATATACCAGTTTGTGTGAAATTAGAGTATAGGGGGCGAATAGATTGACAAGGACAGAAAACAATGCAATCGCGGCAATGAAATGGCTGTCAAAATGGCCGCAACTCCAATCCATGCTACGACGAAAGCAACATATTGGATAACCACCTATAAGCGAATATACACATTGGTAATTTACAAGTACGTTGTTATATATCTTTAAAGGTACACATATAATTAAAACAGATCTATCTGAATGATTTATCGATCACTGCAACGCACGTTAACCCAATAATTTACGTTCGGGTTTTCTGCTTAGAATGCATCCAACAATCGGGCCAAAAACAGTTATTTCGGGCATGCAACACACGAAGTAATATTTCGTCACTCAGTGCGTGGTAGTTTCATTTGGAATGATGATTAATTATTGAATGTAACGCAGAAACTGAAGTGCACACCCTTGCTGTGTAAATACTAGTTATATTTCCGGAATTTTCAACACTCTCCGTGATAATAAACCATACACGTATTTAATACTAATTTTCATGCTGCTTCCAAACCGGTTTCTTAGTAGACAATTTTGTTCAAATTACTTCATTCGACACTTTACAATGGGAATATGTACCACGCAATGCACACTATTAGTTTTCAGCATCTTGTTGTTTGAAATTATATTACCATTGCCACCCACATACTTGCGCTAAATATCAGGTCATCAGCATCTATGCATTTACCATTCACTCAATGTTGCTATTTATGGTTTTGTATGCAGCAGATATGTGTAACATTAGGGAGAATGGGTAAATGCGGCGATGCGGTTGCAGAAAAGGTAGTACGTTTCGCGTATATGTGGCCTTAGTGTATTTAAGCACATATAATTTCCAACTATAAAGACAGTCTCTGCCACAGAGTATGTAGGCAAATTTGGTTATGTTGAGAATTTATTGAAGATAGTCTATTGTACTCCTTTGTATTTTGATAAATTGACTTCATGGTATACCACCATGTATTTGTATGATAAAAGCTAAATATTCGTTTTAATCACTTGACCGGAGGCAACTATGACTACTATTTTAAGACACGGACAATAGAATCTACACATTTTACCTAGTACCATATGAATAGCTCTCATACTGTTCTATAGTAGTGAATTTTGACAGATTTGGTGTTGTAGATTTAAAAATAAATGTTTATCGGTCACATTCGTGAGACTGTTTTCATTACAACACATTTCTGCTTCTAGTAAAGGTCACATAATCAATACATCCCTTTTAGATCACATTTAACTGTTTAATTACACATATATTACACGAATCAAGATAAACAGTACAGATAAAACTGCGTTATTCTTCTGTTTCTTGGTGCCCAAAAATTCCATATTTAATCATTGTATGAGACCTGGCTATTGTTTGCTCTCTCGCGAGATACATTAGAGAGAATTCTTACATCTATTATTAAAAGCTCCCCTTATACTCTGAAATAAATCTTCCTCATATAATTCAAGGGCTTGTTCGTTTTTGTATGACTAGCTATTCAATTTTCCACAAATTGTAAATTTCATTTGATTTTGTCCATTTTGGCGTCCATATTGGGACAGACAATCTACCGATATGGTTTACGACTAAGCATTGATTGTGTGTATTTTATTTTATTACTAATTTTGTATTAGTTGGCGCACCTACCACCGAAATATATAATTTTTCGATACCAACTGCCATCATGGATGCCATCTTGGATTACTGAAAATGCTCAAAGCGGATTTTAGCAGATTTTGGATATGTTATAGAGGATATATTCCTCTTCAAAATGGAATAGAAACCAACTTACTATAAATTTATTCTAAGTTGACCCTAAAATTTTAGTTTATCGACCAGACTACTATTGGAATTCACGACTGCAAATAATTCAAAATTTTCAAATTCAAAAGTTGTACAATACAGATACGAATACCCAATCTGTGAGCCAAGTTTGTCATTTTAATATATTAAATATTTATAATTTATTTCCAGAGGAGCAGAAGAATTATGAAAACGTATCTGACCCCATAAAGGTGGATACATCACACAAGAAATTGAATATATCTCCATCCCATTCATCACCAGCACTCAGCGATCTTGTGAGGAATAGCATATCATTGTTCCCAGTATATGATGATTCATCAGGCACCCAACATGATAAAAATGACAAATCATCGACTGTAAGATTCTATGTTGGTAACACAGATGAAGATGATGACTTATTTGTACAGGACAAACTTTTCTCTGTCCCAAGTGTTACAGACTTTATTGAAAGTGATTTGGGATCTCCAGGGCGGATAAAGCGCAATTCAACACTGCCTGATTTAAACCTACTATCAATTTGTTGAATGTCATTCCATTGTTTTTATTATTTGTGTGTGCAAGATTGTGTTGGCATGTAATTAAGGCTCCGGGATGACAACTATCCAGCTTAATTCTTCATAATATATAAATATCCATATAGTATCCATTAAATTACATTTTTATGGCCCCCGGAAAACAAAATCTGGAGCATTTTGTGTTTGAATTTTCTGTCCGTCCATCTAGTTGTCTGTCCGTAAGATTGTTCATGTTCACTCCATAAAATCACGATGCTTTATTGGTTCTGTTGAAATTTGGCATTGTTTCTAATGAGGAGCACACAATTTTCTTCTTCCAATCGTTCATTCAAGCTCTCGATGGTCCGGTATTCTTGCCTGGACCGATCCAATCATTATAAAATACCTTAAATGGAGGGAAATGTGTTAAATCTTACTTTGGGATACATGTTTGTCTTATAGAAACCATCAAGTTACTGCCGGGCAAGCTTGTATTAAACTCTGAACATCATATATAATACATTGTATGCACATTGTGGAAATGTATAGTGTATTTTGTTATCTACATCATTGTATAGAAGTTAGAGAACGAATACATACATGTGCTTATAACTTGTGACTGACTCCGTGAAGAGTCTGTAGTTCACGATACAGCTATCCCCCACATGTGATGATTGGGATGAGTGCAAATGCTCCAAGTCTTTCAGCACTCATAACGTTTTGTTCTTAGCATTGCCAGGTAACATATTCAACAAAGATTGGTCAATTCCGACATGCAGGTAAGCGTACTGCCGTACCGGTATTGTATGTAGTTAGATTTGCCAGCTATAGGCTAGTATATCGCAATTTGCAACCTATGTTCAGTACATTGAAATGTAGATCGATGAGGGTTAGTTCTAGTTGACATGGGATTGATGGTAATTCGCTATTTGTCTGACATCAGTCATTGTCACCAGCAATATGCATACCCAATGTGTCAGATATAGGCCAAAATGTCGAGAAAATGGCAGTTGTATAAGCGGTTTTGTAATTTCAGACATTGTACCGGTAATTTCAGATATCAAAGGTTACAGGGATTATTACTGTAAAATGCTTGAAATGAGCTCATATATATTCAAATTGTTTCGTTTCATGAAGATTCATTATTTTCGTCCTAGATGCAAGCTGTAAAGTTAGAGATGATGGCTGCATAAAATGCGTTTTAGAAAGTGTCCTGCAAAACATCTTACCTCTAAAGCGGCAATGGCTGGCTTTACAAAAGGGTTTATTATGTGTACACATAATGCTGACGTCCGGATCAACCATCCGTCGTTCGTTCGTCTGTGTGTCTGTGGACACATGCTATCCGATTCGATTACTCAAATATTTTTTATCACATCAAATTTGATGTGCATGTTTATGATGACACACTCCTCACCTGTATAGTTTTTGGTATCGATCGGTTGATCAGTTTAGAAATTATTAACACTTTGCATCCACACATAGGCATGAGCTATCTGATGCTGTAACCAAAGTATTTTTTGTTCATATTTGATATGTAGCTTTATGATGACACACACCTCACCTGTATAGTTTTTTATATCGATTGGTTGATCGGTTTAGAAAATAATTAACCCTGCACACAAATGCTGTCTGATGCATCTAAGTCAAACAATTTTCTTCTGATATGCCTCATATTTCTTACCTAGGTTTTTATTATCACATTCTTCATCTGTATGGATTTTGGTATTGTTTAGTTAACCCTTTCCATCCAAGCTGTGTAGTGTTGAAACAATTAGTGAATTTCAGAGTCGACTAGTCGAGGCCCAAAAGTCGCGTTGCGTCGACTAGTCGGTACCCGATATCAAAACTTTCAAACATAACATTGTACAGAAAATTCATCGTACATGGCATACACTGATGACTGATGCAATGACGGTCTATTGCGTTGCGCATTTCCCTGCATACACACCAATTTATTTGGGAAATAATACTGTAAACATCTTGATATTTATCCAACACACTGAATGTAACTATATAATCAGACATGTGGTGGATAATGATTAGATACACGATCATTTATACAGGTTTTAAATTTAATATCAGTGTTCGAGATTATTTCGTTTAGTCACGTGATCACCAATAAACCGGTGCCAAGCGGTGTCACTATAAAATGTTAATGTTCGGACTAAATACGCCCTATAGTATAGGCTACGTTGTAGAATACGATAGCCAGTTCTTAATGTCAGTATCATTTATATACGGTAGCACCAATGACGTCACCTTAAGCGACCTTCACCCAGCGTCACATAATCCGACGGTGCGAGATCAATGGAAATATACACAGTGTCTGTATCAAAGCGGTCTCGGACAAACTACAAAGCCTCGTCAATCATTGCCATCATGTCTTTGACCTCAAACGACGAGTGAGACATTGTGTTGTCAATTTCATTCGTCCAATTAATAGTCGGGTCACCGGTCCGTGTGTGTCTATACTAGTAACACTGTCAATTCCTTTTTGCAGTCCGGTCCGCATCCCTACGCTCCATAACATCGCAATGCTTTATTGGATTCTGTTGAAACTTGCTATAGTTGTTCCTAATGAGGAGGTGTTGTGTCGTGCACAAATCTTTGTCCAATCGTTTAAGGTCAATGTCAAAGGTCAAGGTCGTTATCTCCATACTAAATCTGATAAGTTTTTCATGAAAGTATGTGGGTATTATATTCAAAAGGACCTCATGGAACACAACATTACAAATTATTGGTGGTCAGGGTATAAATTTGCTGACGAATGGCTTCATTTCGGGGGCATTGTCACTCAGAAGTCACTTCCGAATGACATTTCTTGTTATTCATTGAGTTTTCATCATCTATCAACTATTTGTTATGAGAAATATTCATCTATTTTGTATTTTATTATCTTGTTAAGAATGTTAATAGTGCTGTGTCATTTTATGTACTCTTCAGTATATGTTCCTACCAAAGCATTTCAGCATTATACCTGTTGTGGAACAGTTTATGTGTGACCTAACTGACCAGCCGCACTCAGTACTCTGTAGACGACTCTCACACGGACAATTGAACTGTACTCACACACGACTAAAGGCGTTTGAGTTACATTGCATTGTCACTTATGTTTATACGTTAATACAGCATACATCGCAACCTTATAATTAGATACTCTCTCACAATACCACCCCTGGTAAATGGTGCTGCTTATTTGCTATGATACTGGTGGGTCCTGCTGAATTGTTGTGATGCTGGTTCTGCAAAGCGAAAATGTTCATGGCCTTTGACTAATCTGAACCACAGGTCCTTGACACAATAGACCCCCACCCACAAAAACATGTGTGTGTGTGTATCTGAACGAATGAATGAAACAGTCCAAAACACATATATTTTAAAATATTTTAAAGATGCTCTATCTCTTCTTGGCACCAACAACAATACAAATTCTATAAAACTCATTTTAAAGGGTTAGTGTACACTAAATCGAGCCATATATGGTACCATCTCCTTTTATGCCTATACAGAATATATGCAACAAATGAATGAATGTGAGCCATTGATTAGTGCAAAATACACTCATGTGTCATAAATTAATTTTCATTATAATTATGAACCCACCAGCAAATTAGCAGGACCACTTAACCAGGGGCATATACCTTGGCACATACAAGTGATTGGTAATGTGCATGTCATGCTGAGTACCTCGTCTGACTTGCTAGAAAGACTGCTGTCACAGGGGACAAAATTTATTTGAAGGGATGGGCCTCGTGCTGCAATATAGTATCGTCAGTATTGTACAAGTTGAAAACCTTACACAGAATGGATTCCATATGTTCATGTTTTTCTGAAGTGTAAGTTCTATGTGATAACTTTTTTAAACTAAATTTTTTTGTCACCAGATGCTGATGGTTCATGGACCAACTTTTGGAAATTATACTAGTATGTATTAAAATCAATGACCTAGCATATATTGTGATAAATTTAAAATTGCAACCTATAACTTACAGAAATCATGGAAGATTTTCCCAAAACTCTTAAAAATTTTGTAGCAGTCTGAGTGAACCCAGCCTTAGGTGACCATTACATTTAATACAGTAAATTGGAACCTGGGCTGAGTCTACCCGAAATTGGCAACATTAGCTTATTTTTGAGATTGTAAGCACTGGAATAGTGAGATCATTTGAAGTACTGGGTGACGAGAGTCAGTATAATACTTTTCACTCAGAACAGTACCTCTGAATTGTTTCTGATGGTGCTGGGTAGAAAGGTCATTTCTTTCTGACACATGCCTGCATGCTTTGGCTTATGACCTATCGTCGCGTGAGAACTATAATGTCGTAACTCCATTTTGGTGGGAAATGAGTTTTTGATATCATTCAAATCGTGAGAAAAAAGCCAATCCGATGGGCCAAACTGTTTTTGCATTGGATGGCAAACATTCTCACAAACCAGTGACAGAAATGTCGTATCTCCAGCGAACTTCACAATTATTCGTGCTATAAGGTTGTATGTCCAACGTCAGCCAATCGGATTCTTCAGGTTGTTCACGTGACTTCTGTTTCGTGTTTGTAAATTATCAAATGTGTGCTATATGGTCGTATCTCCATGTTAGTCACGTGATCATTTGATGATTAAATTTTGTGATTGTTACACAAATTTCTGTATGATGATGCACATGAGTGAATATTCATAATGTAGAATAGGCACTTTTTAGTTCATAGACACATGCGATTGCCACCATATTTAGCTTAATCTGTATTTATTAGCACAACTTCCTTATAGCACGGAAACCAATCGGCGTTGGTGTACGCAAAAGTCGTATCTCCAAACAAGTTATTGCGTTTTACAAGAAAACGAGGGAGTAAACGGAACAAATATGTGGTTCAATGGACAGCTAATGTCATTTTTCATTTGGATAAATACAACAATACGTCACGCTTTGTCAACATTATGAGAAATGTTGACTGAAAACTTCCACCTTCATTTTCTCGGAAAGTTGAAAATGTGAGTTATGACATTATAGTTCTCACGCGACGCTATGTGATGCATGTTATTGAATAAATATTTTGAAATATACTAGTCTTAACCTGGTATGCATTTGGTAACAGATAAAGTTGAAGTGTTTGTACAAATGTATGATTCAGATTTTGTATGCGATTAAATTTATAATGAAGTCGGGCTGTCTGTATAGATTCTTTTCAAATGCTTGGTGGCAATGTTTGTGGTCAGATTCATCCATCGCTGGCAGCCATCAAGGATTTTTCTCTTTTTCCATCACTAAATCCTTTGGCACGCCGTACAGGCCATGTCCTTCATCCGATTGTCAACAAATTTGATATGGATTCTCGGGGTGACCTCTAGATGGGAGCTTACCATTTTTAGTCGAGTTCGACTAATGGTTTGACGAGGGACGGTTGGCGGGCGGGCAGCGGGCGGACCTAAAGAATGCCTTATAACTTTGACATTTGTGAATGGATTCCAAAAAATTTTGGTATGGCAGTTGCTCCCAATGACTATTTACTGCCTGTAGAAAATGGGTCCTGTCCGAACTTTTTTACAAGAGTTATCCATCTTAGATGGTTTTTAGTTAAGTTTTTCACCGTTGGCGCGATAACTCAGCAAATTTATCACCGTTAGTGCGATAACTCGATGAAATATTAACGGATTTCAACAATATTTGGTATATGAGTCTCCTGCAACAATATCTCGGACGAGTTCGAAAACCAGGTTTGTCCGAAATTTTTTCGCGGAGTTATGGGTCTTAGTTTGTCTATTTTTAGCAATGTTATCACCGTTTGCGTGATAACTCAATGAAATATTAACCGATTTAAAAATATTTTATATATGAGTCTCTTGCAACAATATCTCAGACGAGTTCGAAAACCTGGTTTGTACGAATTTTTTTTCCGGAGTTATGGGTCTTAGTTTGTCTATTTTAATCACAATTTTATCACCGTTAGTGCGATAACTCAATGAAATATTAACGGATTCAATTGATATTTGGTATATAGGTCTATTGCAATAATATACCACCGTCCAACTTTTTTTCCCGGAGTTGTGCACCTTATTGGCAGAAGTTTGGTTCGACGGCCAAAAAACTTGACAAAAGCATCTTAGATGCGTACCCCTTGTTTTATTTCAACTTAACACTGTAAAGTTTGAGCTATTGCCATGGGTTGGTATCTGCTGTGCGAGCGTGTGTCCATCAACAATTTTCATTGGCACAGGCTACAAGTCGTACCTTTGGTCGGATCCTTATGAAATTTGTCATTGTTGTTGACATTGACACGTAGATGGGAACGAGTCATTTTGGGGTCATTCGGCAATAAAACATGGCCGCCAGCAATATTTGATTTCAAAATTCAATCCATTAGCAGACTATAGATCTAGATAGTTTGTCTGATCCTCGTGAAATTTGTCATGGATGTTAACATTGACTTGTAGATGGAAACGAGTCATTTTGGTTGTCATTTGGCCATAAAACATGGCTGCTGGCAGCCATCTCGGATTTTACTCTTTGCATGACTAAAAACGCAAAGGCCATAGGTCATACCTTTGGTCGATCATTATGAAATTTTTCATGGCTGTTGACATTGACATGTAGATGCAAATGAGTCATTTGGGAAAAAACATGGCCACCAGGAGCCATATTGGATTTCAAAATTCAATCCATTAGCACTGGCTACAGGCCGTTCTGTTAGTCTGATCGTCATTTTGGGGTTGTTCTATGGCCTCTGACAGCCATCATTCATCTCGGTATACCCTTGATATCCGCGCTTTCCCTACAGAGATAGCTCCCTTTTTTGGATGAAATGTTATAGCCAGGGTTCGCGCTACCGCTTATATTTTCATTTGCCAAAAAATTTGGCAAGTGAGTTTTTAATTATGGGATTATTTATCTAGTCATAAAACATCATCGAATGTGGGTTATTCGTTAAGTGTGCTGAATTACAGACAATACAATGGGAAACCAAAACAAGAAATCTATCAATTTACATGTAGCGCAGTCAGCAGTGTCATGTCGACAGTTATATGCAATCACAAAATGGTATTCCCGCCTTTCTATCATAACAAACTTTCATCAAACAGCTAATCGACCGTGGTTAAAATGCGAGTCGGAAAACAGCGAAAGGTAATTATTAATTTGTTTTGACAGTTAATCCTCCCTTTGTCCGTTTGGATTATAGACGCATATAGTCATTGTAACAATGCATATTAATGGCGACATTATATAGCACATATTTATGATGTCAGGGTTATATTACCAGTGAGTATAAGACAATAGGTTAATCAGCCGATTGCGAATGACGAAAGATTAATTTATGGCTCGTTGATTTTAGCAGTAATACAATTAAGGCGATATAATATGTACATGAATGCTTAATGACTGTGTAGCAACATTAAAGTAATTTAAACATAGTTTCCAGGCAGATGTCGCTTAGATATTTATTGCTACTTTGATATTTATTTAAATAATACTAACTTGATTTTCTAGAGCTCATTTTACCTGTGTCTGTGGTTAGTTTTTAACAAAGATAAATACGTACAATTATATTTGGCAAATATTTTTTTAATTTGGCAAAAATTTTGGCAAGAGAAAATTATCGTCCAGCGCCAACCCTGCTTATCTCCTCCTGAACGACTCAACCTAGCTGCAAACGCCATATACCAAATTGTTAAGCCTTCGGTCCTTAAGATCTGGAGAACTTTTGGTTGGTGCCGGATTCAGGAGGAGGGGCACCAAATTGGTCAAAAATATTTTGTCACCGATTCTCACGAAACTTACAGGTTGGCACCTTCTGAATTTTCTTAAGATCCTACCGTTTGAATTTTTGGACTTAAACAATGATATTTGTCCCAGAATGGATTGAAAGTTTGGGCCAGAGTGTCTTGTCTTGTCTCTTTCAAAATGATTACTTCAGTCCCTCCTGGGAGACGGGAGCGATTGCTCTCGCAAGTTTTAAATCATGGGTGCTAAATTTCGCACTATTGAACTATTTGAAGGTATATTTAGAACATTTCACATCTCGGTTAAATTATGGGCATGTGGAAGTGTAACTGGACATACATGTAGGTGTATCCCACAATGACATTTTGTTTTATAAAAACCCAACTTACGATTATATTACGAGCGCAACAATTACACCCGTCTTCTGAATTGCGAGGGCTAATAAGTGCTCTCGCTGTTTTTTCCTCGTGGGAAGGACTGTTACATGTATATTGGTAATTCATATAAATGACCCATTTTTAGTATCTTTGACATTTGATGTCATGGGTCGACGTTTTTGCTCATTGAAGTGATTTCCGTTAATTTTTATTTTATTTTTCAAATCCTATTTTTTTCATTGGCTTGAAGATTTGAAGAACAATTTTTGTGTAGTTTTGATGTATGACATCATGATCGACGCTATTGTTTTTGCTTGCTGAAGCTATTGCCGTTGGATTTTTTCAGATATGTCAACTCCTTCTATTTTTTTCATTGGTTTGAAGTTTTTGAAGCACAGACGTAATATAAACCTTATTAAACTAATATTGAGCGTGATTCCAATAGACGGCTTGCAAACACTGTTTTTTTTACTGAGATTAAATTGATAGGAACTGAACAACTGGAAAACTTTTGGTCATTGCCGGATTCAGGATGGTGGACTGAAAATCTGAAATATGGAAATATCCAAATTTACCGCTGGGAATTTGAAATATAGTTTCTGGGGCACATGCCTCTGAAGCATTCCACTTCACATCGTCTAGCTCCGGGTCTAATTTTGATTGACAGTGGATATTATTTCCCAAACAGATGTTCGTAAAAAGTTATTTGATGGATTCATGTGATTTATTTCGTATAAAATCGCCCAATCAAGTATGACCGACAATATTTTACCGAGATTGCAGAATGGTTATTGTAATTGTTACTATTAGTTACCAATTTTTACAGTACTGAATCAGAAATCGGAACTGGGAAACGGGTCTGTTCGATCTCAATTCCGACATGTTTGTATAAAAAACATACAATTATTTCATACCGAATAAAACTTTCCTATTGCCAATATCTCTGTGACCAAGTTACAAGTTACTCGCAAATATACCACTATTCTCCCAGAATGCATTGCACATCATTTTATGTACTAACTACAAGATTATTACTATAAACCATCATGCCTGTAAATTGAAATGATTGTTTTTTCTTCTAGAGAATCCTGAAGGATCTAAAACAAATTTGGCTACCACTTAACTCAATTCAAATGTGAATAGTTTTGAAACAAAAAAGAACATTGAGCCATCATGCCCACCAATTATTTATTTTCAAACACTGATGTGCCCCAGTAGCTCATGTCACAAACTGTGTGAAATTTAAAACCAACTTTGTCTGAACACTTATAGGGTCATATAATCTTTATACGAATGTCCTCATAGCACTGAACATCCATACCAAATTTCATTGAGATCCGACAACAGGTGTGGAGATATCTGCTCGTACAGACAAAAAGCCAACATTTCCAGATAAAACAAGACCACGGGTGCTGGGATACCCTTCATGGTGAAAATTGAAATATGGGCAGGTTGGAAACCAAATTGTGAGAAAGAAAGAGCGATAACTCTTTAATGGAAAATGTGAATAATGTCTCTGAACCATCCTTGTGATGCCAAACCTGCATACCAAATTTCATTGAGATCCGATAACCCATGGTTGAGATATAAGAGCAGACGGACGGAAATCCAACATTTTCAGAAAAACAAAGAGGGATAACTCTTGAATGGAAAATGTGAACAACTTCAATGAACCACTTTTGAAAGTCTTCCAGATGCCAAACCTGCATACCAAATTTCATCGAGATTCAACAAGAGGTGTGCACTCGAGTGCTAGCATACCCCCACCATGGCAAATTCAACCCGCATTATCCGTAAACTCAACCAAAAAGATTTTTAACTTTAAATAAAAATTCGGACTAATATTATCGATATGGTGTCACAAGAAGCTTGTACAGAAAAAATTATTCAAATCGGTTCATATTTGTTAAAGTTATTAAGTCAGACAGAATTTTCTAAAGTCAAAATAAGTCGAAATGAGGTGTAATATTACGAAAAACAGTCTGAGCCAATCCCTAGCCGCATCATGTAGAGAGGGTATTGTGAGAAGCATGTATACCAAAAATTATTGAAATCGGTTCATATTTGTTAAAGAATTTTCTAAGTCAAAATAAGTCGACAAAGAGGCGTAATTTGAAAGAAAAAAAGTCTGACCGATCCGCAATTAGCATCATCCGGAGAGACCGTCCTAAGGAGATTGCATACAAAAAATTATTGAAATCGGTTCATAGTTGTTCGAGTTATGAGGTCGGATGGACGGACGGACAAACGGACGGAGAAAGCGTGACGGACGGACAGACGCAGTCAATCCAGTATACCCCCCCATTTTCTTCGAAAGTGAGGGTATAATAACCCATAGTTGAGATATATGAGCAGATGGACAGACAGATGCATGTAATCCATTATAAAAAAGATGAATATGAATAACTCCAGGAAACGGAAAACCCAAATAAAATGATTGAACGCTCCATTGAATGTCCTAGTAGTGTACATCCATACCTAATATCATTGAGATTCAAGTGCTACTTTTCAAAACAGTATACCCCCCCCCCCTTTAAATGAAAGTGTCAATGACACTGTAGCTCAACTTAGGTAGGGGAATAATTTATTGGTTGACAGTAAATGGAGGAATAGGAAAGGTGCTAATTGAAATGTCTAACATGTGCCAAAGGATCTAGTCATGCAAAGAGTAAAATCCAAGATGGCTGCTGGTGGCCATGTTTTTTGGCCAATTGACCCCAAAAGGACTCGTTCCCATCTACGTGTCATTGTTAACATCCATGACAAATTTCATGAAGATCTGACCAAAGCTATGACCTGTAGCCCACGCCAAAGGATTGTCATGCAAAGAGTAAAATCCAAGATGGCTGCTGGCGGCCATGTTTTTCAGCCGAACGACCCCAAAATCACTCATTCCCATCTACATGTCAATATTAACATCTATGACATATTTCATGATGATCAGACGAAAAGTACGACCTGCAGCCTGCGCCAATGGATTGAATTTTGAAATCCAAGATGGCTGCCAGCGGCCATGTTTTTTGGCCGAACGACCCCAAAATGACTCGTTCCCATCTACATGTCATTGTTAACATCCATGACAAATTTCATGAACTTCCGACCAACGCAGCCCGTGCCAAAGGATTTAGTCATGTAAAGAGTAAAATCCAAGATGGCTGCTGGCGGCCATGTTTTTTGGCCGAACGACCCCAACATCACTCGTTCCCATCTACATGTCAATACTAACATCCATGACAAATTTCATGATGATCAGACAAGCAGTACGACCTGAATGGATTATAGCGACGGTAATGTGTACACAGCTAATTTCTTCAGACTCAGTAACACAGAGCCCTTTGAGTCTGACTTTAATCAGATCTGGTCTCTAATATACACATCCGGAATGATAAAGAGCTGAACTGTCATCAAGATGTTTACGAAAATATTAATCAGTTTTGAATTCCTACAGCATGTTGTGCGAATTCAAAACTGAGCGAAAAATAGTACTGCATGAATTTAAATATGTGTAAGGTAGGTCAAGAAATACAGATATATATATATATATATATTAATGGAGTCCTCAAAATTAGTTGCAACAAAAAACAATGCTATAGAAAAATTGGAAGAAGCCAATATAGAAATTCAAGAAATTATAATACAAAATGATGCAGGGAGAACAATACTTTACCAATTTCAAGGGCTGCTATATTATGCATGCCCCCGGAAAGTTTATTGAAACCTTAGAAATTAACAACTCAGAAAGAGAAAGGGCTATATATGTCTGAATTTGTATTTATCAATCTCCAAAATGTGAAAAAACAGGATTTTATGCCACATTAAGGCAGGTTGTAGAGATGCCAATGGAAGTGTTGCTTACCGGAGGTGAACCCAAGACCATGGTTTGCCTTGAAAATAAGTCATAAAGAATATCAATATTTTAATGAGTACTGGCATCGTTAAATGTTCACACAGTAATACAACATTGTAATGGTGTTCAGCACTGCTCACATGGTAAATTATTCCACCCTCCCAGAAATCTCAGTTTCTCAAATAAATAGGGAATTTGAAAACTTCATGTCACCAATTTATATTCATACTCAACTGGAAATAATTTCTCAATTGTAGGTACTTTTGAGCTTCAAGACTGAAGAAGATGATTAATGGCTAATTTTTGTATCTAGAGCAATCGTTGGATATTAATAAATAACAAATAAATTCTTATTAATATCAAAGATTTCTTTTCACTTGAAATTCAGTAAGTGCCATTCATTCACTTCAGTAGAATCATAACAAGGATCCCATTCCTTGTCATCTGGTGTTCAGAACTTAGTATAATAACTGTGTCAATATATCACATTCTGCAGTAAATCAGTTTCAATGCAGATTGCACCAACATTTTCTCAGTCACAGATCGGTCAAATACCAAGTGTGAGTTATCATCCAGAAACCAAGTCAAAAAAGGCCCATAGCTCTTGCTAAAGTAATCTGACCAAACTTGAGATTGTACTTTTCAGTTACAAATGCATACACAATACTTTATTCCTTATTCGTCAAAACTTAAGTTATCATTAAGAAACAAAGTGGGTAGTCAGACAGATGAACCATTTACAAAATATGATAAATTTTTCAAACAGTTGTATAAAAATAACATGAATGAAAAATCCACCAGCTCACCCATATCATTTTCAAGATCGTAACCAGAAACAGTTGTGTTTTTAATGATCCAACTGTGACATGCACGGAACTAATTGCTCAGTCATGAATATACCACTCAGTCATGTAGTCCCGAGAACCGATTCCAATAGTCCAATATCGCAGTCTCACTATTATCAGAAGAGATCGGCAATTCCTTCTTCCAAGAATCTCTTATAAATTGCCATGAACTTTGCAATAAAGGCTTCTATGTGGTAAATTGGTTTTTGTCCCAGACGTAGTCTGTGTTCAAAGTAAGCTGCAGATTCTACCACCTCGGCTTTCAGCTGTCCATCACAGTTACTTACAAGCTCTTGTACAAGGCCCTGAAATACAGAAAATAATACAATGACACTCAACTTAGGTAGGGGAATAATTTAATGGTCGACAGTAAATGGAGGAATAGGAAAAGTGCTAATTGAAATGTCTAAGTAAGACCAGATGTACATGTCAATATCAACATTCATAACAGGTTTCATAATGATCGGATCAGGGATGTGGTGATTATGGTGTGCCAAAGGATTTATTGATGCAAAGAGTAAATTCTAAAATGGCCACCGGCAGCCATGTTTTTTTCCGAATTACCCAAAAATGACTTGTTCCCATCTACAGCCTTTACAAATCTCATAATGATCTGATCAAAGGTATGACCTGTAGCCTGTGCCAATGGATTTAGTCATGCAAAGAGTAAAATCCAAGATGGCTGCTGGCGGCCATGTGTTTCAGCTGAACGACCCCAAAATGACTCGTTTCCCATCTACATGTCATTGTTAACATACATGACAAATTTCATGAAGTTCCGACCAAAGCTACGACCTGTAGCCCGCACCAAAGGATTTATTCATGCAAAGAGTAAAATCCAATATGGCTGCTGGCGGACATGTTTTTTAGCCAAACGACCCCAAAATGACTCGTTCCCATCTACATGTTAATATTAACATCCATGATAAATATCATGATGATCAGACAAACAGTACGACCTGTAGCCCGTGCCAATGGATTGAATTTTGAAATCCAAGATGGCTGCCAGCGGCCATGTTTTTTGGCCGTATGACCCCAAAATGACTCGTTCCCATATACATGTCAATATCAATATTCATGACAAATTTCATAAAGGTCAGACCAAAGGTACGACCTGTAACCCGCGCCAAAGGATTTAGTCATGCAAAGAGTAAAATCCAAGATGGCTGCTGGCGGCCATGTTTTTGGCCGAACGACCCCAAAATCACTCGTTCCCATCTACATGTCATTGTTAACATCCATGACAAATTTCATGAAGTTCTGACCAAAGCTACAACCTGTAGCCCACGCCAAAGAATTTAGTCATGCAAAGAGTAAAATCCAAGATGGCTGCTGGCGGCCATGTTTTTTGGTTGAACGACCCCAAAATCACTCGTTCCCATCTACATGTCAATATTAACATCCATGACAAATTTCATGATGATCAGACGAACAGCACGACCTGTAGCCCGCGCCAATGGATTGAATTTTGAAATCCAAAATGGCCACCAGCGGCCATGTTTTTTGGCCGAATAACCCCAAAATGACTCGTTCCCATATACATGTCAATGTCAACATTCATGACAAAATTCATAAAGATCAGACCATAGGTACGACCTGTAGCCCGCGCCAAAGGATTTAGTCATGCAAAGAGTAAAATCCATGATGGCTGCTGGCGGCCATGTTTTTTGGCCGAACAACCCCAAAATCACTCGTTCCCATCTACATGTCATTGTTAACATCCATGACAAATTTCATAATGATCAGATGAACAGTACGACCTGTAGCCCGCGCCAATGGATTGAATTTTGAAATCCAAAATGGCCACCAGCGGCCATGTTTTTTGGCCGAATGACCCCAAAATGACTCGTTCCCATCTACATGTCAATGTCAACATTCATGACAAATTTCATGAAGTTCTGATCAAAACTACGACCTGTAGCCTGCGCCAAAGGATTTAGTCATGCAAAGAGTAAAATCCAAGATGGCTGCCAGCGGCCATGTTTTTTGGCCGAACGACCCCAAAATGACTCGTTCCCATCTACATGTCAATATTAACATCCATGACAAATTTCAAAATGATCAGATGAACAGTACGACCTGTAGCCCGCGCCAATGGATTGAATTTTGAAATCCAAAATGGCCACCAGCGGCCATGTTTTTTGGCCGAATGACCCCAAAATGACTCGTTCCCATCTACATGTCAATGTCAACATTCATGACAAATTTCATAAAGATCAGACCAAAGGTACGACCTGTAGCCCGCGCCAAAGGATTTAGTCATGCAAAGAGTAAAATCCAAGATGGCTGCTGACGGCCATGTTTTTTGGCCAAATGACCCCAAAATGACTCGTTCCCATCTACATGTCAATATTAACATCCATGACAAATTTCATGATGATCAAACGAACATTACGACCTGTAGCCCGCGCCAATGGATTGAATTTTGAAATCCAAGATGGCCACCAGCGGCCATGTTTTTTGGCCGAATGACCCCAAAATGACTCGTTCCCATCTACATGTCAATGTCAACATTCTTGCAAAATTTCATAAAGATCAGACCAAAGGTATGACCTGTAGCCCGCGCCAAAGGAAATTGTTGACGGACACACAGACACACACACACACGGACGATGGACGCCAAGCCATGGCAATAGCTCAAACTTACAAAAGTAAGTTGAGCTAATAAAAATGCTGTGTCTGCAGTTAAAGGTCTTTCCAGATATTGTTGTTAACAGTGCATCACCTGTGATGTCTGCTTCTGACGCTGAATTAGAACAAATGTAATATCATTGATCTATTCACATGGCATGCATTGCAATGGCAGCATCAAACACAATAGGCACAAGACTCAATTGGGTGTGGTGTGTGGGGCTTTTACAATTACAGAGAGTGATGGGATATCGGAAATGGGTATAACCTGTCAAGGCTACTCGAGTCAACATTGTAGTCGCTTCAACTGAACTTTGGATTGAAAAGAATAATTATGGTCCATACATTTAAACAATAATACAAACAAAACACGAACCTGAAGTACAATGTAATTCAGTGACAATCAACTTCATGACAACGCAAAAATTGCAGGAATGCGCTGCTTTTATGCAAGTGACAAAATGTGATTAAAGGCCATGAATAGCAACACAGAAATTACAATGAAAATGAGTTAGATGCTTGAATACCTGCATCTTGTAAACTCACAGGAATGTGCAATGAAGTAAAGAGAACCTATTTATTGGTAATTTGCATAAATCAAACTCCGACATCAAAGCACCCATTGATTTTATTTGGAACCAATATAATCAACACCACAAAACAATTAAAGATGCATTCACGGTGCGGTGCTTATTTTTATGAAACCTATTTTACTTTTTATTTACATTCTAGTGCATAAAATAACATGTTTGAATAGAGAAGTGCTTCGCGAAAGTCACTATTTTGTTAGATATTGAATTTTCTATGCATATCATTTTGAGGTTTTAGAGAGACACCTAATTTATCAATAACAAAACACAATTATTTGCTAGTTTAGTCATATCTGGTGTGTAACATTTTTTGCAAAAGAACAAAGTAGTTGATATTAAATTAGATTTATTATGTTGTTGTTGTAACTGGAGCTCTGGAACCCTGAACACATCTTTATGTATTTTGCCTATGCACAGTAAATATCAATTGCAGGAAATTACTGCCTTCCTTATTACGGCTGTAATGAGAATATTCAACATATTTTATGAGTTATGTTGTGTTTGAACATTCATTCAAAACACATGTGGAAAGGTCCTCAGAATTTATTTCATGTGAAATGTCACCCACATTTTGAGTGAGTTTGCACTGGATCACACACTCCAGTCAAAATGGATCCGTATCATTTCCCTCATACTACATCGAACGATAATCACAGTACACTGGAACTGTGCTTTTAAAGACATATAAAACTGATAAGTTAGTATGCAGGCGCTATGTCAACTGGATGAATGTAGCATTCTACTAACGTCGCCGAAAATCTCAATAAAATCGACCATACCACTCCATAGAAAACATCGTCTCAACTAAGCTCAATTGTAAATATTTACTTCTCGATTTGGGATGCATCTATCAGCGATAAACTTACGAAAACGATTTTGACATCAAGAGTCACTGCGTGTAATAAATATATAAGAATGACAGTGTGGGTAGTCAATTTGGATATAATAATTGTAAAAATAACTACCTTAAGCAAGAGTATTCCCCATTTCTATATGATCACCCTACCGGAGTGTTTCACATCACTTTAAATTTATCTCTGCTAGATATGATTTGTGTTAACATGAGCTTGCAAGAGACCCTTCTACCGATGACAATGAATGCATGATACATGATATTCTCACCTTTATGATGATATCCGGAGGAATACAATGAGACAGTAACTCATAAATCCTTGCCCTCACCTCCAGCAACCTGAAGGACAATTACTTGTTTTTATTTTTATTTTTTTTACATCTCTAATAACACCATGTACATAATAAAACATTGTGACATTGCTTGAACATCAAACAACAAGTGCACTCTATTGATATACTAGAGTACCTTTCACATATATAAGTTGCAAATTTTCATGAATTTTAAAAATGAAATGAGAAATAACAAGAGCATCACCAAGGCGTGGCAAAATATGCCCATGGTAATTTCAACAAAGGGCCATAACTCTGGTGAAAATTGATGGGCGGGACCCAAACTAGAACTTGATCTTTATGTTGTGCTAGTCAACTCACATACCAAATTTCAATCCATTCAGTTCAGACAAACTAAAGTTATCATCCAGAAACAAAAATTGAGCGCAAATTCCAACAAAAAGGACCATAACTCTGATGAAAATTTGGCGAGCGGAACTCAAATTCGAACTTGACCTGTATTTTTTGCCAATAATCCCATATACCAAATTTCATTCCATTCAGACTTACTAAAGTCATTATCCGGAAATGAAAATTGAGTGCAAATTGCAACAAAAGGACAATAACTTGTGAAAATTGGCGGGCGGAACTCAAATTCGAACATGAGCTGTATTTTGTGCCAGTAATCCCACATACCAAATTTCATTTCATTCAGTTCAGACTTACTAAAGTCACCATCCGAAAACGAAAATTGAGTGAAAATTCCAACAAAATGGCCATAACTCTGATAACTCTGGTGAAAATTGGTGGGTGGAACACAAATTCTAACTTGACCTGTATTTTGTGCTAGTAAACCCACATACCAAATTTCAATTCCATTCGGTTAGAACTATCTAAAGTTATTATCAAGAAATGAAAAAAGAGAACGGACAGACAAACAGATAGAACGGAAGGACAGACCAATAACATAATCTGTTCCATTTTTTTAAAACGGGTGTATAAAAATAGAATCGTGGTATTGCCCTGCATATCGGGGGTTTTCATTTTGAATCGAATCAGGCAATATATTTCAAATCACGCCAAATCTCGAATCGAAGTTTCCAGTGTAATAGTGTATCAATAATGAATATACAGAACAATTTGGAGAACACTTGAATCATAACTACTAACTAATCATAAACATACAGATAAGAGATTGTCAATGGATCGTGTTTTTATTTAACTATATCTAAAAATTGACACAGATATTTTATTTTAATGGCCTAATGTGAATTAGTGATGATACCAGAATCAAGAAGAAGAATAGTATTACTAGAACATGCATGCAGCTCATTTCGCCATAAATCGGGATGGATGTGACTGCGATGAATGATATGTGGAGTAACTCTGTTTAATGTGATTCCAAACTTTTAATTATCAGCAAGCCTCGTTAAGTCTACATTTGGTATACTAAAATCTGCCATTTGTAGAATTTTGAACTCCTTGACCTATTGTAGTATACTGAATTGAGGCTGTATGCAATTGTGACCCGCAATTCCTGGAATCTCACATCCTGGTAGTCATTATTGCAGAGATTGTGCAGTCTATTTATAAATCAGTTGCAACACTGTTAGCGTGTATGACTTGTGTGGCTGTTCGTTAATTCAGTGAAAACATTTTGATCTGTTGCAACCATGGAAATTCACTAGGTGGAAATGATTCGGAAAAAAAATTTGAATCAGAACAGCTGATTTTGAATCAAGTTGAATCAGACAAAGAATTTCGAATCACATCGAATAAAATTGATTTTCATGGCCCTAATTTGTGGTTTATTTAAATTTTTTGTCTTGTTACTCACGTAAACTTAATGGGGCTACACATATATCATCCCATTCTAATTGGAAGTGGTTCAGAGTATCTGTCTTTAGTGCAGCATACTTCTCCAAGGGGTATCTCGCATCATCATTAAATAGATTCTAATTTAGAGACAGGGTTTTGTATATATAGTACTTAAGCAGGGAATCAAAATTGAAATCCAGGTATCAAATCTCCATGTATCCCCAATGTTGCCGGAGATAACTTATTATGTTTGTTTATCATGCGAAATATCACTGGGTGATGAAATAGAGAACAAAATTGAGCTGTTGTGATGTCATCATGTTGTCATCATATCATTTTACTTTCGCTAATCTATGGAAATAACTTTACTAAGCTTATTCTCGCCAAAAATCTTAACACTACTCTATATAAGAACCTCTTAGGGGATTGCTGCTCAACAATCATGTTCGCCGTGTCCTTTAGGTACACCTGCCAGTCAGGTTCTGTCACCTCTTGTTCAGCACTGAATGGATACCTGTGAATACAAGAAAGGCACAAAGAGTTCAGAGTTGATAAATTTTAGTTCCCCTTAACCTACAATGTCAATATATACTAATAACCTCAATTGATTTGCTTTCACTCTTTTGATGCCAAACACGATGCACAATGCCAAACGCGCATTAATGTGAAATTGGAGGGTGTCCATGGTCTAGGATGTGTAATTCTGTGATGACAGGACACTTGGTTGCCTATTTATTTTCTATCAATGGACCTTATGTAAGTGGACAATATTTTGATGAAATTGGGGCAAGATCATTGCATTAATATGTGAAGTCAGTCGGTACAGTCAGAGCCAGAACGATGTGCAATTATTTATACTTAGTGTAACCAGGCGCTTGGTGTAATCAAATTGGTTGAGTACTAATGTATGATTGAGTGGTATTTATTGAAATAGAATAAAGGGATGATATCCAGATATGACTTGCAAAGGTATATGGTATACTTGGTTATATAACAGCATTGATCTAGGGGAGGTGGTGCCCTGCGAATCAATTTGAATCTATGTGATTCAAAATCGTTCCGTCTGATTCAATTTGATTCAAAATCGGCTACCATGATTCGAATTTTGTCGAATCTTTGGGGACAGCTGCATTTCCGTGCTTTCTACAGACCACAATGCTCTTACCAAAAATAATTCACTTTAATAACATGGTAAATCACTTAAACATACACACGTACCGACATGTAGTGTTATCGCCAACTAATCTATAAATAATTGACCCAATCTGTAAGAATGACATAAGTGAACAACAATATTGCCAATACAAGATTGTGTGCTAATGTCGTTCCAGGAATCATGTCACTTGGTCATGTCAATGAGAATTCCATAACACACATGTATACCAGATCTTTGTTTGATTTGCATAAATGTGAGTCTGAATCTAGTCCTGAGTATTTTTGTAAACATTGTCTGGCAAGTCTGTCAGTTCAATCGACAGGCAACACAATCATCGCAAGTGTAGCAAAAAATACTCCGCTATTCAACGAAATGAAACAGGCATCACGTGGTACGCTTGTCCGTATTTATGTCGAAATTGATTGTCTCATGCATGTATGCTCTTATCTGTACTCAACGATTGCTTAGTCATGAGGTGTCTACAGATAAGCGCATAATCTGCGCATATTGCACTACATCGACTATCACCAGGTGGTCTTCGCCAGGCAATTTTATGTGTTTCTTTGAAGTTCTATGTATTTAAACTCGATTGGCTGAGAAACAATGATTCGATTCGATTTCGAATCGTTTGCCCGATTTGATTCGATATGAAAACAGCCGATTCACAGGGCCCTTGTGGGAGGGTTAATGATAATGCTCAATACTGGAAAACAATTTCTAGGGGGGATAGTTTGAAGTCCTACCGGTTCAAACAAGCTAATTTCCTTGGTTGCGGCATTACTCTGTATTCGGCTCTTCTGACAAAAAAAAATTTGCTCAACTTGGAAAATTGCTTGTGAGACATATTGTATGGATGAATGCATATAGGAGTTAGGTGGTCATTTAACAATTTCAAAGATGGTCATAATAAAATACGCCATGTCATGATGATGTGCTAATCAATTACTAACACCTGATATTGAAACAAAATACAAATAGCTACCACATATATTATTTATATTAGCAATTTATTCTATTGTAAGCCTGGATATATCTGAAATGCAGACATGCCGGTGCAAAATAAAGATGGTCACCATGACCACAAAACCCCTATGGGTGGTCAAAAGTGGCAATTATGGCTAATAGAGGTCATGTAGTATTCGTACCTGAACATAAGAACAGAAAATGTAGCAGAAGCGACAAATAAAATACAACATCCCTGCCTAAATCCACATAAATTGGATCATATATATAATAGTAGGTCTGCCCCATGGTGATGAACATGGTCATGTGACCACATTCAGATGTGGTTATAATATAAATTATAGAGGTAGGATGTATGTCACTGCCTACAATATATAACTGATACTAACACAATAATATTCAATGCAACAGAGTAGTGGTTGCATTATTTGATCATGGATATTTGCCTGTATACACCTGATTATACCAGGGATACAGGCATACAAGTAGAAATCCAAGATGGCCACCAGGTCAGATGACCTCCATAGAGGGGGCAAAGCAGCTACATGTGGCCCAACCGTATGTCCACTCACATGTGAAGTTTGAATAAAATATACCCAATAATACTTGATACACCACATTAACCATATACACCCACAATATATGTATACATGTACAAAATGCATGGCATCAAAAGAGTTAAAAACAAAATCAGTACCAAGTTTGGTGGTGATAAAAAAAACCCAACTAGAGTTATATGTAAACAAAGATATATCAAATTTTCTGCTGATAAAGGTATGTAACACCAACCAAAAAACAAGATTCAAACCCAGTCTGAATATTTTCAGTAACACAAAAGTTGATTTAATTTCATTAATTGAAACCAAATTTATCATCTGGAAATGAAGTGGCCAAACAGGTGAAGACACCATATAGTGTTGAAACGATTAGTGGTTTTGAGGAATCGACTAGTCGCCAGAGGGAATCGACTACTAGTCGACTAGTCCGAAACTTACCGTTTTGTGCCCATATACGTATATAATTTGCCGTTTGTTTTGAGTACCGGTAACCAACTTTGCATTTTCGAACGCAAAGCAAGCTGTGATTTAACACTATTTGCCGTGATTATTTGGCTTAATATCACTGAAGGTTAATAGGTTATTAATTTGTCCCAGGTATATGATGTTTAATGATAATCAAATTACCATCCAGTTGATGCATGTATCTAAACGGTGGTAACAAACACCTGATCGATAACGGAAGCACCACGGATTACGGAGTGGAAGCGTGTGCAACAATCAGAAACCGGTGTATTATTCTATATGTTTTGTGTAAAAATGTTCCTTTAAAATTGATATGGCATGGTCTACCGGGCCGTACCGGTTCTTACTTACAATCGAACATCGTTGTTTTCAAACTTGCCCAGTGTGCTTGTCACTGATTGACTTCACAAACGGGCGTACATTAATAAATGCAAGATATTTTGAGAAACGAACTTCATCTCCGACAGTGTCAAACAAAAGTTACAAAATAAATGTTATAACAGCTGTAGCAGCAGGACATTGGGAAAATATCACACAATTTGACAAATAAACTCTAAAGGTATACTGACATAGTGCTTCAGTAAACTATAATATATTGGACTTGTTAACTTAAAACTTAATGTCACTTCGCAACTCACTTGAGTGAAGTTGAGTCCTGCACACCTGCAAACACGTTATCACTCAGATCAATTTCGTTACGCCGAAATAGACACGGTGGCGATAGGCACTCATTCTATGAAGTTGATTATCAAAGCCGGCCATCTCAACTTCAAAGAATAAGCCACCGCGGCGCCACCAAATACATTGAGTTGAGGACATTGGGTTTCGCGCTCGTGCATGACCACCAAGTACTGAAAGCAGTTATCGGATCAAAGGGACAACAAAGAAGGCTTTAACAAGCTAATTGTGATTGTGTATTTCGATAGCCTGATGGTTTAAATTGTTCGGTAATTCGGTAACGGCAGCTACGGCACTGCTTTCGCGATGGCATAATGGTGGTGGGTGTATCCCGACTAGTCGACTAGCCGATTTTGGAATCGACTAATTTAATAATGGCGTCGATTTCGATTAATCGTTTCAACACTACACCGTATGCGTAACGCAACTTTTTAACTCTTTTTTTACTAACTTCTCATTGACAAGTAATCCACTCAGCAAATGTTCACATATTAAATTCAATAAATGCCCATAGGGATTTTTGCTTGTGGTCTTATATAGCCTTATCTACTGGTCAGACTGTCATATAATACATGTATAAAAGGCACCAATAAACTGAAACTCACTGTTGAACACGGCAAGCTTCACACATTAGCAATGCAAGCCGCAAGTTTCGTTTGCTCTTTTCTGCGATCTTCATTGACAGTTCACTCGGCAAATTCAGTGATTCCTTCTTGCAGATAGCCTGCAGAATCTGTGAAATCTAGAAAGTAAAGGATGAAGAGTGATAAGTAGTGTACAGAAAACAAAAATTGGCAACAATTTTAAACAAATTCCAACTGATCGTTTGCAATCAATTTAAAGCTACACAAAAAAAAGGTCAGCTGACCACAGTGTCCCCCGAAATCGTGGCAAGTCGATGTCGCTTTGTTGAAGAAATTATTTTAAATGTTGAAATTTTCTAAGTCGAAAAGGGTTAATAACTCTGTCAAAATATAATTTTTCCGTCATCTATATACATGTTGCACATCTTCAATATATGGGCAACAATATTCTGAAGTTTCAAATCTCTGGGATGAAATCTGTAGGAGGAGATGATTACACCATGACGGTATTCAAAAGTGTGACGGACGGACGAACGTCTGGACGGACGAACAGACGGACCGGACCCCATTTCTATAGTCCCCCGAAAAATTAATTTTTCGGGGGACAATAATTATATATCCAAGATTCCAATGTATTTTATATAAATTATAGTTGACATATACTGAAGTAACCCATGTCACACAATAACTGCAACAGCACAATTCCATTGAATCCACTCCATCCACATTTAGTAGGGACCTAAGGCTAAGAAAAGTCAATTTCACTTTTATGATGCCAAACATTTTTTAAAAGGATGAGCAGACTTGATTTTATATTTTATTTTTATTTCTGGGGCAAATGACAACAAACCATTCAACTCAACAACTGCATTGGCTTGCTCCAGGTCTAATTTCAGCTTCACATGTTAAATATATCCAGAACAGATGTCTGTAAAAAGTATATTGTTCAATTTAATTTATCCAAAATCACCCAATGAAGTATCACTGACACATTTTTGACTGAGAATGCAGTCGCCTTTCTTCACTTTTTTTTCAACACGTGTTTGAATATAGTTACCAGTAATGAACCAGAAATCTGAATCGGGAATAGCTCTGTTTTTATCTCACTTCCACATATGATAATATAAAACACATATTGCAATTATTTAGTAATGATTAAAATTTTCTCTGACATATTAACCCTTTTATGACTGGAGCTTCCTGAAATTTTGCTAAAACCCTGTGCCAATAAATTCTCTTATATATGTGAGTCTCCCAAAGGGAGCCTCGCATTTATAAGAGAATACATTGGCCTAACAATATTTACCTTGACCTTCTAAACCAGTGCATTCTCTTATATATGGGAAACTCGCGTATATAAGAGAATGCATTGGCACAGGATCTTTAATGGTGCAGCAGTGCAGCTCCCGCCATGAAAGGGTTAAATGCGAATAAAAAGGTTGCACAAGCAGGCGTTCAGAATTCTCGGAGCCTGAGAAACAGGAAATTTACTTTGTGTGACTTAATATATATTGTCTACAAAATACTCCTGATGATGAACCTCCATACTAAATTTCAAAGAGATGCAATAAATCATGGCTGAGAGATCTGCGCGACAGACAGAAACAATATTTTTCAAAATAAGTAAAATATATATCTCCTAGAAGTATCTTGCCCACTGAACTATATGGTATATTCCCAATTTAACTAGGAAGGGTTAACTCCCTTGAGTTTAAAATGGTACAAAAATTCTATGGTACATTTTATCATGGTTCATGACCTCCTGTAACATCTGGCCACGTGATCTCCGATTCCACATTTAAGCAATCGCCAGGCTGGATAATCCACTCTTTCCCCCCATTAGGACATTCCTCGTGAGCGGGGTGGGTGCGAAACCCTGGGAGGGAGCTCAGAGTTCAGTGGGCATGATACTTCTAGGAGATATATATTTTACTTATTTTGAAAAATATTGTATCTCCGTCAAAGTTATCTTGCCTGCCCACTGAACTATATGGTAAAATGTAGAATTTTGTGGCAGGTGGAGGCCACGAGGAAAAATAAACACGTCTATGCACCTCAATCAAAGAACTGGATTGACCTGATAACCTACAATATATACAATATCACCATAAGCCAATGTATGCAATTACACCATAAGTCTAATACATGTTGGCCGACTACCAGAGGGCCCAAACTAAACAAATAGTGGTGACTTGGATTGAAGATCCTGCAAATAAAGTAGATAGTTTCAGAAAGACATGGAGACGGGGATGACCTCCCTTTCGGAGCTTAGAGCTATCAACGTATCAGCTGAGTACTTTGCTGGACAAGGTATGTGTAACCCCCCCCCCCCCCCCCCACCCCCCGGAAGTGAAGAAATATATATTTCCTGATTTTTGCAATAATTCATTTTAAAGGGCTACCCCATGTGTAGACAAATAAAATAAGGAAAAATCCAGCCTTATAAGGGACATGAAGAAACAACCAGAGGCAAAGGCCTCAAATTATAAAAACAATAGACCAATCCCAAAGTCAATTCATGAGGGGGGCAGAGTCCTAGTACGAGATCTAGCCCGATGAAAAAATGGCTACAAGCTCAAAAAGGGCCCAGACACCCACTAATCCAAGATATGCCATTGTCTATATAAGGATTGAGATATCATGGACCGATAATCTGTACTAGTGACCGGGAAGAGATTCTCGCCGAAATAGTTGATTGCACCAACCCTGTAATATATCCGGAAGAATTCGAATGGATAGAATACTGACATAATCCTACATATAGGGAACCATACATGTAATTTTGGAACAAAAAGACAATTTGTAGGAAACCTAGAATCCCTTTGATGACAGAGCACACGACAGTGCTGTTTTCAGAAAGCACCAGAAGAATCAAATGTGCCAAGATGACGCACTAATGGAGATTCCAATAGGGCCGTGTAGTGTATGACTAACTTGATTCAGCATTCGATGCTCACAAAAGTAATGCATTTGGAGCCTGGTGTTGATATATGTCACGGTTTCAATAAGGCTTTCCACTTCCAACCTGACGATATTCAATATGTTGAAATACCGGCCAGCTCCAAAGTTAAACCCAACTGAGAAATCACAGTAAACATGCACCGTGATTGTGGCACCAGCCCAAAACCAGCAGAAACAGATGGCAGGTTGGACTAGAGAAATACAGAGACCCAGACGCAGTGCGCCCCCCAACCATTCTTGCTCTTCTGGCTGACCCCCGACGGGTCGATGGTTCAAGGTACCCCTTCTGGGACGGATGGGGTGCCCCTCCGATGGCACCTTGTTCATGAGATAACCATCGCCCGAAGTGCGAATCTAGTGGGCAGATCATATGGTCTAGAATCCTACACCCAATGCTAGTGAATATCGCGCACGAGGGGAAGTATCTGGCCAGGATCTTCTTCAGACTGTATGAAGTGTGCACAACGTTCTTAATATGTTGCCCTCATAGACGCAACATTATCCTGCAGTGGCGATCTCAGAGGTCAGCAATGGACCTTGCTTTGTATATTAAATGAGTCCACTATGCGAACCAAACACTATCAGGAAAAACATAACCATTGTGTACCTACAATAGTGCCAATAAGAAGAATTATGTATTAGAACCAAGGCAAAGGCCGATATCACAGAAGTCTGACGTGCTGTGTCGCCCATTAAGCCCGAGCGGGATGGCTGATATAGACCTCACTTCAACTGCCGAGACCATGTCACAAAATCATGTAATTAAATCCAATAGTCGTCCCAACAGGCTGATCACGGATAACTTCCTGATTATGAAAATGTGCATTGCATTGAGTAATGTGAATCGTGATGAGAGGAAATCAGTTGCTTTCTGAAGATGAGCATATGTCTAGTATGTATAATGGACCCATATATGTATTATTTACTACGAAACTGAATTTTAGTTAGAATTGGATGCACCCTCATAAAATATATAACCCACATGTACCATATTTACAAGATAATTTGTATACCTATATATGGGTATTTGTCAGGAATATGAACGGTCGCGATGAATATAGTGACCCAGTGTATCATTACCGCCCTTAGTGATATGACTGACCCATCATCCAAAGAATATTCCTGGAGACTATCGACACAGGCGACACTCTATTCCAGCAATGACCATGACCTCGCAGGAGCTGGATGGCACATTGAAAGAAGCAACAATTTATAAAGCAAGGAGTTGAACTCTGCACAATCCAAGAACAATAAAACTCTTGAATACCTCTCAGCCTGGTCGATCCCATGTCGCCAAGCAGTCCGATGGCATAACCACTCAGCTACGATGACGCTTGGCCAGGGAGCAAATTAACCGGCATCGCAACGCAATTTGCTACCCAAACTCGGACAAAAGCCATGCAATTTGGTTCTTATGAATATTATTCTAATCATGTCAATGTGAGGTTATTTGCTAATCAAAATTTCAAAAGTAATCTGCTTCATGCGCTTGGCTGCATCAGAGAACCCCGAACAACTATCTGAGCTCCCTCGTGAGCGCATGTATGGGTGACCCCAACGGAATGTCCAAAGCCATTTCACCTCGGGCTGGAGCTACTGTTCGTCCTGATCCCGATCTCCATCCGTCCGAACTGGCGATGGGTTGTTAGAAGCTCAAGGCTCAACAACAAGCTTCCTTTTAATTTCTCGTTATGTCTGGTAATTGGGTACCCCTGAGGAATGTCCAGAGCCTCTTCATCTTGGGGATGGAGCGACAGCTCGTCTGGATCCCGATATCCAACCGACCGAACTGGCGATGGGAGGTTAGTAGGCATCGGTTCTGAAGCATGCCTCCTGCTCGAATGGTGTTGGGGAACAAATTCTTTGGCATTTGGATTCAAACCCGAAGTTACTGGCGGCTGTTGGCCTGAAGGCGGCCAGTAACCTGTCTGCCAAGCCCCCCGGAGGTGGCGGTGGATAATAAGGAGGAAACATGCTTGGGAACTGCGATCCCATTCCAAGCCCAGCTGGGGCAGAAGGCATGGAGGGATGAACAATGTACTCTCAGCAGTGTTCGCGCTGGACCGAAAAATATTTTAGCCAAATGAAAATTTCATTAGCCAAATGAAAAAAACTTTAGCCAAATGTTTTTTGGCCAAATTAAATCCTCATTTTCTGGGCGGTTCACAATTAATGACTAAAATATTCGCTTTAAACTTTATTTGTTATTCAGTATAAAAACATAATTAAAACAACACAAAAACAACTTTAAAAACAATATTATACGAACATATGTATGTATTATATCACACAAGCAGATCAATTCATAAAACATTACTATAGAATACGGCGGGATTTCACATCGCAAAAGCCCACATAAATTCGCTTCTAAAGCTAATTAATTGTAATAACTCTATGTCGTTGACACTTTTATGATGAGAAGCCAGTTTATTAAACGGGATGCAGATTACGCAACGATTGATTAAGAACTGCTCTTCTGCACAAAGCATTTAGGTATTTTATCTTACAGACGGCTTAATCAGTTACATAACCAGTATACAGCTTAAGCGTTTTGACGATTAGGCTGGTTAAATGTCATCGACGGCGTATTAACATAAGTACGAAATACTTTCGTCACATAACTTCGATCTATTCAGCGCTTTTATTAATTAGCTTTACGACTCCATGCTTTCCGTCTCCATTTGGGGTAAAAAAAGTTTAGCCAAATGAAATTTTTATTAGCCAAATTCTAATAATATTAGCCATTGGCTAATTTGGCTACCGACAGCGCGAACACTGACTCTCAGGTGCCAAATAATAGTGTCAACATGATTATTAATTTTGGAGAAAATTCCCAACAATCACTATTATTTGGAATTGAGACATAGAGTGAAATTGCCATCACTATTATTAATTTCAGCCTAAATCCCCACACAGCACTATTATTATTAGGCACCTGAGAGTATGGACAGGGCGAACCCCCAGCCGTGCTGACCCCGAGATGTCGAAGTGTAGCGATGGATGGCGTAGTGCGAGTATTAGTAGCGCAGAACACAGCCGTACCTGGGCACACCAACCCGCCAACGGACGACCCGAGGGTACGAATTGGCGTCCCATTCGATAATCCAGGGAGCCCACCAATTGTGGCCGGATGGGTAGCCCCTCCCGCTCCCTGTTTGGTGTGACTATCGCCCCGAGTTGCAAAGCCAGTGAGGGGAGCACTATCGACAAGTGTCAGTGTCCTGGTCTCAAAGGTGGGACCCTCGAAACGAGGGATGCATCCTCCAGGGGAGCTACAGGGAAGGAGATCTTCTTACCTGGTCTCATATCGTGTAGCAGTCCTTGTCCTGAGAAGGTATTTAGTGTGATTGCACTGTCAATTTGACAATTGCTAACAATCAAAATTACACCTGTTTTGTGTTATGTTGATAAGCACCTTGGCTGTGGCAACTAACGGCAATACGCTAAACGATTGTGACTATTGAATAACCTTGGTTTGCACAAAATCAAATTTTTAACACAATATTATTAAGTTGAAAAATGTTAACAAGTGCAAATGTATTACTCGGGATATTACAATCCTATTTCACAAGATTGAAATACTGCTTCCGTCAGTTGTACACCAGACGACGATTGTCATAGTCTAAATAAATATAAGAATTACAAACTTAACAGAGCCGTCCAACGGCCGAAAATCGAAAGTAAGTCACCTAATTTCATGATACCGTTATTTAGAGTCCGGCCACGTGGCACTCGCCCTTAAACCATAGAATAAACCGCACCTGTATGCAATAGATTCTTTGCTATAAAGAAACGATGAGCGTCTTTTGTCATATCCAAATGCATCTATTATTTTGCCTTTTTGTCGAAAAATCTTCTGAGACGCCATTTGTTTTATCGACTGTTTAAAATTATGGAAACAAAATTTCAATAAAAAAAGAAACGAGTCATCCGAACTGATCAAGCCGATATTAAAATGCTATAACAACGTTGAGTCCACTCGCGTAGTCTTTGTGTCAATTGCACACTAATAAATAATAACAAAGGAAATAATGTTTTTTGTACAATAAAAAAACTAAACTGTCTTTTGTATAATACAAAAAACTGTCAACACTTAGCTTCGATTTTGGGAGTTGTCCTCCGGCTAGCGAACTAGGAAAAGAGAGGATTATCCAGCCAGGCGATTGCTTAAATGTGGAATCGGAGATCACGTGGCCAGATGTTACAGGAGGTCATGAACCATGATAAAATGTACCATAGAATTTTCGTACCGTTTTCAACTCAAGGGAGTTAACCCTTCCTAGTTAAATTGGGAATATACCATATAGTTCAGTGGGCAAGATAACTTTGACGGAGATACCTTCATCTCCAGATAACAAAGAAGAATAACTCTAGAAACACAGTCAATCCCTCATTGGTACCTCTTTTGAAAGTACCCCTGAGGGTGATCCTTCAAAAATTGGGGGTATAATTAACTAATTTCAGAAACTTACTTCCTCCATTGTTGGAGCAGCTACCCTTATACCGAAGCATCTACTTCGGATTGCTGGAATTACTTTACTGGTAGAATTACAGCATAAAATCAACCGACAGGTTGCCATGTATTTCTCCATGGTTCGCCTCAATGCATGTTGGGCATCTTTTGAGAGTTTGTCAACTTCTGTCAATACGACAACTGAAAGAACAATATTGGTGTATGAAAGATTAGATTTACATAAAGAGTCTTCTGAACAGCAAAGTCTGACCTAACAGTGGTCACCCCATACTCAAAGAAATCATTTCCATGTACTGTAATAGTCCATCTAGTGGCATTATACTGGCATATGATACAGTAATGCCCTAAGTAATCGACTCCTTAACCACAGCAGAATTATGGGTAACTTTTCAGGATTTAGTCAGAAATATGGCTTGTTGCCATTCATCGGAAAGCTCTCCCCGAGAGCTTTCCGATGAATGGCAACAAGCCATATTTCCGACTAAATCCTGAAAAGTTACCCATAATTCTGCTGTGGTTAAAGGAGTCGATTACTTAGGGCATTACTGTATGAACTAAGGTTCGTAGAAACATTTTGTGATCCTAAACGCTTGGCATACAGACTGAGGGAAAATCTATGGATGCTTGTTTACTGAATGACCATAAATTTTTTATGAATACCTCTTAGAACAATGTTAAGAAAAGACAACAAATGGATAAACAAACGTGTGTACATAGGATTCTTCTACACAGAGCAAGCCTTGAAACAGTTTACCAATTGAGCACTATTGTTGCCTGTCATCATAACATGTGTAATAACATTTCAGATTGTCAGTTCAGTGTACTGCGAATTGGAGATTTTGATCAAATCGAATATTGAATCGAATATCGAATCGAATCATACCTGTGTGTTGCATTCTCAATTAGGCAAGTTTTGTCAATGATTAGACGATTTGTGAAACGTTCTGCGATCTTCGATGAAGTTCCATCATAACTTATGTGGCGATCAACGGTCGTTCGCAATACTCTTAACTTCAATTGTGGAGAGAAAAAAACAGATCAAAACGTCCATGCGGCTTTCTCGGCGATTAATATAAAACCACTAAACCGATTATCGGAACTGAAATCACGCGAAATTTATATAGTTTGCATGTACATGCAATATTGCATATCAACATTCGGAAATATCCGTTTTTATAAACTTAAAGATGCAACAACAGTCCCAATTAAGACAGGAGTAAAATTCAATTCACAGACATAAGTTCCATAATGGCATAATGATTGATTGATTGGGGTTTTATGTCGCTTTAGCAACTAAATCCGCACACTTACGGCTAATCTAACAGTTATTTCAATGGCTGATAAACTCGTCGACCATGTGAGGCAAACCACCGGCCATCGGCAAGTAACTGGCAACTTCACCAGATAACGATTTCGAGTTACAAAGTCCACAATGGAAACATGTGGATTTGAACCCTTATCGCCAGCGCTGGAAGGCGAAACGGCTTGGAGTTGTACCCCTAACCGATTGAGCCACCGAGGCCCCCCATAATGGCACAAGGCCAAACTTTTTTATTTTACTGTTTTACGGATCCGCCGACCCTGTTTTCTGTGGCCCGACAAGGAAATAAAATCAAATTTTATTTTTTTTTTATTTTCACCGCTGACCTTAGCTGTTTCTGCTTATCAGTAACAAATTATCTAACCACATTTCACTGGTGATTAAAAATGCATAGGACCCACCAACTATAGATATCTCTGGCTTTAATTACTTTTAACTACATCCAAGTTGAAAACTGAGAAGTCAGCTTGAGTTTATATGCCTCTGCCACTAAGATACCTGTATGCTTTCTATAAATCTTGACATCTCTTTAAAACTTTAAATGGCCTTTAGAATACATTTTGTATTCCTGTGAATTTATGGTGATCTTTATGGCCGAAGACCAATAACAGTCCACAAGGTTTCTTAGATAGGAATGACAACCTACTTATTTTTCCATGACATCCATCCAAATGAAGAATGGACTTTTTCAATGTATACATTATAACTGAATGGGGAAGTCCATTTATTTAATACCGGTGTAACACGTCATCTCCCCCCCCCCCCCCCCCCCCCTCCCCCCAGGATATCTCCCCCCGGGGGGAAGATGTCCTAGGATATCTCCCCCCCCCCCACCCTGGATATTTCCCCCCCCCCCCCCCCCCATGTACGACTAAAAAATAATTTCACTCATATGATATCGTTTGGTTCTGAAATGGCCAGAAAAATGTTTTTTGAGATTAAAAAAATATATATATTAATTTTTTTTTATTTTAAAAAAAAAAAATGACAAAATTAGTTTTTTCACGAATTTGATTGTCTGTTCATGAAATGACCAAATTTTTTAATTTTTTTTAATTCAATTTTTTTCTTTTCTTTCAAACGTCCAGACTTGGATATTCCACCACCCCCCACCTACATGACAAAAAAATCATCTTATGGTTTTATCGCTTATTTTGCTTTATATAGTAATGAAAGAGCGAGAAATTAGCTTCTCCAAGAGAAAGTTGTTTGAGTCAGGGTTTTGGGTGGGGGGGGGGGGTGGAGATGTCCAGGTCAGGATATCTCCCCTCCCCCACCCAGCACCTACATGACAAATAAATCATTGTATGGATTTATTGCTTGTTTTGCTTTATAGTCATGAAACAGCGAGAAATTAACTTCTTCTGAAGTTCGGTGTTTTGACTGTTAGTTGCAATAGGTGCTGGGTGGGGGGGGAAATATCCTGACCTGGACATCTTCCCCCCCCCACCCCAAACCCTGACTCAAAACACTTGTTCTCGCTGTTTCATGACTATATAAAGCAAAACAAGCGATAAAACCATAAGATTATTTTTTTGTCATGTAGGTGCTGGGTAGGTGCCTGGACATTTGAAAGAAAGAAAAAAATTGAATTAAAAAAATATTTTTCTGGTCAATGAACAGCCAATCAAATTCGTGAAAACAATAATTTTGTCACTTTTTTTTTTTTAATCTCAAAAAACATTTTTCTCAGTGGCCATTTCAGAACCAAACGATATCAAATGAGTGAAATTATTTTTTAGTCGTACATGGGGGGGGGGGGAGATATCCAGGGTGGGGGGAAGATATCCAGGGGGGAGATATCCTGTTACACTGGTATTAAATGAAATGTTGAACAAAAACAAACTCTTTATTTCTGGATATTTTCAATATTATTCAATAATCTGAGCTATGTTTCAAATAATAGTACTGGATTTGAATTTTGTGATATACATCAGAAAACTGTTCTCTGTAAGGGACTGACAGATAATTATGAAGACACAATTACCACCTTAGCGAATGTCCAAAAAAATAAATTATTCAAGCATTTTTATTTTTATTTTTTTTCCGAACGACCCAGGTGAACGACCCTACCAAAACAAGGTTAAAAAAATCTGTAAAACAGAAAAATAAAAAAGTTTGGCCTAAGTTAGTCAAGTGTCAAGGAATGCTCTGAAACTGAAAGTCAACTTCAAAAGAAAACACCACCCATGTCCTCTTTTCGACAACGGAAACATGTGTTGTTTACATTCTCAGCGATATGACATATCATGGAATCTGCGACGGATAGTCGATGGATAACGCTAGCGGTTGCTCAGTCTCATAGCTATTATAATTTACGCGCGTCGCCGGTCCATTGCCGATCTCCGAACTTTTGCTACCATGTTTGAAGCTAGAATTCTGACATATTTAGTCATTCTATAGTGGCTAATTACTGGCTATAGTTATATTTAATAGCATGCGAACATTTGCGATAGGAATTGTAAGGTGCATGTTTTAATAATTTTCGGGAATTAACTGACATAGAAACAGCTAAGATCGATGTGTGTACTTGTCCGTAAACATCCTAAGTTTTCATCAGTTTTTGAGTTGGAAATTTTGACTCGAATTCGAATTAAATTTGACTTTCGAATCGAATATCGAATATTCGCAGGACCCTAAGTTCAGGCCAAATTGCACAATACATGTATATATCCATTAAGCCGTCATAATTCATATTAACCCTTTCTTTACTGAATACTCATTGACGAGTAGATCCCATAAAAATTTCAGATAATAAGTTCAACAAGCAGCTGTTTGTTGAACTTATTATCCGAACAATTCTCATCTATGAATAGGAATCCTCCAGCACTTGTTTTATCTTTTTGTACAGAAAGGGTTAAACAATTTCATTTCATCCTTTTCTAATGATAATGAAACTTTGTCGTCCAATTCAATTACCATCAAAATAAAATTAGAATGCTCCTGCTCTGTGATTGATTCACATTTCTAGATTAATCATCAATATTTCCATTGACCACTGCCAATATATCTGGTTGGCATGCGAAATACATAGAAAAGTTAAGACTGTAAGAGACTACAGTAATGCCCTAAGTAATCGACTCCTTAACCACAGCAGAATTATGGGTAACTTTTCAGGATTTAGTCGGAAATATGGCTTGTTGCCATTCATCAGAAAGCTCTCGCCGAGAGCTTTCCGATAAATGGCAACAAGCCATATTTCCGACTAAATCCTGAAAAGTTACCCATAATTCTGCTGTGGTTAAGGAGTCGATTACTTAGGGCATTACTGTATAAATACTTACCTTTGAATTCTTTTTGTGATGATGATTCTAATTGATTAACCTGTGCCACTGTTTTAATAAGTTCTTGAATAACAACTCTATCATTGTGGCCAACATCACTAGAAATAAACACAGAGACTGCTCTTGTAAAGTTATGTCAACAACTCCTGTACATGTATATAAATTGTTTGTGTCGACTATGTCCAGGTGTTATCCATATTGGAGAAACCAGGCAAACCCTGTGAACACATGAATGACATTGTGCAGTTATCTCACCGAGAAACCAGGGTTGGCTGATTTAAATCAAGCGATTTAAATCATTGATTTAAATCAATGATTTTTTTCAAAAAAATCATTGATTTGAATCAAAAATTTGGAAATGATTGCATATGTCATCTAACAAGGTTTTTTGTAAACTATAACATGATTTATGATTAAACTATATACAAAATTGGATAATAGATATGAAATTGTGCAGTAATTGTCAACCCTATACAAAACAGGCATACTGCATGGTACCGTGATTACTGCTCCAACGGCTTGTTCCGCTTATTTGTAACTACCAAGATTGAAGCACTCCTCATTACACTATTAAATTTCCTTTTCGGATTGCCATACATGTATATGCCAACCAAGTAATTCTACCATATACTCTGCCATCTAAACTACTCTAGTTGTCTAATGTCCATACTTGATATATGGTGTGAGTACATGTATGTCTTCAAGTCACGGATGAGCAAAGGTGATTGATAATATATTCAGTTCTCAGCCAAAATTTACTAAATTTATTGGTAAATCTTTAAGCACAGGTCAACTTATCCAGATATCACAACATTGGAACTCACATGGACCTAGTGTATGCACAAATGAAGTCCATGGTTGCTATATCTGTTTTGCCATGACATTTGTGCTTGATACATGTAGTTATACAAAAAATTATAAATAATAACATAATTTTGATTAATCCAGCCTTGGATATAATAAACAACACCTTTTAGAACCTACATTTATCAAAGACATTGCACAATTGCATATTTTCATAACAATTAGAAGAAAAAAATCTAAAAAATCGATTTAAATCAAATAAATCTGATTTAAATCAATTAAATCGATTTTTTTGATTTATTTTAAAAAATCAAACAAAATCACCAACCACACTTTAAGTCCCAGGGACAGCAAGTTTGGACTGGCATGTTACAGTTCTCTGGTGGTCTCCTCAATATTAAGAAGAGAACGAATATGGAGATGAGAATGATAGAAAGATTGGATACTATCAGGAATGGACTAAACGGAGATCGAGGATTCTGACACATTATACAAGCTTGTTTGCAAGATGCTAACAATAACGTAATTGACATTCTTTGATTCTTTATCAATGTAAACTGCTATTTATACTTGAGAAAGATCTTTAGAAAGTTCGGAAGCACGTGAAATCAAAGTCTATAAAGGTGTTGCCAGTTGCCACTCTCATTTATATATCACTATTTATGTCGGTTAATCCGATATCAATTGAATGTTACATCACTGTCCTCCAGATAAGCAATCACATTCACACCATTCTGGTACAAATAAAATTTTTATTTTATTTTTATATTTGAATATAGTTTTGTTGTAGAGTGTGGACTACTTGCTCTTTTATAATTATATCTTGTCTTAACTTGTGTCGGCATATTCCAGAAATATTTTGATGAGTTTTACTGTTTTAGAACTAACGGGTTAATGCACTGCACATATTTCATTGATGTAAATTTTTTGGTGATGTAAATTTATTGGTGCAAAGTATTCCCCAATTTCCAATGCCATACATTTATATCAATATAGCTTTATCCTGAGACAGACTGTCATAAAGCAAATCAAAAATGTTCAAGAAAGTGATTAATTGTAAGACTATTAAACACATACCTGGGGTTGACCTCAATGTGATAGTTACTGGAGATTGTTGACATTTCTATCTTCTTTTTGGACGGAGTTGTGAAATTGTGGTGTTCTATTCTCAGCTTCTCTACTCCAGGTCCATAAAGTTCCCTCAGCAGACACATTATTCTGGTCTTCTTGCCAGCCCCTGAGGGTCCATAGACCAGCAAATGTGGGAAGTCCCCACCCTGCACCTAAATAGACAATGTTCAAGAGTTGCCATCATGTTTGCACTAAATTTATAATTGTTCATAGAAGTGTTTGTAAAAGCAATACAACTTTACAAGCAGAAAATAGCAAGTGTTTTGACACCATGTCATCTGATTAAAGTGAACCCATGACTCAATTGAGATATATAAGCAGCTATATTTAGTTAGCTAAGTGCTCAACTAACATGTAACGCTTAATTGGTTAAGTTTGTATGTTTCCTTTGAAATAGTGAGATATTCTGTAGAGATACTGGTTACGCTAATCAACAGAAAAATGTGAAGTTGACCAATTTAGCTCTAGTGATGGTTCGATAGTCGGATGGCTAATAGCCCATTGGATAATAACTGGACCTTGGGTTTGAAACTTTGAATATCGGCAAAAATAGTCTATTGCCCAAAAAAATGAAATGTCACTGTAGATCAACCTGGAGAGGGGATAACAGTCAATGGGGTGGTTAGGAATGCAGAAAGTTGAAATGTCTAAGTAAGATTAGATGTTAACTGAAAAACAAGATTACTGACCACAGCCGATTTTTGGCTGATTCAACCCATGTACATGTCATTTGTAACCTCCATGAATAATTTCATATTGTTAAGACGGGTGGTCTGTAGCCATTTCATAATGATCAGATAACGATACGATATGCCTTTGCTAATGGATTTACAATAAAATTGTCATTGTTTATCAGATGAAGCATACATTGTTTAATACTGAGAACCACACCCCAAAACACATCGTTCCCATCTACATGTCAATGTCAACATACATGGCAAATTTCATGCTATGACCTGTAACCATTGCCTACGGATTTCATTTTGAAATACAAGATGGCCGCTGGTGGCCATGTTTTTTTTTATGTATTTGACTTTCAATGTGTACCAAAACACTGCTGTGATAGGGAGATCAATGATAGTATATATGGGATCTGAGTCATCTGACATCCAACATATATATTATACATACATGTACATGTATACCATATAGGATAGCCCCCAGATAATCGGAATAATGTTTTTCATTATCAGAACATCACTTTTAAGCTCAGCTAACTATGACCAGTTAATATACCTAAACATTGCAGAGCATAAAACAGGCAGCCCATTTAATTACACGAAACAAACTGTTCCTTTTGATATGCTTTCTCTGATAGTCATGTGCCACAATCATTGTCTTGTATTAAATTTTGTCACTGGAAAGTTGTCCGCCAATGTGTTAATTGACAATGTACTCTCAGGTATCTAATAATAGTGTCAGCACAATTATTAATTGTGGAGAAAATTCTGATGATCGCTATTATTTGGCATTGAGAATTTGAGACATAGAGTAAAATTGCCATCACTATTATTAATTTCAGCCTAAATCAACACCCATCACTATTATTAGGCCATCACTATTATTAGGCACCTGGGAGTATGGGCATCATGTGAGGCAACATGAAATAAAAGGTCACAGACTTATTCCTTATTGCGCTTAAATGAAATTAGAGATTCCTTATTGATCTTATGAGCACAATAAGATCTTCTCTTATTGTGCTTAAGGCCTAAACAAAAATACCTTTGTTTCCGCTAACGAGCTAAAAAAAATTAGGGTGGGTAGGTAGGCTTAACCTTTTTTTTCTTTTTAACTTTTTCTTTTTCAGTATCTTTAAAAATAACTTGTCAATAACCCAAACTATGCACTTCTTAGCCCCAATCAGGTTAACCCAGATGACAGAGGAACTAGAAACTCCGCACTTCTTAGCCCCAATCAGGTTAACCCAGATGACAGAGGAACTAGAAACTCCAATTCAATCTTACATATGCTTTAATATTTACATATATACTAGTCTATATACTAATATAGTCTTTGATAATCCTAATATTTGCCATATGGTCTGGCGACAACTGGAGTCAGTCCAGCACCACTGCACTGTTCACATATTGGAGTGACCGTCTTGTACCGATCTCTTAAGGATGGCTTCACAACACCACCTTCTCCTCCACATTCAGTGAAGGATCTAGGTATTTTTTGGGGACACCTGTTTTTGGGCAATGATATGCCAAAGGCATAACCTGAAGGCCTGAGCGGAGGAATGTTTGGGAAGGGTGACCCCCTGATGATGGTGGGGGTTCTCCCCCTGGAAAACTTTTGAAAATCCATTGCATTTAGAGCAGGGTTTCCGCCAGGCCGGCTGCGGGTCCGTCCCACGGACCCATTCCCCTCGCAGATGATCTATTTGATTCATACATGTACCAAAAGTCAGTAGCAATATGTCATCAAAAATCCGGCTGCAACGGGAGTTCCGGGGGTTAAACAGAATACTGGTGAAAAAGCGGGTCAATTGAGCACAGTGTGTTACCGGTACAGCGTAACCCTTTGAAATCAAAGCGCCAAAACTACAACGTAATGTTTGGTGTGCATTGAAATAGCGACGTTATATACAGCGTAATAAATGTCGCGGGTAACATCAAAGAATGTCGGACTGCTGAGTACGGATATTATTTTGCACGGGATTTCTGTGGTTGAAACTACTCAGCTCGGAGATCCCGTGCTATCGTACGATTACATAATTTGATCAAAGAATGCCGAATTGCTGAGTTAGGCAGAGTAGGGATCAACATACGCCAACAGGCGGTTCTCCTACCAAAGGAGGTATCTACATCCGAGATACCGTGCTATCGTACTATTATAATACGGAACCTGTCCCAAATCAGTCTTTATAGTGGGAATTCATAGTGACAACACCATTCATTTGACCCATATTACATGCATGGAGGATAAACACAAAAAACATACCCCCCCCCCCCCCCCCCCCCATATGGAGATAAAGTCAAAGTACGGTCAATAATATTGTTTCGTTGTCCCACCTGGGTCCCCAAGACAAACAAACAATGTTCCCATTTCCCGCCAAAACTCAATTATATTTTATAACACGTTGGCTAAAACGCTATAGCAGCGGTCGTCAGTTGTTGGACTAATACAGACTATTGACAAGCTACGCGTTCCGAGTTTGAAAGATTTCGCTACCATTCATATTTCGCCGCTATAAATATCTCCTGCAGACAAACCCTGCAGTATATACGGTATGACGTCACAGTGCACAAATAGTTTTACGATTGACAGACTACATGGAATATATCTGTTTCATTTTCACGGAAGCTACTTGAAATTCTAGGAAATACTTAATTCAATTCTCCCAGCTAGGTATTATTGGACAATGCATAGATGCTTTTTAGTGTTTAGTTTCATTATACCTGTCGGAATCTTATTGTAAGTTATAAATTTTTAAACACTGTAACTTGTAGCTTGATATAGTCTTCAATCAGACAGCAGTCTTAATTGCGTAACTACATGATTAATTATCTGGATACCATCAACAGAATTAATGCACCCACGGAAAATGATCGACTTGCGTAATATACGTAGCTTTGGATTGCTTTGTGGGACACTCAGGTGCAAGGAAATGGCTACTTTTCAGTGTCAAATAACAAAATTTTCGCCCGACATGACGAACCATGGACGTCCCGTCGCGTTATGTGTTTCCCCAATACGGACTCATTAATTTCCCATTGGTGGAAACCCTGATTTAGAGCTAATCTAAGGCTCTTTGAGTCAGTATTTTGAATTTTACTGAGAGGTCAATTTTATCAAGTTTCTCAAGCATAACTTTGGAACTTTTTATATATGTATGGATTGGAAATGCTTATAAGTTATTGTCAGATATCTTTTGGTTCAATGGATTCCTGCTTGAAATGAGACTTGCCATTTAATATCACTCTAATTCATAAATAGGCTATTTTATAAAATTGAGAAGTGAGACACATACCGTACATAATATACATGTACATGTAGTACAGAAATACTACATGTAGTACAGAAATAATGTACATGTATTAAGGTAGTAAATGACTATATATGGTACTAATCTCTATGTTAATTTTTCATTTGGTATTATGAGATCCCACTTGATAACCAGGTTGATTTGATCAAATTGTTAATGTTCCTATGCTGTAATTGATTGAAATACTGAACGCTGAATGATAACATACCTGAACTCAAATTATTTGAAGTTTTCACAGATGAAAGCTAGATAAAGCCAAACATACTTTACAGTATGATTCCAACTGTTAAACTTTAAATCTTTTTGTAAACTTAAATTTCTTATGTCAATATATATAAATATATAAATGTTTTGCATCTTGTAGTGATATGAATTGGGACCTAAATTATTAAAAAAAAGTTAAATAAAAAAGTTTTTTTTTGTTTTTTTTGGTCTAATTTTTTTTTGTTGCAATGGCAATAAAAAGTTTAGGGTCGGGGGTTTAAAATAGGGTCGGTCGGGTTAGCGGAAACAAACGTATTTTTTTTTTAGTTTTTAGGCCTAAGCTCAATTAGAATTTTCCTTATTGCGCTTAAGCGCAATTGGGGACTCCTTATTGCGCTTAAGCGAAATAAGACATTTCTTATTGCACCTAAGCACAATTACATCTCTGGTTCCTCATTCTTATTGCACTTAAGCGCAATTAATATCTCCATAATGAGATCACCCATCTGTGCAAATAGTAGAATCCGAATAGACCTACGCGTGGACAGTCACCAGGTCACAAATAAACTCCACCCATTGCACTATGGACTAGACTATTTGAATTAGTGTTTATGTAATGTGGCAAATTGTGCTCAATCGTAGTAAGGAATATTTTGATTTCCACTTAAGCCCAATTAGCTCTTATTGCACTTAAGCGCAATAATAATATTCCTTATTGCGCTTTTAAAGTGATATTGGAGATTCCTTTTTGTGCTTAAGATCAATAAGATATGCCTTATTGCGCTAAAACGCAATAAAATATTTGCTTAACTTTAAGGGCAATTAGATATCTCCTTATTGTGCTTAAACGCAATTAGATCTTCCCTTATTGCGCTTAACCCTTTACCCAACAAACCGGCCAAAACCGGCCAAATAAAGATTCAACAGCCTAAAATATCTTCGGTCTGTCTCAATAGAACCATACACATATGGATATCATTGGAACCGGCTTCTTGACCACATTGTGATAGTTACAGTTATGCCCTGTGCCAATGCATTCTCTTATATATGCGAGTCGACCATAGGTCGCCTCGCATATATAAGAGAATGCATTGGCCTAAAAAAAATCTTTTTTTAACACTTTTTACCATTTTTTCTTACATTCTTTAACAATTTTATAATTTTTAATGTGTTAAGCCAATGCATTCTCTTATATATGCGAGGCGACCTATGGTCGACTCGCATATATAAGAGAATGCATTGGCACAGGGCCCTTCTGTTGGGTAAAGGGTTAAGCACAATTAGATATTCCTTATTGCGCTTAAAGGTGCATAGTCGCAATTAACGCTCGTACAATTACTATTTCCTAGGCTTCGTTGGTCAAAAAAATATTTGATTTGAGTCGAGGAACCCACCCATCAAAGTTCAGAGTGATCAAATATCAATTTTTGAAATCTATTATTTTTTACCACCGAAAATTTTCCATGGCCCAGGAAAAGGTAGACGAGAAGATGGTCTCGGACCAGATTGCAGATCAAGATGGATAACTCTAAAATCAAGTGGCTTTTTGTGTCAAATAATTGACAAACCGGCAAAATTTGTTGAACAAAATATTGATAAATAAGAACTATTGGGCAATTTTGTACTATAGTTGACTGGTTTATTTTTGGGCAATTAAATGATTCATATGATTTTAATGTTTTCAAATAAAGATACAATGTCCATTTCGTACAATTAAAATGTCACGAAAAATAACAACCGGTGCCAGTGACCGGTGCAACCTAAAATCGGCCGATTCCAGTATATTCAAGGACATCGCGGAGTGATTTTTCCATAACTTTCCAGTATTATTTTCCTATTTCCAGTATCTTCAAGTTTCCAGTACATGCGTGCGAACCCTGCAACTTGATACGGCGATCTGACCTCGTCAACTCGGCATAAAACTACGGACCATGTCACTTCACTATACCGATAATGCATATTTATTGGCAGATTTCTATAGACTAAGGATTTTTATCAACTGTGATATAAATAAATTGATTAATTATTAAATTACCAGAATTTACCACAGGGAACTTGTAGAAAAATACTTTTTTAAATATATTAAATAAAAAGATAGAAGGGTAGAGAATAGGTGGCGCCCCAACCCGTGGTATCATTGAATTTGAGACTTACCACACCGATTGTGGTACAGGGTAAATGGCATTATCGCATTATTTTGACTTTCAAATGTGATAGAACACGCCTTGCCTTGTTAAATCAGCAGAATATCCATTTAAACGTGTTTTCCAACTTTGAGGTTAGATCAAATTGACACGGCGAACGTTTAACATGCGGGGGAAATAACTCCATCTGTCAATCCATGATTGGTACTAGTACACACCCAGAGCCGACTAAAAAGACTTGGCGTTTTTTTTATTTTTATAACCCGTTTGAATTTTGTTTTCATTTGTATTCTCAGGGTTTCCGATAAGGGGAAATTAATGAGTCCGTATTGGGGAAACACATAACGCGACGGGATGACCATGGTTCGTCCCGTTGGGCGAAAATTTTGTTATTTGACACTGAAAAGTAGCCATTTCCTTGCACCTGAGTGTCCCACAAAGCAATCCAAAGCTACGCATATTACGCAAGTCGATCATTTTCCGTGGGTGCATTAATTCTGTTGATGGTATTCAGATAATTAATCATGTAATTACGCACGTAAGACTGCCGTCTGATTGAAGACTATATCAAGCTACATGTTGCAGTGTTTAAAAATTTATAACTTACAATAAGATTCCGACAGGTATAATGAAACTAAACTAGAGGTGCCATGACTATTGATTTTGATAATCGATCGTCAATAATCGACTATAATCGATTAATCGTACCTAATATTAATAACATCAGTGGAAGAATACCGTAATATGGCCTATTGACTGGGTGCTCGTTAACTCAATAACCGCACTATCGCTGCCGGTCATTTGAGACATTGGCCGATGTAATTTTTACGTTAATAAAATGCATCATAAACCACTGCTAATGACCAATGAGCACAATGTATTGAATACCAGCACAGTTCTTAGCGATGTTATAGTTATAATTTGTGAGTTCAATAGAACGAACGTAGCAATTAATTTAAGTTTTAGGAATAGCCACATAAACAAACAATACAAAAGTAGGAATGAACAATGGTCCGCCAGTTGTTCCTAAATAAAGGAATCAAATGTTATGGAAACTATAAATTTCATCAAACTTCCAGAACGTGGTTAACAATCACAAACGTGTGCCCCACCTACAAATTGCATGACTCAGAGCAATTTAAGTATTTGATAACAGTCTGTTTCAATCAGCTATCACCACACGATATGCGATAGCCTTTACTAGTATCTTCTAAGTATATATTTGTACTTATACAAACAAAGTACACTTGCAATGCAATTGGGGAGAACATCACTGATTAAAATACCATACATATACCGGTATATTGTTCCCTGGTTTTAGAGAGAATGTCAATCAACATCCCATTGGTCCAATTAGATTCAAGGGCGAGTGCATTCAGTTCATTGAACATGGTGACAGTCGGCACATTTCAAAACATATTGCCACCTTTCAAGTATACTAAAATATACAACGATGTCGCAATGTGTTCAAATCTACAGTGCGGCCAATTTGTAGAATATAAAACGATCCGACGAGAAACCATGTCGCATCATCAAATGAACTGCCGACTGTTTCCAACATATATCAATAGTACTCATGTTATTGGAATCTCATTGGTACGCGATCAAAGGATGTTAACACCTCGGTTGTAGATAGAACTATGTAAAATAAACATGGTATTCAATAATACCCGGCATCTTCTGACATCCGATATAAATAACACAGATTAATCGACGATGGAAATGGTAATCGATTATCGGCTTTATCAACGGTTCATCGATTAATCGTGGCACCCCTAAACTAAACACTAAAAAGCATCTATGCATCGTCCAATAATACCTAACTGGGAGAATTGAATTAAGTATTTCCTAGAATTTCAAGTAGCTTCGGTGGAAATGAAACTGATATATTCCATGTATTCTGTCAATCGTAAAACTATTTGTGCGCTGTGAATTCATATATACTGCAGGGTTTGTCTGCAAGATATATTTATAGCGGCGAAATACGAATGGTATAGCGAAATCTTTTAAACTCGGAACGCGTAGCTTGTCAATAGTCTGTATTAGTCCAACAACTGACGACAGCTGCTATAGAGTTTTAGCTAACGTGTTATAAAATATAATTGAGTTTTGGCGGGAAATGGGAACATGTGCGCCGTTGTTTGTGTTTGGGGACCCAGGCGGGACAACGAAACTATTATTGACCGTACTTTGACTTTATCTCCATATTGGGGGGGGGGGGGGGGGGGGGGGGGGGAGGGGGGGTATGTTTTTTGTGTTTATCCTCCATGCATGTAATATGGGTCAAATGAATGGTGTTGTCACTATGAATTCCCGCTATAAAGACTGATTTGGGACAGGTTCCGTATTATAATAGTACGATAGCACGGGATCTCGGAGGTAGATACCTCCTTTGGTAGGAGAACTGCCTGTTGGCGTATGTTGATGCCTACTCTGCCTAACTCAGCAATTCGGCATTCTTTGATCAAATTATGTAATCGTACAATAGCACGGGATCTCCGAGCGTGAGTAGTTTCAACCACAGAAATCCCGTGCAAAATAATATCCGTACTCGGCAGTCCGACATTCTTTGATGTTACCGCGACATTTATTGCGCTGTATATAACGTCGCTATTTCAATGCACACCAAACATTACGTTGTAGTTTTGGCGCTTTGATTTCAAAGGGTTAACGCTGTACCGGTAACACACTGTGCTCAATTGACCCGCTTTTTCACCAGTATTCTGTTTAACCCCCCGAACTCCCGTTGCAGACAGATTTTTTATGACATATTGCTACTGACTTTTGGTACATGTATGAATTAAACAGATCATCTGCGAGGGGAATGGGTCCGTGGGACGGACCCGCAGCCGGCCTGGCAGAAACCCTGGTATTCTGTTACTCTCAGGTGCCTAATAATCGTGATTGCCTAATAATAGTGATGTGTGGGGATTTAGGCTGAAATTAATAATAGTGATGTCAATTTCACTCTATGTCTCAATTCCAAATAATAGTGATCGTTGGGAATTTTCTCCAAAATTAATAATCGTACTGACATTATTATTTGTCACATGAGAGTAGGATATACAGCAGTAAGTTAATTATATGACATACTTTCGTATATTAATCGGCACTATTAAATATTTACATCTGTGACGCCGATGTAGTTGGTTTATAGGGGGTGAGGTTACTGAAGCCGATGGGGTCATTGTCACAAGGCTCCGGTCACATTCGTAGCCAGCTTTTTAAATCAATCACAAATGTAGCCAGCTTTTCGCCGGCGATCACATTCGTAGCCAGCTTTTTTAATTCCATGCTTTATATATGGCGCGAAATATGACGTCATCGCGTTCGTGACTAAAATATCGACGTCATGCTCCAAAACGGACTTCGTTTATCAATTTATATTGGAATATAATTCGAGCATCTAACGACATGGATCGGAAACCTCAGGTATTAATATCAAATTTTTAAAATTTATGTTGTTTTTCATTCATCAACTCAGAAAAATGAGACTAACCTAATGTTGTTCATTGAGGCTCGCATGAATAAGAAAAGCTGGCTACAATTGTGATCGCCGTAGAAAAGCTGGCTACATTTGTGATCGTTTTAAAAAGCTGGCTACGAATGTGACCGGAGCCTTGTGACAATGACCCCATCAGCGTTACTGAATGAAAACTCTCTTTTGAACATTGTTGTTTACCACTCATATGAGGTTGCTGTGGCTTTTTTTTTTTATCAAAATCAGTTTATAGATTCTCTGGTATTCCCTCCAAATAAGATTCACATTTGGTTATATTTCCTGGGTTCGTCGAATGAATGGACCCCAATCGTAATTTCGAGTATAAATTAGGCAAATCGTACTTCCGGGTAGTATTCATCGACAGCTAGACTATTCATGGTTATAAACTACTAGTACCAACATCAAAGTAAAAATAGTTACACCTTGTTGACAACAGGGGAACAGGAACATCTTTAATGAATTTAACCAATTTATTTCTTTTCTTGACGCTGGGTGAGCACTGCGGCGGAGATACTATACCGAGAACTTGGCGAGAAGCGTGTCCATTTCATAGCTGTTCATTTCATTCAAAGGTGTCACCATGTTGATTTCAACAAAAATCGACTAACAACATCATCGTGTAACTTTCCCCATTGACCGAGTTCGCTTGAATGTATCTTCTGCTTTGTTCATAGTTATATGTTCCTTTCGATTACAGAAAATAGTATATTTATAAATTATCACATGCATGTATGTACTATACTGTCTTATGATAACAATTAATTCCTTATTAAATACATGTTATTTTATTTCGCACAGTACCGCACCGTACCAAGTGCAGTACCTTAAATGCCCACCTTCGCACAGTAAAACGGTAAACTCGTGATGACATTCTTATTATATTTCACATCAGGAATTTCGATCACTTTTCACTCGCCCAGATGTGTGTAGACTGTAGTTACTATAATGTCGTTATTTAATGTGTCTTATTTTCTCAATAAAAGGTAAACGTTATGAATGAACTTACATTGTAATTCAATGTTCATAATTCTCATTTGCAATACCAGTAATCACAGTCCCTAGGAATCACTGTTAGTTGAATAAAATATTATTTAATAACATTAAATCAATATTTTATATTTAGTTATTATAGTTATATTAAGTACAGTTTCGAAAGTAAAAAGTTTGTGTACTGCATTTTCATTGGTGGATGATTTTCACAAAATTACAAGAGTTAAAATTTTATGCCACACAAACATTCACGCTTTCTGAGTTTATATCATAATATTCCGTATTTTTTTCTTGAAACGATGATGTATTCAGATTGTTAGTATCTTTACCCACTTACGAGAAAATAGCTGTTAGTTACTCGAATATTCCTTCAGGTGCAAACTCGGTGGAATTCTTTACGATTTTGGAAAAACATATCCATTCTATAAATACCATTTTACTTATTCGCACCCGGTGATAATCCGAATAAAAGGGATTACGGATGTGAGTATATAAACAGACGTCGGGTGTGGTAAAACTGGCTCTGCTGTACACTACTAAGTGCACATTTTAACTCATTCTCATTACTAGATAAATGTAGAAATGACCATCTCAAACTAATATATCTATATATTTTCAAGTAGGGCCCTGGGGATGGTTGATACCTTGAGATGTGAAAGCAAATTTTATATTCCAAGCTCCCGGTTAACTCCGCATCTCAAGAGTGGCAATGGGAGATAACTTGTGCTGGGTTTGGCTGCAAAAGTAATGTGTAATAGGGAACTGGATTGATAACTTCCTGTTTTAAACAATTGTGCAGAATTACGTCACTTGATAATAGCCGACAGTTATTCAATGTGAATATTGGATGGAAAATTACGATTTATGTAAAACTCAGACAAGGTACCGTTGATATGACCCAACGAGCACATTAACCTCTTCGCTGCTAAATGACGTTATGACGTCGTGTGCTGGGCTGTTGACGTTATTGCCATTTTCCAATGGGAAACTATAACGAGAATACCAAAAGAACTATAAAACTGACTCAGTTGAAATGCTATTATCGCTCACAATCGTGGAACATCATACACTGTTAGAAACTTGGAGATGCAGTTATTCCGATGCACCAATCTCTGAGTTCCAGTTATGTATAATGGCCTTCTTCTAGTGTGCTGAAGTAGGTCCGTAGTATCTACGGACCATATAGCACACGGCGTGCACTTTTACGTCCGTAATAGATACGGACGTCATAGCAGCGAAGAGGTTAAGAACAATTAACTTAATCGTCACATGTCAAATGTGTGGAGATAAATGCATTTTTTTCGAACGAAAAATTGAATTGTTCGTTTTAGTGATAGAGCACAGGGGGTGGTCTCCAGCCAATGAGATGATGGTTTTCATAATAACAAAATCTGATGTTGCCCAACTGTACCTGTTATCTGTATAGTAGAGGTAATGTACTATACAGATACTATAGCTTGACAAGGGTTATCTGAAACAAGTACCTTCAAAAAAACTTCTCGGTATCACCATAGACAGAGATTTATCATATAAGGAACACGTTGATATAACCATAAGCAAAGCTGCAAGTGCTATGAACAGGATAGGCCAACTCGTAAATCCTACCGGAGTGAGTACGGAGAAAGCCATAAAACTGTATAAGGCAGTTGTTATTCCGATCCTAAGTTATGGATTCCCAGTATGGTGCACAATAAATGATTCTCAGTTAAACAAACTTGAAAGTGCACAAAGATCGGCTTTGATCAGAGCGACTGGTGCTCTGTCTTCTACAAGTACTGTTTCTATGGAAGTGATAACAAACACTACACCTCTAACTCTTATACTAAAAGAAATAGCCGCCACCGAATATCTCCGCATCCTTCGGAAAGCCGACAACTCTCAATTAAAACTAATGTTAAACAATGCCATGCTATTTCCCAACAAAAACACTCCCATGGCAAAACTCTATTCCTGAATTTCCTTTGGAAAATATCTGTTGGGTAACAAACTCGGCTCTATAGAAAAAGAACCAATATATCTCCCTGAAAGTGACGATTTCTGCACTTACGCCATCTACTCAACTCCTGAAACTGTACCAAACTCTAGTAATACATCTCAAGCAGCATCTCTAGACATCGAAAGTAATGATAACTGTAAATTCCTACAGAGCACAGGTGGAAAAGACCTGATTATTTTTACGGACGGATCAGTGCTAAATAATGGACACAGTGGTTCTGCTGCCGTTATATACACTAGTGGCCTACTCAGCGATCCGGTTATCATAAGTGAACCTGTTCAATCTTCTGATGACAGTCTCAATGCTGAACTTTATGGACTAAGACTGGGTCTAATATATGCCAAATCGTTTGTCAAAACAAAAAAGCTATCTGTAGCAACCATTGTTATCAGTGACTCAAAAAGTGCGTTACAGACAATATACAATCGAGACTATTATAAAGGTCACATAGATCACACTCGTGCATGTAACTCTCTAATAAATGATATTTTTAATGAAACGGGATCCAGGGTTATTCTGAAATGGATGAGAGGTCATACTAACATTACGGGTAATGATTTGGCAGACATTGCAGCACAAGAAGCAGCTTCTACTGTCCCGCAAGCTTCTTTCACAGATCACACTAATCTGAACTCTTTCAAAGAACATAAAAATGCAATAAAGGACTCTGTTAAATGTAAGTGGCAAACCTCGTGGGACCTTTGTAAAACTTCACAGCACACTCAAGAATTGTTTCCAATAACTGGTATGAAGCCTACCAAATTCTCATTCTCTGACAGAGCCACGGAGGTGAAAGTTAACCGACTCAAGTTAGGTCACACTCTCCTAAATGAGCATATGTTCAATGTGAATCTTGTAGCCACACCGAAATGCTCTTGTGGTGAACAAGGAACTATACTACACTACATTCTCAACTGCAGCTTAAACCAAGGGTACCGTACAGGGACATACTGTTTTCTGATCTCACCGAAAGTCCGCAACTCCAGGATTCTATAAATGACAGCGGCAAAACAATAAAACTTCTCCTCGGGCAATGCGAAGGACTGTCAGCAGATACAGAACTTCTTCGACATAAACTTGTTCACAACTTTGTCAGATCTTCAGGCATCAGTGTCTAAACAATGATTTTATATATGTATATAACTCTCCCTTACCAGATAGAAGACGTCACACATACAGAGTATAGCACCTAGTGAATACAGCACCAGCAGTTAATGCACCAGTGACATTAATCAGCTACAGATGATTATGATGCCAACAACAACAACAAGAGGTAATGTATCTAGATCTATTTGTTATATTTTAATCAAATTTAATATTACATGGACAGTGATTCCTAGGACTGTGCAGTAATCGAGACACAGTAACTAGATTTTCCGATTACGACATTAATTTAATGCTTTATCATTATGCCCACCACCGATCTACTGTGCGACAAAAGCGCTCACGAAATTCAAAACACCTGCGTCGTATTATATAATAATTGGTGACATCACAAAATCAGATATAGTCTATATACGACCCAAAGCGTCTGGCTTTGGTTCGTTAAAATAATCATAACACTATTAAAATTCCTCTCCAAAATAGGTCTAAACCTAGGAATATTCGGCCGATATAATCAGACGAATCTTCTCAGCCGAATCTTCCCTCGGCCGAATGTTCACGGACCTCAAATTCAATCGGTGTGGTAAGTCAGAAATTCAATGCTACCACGTGTTTGGGTGCCACCTATTGTCTACCCTTCTATCTTATTATTTAATATTATTTTTTAAATATTTTTTCTACAAGTTCCTTCATTCTTGCGCAGTGGAATAATTTACCGGTAACAAAAACGAAATTAGGAGATGCAGATCAAGAGTATTGGCGCAATTTATCAACATACCAGCTTTTTCAGGTGTATGGCTTGCTCCTTGTGATAGTCGAGTTTGTGTAAAGCATTAGGTCTGTGCTTGTCCACCCACAAACTCATTTTTGCGTGTGATTTTCGGTGTTGACTTGGTTGTTTGAAATTGTTTATAATATAAAATTCGCGCTAAATCATTAGGTGACGTCATTCGAATCAATTTCCGGAACGGGAAAATCCCACAAACGTCAACTCGGATTGTCCTCTGAAAGTGCATTTGTTCCACACAAAACAAAATTTAAAAAACTCACGCCAATCGCATGTATGATGAAAATCAGGTCCACCCGTAAATATGTGACACACAAATGTATTTAGGAATGGGATGAAAAGTCCTTGTACAGTGTTGATAAGTGTGGCAGCATGCGAATGACCAGGAAATGAACGCAACTTCGCAAAAATAGCATGTTAATCACTATGAACATATTTTTTGTCAAATACACCGGATGTATTGTACGTAAACCCATTTAATATTAACCTATGTGTGTATTTGCTTTAAGCGTTTATATTCCATGGCTTGTGTTACTCCAATTTTCTTGAAATTTCACTGTTTTCTAATTACAATAACACAGATTATCAAACACGTGGTCGAATCGTGATCAAAATATCAACATGATTTCGGTGACGTCCGTGCAACAATAATAAATATTTTTTGGAACCACTTCTGCTTATTCTTCTGAATCATTGCATCAGCTATGGCTCGTGGAAGGTCTCGTACTCGCTCCAGATCCAGGTCAGCATCCAGGTCTGCCAGGCGCGCAGCGCCGAAGCGCAGGAGGTCAACCAGACGCAAGTCCAGATCTCGATCCCGATCGAGGTCTGCAACGCGAAAGGTTGCCAGACCAGCAGTCAGACGCACAAGAAGGAGGCGGTCTACCAGACGCAGGCGTTAAACTGGATCTGGAGTGAACAACATTTTGGCCCTTTTTAGGGCCCCCAATTTACCGAAAAGAGTGGCTCTTGAAATGAAGCTTTCGCCAACATGCATTCCCAGCAACCCCATATATATGAACCAAATCACGTAGAGCAGTTGCTTATGGCCCAAAATTCCTATAGCGAAAAAATGGCAAATAGGCCTACGTGTCCGAGGGGTGTATCTCATTCATGTCTCGACCGCCATCTCAATGGCAACACATCATTAAACAGGGGTCTTATGGCGAATATATATCACATAGAACAAAAATCGGTTGGCTTCCTTATATTTCACAAATGGAAGGTTTGAGTGACAAAATTGGCTGTTTTTGGGATGTCCGTTATTGGGTATCCGATTTCATGAGCTCAGAAACTTGAGTAATCCGTTACTGTCCAGAGGGGTTCAAAATAGGACACCCATGCTATCTATCAGCCCCTTGGCCGATTTAGGTCAAACGAAGGGTGTTATATATTGTTCCTGGTGTCAAATACATCGATCCACTATACATTTCGGATTCACCCACCAGCCAATATCGAAACAGACATATCTTCAACCTTGTCAGTAATCATTCTAAAATGGGCGTGAAAGCTACCTGACAATATTTGGAAGCAGGTCATGGAAAGGGGCCGTGTGATGGAGTTGGAGGGACCTCCAAAAGGTTGGCTGACGTTGCAGTGAAGACCGGTAAATGTGTGATACAGAGCACCGCCGCATTTTGTGATTGGGGCAATCACGCCAATGTTAATGTCGCATTTATTCACCTCTACGAAAGCGCCCTGAAATTGGTTTTCCCGATGTCCTACCCGTTCCTGGAACACTCAAGGTACACGCGGTTATTCCTATATACCAAACACGCAAACGGCATCGCTACCAGAGAAACGTCATGTTTCTGCGCCAATTGTTTAAAGTTTCTAACTTCAAATGGTGAATCCGACCTGAAATGCAATTGGAAGTTCACAACGATGTCTGCACCACATGTTCGCGAGTCTAATGGCTCTCGGTCAACGGTCATCAAAGGCAAGCGAGCTTCAAAAAAGAGTGCGGAAAATAACTGTCAAGATGCATGGGTTGGAGCTATAGTCATCACTTCCCGTCCGTCGTCCGTACATCCGTCAACAATTCTTTAAACATCTTCTCCTCTGGAACCTATAGATAGATGGTGCGGCTGTTCCCTAGGTGACTCTCATTCAGATTTGTTCAAATGAGGTCACTGGGTCGAAAAGTTGCGAAGCCAGGGCCATAACTCTTTCCCTGCAAAACCATCGACTTGAATTCATCAGCATCTGAACGCCAGGGGAGAGGAGCTTCACTAAGTTTCGTAACTTGTGCTCCGATCCCATGTGCACCCACAACATCATCCATATATTCTGTTTGTAAATTATTCCATGTATTTGTGGGTCACAATAAATATGTTCAAACAAACTCTTTCCCTCAACATCTTCTCAAATACCGGCAGGCCAAATCGGTTCATATTTGGTGTGGATGTTCCCTATGTGACTCACATTCAGATTTGTTCAAATGAGGTCACTGTGTCAAATAGTTGCGAAGCCTGGACCTTAACTCTTTCCCTCCATAGTATTTCTTAAAACGACTTCTTCTCTTGTACCATCGGGTCGAATGGATTCATATTTGATACGGGGGAACCTTGGGTGATTGGGGTTCAGATTTGTTCAAATGGGGTCACTGGGTCAAATAGGGGCGGAGCCAGGGACATAACTCTAAAAACAAAAAAAATAACATTTTTGCATTTTGACCTTTAATTTTTAGCTCACCTGAGACGAAGTCTCCGGTGGAGCGAAAGTCACCACTCCTCGTTCATTAGCAAAATATTCCTCATTCATAAACTTGCATACATGTCGTATATAACTATATATAGGTTTTTTCTCCGTTACCATCATGTCCATGCTAATATTACATCGGGCGTTTGAATTGTCAGGTATTCCTTGTTCGACATATAATATTAACACATTCTTATATTTATGTAATCAAATAAAATTGAATGGCATGATTACGCAGGTCTTATTTTTAGATGCACAGAATTGTGTGCACCAGCATAGATCAATGATATGGGTTTACTGGAAACACATAAACATTCAAAGTACATGGGACTGCATGTAGTTTCAAATAATAGTTAATATGTTTCCAGCGAAGTTAGAAATTCAACCAAACACGTTTGTGTCACATATTATTAAAAATTTAGTGTGTATCAACGATTCGCAATATTTAGGAATATAAAGACCCAAAATGTTTTTTCTCCGTTACCACGCCCACTGTAGTATATGTGTGTCGCATATCACAAACGCCACATCAATATTTTCCACATGTTTTGTTTTCGAAAACGTATATATCCCCACATAAGAAATTGGTCCATTTCGTCTGTCTATACACCATATAGAGTGATAGAGAGTGTTCGATTCGGAATGAATTTTTAATTGCACGGTAATCCTAAGATATACGGGTAGCCATTGACCCTAAACATCTGGCTAGTGACAGCTCGAATCATGAGTATTTTATAAAATTGCATGCATGTGACAATAGCCACCATTGTGTATTGATTGTGACAATATAAAACTGTTGCCACATGTTTAAATGGACTGTACGTACACATATGCTACCTTTTCTGGTTGGTAACGGAGAAAACATGCATAAAAGTGCCTACCGTTTTCATGGCAGCTGAAAAATAGGAACATGATCCTCCGGTGCTCATTTTAACGTGACACATTCCACACATACTATATTTTCATATTATGATGATGATAACCGGCATATCGAAAATTTATTTTTCGATTTGATTGCAAACTACATGTCGATTTAAGGAATTTTAGGCCTTATAAATGTCCGATTTTGGGCTCCCGTTGGAAAATTATGAACAAATATAGATTACTCATGAGCCAGTATATATGGTCTACTTCACTCTTTAGAATTTTTTTTTTAGACTGACTGTGGTCGCGACTGGGTGGTCTGATGACCATTCACGGGCTGCTACAAGAAAAGTCATCGTAACAATCTGGCTCATGACTAAATATACTTATCTACTCCAATCAATCGTGATTAATTTAGAAGAAGAAAAATTACTAATACTGAATGCAACTATGCAAAGCACCAATAGAAGACAGAACACATTTTGTAGCTATTTGCCCCGCATACAAAAAGAGACAAACTTATCAGAACAATATTAAACAGTTCCTTCATGACACTATTGACAAATAAAATGAAAACAATTTGCCATCGATTGTACCTATTCGGAAAACATTACCAACTCAAAAAATATCATAAAGATTGAAGAGATAAATAGTAGGCCTAACCATATATATATTCCATCCACACAATTCGAGCACACGGAAAGCTGCTCAGAATATTCAATAAAATCAATTAATATCCATCATGGACAATCTCACTTTTAATATATATTACCAAATTATAACACCACCGAGCTCCACGACCTACATGACCAACTGTTTTTATACTGAAACGTGTAGGCCTACATATCAGTCTTAAAGGTAGGCCTACTCAATCCGATCAGACGCTCCTAAATCACTATTTCTTTGGCTTCGGGGTAAACAATATTTTATTCGAGTCGATGAACCCACCCATCAAAGCTCATAGTGATCAGATATTGATTTTTGAAATTTGTTATTTCTCGAGATGTGGAATAACATGTCGTCCAGTGGTCAAACGGAGGCCTGTCTCGAACATAATTGAGGATGATGGATAATCTAAAATAAGTGGTAATACGGTCAAATTTCTTGATAATTCAGTGATAATACAGCCATATTTTGTTGAACAAAATGTTGATAAATAACAAGTTTTTGGGAAATTTGAGACCATAGTTGACAGTGCATTACATGGTTAGCTATTATTTTGTTGCGTATACTACTAAATCGTATTTTGAAGAAATGTTGTTGTTGTTGTTGTTGTTGTCGTATCTTGGTGGTATGGGGATCGGCTGATCGGATTGAGTACCTTTAATGACACTCTACACGTACATAGGTGTCTTAAAACAACAAACCCTTTCTAACAAAACTTTTATGCTATTAGACCGGCCCCCAGATGAGGGTAGTGTCACACGAAAGGGTAGAAATTTTGACGCTATCTCCAATTATCCTTGCCCCATAGGGGTTCCAAAACACTGAGGTATCCAGGGCGGAGCAGGTGGAAAATATATTTTTGTGACCTTTTTGGTGTTTTTGACCTGCAAATTTCAGTATAATCAGGAATACCAATAAAATAAGACAAATGTTAAAATAAATGTAATTGAATATCATATACTTATTACGTGCGCTCGCGCAACAGTATGGCGATCAGACAGATTCGTAGGTTGATGTCACTCTACTCCGTTTCACTCCATGACGTCACCAAAAACGACGTAAAACCTCGTGGCGTTCTGACATTTTTACTGTGCCGCGTTTTTGCTATGTTTATTTTATGTGTTGTTTTCGATTATTTGTTTGTCGCCGATATCGCCATTTGTCGGGAATCCCTGTTTCTATATTTAAAACTGGCATGCTCGTAGTGAGCCTCGATTTCGATTTTTTCTCCCAGGTCAAAATACGTCAGAGTTATGACAAAAATAGATCGACCTACATTTTCTCCATCAGAACTCTACATCAAAGAGTCTATAGACTCCTTCGGGACCTACATAGACTCCTTCATTTGGGTATTTTTACATATAATTGGGACGTTTTATCATTTTTGGTTCGTGCGAAGACCTCTTTTCATCGTGCGGGAAAAAAAGAGACATTCAAAACGCGATTTCGTAATTCGACGCAATAGGCTGAATAGCCTAACCTTCAGCCGAGTTCCGGGTCAAATACGACGAATGACGTAACACAAAACAAAACGCATTTGTTGACACAAACACTGTTTTAAGAGTTTATTATTACATGCATAAAATGATCGTTATTGATTAATTATTGATATTTATTGTTGCATATTGGCTGCTATCAATATTTACACAAATGGTATTAATTATTTCTTATAATTGCTCCTTTGGTCAACTTTGACTATCGGAAAATGAAAATCAAAATATGCCGCTGAAAAAAATGTAATCGATATTAAAGGTACGGTTGGCCTTGGCGGTGGGTATCCTGTGAAAATATTTCCAACCGTCAAAAACCGCCACAAACGGAAAGATCATCAAAATGTAGACAGACTTTGTCCGTATACAAATAAGAAATATCGCATAAACAGTATGTTATTGTCATATGGTTGACCATTGTTATGTAAACAAAAGCATAACAAGTTACTTTTCTGATGTTTGTTTATATTATGATGGTAAACATAAAGAGCGTTCTTTGTGGGTGAATTCCTGATATGGAACTAATAAAGAGCGTTTATACCATTTGTGTGTGATTAGTCAGTAGCATTGTGCTGTCTTCTGTAACACAATCAGGCTCTTGCTTAGGTAAAATATAGTAGGTCTTAATGATAACATGCTGTTTACGCGATGGACGTGGTATATATGAACGAAAATGTATGCGTTTTACTGTTTTTTCTGTTTACGGTGATTGGAACAAATATGAATATTTTCGACAACTAAGGCCTCACGTGACTTTAAAGTCTCATCCTTTCGGCAACATGGAATTGGTTTTAATTACTTAAATGATTAATATAGTAATTTGCCTTTTATCTGTGATGAAATGAGAAATGGTAATTGTATTTTTTTGCTAACATTAAATTAAATTAAGTAAAATACAGTGAAATTATTTTTTTAATTATTTTTTATTACATTTTTGGGCACGTTGGCATCTCTCTGAGTGCATTCTAATTCTATCTGGGTTGCTTAACATTTATAATGTGCAAAAAGTTATATTATCCAACAATTTTTGTGAAAAATTCACGAAAATGCCAAAAAAATGCATAAATTGCAGTGCTTTTTCAAAAAAGTTTTCCAGAAGATTTCCTATAAAATTTTCATTTTTTGGTATAAAGCTCTCAGTGGTGCATCAACATTTTCAGCATTATATACCTGATTTATTAATATCAACTTCAGCAGCAATGATTTCCAAGAAGCCGAGATATTTCCAAAAACTTAACCCACCCCCAAAAAACTGATTTTCTATCTGAAAATACCTGTCAAGTCAGAATAGCCCGTTTTCGTTCCATTTTGTTAACCAATTCAGAGTTTTATCATATATCATGGAATTAGCATGTATCTGAGGAGGTTTATGTTATGGTAGAGTCTATTTTTGTTTAAATTTAGATTTTTTGGGGGGTAAATTAGCTAAAATTTTGATTATTTTTAAGTTGAAAAATTCCCATGACTTTGTCAGTTTTACGGATACAGCTGGACAACATACACCACAATAAGCATAAATTCTTCCCCAATATCAGACATGAAATGCTATAATCATGTACCAGACCAGAATTAAGAAATAAAGTAAAACTTAATTAACCCTACCCCAAGATAGTGTTCTCAATGCTTTCAATTTTATGCTATACTAAACTCGAAAGGTCGTTCATACTAATTGATAGAATTCATATCATAAATTGCAATAGTTCTGCCCACGGATTATGCAATCTCATCTTCACTGTCACTGTCAATTTCATCAAATGTGATGGTAACAGTCAATAGAATTTCTGTGCAACATCTTACAACTCAGGCTGCCTATCAGCCGTCCATCCATGAAGTGCTACAGCGGGAGTGGTTGATTTGGCAACGGTTGCAAGTCTCCACTGTTTTGCTATCATGTATCGAATTAAAGATTCCTCACATGATGGAAGTGCAGAAAGATCAAGTACATTCTACTGATTCTCGAACTTCTGCTGGAACATTATCCGCCTAGCTTGATTCACTTTTCTCGAAAGTTGAACATAAGGCACATGCTAACTCCTCGAGTGTAGTAAGCGTGTCACTGTCCAAAATCCAATTCGTTCCTAAATAAGCCATGACTTCCATATATTTTGATCATCTTTCCAGCGAAGGAATGTGGAGGAATGGAACCCTGGATAAGTGCATTCTCCTGTATATTTGAAATCTCGATATCACTGACTTGAATCACCTGCCCATTAGCATAACAATTGATTAACTATTATCAGGGGGAAATCATTTAACGTTTCCTCCATCGTTCATAAACGCTATCAAGATGGAGAACTCTCTGACATGACCTCTCTATCGATTAATATATCGTTGAGTTATTGTGGAAAGCAAATGAGCAACCCAAGATACACATGTACAATCAACCCAGTAATATACAGGGAGATGGGGGGGAATAAGGCAACTTTAAAATTAATTTGTTATGCCCCATAGTTGTCAGTTGATTAGCTAACATGTAAAATAACGAAGTGTATGTGAACAATGTAACGAAATATATGTGAAAAATGGTTGCCATTTTGGAAGCCACTTTGAGTAATTTGGTTTATAAACACATTAGTGTGACACATTTAAGGTAGATCAAAACAATAAACACCCAATAAACAATAAAAATTAGCAACCCAAGATACACATGTACAATCAACCCAGTAACATACAGGGGGGGGGGGGATAAGGCAACTTTAAAATTAATTTGTTATGCCCCATAGTTGTCAATTGATTAGCTAACATGTAAAATAACGAAGTGAGTCACAATTTGCTACATTTTCGGAAACGCAGAAAATATATGTGAAAAATGGTTGCCATTTTGGAAGCCATTTTGAGTAATTTGGTTTATAAACACATTAGTGTGACACATTTAAGGTAGATCAAAACAATAAACACCTTTCATACCAAACATAGTTACATTTTACTTGAATGTTTTTTGCCATTATTTATATCAACTTTGTGAGAGAAACATCCAATACTTCTGGTAATGTCAGTGGTGACAATAGTAAAAATTAACTAAGGTGCATCAGACATGTTAGTGTTCAATGTATAGAAGGCAGAATAGCCAATTTTATACATCAACCACAACTTCTAAGCGATTGCGGGACACGCTGGGTCAATATCTACCATTTCCACATTTTGACAGCCAAATATACAGAAGAATGCAGTTGTTGGGTTCCATTCCTTCACAGATAATAATTATCTTTCATTGTTGTTCCGAAAAGGAAAAAAACACTTCTGGAAGTTGGTGGAAAGACCATCAAGATATATGGAAGTCATGGCTTATTTAGGAACGAATTGGGATTTGGACAGTGACACGCTTAATACAATCAAGGAGTTAGTAACATGTGCCTTATACATGTATGGTCCAAATTCGAGAAAAGTGAATTAAGCTAGGTGGGTAAAGTTCCAGCAGAGTTCGAGAATCAGCTAAAGGTAGTTGATCTTTCTGCACTTCCACCATGTGAGAAATCTTTAATTCTACACTCAAAACAAGCCAACATGATAGCAAAACAGTGGAGACTTGCAACCATTGCCAAATCAACCACTCCCGGTGTAGCACTTCATAGATGGACGGCCGATAGGCAGTCTGAGTTGTTTGAACCATTCTTTCCCGTAAGATGTTGCACAGAAATTCTATTGACTGATACCATCACATTTGATGAAATTGACAGTGATAGTGAAGATGAGATTACATACTCCGTGGGCAGAACTATTGCGATTTATGATATGAATTCTATGAACTAGTATGAACGACCTTTCGAGTTTAGTATAGCATAAAATTGAAAGGTTTGAGAATACTATCTTGGGGTAATGATAAGTTTTACTTTATTTCTTAATTCTGGTCTGGTACATGATTATAGCATTTCATGTCTGATATTGGGGAAGAATTTATGCTTATTGTGGTGCATGTTGTGCAGCTGTATCCATAAAGCTGACAAAGTCATGAGAATTTTTCACTTAAAAATAATAAAGATTTTAGCTAATTTACCCCAAAAAAATCAAATATTTAAACAAAATAGATTCTATCATAACATAAACCTCCTCAGATTCATACTAATTCCATGATATATGATAAGACTCTGAATTGGTTAAAAAAAAAAGGAATGAAAACGCCAAAACGGGCTATTCTGACTTAATAGGTATTTTCAGATAGAAAATCAGTTTTTTGGGGGTGGGTTAAGTTTTTGGAAATATCTCGGCTTCTTGGATATCATTGCTTGTGATGTTGATTTTAATAAATCAGGTATATAATGCTGAAAATTTTGATGCACCAATGAGAGCTTTATACCAAAAAATGAAAATTTTATAGGAAATCTTCTGGAAAACTTTTTTGAAAAAGCACTGCAATTTATGCATTTTTTTGGCATTTTCGTGAATTTTTCACAAAAATTATTGGAAAATATAACTTTTTGCACATCATAAATGTTAAGCAATCCAGATAGAATTAGTATATGATATTCAAGTACATTTTATTCAACATTTGTCTTACTTTATTGGTTTTCCTGATTATACTGAAATTTGCAGGTCAAAAACACCAAAAAGGTCAAAAATATATATATTTTCCACCTGCTCCGCCCTGGATACCTCAGTGTTTTGGAACCCCCATGGGGCAAGGATAATTGGAGATAGCGTCAAAATTTCTACCCTTTCGTGTGACACTACCCTCCGGTCTATATAATATTCTACATAGAGCTCAAGATTACGTATTTTAGGTTTTATATTTATTTTTAACCTGGCATGTGTGGCTGCTCCTAACTAAAGGAGGGATCTCCTATACACTGATCTGAACTGAACATAAAGATGGCCGCCATGCTATTTCTTAAGTTCGCTATTGTTTGATTTCATGATAAAAAAATATAATCCTTTTGAGCAGTGTATGGCGACCGGAAGTGGGAAAAATTATTGATTTTCCATACATGTCGCCTGTACATCATTCCCTGTTAGGCCTATAGATATGGAACTGGTGACGATTAGGGAATAAATTTCTCTTCAGTCATGATAACAAATCACTTGGACATCACATTAGTTGATTTATTAGATCCTAACCTTGATTGTCTTCTCCAAATACGATGTTTTAAAGAAACTGGTAGGCCCTATATATGAATTTTCGCCAAAATAGACTGTTTTATTTTCTAACTATTAGAACGACGATAGAAGTGAGTAGGATCATTCCGTAAGGTATTTGCATCTAGGTGGATCCAGAGACTCTCAACTTCACCAAGATGGCTTCCCAGGTGGCGACCAGAATACGATAATACGCCATTTTAACCCAATTGCGTTTATGACATCATGCAGAAGGTGAATGTATAGTAGACTAATTTGCTTCTTCCAAATAAATTATCGCCATGGTATGATACAATCCTAATAGTTGTCCAACCGGAATGACTCAAAATTCATATCACAATTAGTTTCCAAAATAATCATCGTAAAAATTCGCCAGACATATTTTTACTCAAATGTAGATAATCCGAAGTTATTGATATCTCATTGTAACCGAGATGGCCGCCAATATGGCGGAAATATCGAAATTGACATTAAAATACATAATATTTCCGCAATATATCACAGCGTGTAAGAATTACATATAATTATACACATCATCTTATCATACATGGGCTTTCTGAGAGAACATACCATTCACTATATATACAACCGAAATATTTGTTTAAGCACGTTAGATATGTGAACTTGACGTGTCAAACTCGATTCTCATAATATAGAAATATTTTAACAGGGACCAACATGTATGAGGCGCCGTTCCTCTATTTATCCCCTATATACAGATATCTCCATCCAATTCATTAAGAGATATCTCCAATTCATTAAGAGATATCTCTAATTCACTACCTACATCAGTAGCGTCTTCTGCGAAACAGTGGCTCTAGATACTGGGTCAATTTTTTAGCACCCAAAATTTGTCATCTGCATTCAAAATTGATTTTCTGGAATTGTAAACGGCGAAAGTTTGAATTTTTTTCATGTTGATGTTGAAAGCCAGAGGCATTTGAACCAACATAGGTGACCATGCTCGAAAAATTCTGGTATTCGTACCCTTTTTGAATAAAAATCACATTTTCGATCAAAAGATCAAGGGCCATAACTCTTGATAGCCCATATATTATGGGCATTATATGTATCAAATTCTGAAAGCCTATTCTGTACTAATTTCAGGCATATATATATTGTCTATATGATTTGGGATCATAATTCAGATAAATTTCAATGAATCTATGCCCCATATTGCTGGGCCCCTGCCTCTTGAAACTGTGGTTAGGAGATATCTCTAAATCACTAGGAGATATATCTTAATTCACGAGGAGATATATCTAAATAGGCATGATTTAGAGATATCTCTTAATACAGTTAATAGATATCTCTAAATCATTTGGAGATATCTGCATGTCAATTAACTAGGAGATATGTCTTAGTCATTTGGAGATATATGTCAATGCTGTCGAATTGGAGATGTCTCTTCGTGATCGAGGAGATATCTCTTATTCAGTTTCGGGTCAGAGAATATTAAGAATTTCTCCCTAGCAAGTGTGATTTTTTTTGTCACCCATTATTTATTTAGATAATATTTTATGGGTTTATTTCGTTATGACCGAATGCAGAACACACGCTATTTTGGAGCATGTGCAATAGAACCTGTTCAATGGACAAAATGCGAAAAATGGCTGAAACCTGAAATTAGGGTTCAGGTCCCTAAAACCATAACTTGGGCACTTAAAAAAAAAAATCAACCGACACCATGAAATTCCTCATCGAAAAGTACCATAGAAACCATTCTCAATATAAAGTGAACACCATTTCCATTAAAAGCGCATTTCTGAGACCGACTATTAATGCACAGCAAAACCAAAGTTACTGGACATGACGTCCCAAAAATAAGGTTTTAATCGAATTTATAAATCGGTATCCTGATCTAAAAGAATCTTTAAATTAGTATACTGATCTATAAATTCGACTAAAAACCTTATTTTTGGGACTTTATGCCAGTAACTGTGATTCGGCGTCTCCGATAACCTAGGCCATGATGGCCTGTAGTGCACTGGATACTATCTCTGAGACCCAGCCATTTTGTCGATAAAAATGTGACTTTCACTTTCGTTTCACGTTTTCCCATTTTTCGAAATGTCACAGAATAATATGCATACTAGCTGAAACAGGTTCCCGAAGGGAGCCTTTATTCGGCGTCGGAGGGGCCTGCGACCCCGGACAAAGGGCATATATGTGTATTAGGGGCATGTGACGCACATATATAACAGACACATCCTACTCTTTTAAATATTTTTGATCATATTATTATGCTACGTCAATATGTGTTCGGGGGAATAGGTTCATATTGGACCTAAATATGACTATGGTTCATATTGGACTTATTTGGTTCTGATATGAGCTCACAGTGGACTTCTACCCAGTATTCTGTTGGATGGCACGGGCCACATTGAAAATCCATCTGCATAAATAGCGTACAGCTGGTGCTGAAATAGGGCCAAAGTGAGCGTATTTGTTTGTGTTTTGTAAATTATTTAATTAAATTTGTTCGAATCATAATTTTGAAAAACTAACGCCGTTATTACCTCTGCCATGGTACCCCGAGTCACCACACCAAATTTGGTTTAAATCGGTTGGGGGTCTTTGAGAAAAATCCGAAGACAGACAGATCCTAGTCTTTTATATAGGGCCTATATAGATAACTAGTCTGTGCACGTGTATTGAGGGATCCTTTCATTTTAAGCCTGATTCAGTGAAAACGGCCGAATTGGAGATATCTCTTAGTGATCGAGGAGATATCTCTTAATTCAACAGTATTAAGATATATCTCCAAATGACTGAGATATATCTCCTCGCGAATTAAGAGATATCTCTAAATCACTAGCAGATATCTGTTAATTGAATTAAGAGATATCTCTAAATCATGCCACTAAGAGATATCTCCTCGTGAATTAAGAAATATCTGCTAATGAATTGGAGATATCTCTTAATTCACGAGGAGATATATCTTAGTCATTTGGAGATATCTCTTAAAGGTACTAAATCCGAACAGAGGGTCCCCATCTCAACAGATTCCAACAACAACAATCCGATCAGAGGGTCCTATATTACTATTTCTTTGGCTTTGGGGGTAAAAAATATTTGATTCGAGTCGAGGAACCCATCAAACAAAGCTCAGAGTTATTAGATATTGATTTTTGAAATTTGTTATGTTCTCGAGATGAGTACTAATAATTGCCGTCAATTTCGTATCCTGCTCGAGATGTGTACACCAAAACAATATTCAAACAGACAAGGATGGATAACTCTAAACTCAAGTGGTAATAATAACGCAATTTTGACTGAGTTCTGGGCCAGAAAGTATTCCCGATAATGAAAAATAATAGATTTCTAAAATCGATATCTAACAAATCTGAGCTTTGATGGGTGACTTCCTCGGCTCGAATCAAATATTTTTGACCCCCGAAGCCATTGAAATAGTAATTGAGAGGAGTTTTATCGGATTGAGTACCTTTAATTGAATGAAGAGATATCTCCTCGGTCATGTCGATTTAGAGATATCTCTAAATCGCTAGCATATATCTCTTAATTCAGTAGAAGATATCTCTAAATCACTAGGAGATATATCTTAATTCACGAGGAGATATATCTTAATCACTATAGCAGATATCTGCAAATATGGGATACATAGAGGAACGGCGCCCCATAAACATGGTATGTTGAGAGAATAGTGAAGTTGCCAACTTTAGGCGCTGTCAGATACCAACGCTCAAATGATTCGTGTGATTGCCAGACGTTCTTGCATATCGATTGAGTATATCTACTCGTACACTAAAAGGTTTAGGAACGGAGTCGATGTTTAAGAGTACTGTATATAGCTAGCAGTGACTGGTTTTTGAAGCCAGAAATTGAAAATATAAACCGGGTGATCGCCCGGCACATTGTTAGGATATCACAGCTATATTTTCACCGTGATACATGTATACTGCGGGTATATGCTTGGTTGATGAACGAGGTTGGATAGTTTGTCGAAATGACACGGAAGTTTACTGACATAATACCCATAAAATTCTTCGCAAAATAAATCATTGTATGGGTACTCTTTGTGATTGGAATGGGAAATCGACACAAAATTGTCAGACATCTGCTTCTACCATTCTGGCAATCGTAATGTGTAGGAAGAAATGTTCTTTTCCAAACAAGGATTTGTTGTATCGTGTTTGCTAAGAATCATGGTTTAGCTGAGAAGTCAAATCCTCAATCCATAGCTATCACAACAAACAGTTGTGTATTGCTACCTTATATGATACACGAAAAAGAACTAATAACAACGCTAATGGGGGCCATTTGATATGGTAGCCACCACTATTTCTCAATTAGTATGGCATGGTACCATTGTCCACCAAGCTAAGATAAGATGGAGGTATATACATAGCTTCTAAGTTAGATTTATTTGATGATCATCCGTTGTTAATCCTGATGAGGATTAAATTAGGCTTAACTCCATGGGTGCAGTAAATGACAAACCAGCTAATTAGGTCTACCGATGTACTTCACACCTTCTTTGTTTAGTTAATTAGCCCTATTGTACCAGTGTGACTTTACAGCCATTGTCTGCAGCAATCCCAATTCAATTTAATCTCAATTGAAGTTGGCTACCCTATTTATTCATATTAGAACATTTCATTTGTCTGTATCACAAGTTTATTGCTATTCATGCTGTATTCAACAATTGTGTGTTGTTATCTGTGTCCACTGCCAGAATGTACATACACACTGTACCACTAACATAAGACATGACAAAAATTGTATTAACTTTCTAATATGGTGTATGTATCTTTGCACACTCCATAGTACCACAGTATGAGACTATGAGTATTCAATAGCCATCCATATGGATATTTTAGTAAAAAGTAATCAAAAAAGTAATCAAAATGTAATCATGATTACAGGTACAATTGAATGTAATCGATTACGATTACGATTACTTGTAATCAAGAAATGTCATGATTACTGATTACAGATGATTACTCCAAATTTTGTAATCGATTACTTTGATTACAATTAATTACGATTACCCCAACCCTGCTTCTAACATAGTTGGATTTTCTCTTCAACTCACGCCTCACTTAATATAAGGAAATTTGCAGAAATGGCACGTACCTATGCAGTATATGACATTCGTTAATTTATATAGGAAATTAGAAATTTATGCGCGTTTACTTAAAAGAAGCTGATTAACCCAATTCCCCTTGGTGGAATGCCAGGGCGACATTTGGTGGTGTAATGAAAACTGAATTTTGTACTTTGATGCCATTTTAGTAGCCATCTTGAATGATTGTTCCACTACATTACCGCAGCTATAAGAAAACGCTGAATTGTCACAATCCCTGTCACTATACCAACAACGGAAGGTCATTTACATGATTCCTTAAATCGCTAAATTGTTTATCTTTAATGCCATTTTGGCAACCATCTTTGACTGGAATAACAGTATCCCGTGAATTTGGGTACTATACTCCGAGAACAACTATTGATGAATTGCCCATACTGAAAAAATGTATAACTATTAAGAAATATGCGCAGAATTCGTCCGTTCCCTACATCTGAACTGAACTGACAATGATGTCATCTTTATGACGTCATAATTTCCTCCAGAGACATAACTCTTGCTACCCCCCCCCCCCCCCCCAATTAAAAAGCTGTAATTAATGCTGTATCAAAATCGTAAAGCGTAGTATTTGATCAACCCAGACATATACACATTGTGTATGTATTGTGGGGTTCAGATTTTAGATATTTTTCAATGAATTGATGACCTCATTATTTCTGCACCCATCCCTGCAGAAATTGGAGTGTCACCTTCCATATTAGTTCCTGCTGTTAACTATCCAAGAAATCCGGACTGAAATTCAAGATGGGCTGGGTGGCGGCCATGTTATTATCGAATTTCTGAAAAATAATCGATGGCTCCTATCTAGTGGACACCCAGAAAATCGGTATGAAGTTTCGTGATAATGGGATGAGGAATATGGCCTGTATGGTGGTGCCAAAGGATTTAGATGACACTTATTTTTTCTTCAGTCTGGAACACCATCTAGAATTAAACAAATTCATAACCAACCTTGTCTCAATATACCTGCTAGAAACCAGCTGGCACTTTATATTTATAAAATTAGCCCTACACTGAATTATCATTCGAAAATGTGGATTGTTACCTTAAGTGGTATGCTGTGTCAGCTAACTGTATTGTCAGCTAGATACCACATACCTGATTGGGAGAGACGCAAAGGAACTTCCTGAATTTGCTGAAGTTTGGGTGTCCTGTCTCTGATATTAAATAGCTGTTGTAATACTTAAACACTGTCATATATGTTTGGGTGGGAGTATCTAGGGATAACAGCATAAATTGACAATGACCCCCCTGCTCACCAATATTCTTGACTTGGCCTCGGTTAATGCAGATACCTACCACCGAAACAACACCCCCAATGGGCACAAAATGGGGGAAAACAAATGTGATCTTATTCATAGATATTAAAGTAGATTCACACAGAAACTTGCACCAAAGAGATGAATTTGATTGTCACTAAACACACCATGAAACTAGAATGCAATCAGAGAGATGCCAACGTGCGCAAAAATGTAATAAACAATAATTTAAAAAATAATTTTACTGTATTTTACTTAATTTATTTAATTTAATTTAATGTTAGCAAAAAAAGACAATTACCATTTCTCATTTCATCACAGATAAAAGGCAAATTACTATATTAATCATTTAAGTAATTAAAACCAATTCCACGTTGCCGAAAGGATGAGACTTTAATATCGATTACATTTTTTTCAGCGGCATATTTTCATTTTCATTTTCCGATAGTCAAAGTTGACCAAAGGAGCAATTATAAGAAATAATTAATATTATTTGTGTAAATATTGATAGCAGCCAATATGCAACAATAAATATCAATAATTAATCAATAATTAATCAATAACGATCATTTTATGTAATAATAAACTCTTCAAAAGGTGTTTGTGTCAACAAATGCGTTTTGTTTTGTGTTACGTCATACGTCGTATTTGACCCGGAACTCGGCTGAAGGTTAGGCTATTCAGCATATTGCGTCGAATTACGAAATCGCGTTTTGAATGTCTCTCTTTCCCGCACGATAAAAAGAGGTCTTCGCACGAACCAAAAATGATAAAACTTCCCAATTATAAGTAAAAATACCCAAATGAAGGAGTCTATGTAGGTCCCGAAGGAGTCTATAGACTCTTTGATGTAGAGTTCTGATGGAGAAAATGTAGGTCGATCTATTTTTGTCATAACTCTGACGTATTTTGACCTGGGAAAAAAATCGAAATCGAGGCTCACAACGAGCATGCCAGTTTTAAATATAGAAACAGGGAATCCCGACAAATGGCGATATCGGCGACAAACAAATAATCGAAAACAACACATAAAATAAACATAGCAAAAACGCGGCACGGTAAAAATGTCAGAACGCCACGAGGTTTTACGTCGTTTTTGGTGACGTCATGGAGTGAAACGGAGTAGAGTGACACCAACCTACGAATCTGTCTGATCGCCATACTGTTGCGCGAGCGCACGTAATAATGGCCACCACATGTTGGTAAGTAAGATTGGTAAATCCCCCCCCCCCCCAATACCCATCCTGTCTACAATAGTTTGGTAAAGTTTGCAAGGATGTATGGCAAAATGATACACACATTATAAATGTATCCACTTGGGCGGGGGGGGGGGGGGGGGGGGGGGGGGGGGGGGTCAGTCAAAAGTAAAAACATATCACGCTGAAAATGACCTTAGTTACCCTTGGACTACACATTTTTTTCCATTTTTAGGTGCCACGCCCACTAAAATGAAAACAGAAATAATGAGTTTCAAAGCAAATAAAACCAATATCTTATACCTATTATGTTCTTAAGTGGCCACTGAAGACATAGCAAAACTAAAATTTCTTGTATCGGTGAAAAAAATGACAAAAAGTGGATTTGTTTTTAAATTGTCCGGCCGCGGGGGACCCACCCCCTAGGCCCTATATGTTGCAAATTTTTTCCGACCCCCCCCCCCCCTGACTTGGGTGGGATATTGTACACCAAACAGCTTTATTTAGGGAATTACAGTGAAGTAAATGGTTTAATGGTGATATTTTAGGCAGATCTTTAAGGTGACACTCCACAGTTTCCACAGGCAGGGCCCACAAATAAAGGGGGGGGGCATAGCTTCATTGAAACTTATCTGAAATATGAACCCAAACGATCTAGAAGACAATAATCTAGTAGATTGATATATATATGCCTGCAGTGAGTACAGAATAAGCTTTCATAATTTGATACCCAATGTCCGTAATATTTGGGGTACCAAGAGTTATGGACCTTGATCTTGTGATTTAACTTTCACCGTTTTAAATTCTAGAAAATCAATTTTTAATGCAGATGACAAAATCTGTGTGCTAAAAACAATGACCCAGTATATAGAACCACTGTTACCCGCTGCTGCTTTCCACGGATGGGGTCAAGGTCACTAGCACAATTATTTCATCAGTCCAAAACACCATTTAAAATTATTCATAACCAATCCTGTCTCAATATACCTACCACATGAATGGTGCCAGAAACCAATGGCAATTTATATTTATAAAATTATAGTCTAGACGTGTCAGCCAATTTCGGACCCAAACCCAGAAGAAATTGTTTTGGTGTCATTCGACGCGGGGATCACTGTAGATAAACATGTCCAACATCCATGAAAATCCAATATGTGGGAAATGTTTTCGAGATACTCAAAGTCAGACAACATTTCTACTAAAAAGTCAAATTTGGGATACAGCGTTTTGGCACCGATTTCATAGTTGATCGGTTGGTAGCCCCCCCCCCCCCCCGAACAAAAATGGACCCCACCCCAAATCTATATGATTAAAGGATTGCTATCCTGATGAAACAACAAAACACTATCGGAAAGCCAACCCTATTGTGATCACAATGATCCAAGTCCATAACAATCGCGTAATAAATAAGCCTAGAAATAAATAAATAATACCCCCACCGGTTGTCGGCTATCTCCGTCGCAAATCCTCATATGACGTCAAATGAGTAAACTAATTAAAAACACGGAATCGGAGTCGGAGTTAATTGTGTCTACCTATATGACGTCATATGAGTGGCGATGGAAAATGCGGAATCGAGCGCGTGAGTGTAATGGAATTACTGCGGGGCATGGCATGTCAATAACATTGTGTACACGTGGTGAATTTTCAACGCCCGGTGAGTTATCTTCACTTGTGATTTGTCATAAGTGCTGCTTGGAAAGTTATTGTTTTGACAAGAAATATAGAAGGCCGATTGAGCGGGGTAGATAACACTTTCGTGTCAGAAATAAAGCTTATAAAAACACGAGCCGACATGTGAACTCTATTCGGGAGCATGTTCACGATGTTGTTTTAATTTTCCATATATATGCCCCGATTGTCCCGTATTTACAATTAATTCGTGACAATGCCAAATAAATGCAGTGTTTTCGGCTGTGGCCGGTATAGTGACTCTCAATTAGGTATAATTCTGCATTCATTTCCAAACGACGTTCGTTTACGTGACATTTGGTGGGATTTATGTGGGAAACCCGTTACTCAAAATCAGAAACTATTGAAGTAGTTGCCAACGAAATAGTCCTGAATTTGTTCCGTCCACTTCGAAAAAATGTGTTTTGAGCACAACGCGAATACACTTGGCCCGAACAGTGGCTACCGACGACAACTCAGAGGAAATGCAACCCCCACGTTAAACAAATGGACCACCGACGAGAATGCCATCCCAAGAAAAACGTCAACTCCCGTAAAGAATATAAATTTGCCGGAGCTTCCAGTCGTGACTATATCCAATCGAACCTATCGCTAAAAAGCCAATACATATACCAAATAAAGAGCGTTTCATTTGACGAGTCAGTCATGGTTACGAATACATACCATTGCAGTTAAAGTGGGGAGTATATTGATGAATAATTTAGTAAAGTATTCACGATGACAACTCGAGTCCCCATTTTCCTTCACTATGACTCAATAAAGAGCGTTTCGTGTTAAGAGTATTCCTTATATGGTGCGAATAAAAAGAGTTTATTAAACCGGAAATTGCTACGACTTTGATGGATATATAAAGCATGTATATCGCAAGTTCGTGTGCATGTATTTACGTGTATTGGTGTAAATAATCACGATGACAACTGTTCTAAGTCGAGTCCCAATTTTCCTTTACCATGACTAAATAAAGAGCGTTCACTGTAAAATAAATCACAGATGAAGACTTTGATATATTAATAAGTATATTCTACCACGATGTATAAATAAATTAACGTATATTATTTCGGTTTTACGGTCAGTTATCTATATAAACATGTGCTCGTGTTTCTCTTTTTTCCGTTACCGGAATAGTCAAATTATATTATATATTCATATAAAGATTGCATATATGCGAAGACTTGCACAGTTAATACTAATTATCATATCGTAAACATTCCATTGTCCAGATCCTATGTAAAATGCGGCATGGCTTTATAATAACAACACATCGCGATACATATAATAATAACACGCTAAAGACGTTTAATTGTGAGAACACGATGTATTTGCATTCGCAGTGTTCTCCCATTATGTGACAAACGCCAATAGCCGCGATGGAATTCATGATCGCTTTGCGCGTGCAAACTTATGGTATCGTTGAATATCTATGCGTTGTCAATGAGTTACCACGTGGTCGATCATGTGACTATGCTTCTGTTTACACGTGACAATCATGTGGCCGATGATCACGTGACTCGTCTACAACACAAAATCTTCGGCTAACTTCGGAATTTTTTTAATCGTTATAAAAATAACGATTAGCGGCCGAATATTAGATTACATGCGCATAATGGACATTTTATGTATATATTATCGGTATATTGAAAGAAAATACTAAAAAAAATTCAGGATCATATTCCTTTAACCACTTTCGCGTTAATTGTATAGTTATATACACCAGTGATTAAATTATTGAACTACATGTGCATGTATATATGCAGTCTTGGTGCGCCTGCATGCAGTTCTGAGAGTGTAGATCCGTACCACGCATGTGTGAGATTGTGTCGCATTTCACGAGTAAACGCGCTATATAAACACCAGTTCCTCTCTACCATGCAGGGCAGTTACTTATACTTACACTCATAATACGTATGTTACCTATACTTATACACTTATAATACGTATGTTACCTTCCTTTACCTGCCTTAACCAGAAGTTATCAGCCGAAACCAAATAAAAGGAACAATCAGCCCAATCTGATAAAAGTGTCGCAACTCTGTTAAAAGTGAACGGCCGGTTTCCAATATTGAAGTTGACATGTATTTTGTGGTAATGAACATACATACCATATTTCATTCCATTTAGTTCAGTAAAGTTATCATCCGTAAATGGCATATGAATACGAACTGATCAAAAATGTAATAAAGATGCATTGAGTGTACCAGGCTATATTTTAAGAAATTATTTAAATTTGTATTTAGGTTCAAGTGTATACAAGTAATATCACAGGTCCCCAGAACAAAAATTTACCCCACCCCCAATAATAATTAATCCTATAGAAAGGTATCCAACTTGGCCTGGCCTAATTTTTTATTAGTTTTACAATGTCCACAATCAGGTTAAAATACACCAAAATAATTTTTGTAACATAAATGCCTCATATATAGTTAGAAAGATATGTTATTACTCTTCAATTTGATGCATCCCCTGTAAAAATTGGTTAAGAAAAACTCTGGTTATGAGCACAGGTCTGACGCAAACAGACTGTAAAATTTCACTCGTTCGACAGGGTGCTGGTCGTTTCGTACAAAGACGTTTCGTACACTCTGGTCGATTCGTACCATTATTTTGGTTGTTTCGTACCAATCTTTTTGGTCGTTTCGTACCATCGGAAAAAAATTGTAATTACTCTAGTGTTGAATGAAAAGATGTCTATTACCATTGTTTTATTTCTGTATTAATATACGTGTATATACTAGCTAGTAATCGTGAAATCGGCGGTACCAGGTCTGTTCAGTATACTTGGTATGTTGTTACAGCGAAGGGTTGCCGATCACTGATTAGTCTTTAGAAGTGCTCATCAGTGATTTCACACTTTGCTGATGTGTCACCGTTTTGTTTTTCTTGTGTTTCGTAAATTATACCGCACACAGGTATGTTGTTACAACAAAATGGTAGTCAGTGATTAGTCTTTAGAAGCACTAATCACCAAGTTCACATTTCGTACGGTTTGTTTTTACAGCATTCGCGAGTGATAAGTGTGTTGTTTTTCTCGACTCCTATAAATGACCTGTACGCAACCAGCGACATACCATCATCCAACGAAATACCAGCTGCAACTTCGACATTGAAATGACGACGGTCAATTGTTAACAGCCAAACCACCGACACATCAGCCGCTATTGAAATGACCGACGACAATATCATCGATCACTCCACATTCCATATCAATAAGACCTTCGACTGCCGTTCGGACCACGATGAGCCTTCTCTTCTAATCGAAGAACCAACGCCAATGGATATCGACCACCGTCGAACCTACAAGAAAGTAGAATGTGGAACAAAGAGGGGAAAACCGAAGCTGGTGAGAAACGACGGCTACACCTACTGGTGGTGTTCACACCGGCCAAAGACAGGTGGTTGTAGAGCGTATATATACAGTAGTATACACTACTTCTTCGTTATATATTATGTTGGGTATGAACTATAGAGAGTACACATATGCGCCAGAACTCCAATGGCTGCCTTTGGAAAATTCACTTTCCTTCCGGGTTTATGAAACTGAATTTTTCAATAAATACGAGAGATACGATGCCGCGATGTAGCGTGATTGGTTTGGGTGGGTCAGTAAACAATTCCGCTGCTAATGATGTATAATATATATATTCTACTAACCGTCGATTGTATTTTTGAAGCCCAAGTCGGTGTAAAAATCGCACTTTTTTTACCGAGTTTAGCGGACATCATGTCGAACGAGTGAAATTTTACAGTCGGTTTGCGTCAGACCTGTGCTCATAACCAGAGTTTTTCTTAACTAATTTTTACAGGGGATGCAGCAAATTGAAGAGTAATAACATATCTGTCTAACTATATATGAGGCATTTATGTTACAAAAATTATTGTGGTGTATTTTAACCTGATTGTGGACATTGTAAAACTAATAAAAAATTAGGCCGGGCCAAGTTGGATACCTTTCTATAGGATTAAGTATTATTGGGGGTGGGGTCAATTTTTGTTCTGGGGACCTGTGAGTAATATGTTAATAACAATAGTATCTTATTAGATATTTTTAGATTACATTTTTTTCAACAGAATGAAGCAGCTAGAAAACTGGTAAATCACATTTGTTTCATGTTGTTGTTGCAACTGGAGGTCTGGCACCCTGAATACATCGTTTGAATGGGCGCATAAAATTAGATATGTTTAGGTTTAGTTTATATTATAACAACCTCAGAAAAAGAAAGTCCCTCCCCCCTAATATATTTGGTAATATTTTACGAGCTATTGGATGGATTTTGATTAAACTTTTCACAAATGATTTGTGGTACCGGAGACATCAAGTGTGCTAAGCACTGTGCTGTGAGGTGAGCTATGGCTGAGTGAGCACGAATTGAATGGAAGAGGGGCACTTCAAAAGTTGCAAAAACACAGGTAGAGTGATCAGTCATTTCGCTGTACCTTGGTCCCTCACGGGCTTGGAACATCCTCATTTGTTGGTACCTCAATGGCCTACATGGTGGGAAACATGGTTTACTGAAAAATTGCTTCAAAGAGACTGATTTCAATAACTCTGTTGCTCATGGCATGAAACTTCTGAAAGGTGTCCATGGTGTCATTCCAAAGGAATGTGGTTAGACTGAAATGGCCTGGGCATTGAGCGGGCATATTGTGTCCCGAGGATGACACACATGTTATCGTGGACCACATTTCCAGCCATTAACAACTTGTGTGAACAATGGAGTGACTGCCCACTGCAACTTTTGAAAAGCACCCCTCTTCCATCCAATTCGTGCTCAGTCGGCCATAACATAACTCACAGGACGGTGCCTCATACAGGTTGCGTCTCGGATACCACTAAATATTTGCGTAAAGTTTCGTCATTATCGATCCAATATCTCACAAAATATTACCAAATATATTAGGGGGGGGGGGGGGACTTTCTTTTTTGGAGGGGTTTATATGTAATCTGTATCACACTATATGATTGTCTACACGCCTAGTACACGGTGCGTAATCCCTAGATGCGGAAATCCCTAGATGCGGAAATTGATTACCGTATGTTTATAATTTCAGATATCCAATTCAGATTATATGAATACAATTCAATGTCAGCTGCGGTTATGCGCGACAAAACATAGATTGGAATGAACAGAAACCTTAGAACAATCGGTCTATTACGTTCTTAAATTACGTCATTATGTGCGACCAGTTATCTGCGACACAGCCGGCAGAATTCCTAGAAATGTTCTGCTGTCAGTTTCCAGAAATCGAGCGCGTTGCACCATCCGTTGATAACATTTAACACTTGTAATTTACGTCCGTTTTCTGGGACCCCCTCAGTGAAGACAATTACTGTGAATATGTGATGTAGGTGTGTGATCTATTATGGGGTGAAAAATTAACAAGATAACTATCATTGGTATCGGACTACACCAATTTTGTAGCTGAACGGTGTACCCATGTCCAAGTGTGTCAAATCTTTATTAAATAAGTAGACAAGTGACTTCCATTCCATGGGGTTTGCGATATGTTGAATTGATTAAACTGTCTTTAAGTTTCTTACTGTCGCTACTGGCGTCATGTTCGCCATGGCACATCTAGATATAAATTCAATGCAACATATCCCAAACCCTTCATGAGAATGAGAGTGACTTGCTATATCATGATTTTCCTAAAGAAAACACAAGTTCTAATGGATGTTTAAGGAGATTAACATAGTATCTAGTGAATTTTGCAGTTTTTCGTCACGAGACACTGGTAAACAATGTCAACCACTAGCCGATTCGATTCGATGTCGCAGATCCCTATATATGGTAGGTGTTGACTAGTCTACTACGAAATACCCTAGTTGTTTCAACACTAAACAATATTTACCTTGACCATGTAAGCCAGTGCATTCTCTTAAATAAAGAGAATGTACTGTCACAGGATCTTTTATGCTGCAACAGCAAAGCTTCCGTAAAGAATTGTGGACAGATGGATGACGACTATAGTTTCGGGTTTCATAATGAAGCAACAACAAATGTAGATTTTTTTTCATTTATTTCCGTTTATCCTCGGATCAGTCATCACAGATTCACTTCTTTTTTGTCTTGGTTATCTGTTTAACAGACGTTTTAGGAGGAACTTTTCCAGACTTGGCTGCTGGCTTGCCAGCAGTCTTCCCTGCAGCGGGTTTAGCAGATTTAGCAGCTGGCTTGGAAGCAGCGGCCTTATTAGCAGAGGTTCCTTTAGCAGCTGGGGCACCCTTAGCTGAAGGCTTGGCACCCTTCTCTGTGGGCTTAGCACCCTTCGGCTTAGCACCCTTCGGCTTAGAACCCTTCTTTGCTTGTTTTGCTGCATCTGGGGCTGGTTTGCCACTTGGCTTAGCTGCTGATTTGTCAGAGGCTGGCTTTGCTGGTTTTGCAGCTTGCTTATCTTTAGCAACCTTAGCCACTTTCGGGGCTGCATCCTTACTGATTGAGTCGTGGCTGATGCTACTCTTTGACTGAGAAGCAGAGCGTCTTCTTTCACGTTTCCTCTCCTTGGCTTCCTTTATTCTCTGGGCTAAAAGTTTGGCATATTCTGCAGCTTCATCACGTCTTTTAGCAGATCTTCTTCTCTTAAGGGCCAATCTGTGTCTCTTGCGTTGCAGCACCATTGGAGTCACCAACCTCTGAATTTTGGGTGCCTTCGTCTTGCCCTTTTTCTTGCCTGGAAAATCATAGTGAGAGTGACCAACAAATGTATAGTAACAGCCACAAGCATTTGATAAAATTCCATACAAGAGAATAACATGTTGGTATCATGGTTACTTTTTCTGTGAAATAGGGCCATCAAGATTATAAAAATTTGATTTTTTTTTTTTTTTTTTTAAAGAACATTGTCCAGACAACACTTCATAATTTTTTTTTATGCAACTCTGCCAACTCATTTGCACTGTGGATGAACGTAATTATTTTACGTGTTTTTTTTAGTATTGTAATTCAAGGCAGAGAAAGTGAAAACAAGTCAGAATAGCCAGTAGAATTATTTTCTTGGTAAACGCGGAAAAATCTCAACCAAAATTTGACTTCCTCATATCGGTGGTACGATAAACTCTATTTCTATGCAAAATTTGTCCTGGAAACAGGTACCGACATTAAACAGTCCAACCATGCACATTCTAATATTTCGTAAACAAGTCGTTGGGCCAATAATAAACTGAAGCTGTGTTTCGCCAAACGGGACCAAAAATTTAAGTATAAATAACACTGTAGCTCAACTTGGGGGAGGAGTTTAATAGTTTTATGCTGAGTACTAAATAGAATGAATAATTTCACAATGTTCAGAGGTATGGTCTTAGCCTGTGTTATTGGATTGAATTTTAAAATCAGCATGGCTCTCATATAGAGGTCACCCTGAGATCCATATGAAGATTGGTGAATATCGGTCAAGGTTTGTAGTCTGTAGGATATGCCAAAGGATTTAGGCATTGATGAGTAAAATACAAGATGGCTACTGGTGGCCATGTTTTTAAAATCGTTCAAATTCGATACCGGTAGCTAGAGTTTAATTCGGGACCGGGAATTCCCGGTTCCCGATTTCCAATTGACAAGTCCCGAAATCCAGATTTTCAAAACCGGGAACCTGGAAATGTAAAACGTCCATTGTGATGTGATTTGAGTCGGAACATAGTGTATTTAATAGTGTGTATATGTACGTTTTATGCACAATCATGTATATCGTTTGATCGTTAGATTCGTTACCGTCATATCTAGTGTCAACTGCACTCTGCATGTAATTATAACGTTTTTGGGGCACCCAGCCGCACCCTGGAATGGCTGGCATTGATAGTGTTACTAATATAAACAGACACAGTGAAATCGACAACATTGTCTCACTCGCCGTTTGAGGTCAAAGTCAAACACATCAATGCGATTCTGCGACATGATGGCATTACTGACGGGGCTTTTCCGTTTGTCGAGTGTTGTATATTTCAAATGACCTTGCACTGAACGTTGTGAGTTTGCGAAGCTGTGTGAATGTCGCTTAAGATCGAGTCTTCGTTGATGCTGCTAAATTGATGACATTATTAACGGTACGGTACGCTAAACTACAGTACGATTTGACTATGAACTGTGAAAATCAATCATGTGTTTATTTTTGTTTAAATGGCGCAATAATGCGGCAAGATTCGCGTGTTACTTTGTTGTTCAACTGTAAGTTTTAAAAGTAATTCAAGAGATGTTGCATTAAAACCATGTTGTGTATATATTTTGATATTCGGCAGTAAGTTATTATCATAATATGATGTCAACAAATAAACCGGGAATTTTCCCGGTTCCCGGATCCAGGGATGAAAAATGTCCCGGTTCCGTTTTCCAAAATAAACCGGGAAATATTAAACTCTACCGGTAGCTCTCATCTAGAGGTGATCCAAAACATGCCAGTACATTTTCAACATTTCTCAGATAAATGCGGGCTGTAGGGTGTGAAATCCAAGATGACTGCCAGCAGGCATGTTTTTTTAATGAATTATCTGTTAGAGAGCAATATTCATATAGACGACATTCTATATCAGAATTTAAAGTTCCTCTCCCCAGTCAATCAAGGATTCATAGTGTTCATGCATAGTTAGTTACTAGTATGTATACAGACAGTATAAAGATGACTGCATGTCTACCATATCAAACACCCTTCTGTGATGGGCACTAAAAAAGCACATGAAATTATCTACTGGTTTGTTTGGGTGTATGATGTATCAAACTTACAAGCATGCATATGCCAGTGTGTATAAGGAACTTCAAAGTTGGGGGCCAATTTGAATGCTGAGGTGTGGTACCTCAGTCAAGGTGTGGCCTGTGGTACCATTTTCAGTGTGGTGTGGGACTTTATATTTCAGTGCAGTTGAGGAACATTTACACCCTGTGCAATGTGTCTGAGGCGCATGTGAGGTGTATGACCAAATATTTAAATGAGGTTTGAATTAATATCATACAAGTTATATTATTATAAAGTAATAGAAAAGCCCTATTATGGTGTATGTCTTGGGCCTGTTGATATGTCAATATTGTGCTCTGAGGAAGATGTGCCACCACAATCTAAACTGAGAGAATAATTACAAGAGAGCTGCATAATTGAGTGCCTGGGAGGCATTTGTTTGTTCACATTGACAATACTTATCATATTATTGTGCTACATTAACTGTTTACTTGCAATATACATGGACAGCCTCAACACAAGTATAAAGAGTAAGAATTAATGTACCGGTACTTCTTAACAGTTCAGGGGAAAAATAAAATAATATTACCAAAAAAAAAAAATCCCTACCTACCTACCTGGAATTTTTTGGCACCGTAATAGGAAACAAATATTATTTTTTTTTAGGCCTAAGCACTAAGCAGATTCAGAAATCATTTTGAGTAAACAAATTGAACGAAAAAATCGGAAAAATACTCCCAACTCTCGTCGGGCCACGTGCTTCGTGAGACTGTTCGTGAATTTGGGATCGTGCATTAATTGAATTTGAAGTTCGGGATCGTGCCTTAATTCAAAGTCGGGGAATCTCTCAATTCATTCGATCGTTAATATTCTTATTCGAGAATATGAGTTTGTCCGCGGAGTATACACATGCGTCGGCACATTAAATGAAAAATCCGCCGTGACGTGAAACCAAGACGGAACTAGATTACTCTGTCGACCCGACCTCAAAAGACACCGCAACTGAAAGTTACATTGTCACAAATGTTTGCGTGGGTGGTTTTCTGGGTTAGATTAGTGCTGTAAATATGGTGAAAAATATTGCCTCTTAAGTTGAGATAAGTTCTTTGCAAATATGCTGTATGGCAGCGTTCTTGTGTTGTTGTATAATATGCATTGTTTTTGAAAATCGATTGACGATTGTTCGATTATTCCCAAAATCACGGCAAGCCCAGTGGTCAGGAATTCTACGGGTTCACCACAAACGCTAAAACAAACGGGGTCTATAACCGGTGATTAGGAACATCTCGGAAACGAAAATACGCTGAAAGATAACGTCTCAGCCGGCTGAGCAGCCATATTTCGTCAGCCACGAACGTCGCGACTGAGCCGGCTAAGCTAGCTAACCAGCCACGAAATCGGTTGAGCCAGCCGCGAAAACTTTGTCGTGGCTTCGGGGTCTAGCGCTTGCACACTTTTTTCATTCAATATGTGTATCCTGTAGCTTACCTTCTTTCTCAGCCAAAGGTCGTCTTACAATATACTGACGAACATCATCTTCTTTGCTCAGATTGAACAGCTTCCTAATTTTGCTTGCTCTCTTTGGACCGAGACGTCGAGGAATTGTTGTGTCAGTCAATCCTGGAATATCTTGATCACCTAGAAGCAGTAAAAATAAAATGACCATTGCGTAACAAAAAGGCTATCAGGTGCAAATAATTTACAATTATCACAGATTAACAAAAAAAAAAAAATATACACTTGGGCCGAACAAAATTAATGTTTTGTTCCTCAAATCAGATACTTGCTCCACGTGCTCTCTCATAAAAATATGGCCCACTGGGAGATTTTTATGCCGAAGTTCCATATGAAGTTTGGTGATGATCAGATTAGGGAGGTGGGCGGTAGGGTGTGCCGAAGAATTTAGTCATACAAAGAGTCAAATCCAAGATGGCCACTGGCGGCCATGTTGTTCAATTAAATTCAGAGAACTATGATGGCTCCCATCTAGAGGTCACCCCGATGATCCATTTTAAGTTTGGTGATGATCGGATGAGGGATGTGAATTGATTCAATTTTGAAATCCAAAATGGCTACTGGCAGCCATGTTTGATTGCCGAATTACCTCAAAATGACTTTCCATCTACATATCAATGTCAACAAAAGCCATGACAAATTTCATGATGATCTAACCAAAGGTACGACTTGAAGCCCGTGCCCAAGGATTTAGTCACACAAAGAGTAAAATTCAAGATGGCTGCTGGCAGCCATGTTTTATGACCGAATGACCCAAAATGACTCGTTCCCATCTACATGTCAATATTAACATCCACGGCAAATTTCATGATGGTCAGATGAACACTCTGGCCTGTAGCCCGTGCTAATGGATTGAAATCAAAGATGGACCCTGGTAGCCATGTTTTTTTGCCGAATGACCCCCAAAATGACTCGTTCCCATCTAGATGTCAAGGTTAACAGCCATGACAAATCTCACAACGATCTGACCACAGGTTCAACTTGTAGGCCGGGCCAAAGAATTTAGTCTCTTTACTCTTTGAAGATTATCACTTTAAAGTGATGTGAAACACTCCGGTAGGGTGATCAAATATGAATGGAGAAAAATCTTGTTCAAAGTAGATTTTTTTTTACAAATATTATATCCAAATCAACAACACACATCGCCATTCTTATATATTAATTAATTGCAGTGACTCTTTATGGCGAAATCGTTTTTTGTTAGTTTATCGCGGACAGATGTGTCCCGAATCGAGTAGTAAATATTTACAAATTGAGCGTAGTTCGGACGATGTTTTATATGTAGTGGTATGGTCGATTTGCTTCAGATTTTCGGTGATGTAGTAGAATGCCACATTCCTCAAGTTGGCATAATGCCTGGATACTAACTGATCAGATTTACGCATCCGAACACGTACATAACATGTCTTTAAGGAAAATAGCACAAAGAACATTGAGTAAATGTCACCAGGTACATAGAGATTTGTACTGAAAATAGATCTATCTAAAATGTGACAGCCACCAATTGTTGAATTCTTACCCTTCTTCAACACTGACAGTGCAAGAACACTGAGGTTGTTCTCTACAATGCAGCCTCTAACTGACTTCCTCTTTCTCTCACCAGTACGTCGAGGGCGGTAGCATTTAGAGCCCTTGTTTAATAGAAGCTTGACACGCCCAGTTGTGAGAACACCTTGTTTCATGGGAAATCCCTGCTTGTCATTTCCTCCAGTTATTTTCAGGATGTATCCCTTCAAGTAATTAAAGATAAAGATTAGTCATTATAACATGCAGCAAATGTGACATAGTTCTTGTATGAAACTTGATCGTATCAACCGTCACAATGCATTCAATTGCTCCTATAACATAACTATTGCAAACTCCTATCACAATCAGCAAATGTTTAACTCATCCCTTGGCGATTGAATTATAGAGCATGCTGTACTAAAGTAGTATAGACAAATGTACCTATTTATAACAAACAAGAGGTGTGCACTCGAGTGCTAGCATACCCCCACCATGGCAAATTCAACCCGCATTATCCGTAAACACAACAAAAAATATTTTTAACTTTAAAGAAAAATTTGGATTAATAATTTTGATATTGGTTCATATTTCTTCAAATGATTGCAGAAACCCAAAAAAGTGTAGAAAATGAAACGCAACCTTAACATCTAAGATGGCTTTTGTCGAGTGTGATAGCATCCAAAAACGAGAGGCCGATCACGATCGGCAGATGTTAACCCGTCCCTTGGCGATAAAAATTTAATATGATCGGATAAATGAGAGTTTTGGTGTTGAATTATAGAGTATACTGTTATGTACTATTATAGACAAATGTACATAACACAAATTATTGGAATTTATGGGTCACTGGCATTTATATAAGAGAATGCACTGGTACAGGATCTGTAATGCTAAACCGCCACAGCCAGCAAGCCCATGGGTTAAATGTGTAGGTGTGACCTGGACATGGAATAATTGGGTTAAGAGAGTCCAATTTAAGTTTACAATAATAATGTGTCCTAGTATACAGATAAGCAACCTCACCACTGACCCATTAATATCAATTATATAGCAGAGCTGTCAAAATATCACAGGAATTGTTTATGTTGAACACTGACCTCTTTATTGAACCAATAACAATTATAATGATATCAGACCATCTGAAGATATAACTCTGCAGCCCAGATGTCCAAGTCTACTGTTAATATCATGTGATGTTTATTCTTGAATCTTTATTTTAAATTAGATACCATAGCCTTATGTATCAGATTATTTGCACATTGGCATAAGAGACATCAGAAAATAATATAGCCTTATCAATAGCCAAGTAGTCCAAAGGCAATTGGTGAATTGGATTTAATGTTGCTCCAAACAGATTTACCAGTACATAACACAAGATTTTGGACCGATTTAATCAAATTTGGTGTGGTGATTCGGGGTACCCTTGGCAGAGTTATAATGGTGTTAGTTTTTCAATTTTTTTTAACTTATTTAAAAAAATTAAAGGGACACATTGGAAATCTTTTTATCATAATCATCAATATCTAAATGAAAACAAATGACAATGTCAATGACATTTTTTTTAGTATTATTATAAAAGTTATAAAAAAAAAAAAAAAAAAATCTATTTAAAAAAAATATAAAATTCTCGATAAGGGGTCATAACTAGGCTTGCCGCGATTTTGGATTTTCAAAATCGATTAATCGGTGGCTATAATCGACGATTAATCGATTTTTCTACCCATGAAATTAAATCTCAAATAGAGATTTAATTTGTAGTAAATAGATATTCAAATGCCTCTATTAAACAATAAAAACAAAATAATTACTCATAGTTTATGAACTTTATGTAAGCACTAAGCAGATTCAGAAATCATTTTGATTAAACAAATTGAACGAAAAAAATCGGAAAAATACTCCCAACTCTCGTCGGGCCACGTGCTTCGTGAGACTCTTCGCGAATTTGGGATCGTGCATTAATTGAATTTGAAGTTCGGGATCGTGCCTTAATTCAAAGTCGGGAATCTCTCAAAGGCGGAATAGCACGTGACCGCTGAACATCTGCTATCACGCATGCCGCGGACTATACACATGCGTCGGAACATTAAAAGAAAAACCGCCGTGACGTGAAACCAAGACGGAACTAGATTACTGTCGGCCTGACCTCAAAAGACGCCGCAACTGAAAGTTACATTGTCACAAATGTTTGAGTGGGTGGGTTTCTGGGTTAGATTAGTGCTGTAAATACGGTGCAAAATATTGCCTCTTAAGTTGAGATAGGTTCTTTGCAAATACGCTGTATGCCAGCGTTCTTGTGTTGTTGTATAATATGCATTGTTATTTGAACTAAAAAAGTCGATTTTCATTAATCGGCACCACTGACGATTGTTCGATTATTCCCAAAATCGCGGCAAGCCTAGTCATAACTCCTTTAAAATTAATCGGATCAAACCCATATCCGAACTCGATCTGTATTTTGTGCTGTGAAACTCACATACCAAATTTGGTTCCAATCATATAAAAAATGTTTGAGTTATGGCAGAATGCGTGAATTCTAAGTTGAAAAAGGGCCATAACTCTGTAACAAAATCTCGGATCAAACCCAAATTCAAACTCGATCTGTATTTTGGGCTGAGAAACCCATATACAAAATTTGGTTTCGATCGGATAGAAAATGTTTGAGTTATCGCATTACTCGTAAAGTGTCTACGGACAGACAGACGAACGACGAGTGGTCAATCCGGGCAACGACACTATGTTTACCATACTATGGTATGGGTAAACATAAAAAGGAAGTTTCAAATATCTACGATCAAAACTGTAGGAGGAGTTGATTACACCATGAAGGTACCCTCATACAGAAAAACAATAAATTATATAAAAAAAAAAAAAAATTCAAAGTCGAAAGGCCCATAACTTTGGAAAAAATCATTGGATCAAACTCAAATTCGAACTTGACCTGTATTTTTATATGAACGACCCACAAAAAAAATTGAATTTCTAATTAAACAATCCAAACTTGAGGTATCATCCGGAAACCAAAAAAAATTGAATTTTCTAAGTCGAAAAGCCCATAACTCTGAGAAAAATAATCGGATCAAACTCAAAGTCGAACTTGACCTGTATTTTGACATCAATGACTCAAACAAAAACGGAATTGAACAGTCCAAACTTTAGTTATCTAGAAACCCCCAAAAAAAAAGAGTCTAAAAAAGTCCATTACTCTAGAAAAAAATCATCGGATCAAACTCAAATTTGAACTCAACTTGTATCTTGATATGACTGATCTACAAAAAAAAACGGTATTTGCAATTAAAGGATCCAAACTTGATATATCATCCGGAAACCGAAAAAGTGAGAAGTTGAAAATGAGGCGTAATTTAAAAAAAAAAAATCTGACCGAACCGCAATTAGCATCATGCCGAGAGGCAGTCCTGAGGAGATTGCATACGAAATATTACTGAAATTGGTTCATAGTTGTTCGAGTTATGAGGTCGGACGGACGGACGGACAGATGGAACGACACACGGAGGTAGAAAGTGGGGGTATAATTATTTGAAATTATGGGTCGAAAGAGAAGGGTTAATATAACATTAAAACTAGAGCCTGTCACCACTTCCATAGTGCAAGCAGTTGTATTTTTGTTGTTGCAATTTGCCAGGTCAGATATCAAAATAATATAGTTATATAATAATGGGAAAAGGTTAAATGACAATGGAATGGGTAAACGAGGTTAATATTTTCCAAATCGATCAACTGATCAATTTTCCAGGTCAGTACCAAAAACGATAATTGGTGTCAGGTTGTTAATCAAAAAATTGGAAATGAAAAATTAGAATGATTTATAAACAAGGAGTTCAATCTAAAAAAATTTTAAAAAAAAGTTGATTTTCATTTGTTCTAAAAATGATTATAGAATATACTGTTATGAACTATTATAGACAAATGTTCATAACACAATTTATTGAAATTTATGGGTCATGAAGTTTAATTATAGAATATACTGTTATATTTACATACTAAGTGTTGTCATCACTAAATCCAGCATTCTGATTGGTCGGCGCCCATGTGGCTAGTTGCAGTTATTTCTCGGTGAATGCGCAACGCCTCATAACACCATCGATACGTCATTGGGTTTGGAAAGACGAACGCGTAATGTTTTGGGCGCATTTGGACTCGCGCAGGATTGACTTAATACATCATCGGGTTTCAATATGAAGAGAAATTGTTCCTATTAACTTTTGCCAACTTTGCTATTGGGTATTTTGGGCCGTTTTTGTCACGATACACTTTTCGATTTAAATACATTTACAAAAGTGGCTTCGGGTTTTACACAAGTTATGTCCACTTACCTCACGGTTACATCTCCATAAAAACAGTCCACATTTAACAGTTAATCCTTATATGAACTACATGTATTATAGACAAATGTACACACCACAATTTGTTAAAATTTATGGGTCACTCATATATATAAGAGAATGAGCTGGCACAGGAAAACATTCCATTAAATATACTAGTATTTTTTTGTTATTTATAATTTCTTAATAAACTAATGCATGCTATAAGCCCACAAGACATAACAAAATCGCCAATATATGAAAATGACTGATCCTATTGCTCGGCAGACAAAACGTGCCTGTCAGGCCGCCATAAAGACATGCTGACTTATCGCTGGTGGAATCCAAGGGAAGGTTCCGTTTTGTTTATGACAACCTCCATCGTGTTATGTTGCATTGGCGGATGTCTTGAGTGTTATGTTGCGTTGGCGGTTACATCGACCGCATTGAAAATAATGACTGCAATGGAGTAACGTTACACCCTAGTTGTGATAACACTAGAACTGCGTTGATAGTCATGGTCATTTTTCAACGTGGTTTCACGGGGGTTCCAACGTGGTCGAGAGGGACATTGATTTTGAGAATATGTGTGTATATACAACAAAGTGAAAACTAAAATGCTAACCTTCCACTCATCACCAAGATGCTCAGCAGTGACCTCAGCTGAGATACGTTTGTCATAGAACGGCCGTAGTTTCTTCTCATCTTCAATTTCAATGAGTTTCTGGCAGCCTGTGGCTGGGAATGAAATGTTCAACTGAAAAACAGAACAGAACTCGTTAAACTGAATGCATCCTATTAAAATAGGAACTGATCTTGGCCCCTTGGTGAACAAGCGATATGGATACAAGGAATTAATGAATATTCAAAAGCTCCATATATGGAAAGTTACTCCAGAACTTTGACCTGTAGCACTGAATGCGTAGAAAGGGGTTGGATGGATCCAATAGGGTAGCGACTCACGGCCTCAGTAATCTCGCTTGTAGCAGATTTTTGCTCTAATATACACTTTTAAGGTAGGTGAAGATATTATATCAAAGATGAATCTGGGACGAAAATACAATATAGCAGGATTTAGTCATGCAAAGGGTAAAATCCATGTTTTTTAAAGAAATTTAGAAAAATAATGACTCCCATCTTGTGGTTGTCCTAGCATTGAAACAATTAGTTGACGAACCAGCTTTGATGCCGATAGCTCCCAATGTCGACTCTGTATCTTGCCATCGACTAGTCGGAACATTGGATATACTTCCCATAATAAGAGTTAAGATTATAACATAGGTACATCAACACTTGTCGCAGATTTGACAGTTTTAAAAACACAACATAGTCAGTTTGCTAAAAATGTAGCACATAATTCATGCACCCATAGCGAGATAAATGGGAAAACAGGTGTTCCATGACTGCAAATTTGACATCAATGATCAACTGTGCCATTGCAACACTGTCTTGATGCAATGATTGTCAGCTTTGAAGTTCGCTGACAAAATTGATGCAATGATTAACAGCCTTGATGTTCGCCGACAACATTGTAACATGGTGTAACTGTGTTCATAATGAAAGGTTATCGATAAACACGTTTTCAACTAAACATTGAATTATTTATTCTTACTCAAAACAACTGATTTGTTGTCATTATCAAGTAGTTCAGCTTTTGGGGACACTGAAGATAGTTATATTGTCGTATAGAACATTAGATGTCTTGGAAAAACTTTGGGGGCGCAGTTTCACCGGCTTATGCAAACAATGTGATTAAGGACTTGGCTACTTAACCCAATTTCCCTCAAATTTAATGGAATCCAAAATAAAGGTTTATGTTCACTTTTGTTAGTAGTCACTTAACTGTCACCTCACTACAAGCGATGTCAGGCAAGTTACTCAATTATTTGTAAACAATTGGTTCTTAGTAATTTTATCCAAGAATGCTTTTTTCTTTGATATGGACTTTGTGTTTATTGATTTTGGGTTCGAAAAAATAGATTTTAAAAACCTCTTATAAATTTCACATTTAGTATTTCTAACATATTCCACCGCAAATTATACTCTTAAAATGTTGCATTCATGGGATTGGTTACTGTGATTACTAATAAAATTGAACATAAACCTTTATTTTGACTCCATAAAATTTGGGGGAAATTGGGTTAGCAAAGTCCTTATATACACCTGGTTCAGTAGCATGCGAACAAGCGGATTGATATTTTACAATCTAATTCTTTTAACCCGTTATGTTGATATCTTGCTTTAACATCTGTCAATATAATCATTACATCAGTTGGTTTGATATTTGGCTCGATATCAGGCCTCAGTAACCTCATATCAGTCTTCGACTTCAGTCTCAGACTGATATGAGGGTTACCCCTGGGCTCAGGTTGATATTAACGGGCCTAATATTAAACCAACCAACATGTCGGGCACACATTCAAAATGAGCTATATACCTCGTTTTGTCTACCACAGCCCAATTGAGATTTATTTTTAATGTGATTTACACGTCTCATTCGATTTTGGACACAAGCACGAGTTGTGTACCACTCTCAAGTCTACAAAGAAACAATAAACGACTGACCATGGCTAAAGCGCAATTAAAGATGTTTTAATTAAGACCTGTTGGCGTATAATAGCATGTTTTGCGAAAATATCAGATTTTGTTAGAAAAATAAGAAAGTTCCGCATTTGTATTCACATGTGGTATATTTTTGAAGGTCATGAACATTCAATCGATGCATCTTACCCGATTGGATAAAGCAAACTAAAGTCAATAAAGCCGACTGTTAAATGCCATCAAGAGAATATTACATACAGCTGTATGGAAGCACAAGGGATCACAATCTAAAAATCAGAGGAATCATGTGAAATGGCTAGGATTAATACAGTCCTTGGCACGCGGGGAAGACGAGGAATTCCCTATCCGAAGAAATATAGTAAATTTCATTCGTTATCAAATTTGGAGTAGTCTATTCGACTAATCGTATTCGTAAACGTCACAATAGTTATTTTTAGATCATTTCTCCAATACAACTTCTTATTGGTTTTTAGTTCCGACAATCTTAAAGTGACATTCATTATTAATTTGACAGCTTCAGATCACTTGAAGCCAATGTTTTGGCCAATATTCACACATCTCTTTGATGATTTACAAGCATGCTGTCGCACTGCTTTTGAAAAGAATAAGATTGCATCATCGCATGACTACAATATCTATACGTGTCAATTTCGTCACATTTTCGTGAGTGAATAGAATTGTGACCAGTAATCAGCGATCACAATTCACAAATCCCAAATAGTTGCAACGCCGAAATAAATCTGAGCAAAACGCATTGTAAAAATCAAATTTTTAGAATAGATCTGTTCTAGTTTTAGAAAGTGAAAGTAAGATTTTAATTCACTGTATAAATGAACTGTCCATATTCATTTGAAAATTGTCCAGATCAAGCCAGAATGAATTGTAACTGGCAAAACACTTGTATAAAAAAATGAAAGTGTCAATGACACTGTAGCTCAACTTGGAAAGGGAATAATTTAATGTGTTACACTCAATGGAGCGATTAGGAATGCAGAAAGTTGAAATGTCCAAGTAATACTAGATTATCAACATGAAGAGATATATATATAAAAGTAATATCCAAGATTGTTGCTGGCGGCTATGTTTTCCAATAAAATTCAAAAACATTTGATAGCTTCCTTCTAGTAAGATCAATATCAAGATTAATATGAAATCTGGAGACGATTGGATGAGGGAAGTGGAATGTAGGGTGTGCCAAAGGATTTAGTCATGCAAAGAGTAAAATCCAAGATGGCTGCCGGTCAAATGACCCCAAAACTACTCGTTCCCATCAACATGTCAATATTAACATCCATGAGAAATTTCATGATTATCAGTACGACCTGTAGCCCGTGCTAATGGATTGAATTTTGAAATCCAAAATGGCCGCTGCAGTCCTTCCCAGGAGACGGGAGTGATTGCTCTTGCACCTGTAAGCACTCGTAATTTTCAATTCATGGGTGCTAAAATTCGCACTCGTCCCTCTTCTCAAAATACTAATGGAGAATGTAATTGCTGGTTCAATAGTGAACTATTTTAAGGTTTATTTAGATCCTTTACCATCTCAGTTCAACTAAGGCATACTAAAGTGTAACTAGACATAGGTCTATTCCACAATGACTTTTTGTTTGAGAAAAAACCCAACTTACAATTATAGTATGGGTGCAATATTACACCCGTCTTCTGAATTACGGGAGCAAATAAATGCTCTCGCTGTGTTTTCCTCGTGGGAAGGACTGCGGCGCTGGCAGCCATCTTTTTTGCCCGAATGACGCCAAAATGACTCGTTCCCATCTACATTCCAATTTCAACAGCCATGACAAATTTCATGATGATCAGACTAAAGGTACGACCTGTAGCCCGTGCTAAAGGATTTAGTCATACAAAGAGTAAAATCAAAGATGACTGCTGGCGGCCATGTTTTTTGGCCGAATGACCCCAAAATGACTCGTTCCAATCTACATGTCATTGTTAACATCCATGTCAAATTTTATGATGATCCGACCAAAGGTACGACCTGTAGCCCGTGCAAAGGATTTAGTCATGCAACATGGTTCTTGCACCTACTTTAATATCAAATTCAAGGGATTTCAAGTAGTGTAGGGGTTGAAATTCAAGGGTTTTCAAGGACACTGTTACACATATAGTACTTAGTATATATGTAACAGTAGTCAATAGCAAGTATTTGTCGTAACAGTAGTCAATAGCAAGTATTTGTGAATACAAGATGCAATCAGAATTTTATGAGTAGAGAAAAACAGCAATACTACATACTGTATTATATTAGCAGCATTAAAACAATATTTTGTTTGTTTCTCTAGGGTTAGGAGTATGTAACTATCTCTACAACAATATTATCAAATATGCTCACTTTAGTAAAAGTAAGTAGAGTGGAGGTAAAGTTTCCAGTCAGGGTGCCCCATAATATGAAGATAATTGGATAATAGATTGCTGGGCTTTTCTCTAGCCATATACAGTGCTGAAACGGTTGACCTATTTTTGTAGCTGGTTATCCTGGGTTATCCGCTATTTTCAACCTAAGATTTTATACTGATTTATACTATAATTTGTACCAATATATCAGCATAATTTGATTTATTAACTGTATGGCAAACTCGCGTAATGTTTATACAGACAGAGCTTGTATTAAACGAATATAAATCACCAAACATGAACGTCACAAAGCCACGTGTCGACAACTTGGCAGATGACACAGTGAACTAAAACTCGCAGTGTTTATAAATAGACGTGTCATGCTTGACCTGTTTGTACTGCAGTTGCGACTGCTACCCGACTTGTTATCGTTCTCGTTTTGGGAAGAATATTGTGTGACCTATATACATGTTCGTACATGCAAGCCTTGAAATAATTATTGTCACAGTGCCTGTCAAAATGACAGACACCAAATGGATTGTGGCTGTCATTTTCTGTCAAAATTATGTGCTCTCATATCTTATTCTTATGTGATAAATAATATTCTGTGAGCTTAAAAAGTGACTCAGTGCTACTGCTGCCATCATGCTTTATGCTTTGTTTTTAATAGAAACATTGCTTCATCCATGACCGCCTAACAGCACCAGCCAAGTATGCTAGAATTCAGTAGTATCCTATCAGGCTATGACCCCCCCCCCCCGGTGACCACCCACCCCTACTCTCGGGATCCAAATAATATTAGGGGGCGGAATAATAAAACAGGGGTGAAATTTCCTTTAAAATAGTACGGGGCGCAATAATAGTACAGGGGGAATTTTTGCAAATCAAGTATGGGTAAAAAATTGTGGTTAGTTTCATATGTTCTCATACAGAGATCATTGGAGAAAAATTGAACCTAATAATTGTTCGAAGTATTCAATTCATTTTGAAACCAACAATACGTCCTAAATCATCCCATCCCACGCGCTCATACATCCAAACGGATCCTGCGCGAATACCAATACAGATAAATACATTTGCGTTGGTAATAATTGTTACCGTACTTCTATAGAAATCATAATGACCGAAAATTCGAAATGTGCTTCTGACGTGGTATGGCGGTATTGCTGGTAATCGATGGAGATGTGTAAATCACATTAAAACCATAAAAACATAGCTCTTTTTTGTATAGCTTAATTGGGCTACAGTAGACAAAACGAGCTACTCTCGGGCCCCAAATAAATGTGCAGACCCAAATAATAGTGCAGGGGGGAATTTTCAGCAAATGTTTATAAAATTAACAGTGAGGACGTGAACTTTTTATATTTTATACATATAAACTCGGCAAGCTTTTTCTTCTCCGCAAGATTATATTTTTGTTTTTTTTTGACAAAAAGTGTCTGCCATGTTTAAATTCTCGCGGGGAAACAACAATTTTTACAGAAATTCCCTAAAGACAGTGCGTAATGAGGCCCCGATGTTTTATTTTACGTCCATTTTTAATATTATAGACTAAGCTTCCCAACTATAAAGTAACATTTTATTACACTTTCAATGATCCAAATATTTTATAAACCTCTAATAATATTGTTGGATTATGGCAGTATTGAGTGTTTTATTGAGACCATTAACCCTTTACCCAACAAAACGGCCAAAAACGCCCAAATAAAGCTTCAACAGCCTAAAATATCTTCGGTCTGTCTCAATAACACCATACAAATATGGATATCATTGGAACCGGTTCATTGACCACGTTGTGATGGTTACAGTTATGCCCTGTGTCAATGCATTCTCTTATATATATGCGAGTCGATCATAGGTCGCCTCGCATATATAAGAGAATGCACTGGCCTAAAAAAAATATTTTATAATTTTTTCTTACATTTTTTAAAAACAATTTTTATAATATTTTCCTACATTCTTTGACAATTTTATCATTTTTATTATGTGTTAAGCCAATGCATTCTCTTATATATGCGAGGCGACCTATGGTCGACTCGCATATATAAGAGAATGCATTGGCACAGGGCCGTTCTGTTGGGTAAAGGGTTAAAACGAAAATATCTGGTGCCTAAATGGAGCCCCACACACACACATAAAAAAATGTGTATTCCGGTAAGCACGTGGTGCGTCCCCCTAATAATGAGATAATCCTGATGAAAACATGCGCAAACATCATGGATACACGGTTTAATCGGAAACCGATGGGTCCACTTTTAAAGGCATGCGGGGAGGGGAAATGTGTATTCTGGAAGAACATGGTAGGCCTGTAACGATACGCTTGGTCACGATACGATCCGTATCGCGATACGGGGCCAACGATACGATACGTATCGCGATACGATACGTATCGCGATACGCAAAATTTGATCACACGAGTAAATAGCTATTCAAGTTCAACAGTCCAAATTTGCACAACTCTCAGGTGTTATCGTAGAATGATGAACTATACTAAATTTAGTGAACAGTATATCATTTCACAGTTGGCAGTCAGTTGCTGGAGTTTCTCACTGAAAATGAGCTTTTCTGACAATATACTCAGATATAACTATTGACAAGTAGTGTAAGCACCCAGCGACAGTTCGCCATGCACCATTAAACTATATGCCTAATAATGGCACATGACGAAATGTCGCTGGGCAGCTGGGCTCTTATACACTACTTTGTATTATGCTCATAGTTATATCTGAGTATATTGTCAGAAAAGCTAGTTTTCAATCCGAAACTCATGCAACAGTGATTCAAGTCTTATTTTTTAAATTCATTTCATATTTTAATCAACAGTAATTCAACACAACAATGTGACATTAGTCACAACTCACAACATGTAACAGATAACACTGTCAGAACCGATCCGAAGTGGCGAGCATGATGGAGCATCAAACATTAACTGAGTGTTTGTAAGTAAGTTCACCCGAAGTTGATGTTCTTATTCATGAGGCATTGAAGTTATGCTATGTTTTTACATGTTGGTCTTAACACCAGTTTTGTAAGAGGTTGCCGTCGGAACAAAATTTGCAGATCGTTTTAGTTCGGTCTGCCTTAATGCGTCCATCCTCTTCAAGTTCAACGGTGTACGTCCCAAAACCGAAATATTGCCAGACTTTCGACTTGTAGGCCGCTGGCGGATTGACAAGTTTTAAGCTTTGAGCAGACATCTTTCCACGGCCCACGTGTTGTTTTGCCGCAGACGATATATCCAATATACTAGTATTTGATTGGTTGAAATCACAGCAGTTCATCAAATTAAACCAATCGGAGCATGGCTTACAGTCTGAGACTAGGTTACGGAGGTCAGTCATTTCACTTCCGCCAACGTTTGTGTGAAAGGTCAAAGTGCGAGCTCACGGAAACAAACGAAATTTACAGATTCACTTCCGATAACACTTCGTAAGCATTCACAGCTTACGGAAACGAACGAGGGGACCCGATTGACTTCGTATGGTAACTGCATAATAGCGGAACTGTATCGTAGTGTATCGAAATTACAGTCAAATGAATCGCATATAGAATCGTGAATGACGAATCGCGATGCATCGAAATCGCGATGAATCGTTACAGGCCTAGAACATGGTGCGTCCCCATGATAATGAGATAATCCTAACAATCACTTGCGCGAATGTAATGGATACTTGGCTTACTAGTCGGATGCAGCCACTTTCAAATGAATGCAGGGAGGTAAACACTGCTATTTTCATTTTTGGGAATTCCTCTCAAGCGAGTAACGTATTTACTAATATAACCTAAATTTGAAGTGAAAAGATGTTTTACGGTGGTAAAACATTCACTTTGTTGATGAATTTGACGGTTCACTTTTGGTACAAATTATCTTGCTGAAAAATAAATAAACCTGCAGACCCAAATAAGCAGGGTACAGGGGGGAATTGCATGCACATTTATTTGGAGCCCGAGAGTACATATACCGTTTTGGATGTGTGCCTGACATCATAGCGTTTAGAACTCTTGATGGAACTTAGATGGGGATGGTGTAAGCCATGCTAATAAGTTGCAATGGATCTATAGGTGACCTAATTTGATGCACAAATCAAGTTTATTATCGAAAAACAGACGGTCCGAATATAATATATAAATCGATTCGGCTAGATTTGACCATAACTGATAAATGAACGAGTCCTCAACAGTCTTGTCTCGACTTGAGACGTTAAAATTAAATACGGTTGATTCTGAGAAAAACCGAGTTTCGAGTTCAAAGTCAGTTATAAATATTTCTGGTCATGAATTTTATTACAGGTAAGAACAAATTCATAGATATCACAAAGTCAAGACTGACACTATCTGAGCTCTCATAAAAATAGTCAGCATTTGTGGATTAGGCCTCCTGTAGTCCGCAAATCTGACTTTTATTATCAGAGCATAGCTCCATAAAAGTCAGACAGGTATATTACTGTAAGCAGTACTCAGCCTCCAATCATGGTATGGACATTTACTCGACTTTTCACAAGCGATAACACAACCTAAAAAATATTATTTAACAGACAAAACTGCCACATACTTCAAGATAAGAGCTTCTAGTACACTTCTAGTTTGGTGTCAATGCATGTTTAAGATGTTAGTCGTGTCATTTTTCGCATAAAGCGAGAGCATATTTCTATCGCCTCGAACTTTCAGCCATTTTGTATTTGCAAAAATCAGTCAAAACAGTGAATTAGGAATCGGAAACGGAACGAACATAATTGGATTCCGGCTATAACATGTTCTTGTTTGTTTCGAGTTTATTTTCGATTCAAATATTTTTTAAACATGAGAAATAAACTTATTGATTATATATGTATATATGCATGTAACCATTTCATAATCACCATATTATTATTATTAAAATCATCATCGCCATGACATCATCATAATATCATCAAATCCATTTTTTTCAAGGGCGTGGCTAAAGTGCCTTATTAAGTGTCCAAATTATTATTCCAACCTCTTTCGTGAAGACCAAAATTTTTACATCCTAATTGAGTAAGAATTTTCCAAATTGACACCCTAACTTACCAACTGTCGTCAAATTGTAAGATTTACGTGCCAATAACGATGACAAAGCATTGGCGACAATGAGGAGTCGAAACCGAGTAGAGATGGGCGGTTTTGATTTTTTATGTTCCGTTTCGGTTTTTCTGGGAGAAAAAACATCGGTTTCTGGTTCGTTTTTCGTTTTTTTTTTACTAGATAGCAAAATTATACTGAAATGAATATACTTTCAAAGTAACCGCAATTAGAGTCAATAATGTCCCAATAACGTTGAATATTTGAGGAAGTAAATGCGATCACACATAAACAACGGGACAAAATGCCGACGCAAACTGAATCCAACACGATAAGATGATACAATTCGGTATTTAAAAAAATAAACACCCCCATCTTCACTGTTTATCCCTTTCTGATATGTTTAAAACATATTTATCATATTATATGCATTAGTGTCTGAGAATTCAACCACAAACAGCAGCAAATTCACAAACAGTGGGCGTCCTTGACCTGACTGTGTAACAATTCTTGACACGTGTATGATTGACCCACATTCAATGACTGCCGTGTGATCGCTTTGATGTCTGTGATGTTGCGACATAGTTTACAAGCTGCACATGGCTGCAAACTTCTACCAGATTACGTCACATCGGAATGTCCAGACGATCAAAGTGTTCATACCATTTACTTGATTAAGTTTTCGAGTTAGCAGACGCTTCCATTTTTTTGGTTGGCGATTATCGCCTTATTTGGACTATAGCGTACGTTCGGCATTCATATAGTTAGCCGGACTCTGGTTTAAGCAACGTTTTTATGACATATTAAGCAGCGACATGTTTTGTAGTCGTCTCCAGTTAGACGCGTAAAATAACTCCAAACAGGGCTTTTTGTTGAACCATGTTCGTTATTTTGTTCGGCCATATGTTTTGAAAAAGAACAAAAACAGTCGCCTACGATATTATAACAACACATATCTGAGACGAAATGGACACATTCCGATATAATATTGATCAGTGAGGCCGACAATTTGATAACAATATAAACTAATGAGTACCAGGGTTGGCTGATTTAAATCAATTTTTTTAAATGATTACATAATCTCAAGAACTTGCAATATCTAACAAGGTTTTTTGTTAACTATAACATGATTATGATTAAACAATATACAACATTGGATAATAGATATGAAATTGTGCAGTAATTGTCAACCCTAAAGAAACAGGCATTCTGCATGGTACCGTGATTACTGCTCCAGCAACGGCCTGTTCCGCTTATTTGTAACTACAATCAGATTCTGCACTCCTCATTACATTATTAAATTTCCTTTCCTTTTCAGATTGCCATACATGTAAATGCCAACTGAGTAATTCTACCATATACTCTGCCATCTAAACTACTCTAGTTGTCTAATGTCCATACTTGATATATGTTGTGATTACATGTATGTGTCCTCCAAGTCACCGAGGAGCAAAAGTGATTGAAAATATATTCAGTTCTCAGCTAAAATTTACTAAATTTAGTAGTAAATCTTTAAGCACAGGTCTACCTATCCAGATATCACAACATTGGAACGCACATGGACCTAAGTGCATGCATAATTAAAGTACATGGTCGTTAAATCTACTGCAATGATATTTGTACTTGATAAATGTAGTTAAACAAAAAATAATAAATAATAATAGAATTTTGATTAATCCAGCCTTGGAAAAATAAGCAACACCTTTTAGAACCTTCATTTAGCAAAGACATTGCACAATTACATATTTTCATAACAATTAGAAAAAAAAATAAAAAAAATCGATTTAAATCAAATAAATCTGATTTAAATCAAATAAGTTGATTTAAGTGAAAAAAAAACGTAAAAAAAAAACCTAATGTCGGTTTGAGCAGAATCGCGTCGGTTTTCGGTTTATTGTTAAAAACCGAAACAGTTGTTTTCTCGGTTAACTGCCCATCACTATCTGAATATTATATATAGTCTTAGAGTCGTCAATTAGTTAAAGCCGACATTACATACGCCGATAAGTCAGTGTATTCCATGCCTCAGCCCGGACATATATATCAAATTTCATTAATATCCATTGAGAAACAACGGTCCAAACATAACACCCCGTTTACACATTTTATTTGGAGCCGGCCACGGCCTTGGCTTACACTTTATATTGTGTCCCCGCACATATCGCCACGCCCTTGATCATTGTTTCTTTGAAATCAAACTCCATTGTTTATTAAAACTTAAAAAATATTTGTTGCTGTTGCTTTCACACGGTCGATCGTTCCCGTAATTATCTGATTTCCTTTCCGGTTATGTAGTTGTAAGTTCGTTCCGCCTGTTCCGTTCCGTCAATTTACTACAGTTCAAGTTTTAAATGTTGACAAATTAACGGTCTCGGATTTATCTCAAAGTTCGGATTATATTTCGAGAGTTAGGTATTGTACACAATGCCTTCGTAATCTGCCACTATCACTTAATCTTACAACATAATGGTAGCAGATAAAACCATCTAGTTATATGTGAATTTGGTGATTGAAATGAGGCGGGGTAGTGTCTAATTTTTCCCCGAAATAGTTTTTCGGCAAGCAGTCTACCATGTATTTTTAAAACTACAAATGTCACATTTTTATTTTTTTCGTCGGGTAGCTTGTTGATACTCACTCAGAACAGATTAGTCTTCAACATAATTTATATACAATGTATCTGTATCTGTATGTGGTTTCAGTGCAGGATCCTGTCGGATGTATTAGCACACGGGATGAGACTATGACGTGGTGTTAGATGTTGTTTCGTCCTCTGATGGAAGTAGAGAGCGCATAGAATCCTCTTCAAGATGGTTCCAGTCAAGAATAGTCCGTGGAAAGTAGGAATTTCGGAATTCTGCACGATTAGCCTTAATAATTTTGTATGGTTTAGAGTTTATACACTCTAGGCTTTGCACAAAGTTACTATATTTGCAGTGAAGCCGTCGAATTTTTTGGCCTTGATTTTTCTCCCACTTTGATGTTTAGGTCTCGAGAGTCCTTTGGTGTTGATAGCTGGGACCAGTCCATCCACTATGGTCTGTCCTCGTGCCTTCCAGGGTCTGCAGCATGAGATGTTTCCGCATGTTTGTTACAGCTCCTTCTCTAGATGTATAATCACCGGTGATAAACCTTACTGCCCTCCTCTGTATCCTCTCCAAATTTTCAATGTCTCTCTGCAGATGAGGGTCCCATACGACTGCTGCATACTCTAGTTTGGTGCGCACTAGTGTCTCATACGCGATTTGTTTGCTCTTTCCTGGTGCTCTTCTCAGATTCCGGCGAATAAATCCTAGAGTGCTATTTGCCTTGCTTACTGTTTTCCCGATGTGAGGTGACCAATGCATGTCGTTGGATAATGTGACGCCAAGATATGGGCTTTCTGTTACCTGTTGGAGTAGGTGATTGTCCAATTTGTATCTAAATGATGATGTTGGCGTGATGGAAAAAAAACAAAACATTTCTTGGCATTGAATCGCATGCCCCATCGGTGTGCCCAGTTTTCAAGGTGTTCTAGGTCACGTTGCAAGGTGATGTGGTCGTTGATCGATCTGTAGAGCAGACAGTCATCGGCGAATAGTCTTACCTGTGATGAGACGCTATCTGGGAGGTCATTGATATGGCATAGGAAGAGAAGAGGACCAAGCACAGTTCCTTGGGGTACTCCTGAGTCGACCGTCACGTATTGGGATGATTCACCTTCGATGGTCACTCGCATTTGGCGCTTTGTGAGGAAGGTTTCGAGCCAGGCAAGGAGGTTTCCATCAATACCATAACTTCTCATTTTTGCAAGCAGTTTCTTGTGTGGCACTGTGTCAAACGCTTTGGAGAAGTCGAGGATTGCAACGTCGGTTTGGATTTTGTTTTCTAAGTTAGTGAAGAAATCGGTGGTTGTATGTTTGTATTTTCATGTTATAAGTGGGAAAAAAATTCATAATAATGGAAAAGCACTTGGAGGTCGTGAATAAAGCTACGGAGGCCCAACTATTCGAGAGCGTCTAGCTCTGTTTGAATAGTTGGGTCCACCAACTAGGCCTCCGGATGAAAATTGGGCCAGGATGTCAGATGACGTCGACACGTTTATCGGAATATCAATGATCATCCGAAATAATCTATCATTTACTTATAAGATACTCAGTTAGTGTAACATACATATAATACAAATGTATATAGGGACCATACTTCTATCTTTATTTTATTAGATATGGGAATGCTTTCGTTGTCTATGTAACATTTTGTACCTTCATCGCCCCAACATTGACCACTCAAGGCCCGAACTTAGGAAAAAGATCAATTCTCGTTCAAAACGAGAAGTTGTTGTTTTACGGGATGCTCTCTAAACAAAGTTTTTAAATCGTATTTTGTAACAAATGTTGCAATTATTCCTTGTAATTAACTAGAAGCATAAACAAGAATACGGAATTGAACTATTAAATTTATTTTACAATATATGATATGAGAAGTAGAAACATAATAATAATTATTTTAATAAAGGTTTAGAGAGTTGTTGTTTTGATTAACGCGAAAAGCGGGAAATCTATTGAAGTAAACTTCGCATTTCTCTTTCAAAGTCCCCCCACCCAATCCCCACCTATTGTCGCTTTAGGAAACTTATCTGGTTCTCCAGATCAAGTTAAGTTTAGAAGGTGTGATCCCTGAAAATTACAATTTGTACAGTATGATCGCATAATCAAATAATATTATTAAATAAATAAATAAGCCGAAAAATAACTAAAATAACTTTAATAAGCCATACTCCAGGGTTTCCGCCAGGGGGAAATTAATGAGTCCGTATTGGGGAAACACATAACGCGACGGGCGAAAATTTTGTTATTTGACACTGAAAAGTAGCCATTTCCAAATTTTCCTTGCACCTGAGTGTACCACAAAGCAATCCAAAGCTACGTATATTATGCAAGTCGATCATTTCCGTGGGTGAATTAATTGTGTTGATGGTATCCAAATAATTAGTCATGTAATTACGTACGTAAGACTGCCGTCTGATTGAAGACTATATAAATGAACGAGCTACGAGTTACAGTGTTTACAAATTTATAACTTACAATAAGATTCCAACAGGTATAATGAATCTAAACACTAAAAAGCATCTACGCATTGTCATTGACCAATAATACCAAGCAAGGAGAATTGAATTTCTTAGAATTTCAAGTAGCGTCAGTGAAATTGAAACTGACAGGATTATATATTCTGTCAATCGTAAAACTATTTGTGCCCTGTGACGTCATACTGCAGGGTTTGTCTGCAAGGGATATTTATAGCGGCGAAATACGAATGGTAACGAAATCTTTCATTCGGAACACGTAGCTTGTTCAATAGTCTGTATTAGTCCAACAACAGTTGACGACCGCAGCTATAGAACAGAGTTTTAGCCAACGTGTTATAAAATATAATTGAGTTTTGGCGGGAAATGTGAACATGTGCGTCGTTGCTTGTGCTTGGGGACCCAGGGGGGACAACGAAACTATTATTCACCGTACTTTGACTTTATCTCCATATTGGGGGGGGGGGGGGGGGGGGGGGGTATGTGTTTGTGTTTATCCTGGAGCCATGCATGTAATATGGCTCAAATGAATGGTGTTGTCACTATGAATTCCCACTATAAAGACTGATTTGGGACAGGTTCCGTATTATTGTGAAATAAATAACTTTGGGATTTTGTTGAGTATGCATGGCAATATACGCATAATAATCAACACACAGTTCCTGTATTTTTCAGGAACTTCACTTACATCGAACTCAAAACAAATGATACAGCAATAAGATAAATGATCAACATTGAGTAGTTTCATCCACGAAAATCCCGTGCATAAAAATATCCCGACTCAGCAATTGGGTGTTCTTTGATCCAATTATGTAATCGTACCATAGCACGGGGTCTTCGAGCCTGAGTAGTTTCATCCATGGAATCCCGTGCACAAAAATATCCGAACTCAACAGTCCGGCATTCTTTGAAGTTACCGCGACATGTATTACGCTGTATCTAATGTCGCTATTTGACCCGCTTTTTCACCAGTATTCTGTTTAACCCCCGAACTCCCGTTGCAGCCGGATTTTTTTTACGACATATTGCTACTGACTTTTGGTACCTGTATGAATCAAACAGATCGTCTGCGAGGGGAATGGGTCTGTGGCACAGACCCGCAGCCGGCCTGGCGGAAATCCTGCATACTCCCATAGCCATAGCCGGCATACGCATAGGCATAGCGCCGATACGGTACTACTACTAATAGTATTAGCACTACGAGGCTATTATTGTATAGTATGGAAATAATTATAATGGTTCATAGAACTTCATACTGATTACCCGAATACGAGGGTCCTCATATACTGAGCCTAACAGTAACAACCAACCACAATTTCAAATAGTATCTGGAGAACTCGGTCCTGCGCGAAGACGGCCACACACGAAGACATCTCGTGTGAAGAAGGCCCCAGAGAAGTCGGCCTGTTAATTATATGGGAGTTAGATGATATTAACAAGAGTGTTTTATTACGGTGACGCGTTATGCAGTAGGTCCCTAGATTTGCGTAGGTCTCTGTAGGTCACTCAATTCGCGTAGGTCCCCGCATTAATGCAATATATAGTAGGTATAAAACATGATTTATTGACTGGTAAAATGGATTGATACCACTAAATGATCATGTTAGAGTTACTTTGCATATTTAAAAAAAATTAATTTCCCAATTCAGATGGGTTTGTTTGCTTAGTGATACTTAGAGGATGAAGCCTGACTAAAATTACGTGATTTCTGATCGAGAAAATAAGAGGATTATCTTACTGGCTTCGGGATAAGATATTAATTGGAGGATTACTGGATATATTTTTGCATTTATTTAGGTTCCCGTAGTAATGCAAGGGTGCATGCTTTATAGAATAAGTAATGCCTAATATTATCAATAAGTGAACATTGTATATGATATTTCGTTGTATTTTTTAAATTAAATATCTAATTATATATTTTGTTTAGCTTAGATGAAAAAAAAATAAGATTTACCATCCAGTTAATTAAGTTATGTTAAGATTTAATTTTGTTTAAGTTAGGTCTGACAAGTGATCAGTACCGGTACTTTACTAAACATAACTTATTTAACTGAATGGTAAGTTTACACAGCCCAACTTCATGGGTGACAATTAATCACATTGTTTGCGAGACTGGGTGTTTTCTTTGCGAAAAGGATCTGTCCTCTTTGAAGATTCATTTCGGCAATGTCTGTTGTGAAAAGGATCTGTCCTCTTTGCAGATTCATTTCGGCAATGTCTGTTGTGATAGGGTTGTGATTAATTATCAACTGGTGTTACTACTCATAGATGAGTGACATTTTGTGACATTCTAAGACATGATACTTAAGTTGAGCACTGAGACTTTCAAATTCATATTCATTAAAATTATTCAATATGCGACTTACCGACCCACGATACCCGTGCGGAGCAGGGGGGGGGGGGGGGGTCGGAAAAAATTTGCAACATATAGGGCCTGGGGGGGGGGGGGGGGGGGTGGGTCCCCCGCGGCCGGACCATTTTTTAAAAATCCACTTTTTGTAATTTTTTTCACCGATACAAGAAATCTGAGTTTTGCTATGTCTTCAGTGGCCACTTAAGAACATAATAGGTATAAGTTATTGGTTTTATTTGCTTTGAAACTAAAAATGGAAAAAATTTGCAAAAATAAATTCCAAATTGTTTTACATCGAGTGTACGGGATGTAAATCCTGGATACACTCAGCTTGTGTAACTGGCATGACCAAACAGTTGTTCAACGTTTGGTCGTCAGATTTAAGTTTGACATTCTTCTGTCGTAAGTGTTCATTCGACAACCAAGGAGATTACCTATTCAAAGGGGCATTGGCCAGGTTATTGTACAACTTACCATCTCTATATACATACATGTTACGACGGCAAATGTTTATGATGATTTTATTAAATTTCAATGTTATACTTACCATTTTATTTGTATACAAATGTAACTACCACGATCGCCTATCTTATACTATATAAATAAAGCCATCTGTTTATATTTTACATTTAATCAACACCTGTTGATTAAACGTGCCTACTGTTGATTAAACTTCGCAGAGTGGATTAAACATTCTTCATACAATTTGAACGGAAAAGTGTTTATCCATAGTATTGTAAAAATCGTGGCATAAACACAGTGGATTAAACTTTCTCCATATACAATTTGAACGGAAAAGTGTTTATCAATCGCATTTTGTTTCTGAATAAAAAATGTTTCTGAAGCATAAGTTGAATAATTATTATCCGGCTAATTAAGTTATCGTGTTTTGATTGGACGTATATTTTTCTAACGGTCATCTCTGCGTTCTGATTGGTCAAATAGTAATGTCGGGTTTTATGCAGAAGAAATTAGGGAATTATTTATTTGGTTTTGTGATTATTTGCATTAATTCTAATTAACAAATTATAGCGTTCTGTATTGCTATATTACTACCACCATTTGTAATACTTTTATTTTAATAAAATGTCATATATAGCATCAACAACTCAATAAAAATTAATTATTTAAAGTTTCCATCGGATCGGTATTAGTGTATATTTAAATGAGATATTGAGTATATTAATTCGTTGTCCCATTTTATTATTGTGAATTATTTATGAGTTCAATAAACTATGAAAAATATCAAATTCTCCTATCTAACGCATCCATGCCCACTCACCTATACTGATGAATCGAGAAATATGATAATCCTCTTATTTTCTGCTCCAAAAGTCACATAAATCAATGCAAAAATACAATCAGTAATCCTCCAATTAATATCTGTCCACGAAGCCAGTAAGATAATCCTGTTACTTTCCGGATCAGAAATCATGTAATTTTAGTTAGGCTTCATCCTCTAAGTATCACTAAGCAAACAAACCCATCAGATTTGGGAAATTAATTAAAAAAAAAAAATGCAAAGTAACATCTAACATGATCATTTAGTGGTATCAATCCATTTTATCAGTCAATAAATCATGTAGACCTATATATATTGCATTACTGCGGGGACCTACGCGAATTGAGTGACCTACGGAGACCTACGCAAATCTAGGGACTGAATGCATAACGCAGTACCCTTTTATTAGATGTTTTGTATAATGCATTTTGTCATTTGTGTTTGGCATAGAATTTAGAAAAGGCAAACATAAGCTTCTGTTCAGCATTCAGTAATCGTTAATTAATTTACAGACCATGTAGTGATTAACGCTAATTGGCTTTATGAAACACATAGGCTATCTGTTTTCTGGCACCAAATTATTTCACAAATCAAGAACATGGGATTTTCATATTGATACATTATTGAGGCCCCCACCCCCCTTTTCGTACGCCGTATTCCATGCCCTGTTATGAGGTACACCGTATTCCGGCCCCTCGGTTAGGAGGTATTCGGTATTCCAAAAATACCAGTATTCGTACGCCGACCTTCGACACCTTCCAAAAAATGATCATAATAATAATATAAATGCGATTTTTGTCACAATAAATTCACGGTTTGACATACAGATTGTCGATCATCTTCATTTTATATCATTTTAGACGTGGACACTGCGGGATGACCGGCATTCGTACGGCAATAGAAAATTTATCCGGAAAATTCCATATGGCTGTTAACTGGTATTCTGTATTCCACCCTCTGTGTTAAGTGGTATTCCATATTCCAGGGGGGTGGGGGCCTCATTATACGCCCTTTTGAAAAAAAGGCCGTATTATAGTATTGGTCTGTCCGTCCGGGCGGGCGTCCGGGCGTCCGTCCGTCATTTAACCTGTTGTCCGGATGATAACTTTAGTTAGAGTGAACCAAAATTAGTAAAATTTGGTATGTGGTTTTATTAGCCGAAAAGTAAGTTCAAGTTCGAATTTGGGTTCCGCCCGCCAATTTTCACCGGAGTTATGCCCCTTATTTAACGTTTTTTGACTTAGAAAATCCTTGAAATTTGTTGTCCGGATGATAACTTTAGTATAGTTTATCGGAATGAATCCAAATTTGGTATATTACTTTCTCCCACCAAAACACAGGTCAAGTTCGAACTTGGGTTCTGTCCGACCATTTTTGGCAGAGTTATGCCCCTTTTTCGACTCAGAAAATTCAGTTTTTCTTATGTTTTTTGGTTTCCGGATGATAACTCGATTTTGGAATGTTTATACGCAAAACCCGTTTTTTTGTGGATTACATATATCAAAATACAGCTCAAGTCCGAATTTCGTTTTAATCCGATAATTTTTGCGAGAGTTATGGCCCCTTTTTTGACGTAATTTGACTTAGAAAATCCCTGAAATTTGTTGTCCAGATGATAACTTTAGTTAGAGTGAACCGATTTCAATCAAATTTGGTATGTGGGTTTATTAGGAGAAAAGACAGCTCAAGTTCGAATTTGGGTTCCGTCCGCCAATTTTCACCGGAGTTATGCCCCTTATTTGACGTAATTTGACTTAGAAAATCCCTGAAATTTGTTGTCCGGATGATAACTTTACTAGAGCTTATCGGATTCAATGATAATTTGCTATATTACTTTCTCTCACCAAAACACAGGTCAAGTTCAAATTTGATTTCCGTCCGCCAATTTTTACCAGAGTTATGCCCCTTTTTTACCAGTTTCCGCCGACCCAAGAGAGGGCGTATATTGCACGCCCAGCGTAGCTCTTGTTTTTTTATTATATGACTACTAGTATGGCTATTCTTCCCTAAAAAACACTATTGTTTGACGATCTTATCCAAATTGTCAGATCACACTGAATGAGATTTCCCCAGATCAAATCAGATCACACTCCTACAGAAATTGCCGAGATGTGCCGATTAGCGATGACGGATTTATCCATTGAAAATAAGAAAATTAAACTGCTGAAGTGAAATAAAATCTGTAATTAAATGGTTATTATTGTAAACTGGGTGTCATGTAATAAACCTTTTATCACAACAGTGTTTTGATCTGTGTTGTCTCACGTTGAGTTGAGGATCAAACTCGCTGCCTCAACTCAACGTGATACTACGACACGGATCAACACACTTGTGATAATATGTAAAGAAGATATTAGTCCCATGATAAACTGTCTAAGAGTAAGAAGTCAAAAATATAGACTAAATAGAAAAGCACCCTCTACAAATCTTATATTTTGCCATGTTCTATTTTGCAGATGTCATGATATGGGGTATAACTGTTCCTTATGTATTAAGGCAGAGCTTCTAGAATATTTACAACTTGATGCGTTGTTCAGTGGTTTGATCAGGGGGACAAGTCAAACTTTACTTTGTATAGGAAACGGGGTATATACCACCTGCTGATAGGAGGTCCAGAAGGAAGGTGGTTACGATTCATATATTTTTTATTTCATGTGGCGCTTTCTCTAAAGTTATTCTATTCCCCAACAATGGCACTAGTTTTCAGATCCATATAACCTGCATGCATGACCTGTTCCACAAAGCCGTTATATGTATCTGGCTTTCGAGATAAGTCTACAGTCTACTAAATATACGACAATCTCCTGTGCCTGAATTTGCCTCAAGTTATAGATCTCTAGATGCTAGAATTTTTTGCAGTTTTCATGTTTAGATATCAAAATGTTCTCACATTAGGGCCAAGGGGTCCTAGTCCCTCTCCTGTGGCCAATTAAAAACTGCTAATCTATTTTCTTCCATGAAACCATTGTTGGCACAGTGCTCTTCCCTCTTCGGTAGTCGGTCAAAGACTAATATATTCATTAAAATAAACTAAAATCAAGGCTGTGAGATGCCAGTTTGGAAATTTGGAAATTCCAGGGTATTTATTGAAAGATTTCGGCATATTCCATTTATAATCACCAAATTGTCTGAATGGACTTGTAAATATTTTTAATATTTTAGTGTGAATTTACATGAAAACGGATAACAAAACACGTTTTTCTCATAAATGTGCAACTCCCGAAACAAGAACATTTAAGTTACATTTTACATTTGTTTACAAGAAAACAATCTTGCAATGAAAATATCAAGTTCTTGTAGTACATTAAAAGCTGCAGACAAACTTCTTTTCTATTGTATCCTAGGATTTTCATCCCATTGATAATTATTTGCATTGCAATAAACCTCTATATATTTACAAAACAATTGACTGATTAGTTTCGTTTAAGGTTTATAACACGGATTGCAACTAACTGTCAAAACACTTAACAATAAAATTAATATAGGTGAAGGATAGCCATCAACAACAAACCTGCCGGCCACTGACCAAATCCCATATGACAGGTATTAATTATCACCTATCAGCCGATAAACTAATCCACGGCAGAAGTTTGTGTTCGGATTTTCTATGCCAAACACAAACGCGTTATATAAAACATCCAATAAAAAGACTCATTATTGACCCAAACTCCAGCAAACTTCGTACAGTAATAGCTTGAACATGAATACATAATTATGCCTATGAACTTTATTTGTTATATTTCCCATTATTTGAACTTGTGTTCGGTTATGTTCGGCTTTTATGAGGACCGCAATACGATAGTGGAACACTGTGTGCATAATGTAACTATCACAAGTATAACATACTCTGGGGGAACAAGTAAATGCCAATTTCATGCATAAGACATTTTATACATGACATCTTCCACTTGTTTTGTTTTTTTCTCTGTGAAACTTAGGCCAGGCAAGGGAGGTACAAATTTGTTTGATGTCTGAGTACGAATGCTTATCGCTACCTTTTCTCATATTGAGGTATAGTGAGTTGCAACTGCGGCGACTTTAATGCAAATTGGTCAAGTGTGACTCGTCTGTTTATAAACACTGTGATTTTTGTTTACTGTGTTATCTGTCAACGCATGGCTTTATTAGAGATTCCTACTAGATGACATCAAATGCATGCAAAGAATCATTTGATTTTGCCAACCGGCGCCCGCCTTGCGAAAATAATAACAATGTGATAACTTACTGTCGCTTGTGGCGCAGAATCAATTCACACCCAATGAACAAATCATTAAATGGTACATAAGTCTGATTCAGTCCTAGGAAGATTCCGTTCTCACGCAAACATCAGGGGATGTCAGTTATTCTCTTTCAACATGTGCTACTCGGCACTTGCAAGTAATTTTAATTGTATACAGTTTACGTTTTAACTTTATCAAGCGTACGGAACTACGGTACGTTTTGAAATGTTTATTTGGGTCATGAGTGTACCAGCAGTCTCATATCGATGTTGTCATGGGTATATCACTGTATGTGAGGGAGGGCTGACCCGTACGTAAAATAGTCGCTATCATTTACTTAATAATAAAGTAGGAATTGATGTCACAACATTCACAAAGGACGCGACATGTATCAGTTGACGATATCGGTCGGAAGACTAAATTTTGCCGATACTGATATCTTGCCGATACCGCATATATCGGCCCGATCCGATAGCCGATACCGATAATCGGGACATCACTAATATGGAACATATGTGTGCATAACCAAATGCACGACCACCAACAACAGTAGAGGAAAATGTTCATAATTTATTTCTATGTACAATATTTTATATAAGTACTATGAAATATATCTGACCAACTTTCAGTGGCTAACATCTGGAGTGGACCTGGTGTACATAATCATAACTTATGAGTCATAAGTCAGAACAGTGTGTAATTTGACAAAGTAATTCATTTTGAATATTTGTCGCTGAAACATGCGTTCTGCTAATTTCAGTTTTCGATTCATCAGCATCGGCCATTGAAGCATGCACAAATTTTGAATGGAGCATGGTGTCATTGACAACTCGCATAAGATATGGAACTGCGCTGTCAGGAGTAGCGAAATCAAATCAAGTCAAACATAATGTTGCTTTCTATATATACAGTTAACAGGAAGTTGTTCTGGCACTGTTACATGTAACTCCATGGAGTGATTGAAGGTTTAATGTTTTTATAGCCGTTCGGCCATATCACAACAAATTAACTCCATGGAACTTACCCAGAGATTGATTAAATTTGAGCATGAAAACAGTTTGTGAACACGGCTGCAATGCAGCTTGTTCACAAACTGTTTTCATACTCGAATCCTTGAATATCTAACGGAACAGACTAGGTTTATACCCTAAATGTAATCGCGACATAACCAGGTTTGGTCAACCGTGTAGCTTAATGCTTTTAGCGATGTCCACATCACTATCTTTAATAAGGAGATACATGTATGATTTATTTTCCCGAAAATAAATGGTTCAATTGTTGTCTGTGTTAACAAACAAATAAAATTATCTTTGTTTACCATTCCCTATTGGTTTTATTATGTGGAAGATACACAGGTGACTTAGCTTTATTCTGTGGAACAGGTATAGGAATGTGTCGAAAGGGAAATTTGGGCTTGGGGAAAGGCACTAAAGGACCCACTGCCCCTCTAGCAGAAATCCTGTGACTACACTGTGAAATCCTGTGACTATTTTTGTATTGAAATCACTTGGATGTTAATGCATACATGATCTGTGCTGATGTTTCATGACAACGTACATGTATAAGGGGTTTTACCAGATGATTTGATCTGAAGACTGTTATTTGTGGATCAGCAATGCGACACATCAATGTTATTCAGAAAGACCTTTTTGCATCCGTATGAGTTAATAAAGGTCTCTGCATAACATGCTGCCTAACAATTAGATGTATATTTGAAGCCTCTCTATTTTCTTTGTTACTTGGCACTCTTGAAAGTGGCTGTGCATCGTGTTTTTGCACAAACATATGAAACATGGATTTTGCATTGTCAAATTTAGCCACATAAATATTGAATTTTACTATAATAGTTGAGTTGAGGATGTGTCAGATCTGGTAATTTGTTTATACTCTCACACTCTCAGACAAATGTGCGGAGCTTTTTATTATATATTTAAATATATATTAATTATTATTATGTTTGGCAAATACATAAAACTGACCACCTACAGGGATTTTTCTGCCTATTTTGGGAATGGGTCCGGGTCCGTTCGAATTGGGAAAAATGTGTCTTTACAGACCAAATTGGGAATTTTCCATGTTTTAGAAAAATTCAATTAATCACTGTTACATACAAGTAAATAGTACTACTACCGTAATTTTCGGTGTATAACGCGACTTAAATACAGGTAACTCAAAGATGGAGTAAAATCCCAGCCCATTGAGGTCCATTTCTCAGCCTCAGGTAAGTTGAAAATTGTCAGATAACAAGGGAAGGTTTCAAGCCATCAACCAAACTTTGACAGGAAAACGGTAATGAAACACCCAAGGATGGATAGGTATCTAGTTGTAATTCAATAAATAAAATAAAATAATTAATACCAAATCAATGTGTCCGTGTTATCATTCCCATATTGAGCTACCAGTACGGTACTACTCTCGGGCTCCAAATAAACGTACAGACACAAATAATAGTGCAGGGGGGGATTTCCAGCAAATGTTTATCAAATTAACAGTGAGGACGTGAAATTTATATCTTTTATACATAACTCCTCAAGCTTTTTCTTCTCCGCAAGATTATATTTTTGGACAAAAAGTGTCCGCCATGTTTAAATTCTCGCGGGGAAACAACAATTTTTTTACATAAATTCCCTAAAGACAGTGCGTAATGATGCCCCGATGTTTTATTCTACGTCCATTTTTAATAATATAGACTAAGCTTCCCAACTACAAAGTAACATTTCATTACTAGTACACTTTCAATGATCCAAATATTTTATAAACCTCTAATAAAATTGTTGGATTATGGCAGTATTGAGTGTTTGATTGAGATCATTAAAACGAAAATATCTGGTGCCAAAATGGAGCCCCACACTGCCACAGTAAAAAATGTGTATTCCGGTAAGCACGTGGTGCGTCCCCCCCTAATAATGATATAATCCTGATGAAAACGTGAGCAAACGTCATAGATACACGGCTTAATCGGAAACCGATGGGTCCACTTTTAAAGGCATGTGGGGAAATGTGTGTTCTGGAAGAACATGGTGCGTTCCCCTGATAATGAGATAATCCTAACAATCACTTGCGCGAAAGTAGTGGATACTCGGCTTACTAGTCGGATGCGGCCACTTTCAAATGAATGCGGGGAGGTAAACACGTGGCTCGCCCTGCTATTTTCAGTTTTGGGAATTCCTCTCAAGCGAGTGACGTATTTACTATAATAACTGTCAAACTTTGATAATTATTCAATAAACCTGATGGTACTATATACCTGCCTGCAATTGGGAATTTGGTGGTTGAAAATTGGGAATAAAGATGCCTTTTTCCCATTGGAAATGGGGCCGAATACCGGACCCTGAGGACACCTAAAAAAAATAAGTTAAAGCAATACCGACATGCTGTCAACTGCGTGTATTTGTGGCAAATATATATTGGAGGCAAAATTCTTATTTATCAGGTCTGGGTAATGTTAAAATTCAGCTACAATAGCTGAATTCAGCAATAAATTATACTCTCAAGCTGGTAAGTTTTTTAATGCAACATGACAAAATTTGGAAAATATATGGTTTTTCAGGTTTGAGGGGTGGTGGGTCCCTGAAAATGCCAGATGCAAAAAACAAACAGCATACCTTTCGTACCTTTCTGCAAATTTTTACAACCTCCCCTCCCTGTCAAAGCTCTAAGAATGCTACATGCTTTTGATTTACTGGGCATTTTTTTTTCATCTTTTCAGGACGTATATTGCAATGACACGAAATGGATTCTGGTTCAATTTCAAATGATGAATCACAAAACCCAACATCATCCAAGTTTGTTGTTCTTGCATCACAGAGAGAACCTGCCCTCAGTGAGCGGGACATCTTGAGTAATCTTCCTGCATTCAGACAAAACAGGGAAAGACTGGTGAGTTTAAACTTTAAAGTGACTTATGTTGCAGGCATGTAATTTGGCCACAGGGATGATCTATGGTTTGACCTGTTAGGAATGGGATAAAATAACTTTTAAATCCTTATATTTGATTTCCAGAATGACAGATTCTGAGATAATATTTCAATGATATAAATGTAGTATCATTTCAGTAGTTCTCAGTAATATATATAAACAAATATATGAAATAACACAAATTTCATTGTCATCTGTTTTTATTGGAAACAGCGTTTGCTGATTTGAATTTAGGGGAATTTAGAGGCCTGTTACGATGTTCAAGGCTAATTTGAAACCTATCATTTGTTCCATTTAGTAATGTTTCAGAGATATAAATAGTTTGGTTTGTGATAAAATGAAAATGTATAGATATACAAGATAGTATTTTCAAGGTGCCATTTTCTGATAAAATCATATATTTTACCATAGAATCTTAATTAGAACTGAAAGATTTCATAAAATATTCAGGGCACCATGAATACATCTTTAATGCTAACACAAGCGTTGGATGTCATGATTTATCATTATTCTAACACCTGAACTTAAAGATGCATGTAGGTCATTTTTATCAAAGAAGCATCTACCAATACACTTGCCTTGGTAAGGCCAAAAAATCCCAAGAAAAAATTAGTTTCGGCAAAACGGCCGACATGGCTGGGTGCAGCCATTACTGGACTACCGGCAGTTGAATTGCCTCCATTGCAAAAGAGTTAATTTCCAGTTATTTTATTGTCTGCGGGTTGTTTCACTGCCGTATTTGCAAAAACTCTTTATATGCATATGCAGTTTTCACAGGATAAATAACATTTTTACACCCGATAAACTTTTCCCAGTCCGAGGTCAGATAGACAGTTAGTTTGGTGAGGGAAAACACACTTCTTTCTTTTCCAGCCTTATGCCAGTGAATTTTCTAGGTATTTAATATATCCCAAAGTTACTCTCTTTTCTAGAATCAGAGTCCATCAAATAGACCAGTTCTCATGAGGTTAGGGGATAGCACATCAGAAGATGAGCACAAGAAAACAGGAGGTTAGTATGTAAACACAACCATATTGACATTTTACATCTCAGTATAATACTTAGAAATCTTAAAAATGTACTTTCAATTTCAGTTTTGCAGAATTGGAACTTTACAAACATGTTGCGCTCATTAGGCTCCACCATTCACAAGACATAACAAATATTTTTATTTGTCCCTTTTTAAAAAACTGGATGTATTATGTTATCAGTCCGTCTGTCCATGTCTGTCTGTTTGCTTTTGGTTTCCAGATGATAACTTTAGAGAGTCTCAACTGAATGGAATGATTTTGGTATTTGGGTTTACTAGCACAAAACACAGGTCGAATTTGGGTTCTGCCCAACAATTGTCGCCAGAGTTATGGCCCTTTTTATTGGAATTTGCACTCAATTTTCGTTTCGGAATGATAGGTCTTGGACTTTACATTTAAATCCATTGGCACAGCCTGCAATCCACAATTATTGGCTTAATGTTTTGAAATTTACAGGCCTGTTTGGGACTATTGAATTTGAATTATTTTTCGATGAAACACCTGGCTGTTCGCAGCCATCTTGGATTTTACTCTTTGGCACACCCAACATTGTACATCGCTCATACAATCATCACCAAACTTCATATGGATCATCAGAGTAATCTCTTGATGGGAGCTATCAAATGAAAAACATTGCTGCTGGCAGCCATCTTGGATTTTACTCTTTGCATGACTGCACCCTTGGTACACCCTACTTGTCACATCCCTGATTGAATCGTCACCAAACTTTATACAGACTTTGGGGTGTCCTCTAGAATGTTATGTTATTTTCATTTCAGGGATAGTGATTGTCCCTGAGAGTGAACCTGATGTTGTATCGGAAACAGCATAGTATGTACCAACTTATAACTTATGATATTAATTTATTAAATGTGAGCTTGTTCCGACTTCAGAGTTGTAAAACTCTTTACAATAGGCCAATATGTTTGGCCTTAATTTCTTTTGGCCCCTTGCAGGCATTCAGCTAGTTATTTTAACTCATTAATTCTAAATAACCCTACAATTGAGGAATGGGCAAATTTCATTGGATGTTTCTCTGACTAACTTATCTGAATATACATACAAATGAACAAATGGAATGTTTCTTTACCTGTTATCGTCTTTCTTTGTTTTTAGCTCAACTTTACTTTGTAAAGTTTGAGCTATTGCCATGGCTTGGTATCCGTTGTGCGTGTGTGCGTGATTCGTCAACAATTTCCTTTAGCACGGGCTACAGTTTGTACCTTTGGTCCGATTATTATGAAATTTGTCATGGATGTTGACATTGACATGTAGATGGGAACGAGTCATTTTGGGGTCATTCGGAAAAAAAACATGGCTGCCAGTGGCCATCTTGGATTTCAAAATTCAATCCATTAGCACGGGCTACAGGCCGTACTGTTCGTCTTATTGTCCTGAAATTTGTCATGGATGTTAATATTGACATGTAGATGGGAACGAGTAATTTTGGGGTCATTCGGCCAAAAAACATGGCCGCCGGCAGCCATCTTAGATTTTACTCTTTGCATGACTAAATTCTTTAGCACGGGCTACAGGTCGTACCTTTATTCTGATCATCCTAAAATTTGTCATGAATTTTAATAATGACATGTAGATGGGAACGAGTCATTTTGGGGTCATTCCAGGGAAGAATCCAGAGATAATTTGGGGACACCTGTTTCCAGAAGAGGATACATTTATTCCCATATAACTTAATAAGGCTTCTGTGCCAAACCAACACAGATACATTTACATGTATTATACATATGACATAATATTTCTGACTTTAAAATTAAACATGCAAATAAAGGCTCTGTTGCAACTGCAGATTTTTTATTTACATATCATATTGTTGAATTTCCTTGGAAAATTCAGGTTGACTCAATACAGTCAACAAGGAATTTGGGGACATTTGGGCTTCTCGAGTTTGGGCGCCCATACCTGTAACAGGTATCAAAACAGCCCTGGAAATTTCCCTGGGTCATTCGGCCAAAAAACATGGCCACCAGCAGCCATCTTGGATTTTACTCTTTGTATGACTAAATCCTTTAGCACGGACTACAGGTCGCACCTTGAGTCTGATCATCATGAAATTTGTCATGGCTGTTGAAATTGGAATGTAGATGGGAACGAGTCATTTTGGGGTCATTCGGACGAAAAACATGGCCACCAGCGGCCATCATGGATTTCAAAATTCAATCCATTAGCACGGGCTACAGGTCATACTGTTCGTCTGATCATCATGAAATTTGTCATGGATCTTAATATTGACATGTAGTTGGGAACGATTAATTTTGGGGTCATTCAGCCAAACAACATGGCCGCAGCAGCCATCTTGGATTTTACTCTTTGTATGACTAAATCCTTTAGCACGGGCTACAGGTCGTACCTTGATTCTGATCATCATGAAATTTTTCATGGCTGTTGAAATTGGAATGTAGATGGGAACGAGTCATTTTGGGGTCATTCGGACGAAAAACATGGCCACCAGCGGCCATCTTGGATTTCAAAATTCAATCCATTAGCACGGGCTACAGGTCGTACTGTTCGTCTGATCATCATAAAATTTGTCATGGATGTTAACAATGACATGTAGATGGGAACGAGTAATTTTGGGGTCATTCGGCCAAAAAACATGGCCGCCAGCAGCCATCTTGGATTTTACTCTTTGTATGACTAAATCCTTTAGCACAGGCTATGTACAGGTCGTACCTTTAGTCTGATCATCATAAAATTTGTCATGGCTGTTGAAATTGGAATATAGATTGGCACGAGTCATTTTGGGGTCATTCGGACAAAAAACATGGCGGCCAGCAGTCATCTTGGATTTCAAAATTCAATCCATTAGCACGGGCTACAGGTTGTACTGTTCATCTGATCATCATACAATTTGTCATGGATGTTAATATTGACATGTAGATGGGAACAAGTAATTTTGGGGTCATTTGGCCCAAAAAACATGGCCGCCAGCAGCCATCTTGGATTTTACTCTTTGCATGACTAAATCCTTTGGCATGGGCTACAGGTCGTACCTTTGGTCAGATCATTATGAAATTTGTCTTGACTTTTGACATGTAGATGGGAACAAGTCATTTTGGTGTTATTCGGCATTAAAACTTGGATTCTACTCTTTGCATGACAAAAGCTATCAAATGTTTTTGAATTGTTGGAAAACATAGCCGCCAGCAACCATCTTAGATTTTACTTTTATATACATGTATATATATATATCTCTTCATGTTGATAAACTAGTAAATTGGACATTCAACTTTCCACATTCCTAATCACTCCATCGACAGTAACACATTAAATTATTCCCTTTCCAAGTTGAGCTACAGTGTCATTGACACTTTCATTTATGTGTACCATGTATAGTACACAAAATGCCGACGTCTGGATCAACCATCCGTCTTTCATGCATCCATCCGTTCGTCTCTGTCCGTCTGTCTGTCCATAGACACATGCTTTCCCACAATATAACTTGAGTATTTTTAGCTCAACTTTACTTTGTAAAGTTTGGACTATTGCCATGGCTTGGTATCCATCGTCCGTGTGTGTGCGTTTGTGTGCGTCTGTCAACAATTTCCTTTAGCATGGGCTACAAGTCATACCTTTTGTCAGATCATTAAGAAAATTGGCATAGCAGTTGACATTGACATGTAGATGGGAACGAGTCATTTTGGGGTCATTCGGCAAAAAAATATGACCACCAGTAGCCATCTTGTATTTCAAAATTCACTCTATTAGCACGGGCTACAGGTCGTACTGTTCATCATGGAATTTGTCATGAGTGTTAATATTGACATGTAGATGTGAACGAGTCATTTCGGGTCATTCGGATTCTTGGATTTTACTCTTTGCATGGCTTTGCATGACTAAATACTGGAACGGACTACAGGTCGTACCATTGGTCGAATCATCATGAAATTTGTCATGGATGTTAGCATTGACATTTACATGGGAACGAGTCAATATGGCGTCATTCGGCCATGAAACATGGCCACTGGCAGCCATCTTGGATTTTACTATTTGAATGACTAAATCCTTTGGCATGGGCTAGAAGTCGTACCTTTAGTTGAATTTGTCATGGCTGTTCACTTTGACATGTAGATGGGAAAGATTCTGTTTTTGATATTCATTGGCAAACAAAGCCGCCAGTGGCCATCTTGGATTTTATTCTATATATATCTCTTCATGTTGATAATCTTATTAGACATTTCAATTTTCGGCATTCCTAATCGCTCCATTGACTGCAAGACATGAAATTATTCCCTTTCGAAGTTGAGCTACAGTGTCATTGACACTTTCATTTATCAGATCATGTTCAAATTTTATGTGCATGTTTATGATGACAAACCCCTCACCTGTATCGTTTTTGTTATTGATCGCTTTATCGGTTTAGAAATGATAACACTTTCCATCCACACATGGTCATGTTCTATTTGATGCCATAACCTGCCATAACTCAAGTATTTTTACTCTGATTGTGTTCATATTTTACATGCAGGTTTATAAGGCAGAAGGGGTTCATATTTGGTGTGGATGTTCCCTAGGGGACTCACATTCAGATTTGTTCAAATTAGGTCACTGGGTCAAACAGTTGCGAAGCCAGGGCCATAACCCTTTCCCTCCATAGTGATTCTTTTAAACATCTCAAATACCATCAGGCCAAATGGGTTCATATTTGGTATGAAGGATCCTTGGGTGACTGGGGTTCAGATTTGTTCAAATGAGGTCATATACCGTACTGACCCGGTTCAAAGCCCATGCCCGTGTTTAAGCCCACCCATATCTTTTGGCCAAATTCCATGCACAGGGGTATATTCGTGTTTAAGCCCACCCCAAATTTTGGTCAATTTCAGCAGTGGTAAGTAAGTATTTGCTAATGATACTCCCCAAATAAATAATTCCAATATAACGGGAAGTATATTCGCAAACGATCGGTGACGGCGAGAATGCCACGAAAAATGGAAAGTTATACTTCGTAGGTAAGTGATAATATTAAATGAAATAAAATAAAGTGAATCTTAAATTCTCATTTGTTTATTCAATTATACTTCCCGGGGGAAACCAAAGGTTAACAAACAAACAAGCTTAAAAAACCATGTGCGGCTATGCGCGTGCATACTTTAATCAAATCGCACCTGTTAAACTACAGTACTGTAATAACATATTTTTCGTGTTCAGTGACAACGTACCGTAGGTATGTTCCTGCATGTGACCAAACACAAAGAACTGGCTTCTTGGTTATGTAAACACACAGTGGGTAAAATAATGGAACAGAAGGGGGAACTTGTTATTCAACAACAATGTCTTCCAAACGTTATTCACTCGAAACCAAAATAAAGGTTATCGACATCAAACTGCATTTTGTTCACGTTTTACAGTATAAACAATTCAGGAGCTAAATATTCAAACACATGCTTTTTTCATTTGGCAAACCTCGTCAGATTCCGTCACACCCAGAGGTCACAGGTCGAGGAGTTCAGAATGGTGCTTTTTTTTATACGTTTTAGCAGAAATACAAGCCTTTTGTCAGTACTGTTAAATAATTACACTCACTGGCTTTTGTTAAACATGCAATTAGTCGCTATTGTAACATCCTCTATGTGGACAATGGATCACGAATAAAGCGCCGGGTTTATTGTTTTCCTAATCGGATCTAAGTCTGAACATTGATATAGACTATAGACGTCTTATAGACTATAAGATAAGGGATTTACCCATAACCCACACTGCCGCTTACATAATAGTGTCATTTTAACATGGGAATTTTGGGCAATAAAACTACCGGACTAAGTGTTATTATAATATTTTAATATTCACATTTAATTGAAAAATTACTTTCTCAAAGTAACTTATATATACTTACCTTTACTTAATCTGGAAGCCGGGTATATTTCCCAAATAATCGGCGTTAGATCGGCTTTCATAAGTTTTAATGTCCCGATTTCTTAGGATTTTTGGACCATCAGGTCTATTTTACTGATATTTAGTATGAAGGGTTCTTTGGTGTCTGGGATTCAAATATATTCAGATGGGGTCACCAGGTTAAATAGGGTGGGACCAGGGACATAACTGTATGTCAAATTTATTCAGATGGGGTCACCAGGTTAAATAGGGTGGGACCAGGGACATAACTGTATGTCTCTATAGTAATTCTTAAAATGTCTTCTCAAGAGAGCTTGGACTATTTAGCTTACATATAGGGGCCAAGCGAAGGACAGTTTCCCTCTTAATATGCTTCCTTCAAAAGGACCCATCAGGTCTATTTTACTGATATTTAGTATGAAGGGATTTTTGTTGTCTGGGATTCAAATTTATTCAGATGGGGTCACCAGGTTAAATAGGGTGGGACCAGGGACATAACTATATGTCTCTATAGTAATTCTTAAAATGTCTTCTCAAGAGAGGTTGGACTATTTAGCTTTCATATACTTGGAGGATCCTTTAGTGACTGAGATTCAGATTTGTTAACATGAGGTCAACATGTTAAGAAATGACGGGGCTATGGGGAGTTAACACTTTTGTGTCTAACAAAATCATTGAAATACTAAATTCATTAAATCATCTACCTTGGACCTACCTGACTGATTAATTTGACATACATGTATGGTGTTTTGGGTCCATGGATAATTGGGCTTCAAACATGTCTAAATGGTTTAATAAAAAGGTGCTTGTGAGATTGGAAATTTCAAACAATTGAGAAAGTTTGAGATGTCGGTTTTGAAATTCTAACCTAAGATTTGGGAGTCTGGACGGGACTTGTTGAGCTGGAGGAGGGGGTGATCAGTAGTGTATAGATGGTAATTTCAAGGTGGATATTCACCCATCTACATACATGAAGCCTCTCCAGCCACATATCCTGTTTAGATCTACTTCTTTTAAAGTGATTATGAAAAGTTCTGACTGTTGTGTTCTCCAGAGTCCCAGTCTTATTCCAGTCTTGTTGGTATCAATTGGTTGAACAATTTAGAATTAACAAACCCTTTCACACAAATGGCTTATTCAATAAGTCAATTGATTTACCTCTTATTTCTTACTTATGCTCATTGAAAAACATGGCCTCTGGCAGCCTTCTTGGATTTCTTTCATTCCATCACTATAACTTCCTTTGGCACAACGTACTGGCCACATCCCTCATCTGATCTTTGGGGTGACCACTCGATGAAAACTTGGCCGCTGGCGGCCATCTTGGCTTTTAATGTTTGCATGATTAAATTTTTTGGTTTACCCTACATGCCACATCCCTCATCCAATTGTCACCAATCTTCATACAGATATTCGGGGTGAGCTATCAAATTTTCCAATTTAAATAAAATGACCAATGTTCATCAGCCATCTTGGATTTTACTCTTTGCATGACTAAATCCTTTGGCACACTCTACAGGCCACATCCCTGGTTCAGTCGTGACCAAACTTCATACAGATCTTTGAGGTGACCTCTAGATGGCAACCATCACTTTAAAAAAAAAAATTCAAAATCATGGCCACCAACAGTCACCTGGTTCTGAATTTCCATGGGTGGTATGCCCTACAGCCAACATTTTTCATCTGATTGATCCCAAACTTCGCTCTTGACCTCTAGTTTTACTTAAACATTTAAACTTCCCAAATTTCTTTTTTCTCCATTGACTGTAATGTATGACATTATCCCCTCATTGACACAATCTCGTGAACAATATAGGTGGGTCCAATTTCATGTGTGACCGTCTCCTTGACCTTGCTCATATAGGCATGTTTCTGGAATGATTGAACAATAGTTTTTTTCTTACTCCTAATACTTTTAAATGTTGTTCGCTCAGTATTGTTCAACATTGTCACTTTGAATTAGTAGATCAATCTCTCATTGTCATTAGTTTTCTCAATACTTTTGAATTAGGCAATCATTTCAAACTCGCAATTCGCCATCACACTCAATTTTACAACATCCACAAACAAGTCCAGACGCTGTATATTCTGCCCAGACGGAGGCAATCACAAAGAAATCCCTAAATAGCCTGGACAAAGTCTGGAGCATCAGCTAGTTTATTATATAAATGCAAATATCGGTATATATATATTTTTGTTGTTGCGTGAGGTGATCTCGGCTGTTTCTGTACATATCCAATTGAAAATTTGTACCTAGGGGTCTTTTATACAGGAAAGGGACATAGGCTGGGTCCCGATTGCGTCGTCACGTATTGATGTCATATCGTCCCGAAAACACGTTTTCTCCATATGACGGTGGTTAACTCAGATTTATGGAAGGATCGAAACTAAATTTCGTATCTGGATGTACTTTCAACAGGGGAGTGACATAGGCTGGGTCTCGATTGTGTCTCGAAAATGCATTTTCTCCATATAACGGTGGTAAACTCGACGTTTATGGACAGATCGAAACTAAATTTGTAGGTGTAATTAATACCAGGGAGTGACATCGGAGGGGTCCTGATTACGTCTGACAACAAGTTTTAACATAATATCATCCAACTAAATTGAGTATCTTGGTATATTTTCTACCAGGGAGTGACATAAGCTGGGTCCCGATTGCGTCCTACGTCACCTTTTGACATTATGATGTAATATCCGCACGGGAAAAACGGGAACTACTGGCCCGATCGCACTAAAATTTGGTACAAGCATTTTGGCTCTCAGGGTAACATGAGCTTGAACCGGACTCCATCTGACATAACATTTTGACGTTATTTCATATCCACACAGCAAACGGATTTTCGGGAACCACTTGGCCGATCTCACTAAAATTTGGTATGGTAATTTATTTTGGTTCGGCCTTCCGGGCAACATGGGCTGGGTCATGACTCCCACGTCGCGTTTTGACATTCTGATAGCAGTAAACACTCTTTAAAATGTTCCAATTTTTATTATGCCACACCGCCAGGTACATCCGATAGTCTATTATATAAATGTGAATGTCTGTTATGAATATTATATATCAGATAATGAAGGTCAAGTTCGAATATGGGTGCCTTCGGACTATTTTTATTTTGACCTTTGTTATTGCCATGGAGTTAGCCAATGTTTCCTGAGCAATGCTGGGTATGCATGCGCTAGTTACTTATATTTATATATACTTAAATTTAATTGTGGATTAGGATTTTTTTTAGCTGGATATAGCCTATATATTTACACACATGCACAGCTAACATATGTATGAAACTATAATAAATATGTTTTCATGTACATGTAGTTGATAGCTTTGGTTTTTCAGAATAAAATCACAACATTAATTATAGACCAAAACCAATCTCTCCTGCCACATTGCCAATTCCAAATGCACTGAATACTCAAGCAGCCTACGTATCGTTAATGTTTGACAATTGCCGGGGTCAATGTGTTCATAAACCTATGATCAACATTGACTCAATGTAGTTCATTGGTGAACACATTGATTAAGGGGGCATGTCTATCGTAACGTAATGGGAAAAGCGGAAGTGATATCAAGTATATAAATATAAAGCCATATTGAATGTTGCTTTTCTCTGTTTTTATCATTACCATACTGTCTAGCAGATATGAGTCTTCCTTCCCACAAATGGAGTTTGACCCACAAGAACTCAACTGAGATTATTGTTGTTTTATGTATTGTATTTTTCATCAACAGCGAAGAACTCAAGTCTCCTGCCTCAGATTCTGGGGATATGGAAGTGTCATTTTTGAAGCAGAAAGGTAATTAACATTATTTACTGTTTGAGGCTTGCCACATAGGCCTGGTGGATTATATAAACCAAACTAATCATATTAATTATGTCTGTATCCTGCAATTGGTTGGTTGGCATTAATTATCGTATATCGTAACCAGACATGTTTAGTTTCCAGATTTAGGCGAGAGTCTTCCAAAATCCAGCCCTATCTCCCACACTCTCATTGGTAACAGTTACTCATGAATTCAGTAACAAATGAAAGACAAATTTATCCTCAACGCATGCCGCAAATTGCATACAAAAGCAGTCAAAACAAGACAACAGAAATGCAATGAAAATAGGCTGCTTAATTAGCCTGGGGTAATTAATCTCCACCCGACTATCCAAATTCATGACAACTCTCATTCAATTATATTAGCGTAGACAAAAAGATTTGGTCTTCTAACTTGTCGCCTGGATAAGGTCCTGCGAAGTTTCGAATATTCGATTCGGTGTCGACATTGTGAATCTTATTCAGGATCGTTACCAAATCGGTTCTCCGATTCGTATATGTTTTAATCTTGACTACTCTTCATTTAGGAGGGCAACTAAATGTTTAATTTATTGGCGAGTGGAGCTCAATGAATTGGTGCAATTTCTGCATAGCACTGTGTTTGTGGGGTTTTCGTTAGGAGTAAAAAAAATATGGCTGCTGCTCTAATATCAACTAGTATGAATTCCAAATATCCTTATTTGGAACAAGTTCCATATTACAGTGAAATGTAACACATGTTGCTTGTGCAGATATTTCATTACTCAGCAATCCGGCATTCTTTTGTCTTGTAACGCAACACTTTTAATTCGCATATCTACGTACACAGCAATTTGATGGCATATAAAAATTACATCAATCTATTTGACAGGATATCAGAAATGAACATCCGATTAATAAGTAAACAAGTGCACTAGAATTTAAAGTTAATGAAATGCAGAGTCAATTAGGCAGTCCACCTCAACCACGTAGGAATACTTCTCAACAGAAAAAAATGCTAAAAATCAGAAGTATTTGTGTCTAACAAATGTCATAATATTTTGCCCAAACAGTTCAAGGAAGGATCTAGGGGTCTTTTGATACCTGTTACAGGTTTGGGTGCCCATACTTTGGACACCCAAATGTCCCCAAATTCCAAGTGGATATTAGTTATTCAAGCTGAATTTTCTCTATTTTCAAGGAAATTTTCTATAATTCAACAACATGCAATGCACATCATCAATCTTCAGTTGATATAGACTAATATATTAAACCTTTATTTGCACAATCAAGTGTTCAGTAAGGAATATTTTAACATCCCAATTTATATAGGCATTATAGCGACATCCTCAAATACTGAACAGGTATCCCCAAAAAAATTCGGGATTCTTCCCGGAGTACCATGGAACCTGCTATTTGTTGCGTCACCTCAACTTGTGCGCAAGCGCTTACATACATGTATCAAGCTGCACACGGCAGCGAAACATTTAACTGTCCGTTCAGTCTATGTTGCCTTCAAGTTTCATATTCGAAAACAAGTCTCATCTTGTGTGCCAAATTTGAGTAGTGTTATTTGATGGATATCCGATGTTCAGCTATGATTGTTCTCAGTCCAGTGCTGGTCTCGATGTCAGACACCTGATTTGATTCGAAATTTGATTCGGTTGCTGAATATTCTATTTGCGGGGCCCTCCACTTGAACATATATACAGCATGTAATATATGCAAACCTAACCTCTTTAATAACTACTGGAACATATGTTATTTATAATATAGGTAGCAGTGAGAGTTATGGGCATGGTGAACGTCCAGAACCTCCAAACGAATGCTTCAAAAGTTTGCAATTTTCAGGCCAGCCAATGCTTGTACCTGAAACCCTGGATGATGAAAAGTGAGTATCAAACCAAACTGGAATATTGTTGTCCCCCACAAAAATATATTTTTGGGGGACTATAGAAACGGGCTCCGTCCGTTCATCCGTCTGTTCGTCCGTTTGTCCGTCCGTGCTCTCAAAATGCTACTAATGCGACTAAGAAGGCACATAAACATCTTTTGTGCTCACAGAATTGCTTAAGTGGCTAGCCACATTATCAACCTTATTTGACACCTGAAGAAGTCTTGAAGAAGTCACTTAAAACAGTAGTTTTAAAAAATATGGAAACAATTTGCCCATCAATATGGATGTCCAACCAGTGTTCTTTAGGACACGGACGGACGGCTTAAGTGGCTAGCCACATTAGCAACCTTATTATGCCCCCGACTTGAAGTCGGCGGGTATATAGTCGACGTCTCCGTCCATACGTCCGTCCGTCCATACAAACATTTTGCATTATTGTTCAGCAACCGCTGGGCAGATTTAGCTGATATTTGGTATGGTGATAGAGCAGCATGGGGGAACAGCTACATGCATAGTGCGGGTTTCGTCCACCCATTTTCACCATAGTTTATGGCCCTTTTTTTACTTAGAAAATTCAATTTTTCTCTTGTTTTTTGGGTTTCCAGATGATAGCGTGAGCTTTTGTGGTACGATTGCAAATGCAAATCCCGTATTTTTGTGGATCAGTTATATGAAAATACATGTCAAGTGCGAATTTGGGTATGATCTGATGATTTTTGCCAGAGTTATGGTCCTTTTTTCAACTTATAAAATTTGAATTTTCATTGTTTTTGGGTTTCCGGATCAAAAGATATGCCTCCTGACTTTAGTCGGTGGGTTTTTAGTCAACATTTCTGTACGAACTTCTTTTGGAATGGTCATATAGACCTCCTCGGATATCCGCAGTTTCATCCATGCTTAATCCGAATTGCTACAGTTGGGGGCAAATGCCACGCGACAGCGTACCTCTTATAATATTTTTCTTAACCACTCTTTATTTCTTAATGAACTCTCTAGATTGTGAATGAAGGGTTGAAAAAATACAATCTGCTGACTAATGCTAGTTGCGTGGCTGCAAATAAAGTGTCAATGTATTCTGTGACTTAAGGTTGGCGCATGTGAAGTAGTCATCAGATTGTATTTTTTCAACCCTGTACAAACCTGATAGGATTCCTTCTAGTCGGACCTTCCTTCCAATAGCGATGGTTGAGGCGGTCATCTATGTATGTACAAACCTGATAGGATTCCTTCTAGTCGGACCTTCCTTCCAATAGCGATGGTTGAGGCAGTTATCTATGTATGTATAAACCTGATAGGATTCCTTCCAGTCTGACCTTCCTTTCAATAGCGATGGTTGAGGCGGTTATCTATGTATGTACAAACCTGATATGATTCCTTCTAAGGACCCGTAAACCACCCAAACAATTAACATGTGTATGGTTGTAGGCCTATATATGGGAAGGTCCACGTGTTATATCTGCCATCATGATAACACATTGTATGCATGGCGATACAATCAAAGCTGGTGTACTCAATATACATAACTGATGACTCTATATAAAGCGTTTACCCTATCATCTGTTTAGGATTGTAATTAATTACTTACTAACAACAACCTTATATATCATATACACAGATAAAATAAATGTCTCTTCCCGTTAACTCATTTCAGACCGATTACGAAAAATCACAAAATTTCGACCCCAAAAAAGCAAGATTTCCCCAAATTTCAAACAAAAGCTCCAATTTGAACAAATCAACAATATTATTTTGGCATTAAATAAATGTCTCTTCCCGTTATAGCCTTATATGAGTTATAGCGATAGGAAAGCGATAGTCACCAGTGCAACTCACACATGACCATGCAGTCACTCCATATATACATGAACACCACATAAATGAACATATGTCAATCGATTTATACACATACACCTCACCACTTCTATACAGCCACACATGGGTATACCCATACACCAACACATGGCCATATACAGCAATGCCCTAATTAATCGACTCCCTAACCACAGCAAAATTATGGGTAACTTTTCAGGATTTAGTCAGAAATATGGCTTGTTGCCATTCATCTGAAAGCTCTCGAGCTTTCCGATGAATGGCAACAAGCCATATTTCCGACTAAATCCTGAAAAGTTACCCATAATTCTGCTGTGGTTAGGGAGTCGATTAATTAGGGCATTACTTGAGTAACCATGCATGCACACCAGGTATACTCCTTCATCTCACCCATGACCATATAGTCACGACCTGTATACATTTTCATTACATTCATGAACATATATAACCTCTTGTATACCTATTCACCTCACCATTGGTCATACAGTCACTCCATGTATATGTATATATTTGCCACATGCATGGCCATATAGGCACGCAATATATACATATACACCCCAACAATGACAATATAGTCACTCCCGGTATACATTTTCGCCACATTCATGATCATACATCACTTCTTGTATACATATGTGCCTAACCAGTGGTCATAAAGTCACTCCCTGTATATATATATATATTTGCGACACCCATGACCATATAGCCACTCAAAATATACATATACACCCAACCCAAAACCACAGAGTCACTACATGTATATATAGTATACATATAAACCATAAATCTAGATATACCATAGATGGGGGGGGGGGGGGGGGGGGGGTCATGAACAGAGCTCATGTCACTTGCTCTGCATGCGTTCTTTGTATTCACAACAATCAAAAAAATTTGGTGAAAATCTAAATTTCCTCAGATGGAGATGACCTCATGTTGGATTCGTATAATTGATAATTTTGTATTAATTGGACAGGGAATAAATACATTGATAAAAACTATTAATATTTTATATTGTTTTATTTAGAATTAAACATTTATTTGACACACCTTGTTTTGTGGTAAAATGTCGGCACTGTTCGTTGCAGTGAATGCCAGAACTCACCTGTGTTCATGGTTGCAGCTCAGAAGTCAGGCTGTGCACCCCACTCCCATTGAATTACCAATTATAATGTGCATTTCGAGGGAAATTGTGGGTCAGAAAGTTGGGACTTGTAGACAGAAATCTACGGTAAATTAAAACGTGAGAGGCTGATTAATACTAAACATTTGCCGACAGAGTGTACGTTACACATGATGGTGCTGACGTGATCCGCGCTACTGATAATGTCTTATTCAGACAGGATTCCTTGCAATATGTTAATCATCAGTGTCGGTGATTGCTCATCCTGTATATAAAGGGGGCTGAGCTAGGTCTGTGGCTATTTTGTTGCCAATATTAAGTCAAGATTGGGAAGGGGAATGCGGTCGCTGGACGGCCTGCCTGCCTTAGTAGCGGAAACCCTGATACCAATGTCCCGCACCACGCACACAGCCATTCATACACTCCAAACGTACATATACACCTCACCATGACAATTCAGCCTCTCGCTGTATACTCATAAACCACACTTGTGATCATACAGTCACTCCTTGTATACCAATTCACCCACCATTAATTTTGCCACACTGGCTCTCCCTATATACATATTGGCCACTTCATGGCCATATAGACACTCAAGATATATAAGGGCTCGCGTCTTGCAGGTAATGAGTCGAAACGTAATGTGACATTTGCTTAGTATGGCACATAGTCAGCGATCTACAATTGATGATGATTTTATCCAAACATTTTGGCATCTTTTCAACTCAGTGGGAGTAATTTCCAAAAAATGTCTAAACTTTGCCTTTCCACCTCAACATTCATGTTATTAGAACGGGGAACAATTTGTCTGCGGGAAATTGGGACCTTGGTCATAATATATTTAGCCTAGAATATTCTGCAATATCAGACATCCTCCCCTTTATTTTGACATCCATACATTTATGTACCACCTTCATTGTGTGGGGAAATTATATGGCAGATAGGATGTAAGCCATTATTTCTTTCACTATACTTACGTGGACAAACGGAAAGGCCTTATAGTCTGCCAGCCAGTGCTCCATTCTGACTTGTTATTGTCATTCCGGAGGGCTAGGTGTAAATTTCGTTGACCCCGACAGATGTGACACCTTGTCAGACACCAACATACATGTTGTTGTTAGCCTATGCTTACCTGTATTGGTTGGTTGTCAGTATTGGTTAACACATCACCATAGAGTCAATCCAGGTGTATATACCTCATCAATTACCATACAGTCCTTCTAGATATACCTATACCCCGCATACACGGCCATTCGTAAACTTCAGACTTGCAAATACAGTTCAACCATGACAATGCAGTCACTCGCTGTATTCTTATACACCCCATCCATGAGCATTCAGCTATTCACTGTTTACCGGTACACACACCAATGACAATACAGCCACAATAGATAAACATATACACCCCACCCATGACCATGATGTCACTCTCTATATAAACAAGCCAGCCAATTTCCATCAAACTGTACTCCAGGTATGCATATACACTTCAACAACATTGACTGTGCAGTCATCCCATGTACACATACATATTGCCCATAACCATACAACCACTCCCTATAAATTTATCCATACACCCCATCCATTACCATACAGCCAACGCATGTATACATATACACCACCCATCACAATACAGCCGTACATCCCATCCATGGCCACACCACTCCATATATACATACACAACACAAAGATGGACAATGTAGCTAATCTCGCTATACACTTCAATGACCAGATAGCGACTCACTGTATACATGTTCACCTCACACATGACCATAAGCTACTCCTTATATACCTGTACATCTCAACGTGGACACCCCATACATGACTATATAGTCACACATTGTTTAACTATCTACATCATTCATGAATACAATAACTCCCCGTATACATACTCACCTCACCTGAACATACAGTCAACAGACATACACATGGTATTAAGTTGATCAATGTTGATTCTAATGGGCCAGAGTAGTAATCTATGATCCCTCTCAGTTCTGTTTCATCGTTTCTGACCCATCAAGCCCTTGGAACAACCTTGGCATGGTGTACCATTACATGTCTGTTCACTTTGGGTCTCGCTGTAAAGTATATCCTATTACAAGGCAGTCTTGACTGTAGAAATTAAACAACTTGCCATCTCTTGTTTATTGTATGTATTTCCATAGTGGCCAGCTCCTGTCATGAAAATTAATTAATTACCTCATGACATGTGTATCTGTTATTGTTTATATAATTTTAATGATGATTCAATTTGTAACATGGGGTATGCATCCTATTTGATCTAATTCTTATGATATTATATGTCCATTTATCTGCTTAAAAAAATAACCCTTCCCATTCATCTGTATGGATATTGGTATTGATTAATTAACCTTTTACTTTTGAACCAGGTTTATTAATGAACACTCTATAAAGCACATATTTAATACCATTAAAGGTGATGTTCTGTTTTGAAAATATGAAGGTTGTTATTCCCATAGTATGGAGCCCGGGAGGTGACATCCAATTTTTATGCGTACCCATACCATGTTATTGGATTGTGTTCAAATTTATGTGCATGTTTAGGATGACACACTCCTCACCTGTATATTTTTTGGTATCGATCGGTTGATCAGTTTAGAAATTGTTAACACTTTGCATCCATACATAGGCATGAGCTATCCGATGCTGCAACCTAAGTATTTTTTGTCCGATTGTGTTCATATAATTTGATATGTAGGTTTATGATGACACACCCCCCACCTGTATAGTTTTTGGTATCAATTGGTTAATCGGTTTAGAAAATAATTAACCCTGCAAACAAATGCTATCTGATGAATTTTTAGTCAAACAAGTTTCTTCTGATCTGCCTCATATTTCTTACCTAGGTCTTTCTTAGCATGTTCTTCATCTGTATGGATTTTGGTATCGTTTAGTTAACCCTTTCTGCTCTTGTTTTTAAATAGAATTCATCCTAGCTGTGATGACTTAAATATTTTTCATCTGATCAGCACCAAATTTGGTGCATATTGTTCTCAGACTCCTCACCCCAAAATACAGATCAAGTTATAATTTTTATCCGATATATTTTAACAGAGTTATGGCCATTTATAATTCAATTAGCTGATAATGTAAATGATACCTTTGCAACTGTGAGATTTGAATAGAACTTCTCATCACACAGAGCCTGTATTATTGGTTTGAGTTATGTTTACCTGGACACCAGATAGATAGATAGCACATGGCTAGCAGAGTCTGTTGATAAAATATGTCAAAATATTATTAATGGATGGCTCTCTATTAGTTTTCTGTGCAATATTAAGTTAACCACTATGTTGAAACATGTTAATTAGTTAATGTACACTCAATAAGACACCTATTCTAAAAGATTAAATTGGAATGGTCCATTGTTTATTTGTAGGGATGTTTTACAGACATTGCTGTTTATAGACTTGTTGTTTACAGACACATTATCTTAGAAATAAATTAACCCACCTATTCCGTAGTTCCATCATATGTTGTCATTGAAAATGATTAACCCTCTCCACGCATCATATGGTCTTCTGATGTTTTTCATCTGATCATTCTCCTATTCTATGTCCAGGCTGATGGTGATCCACTTTTCACTTGCATGGATTTTGGGATTAAATTTAACCCATTCCAAACACATGATATCCGATAGGCAGATATTAAATTATCTCTTTCACCTTGAGCCAGGTTCAGTAAGGATTTCTATAATCCACAATTGAATATTCATCATTAGAGGAAATATCTTATTTTGAAGTTCCCTCAATTGCATTTGGACTCCAGGATAATAATAATGGTGCTGGTATTCTTGAGACTGACTTATTAGTCAAATATTTTTCACCCGATCACCAGCGATCAATTTTATAATCTCATTCAGGTTAATCATAACACATTCTTCCACCTGTATAGCTTTTGGTATTGATTGAATGGTTTTGAAAATATTAACCCTACATTTAATAATATTTCTGCTGTTTACAGACATTGTATCTTTCCAATGATCAGCTTAGAATAAAATTAACCATAGCTATACTGTATGCGATCCAATGTTATGACTCTAATATTTTCAATCTGACCATTCTTATATCTCACCTTTAGTTATCTGATAATTCTGCATTAAAATATTTTATATCCAACCATTATCAATCGTATTTAATATCCAGGTATATACACCCCTCACTTGTATAGATGTTCAGGTATTGATTGGTCTCTAATCTCAATGATCCCACAACTTTTTAATAAATAGCTAACACAAGAACATGATATGTTATGACTCAGGTTCCAATGTAAGAAGTAGATAAATAGAATTATTGTGATGTTATTTACTTAATTTCATAACTATTATATCATTAACATCTTTAATGGTGCGTCTGTCTGACTATGGTTGGGCTTAATTAGCTTTATCACTCTCTAACACATACTTGTATCTGTGTTGGAGTTACCTAATAGGTTGAAATCGAATGCCATATCCATGTTCCTATTGTATTTATGTGAGCAAGTTGCCCAATAAGTCTGATTCCACTTGGGAACTATTAATTAATAGTAAGCTGTGAATTGTTGAAAGTCTTGCACTCATGAAATGTTGGTGTAAAGATTTATGAAAATAGCTAATCACTATCATGATCGGCCTCTCGTTTTTTTTATCAAGTCGTGGCCACGATTATGAAGTCATGGCCACGTGAATATGAAGTCTTGGGCACGAGCATATGATGTCATTGTCATGAGAATAAATTCATGACCACGAGAATATGAAGTCGTGGCCACGAGGAATGAGTTATGGCCATGATAATATGAAGTCGTGGCCACGAGAATATGAAGTCGTTTCCACGAGAATATGAAGTCATGGCAACAAGAAGAAAGTTATGGCTACAAGAATATGAAGTCATGTCCATGAGAATATGAAGTCGTGCCCACCAGAATAAAGTCGTGGCCAATAGAATATGAAGTAATGGCCACCAGAAGAAAGTCATGGCCACGAGAATATGAAGTCGTGGCCTCGAGAATATGAAATCGTGGCCACGAGAATAAAGTCATAGTCATGAGAATATGAAGTCATGGCCACAAGAATAAGGTCATGGCCATGAGAATATATGAAGTTGTGGCTGGAGACTCAGCCCGCATGCTCAAAATTGACCGGCATTTTCAATTTAATACATATACAGATGATCATTATGACACCATACACAGTTTGTACCACCATTTTGGTATTGTTGGAATCTCCAAATCTCCTCTATCTATATGTTCAATATGCTGACACATAGAGTTGACCCATATTGAATGATCCGGGACGGAGATTTTTTACCCGCAGGAAAATTACCTGCATTTCCGATTTATCCATAAAATGCATACATGCCTGTGGACCGACGGTCATTATGACACTGTACCCAGCTTGTACCACCAACAGTTTTGTATATATTTTGTTGTAATTTCCAGTCTCCTATATCTGTATATACCGAGTACTGACACATAGATTTAATCCATGTTCCGCTTCCCGTCCCCTTGTGCACTGCCCCTATAGGGTGGCTTAAAGCTGTCAAAAGTGGCGTCATTCGAGTCAGGGGTGCACTGAAAGGGAGAGGGCACCAACATTGATAAAAATAATTTTAGCGCCGATTTCCACCAAATTTATACACATTCTTCTCCAAGATACAAGGAATCTAATTGTATGATTTAAAGCTGCCAAATTGGTGTCGTTTGGATGTGAGATAGGGGGGGATAGGCATTAAAATTGATAAAAATTGGTTTAGTCACGGATTGCTACCAAACTTATACAAAATCCTCCACATGGTATGAGGAGTCTAATGGGGTGACTTAAAACTGTTAAAAGTGGCATCATTCGAGTCAGGGGTGCACTGAAAAGGAGAGAGGCACCAAAATGGATACACAATAATTTTAGCGCCAATTTCCACCAAATTCATATTTTATTGGTTTTCCTGATTATACTGAAATTTGCAGGTCAAATACACCAAAAAGGTCAACAAATATATTTTCCACCTGCTCCGCCCTGGATACCTCAGTGTTTTGGAACCCCCAAGAGGCAAGGATAATTGGAGATAGCATCAAAATTTCTACCCTTTCTCATCTGGGGCCCGATCTAAATTGGGAGTACGGCGATGCATGGGTTTTTAGGGAATATCAACAACCTAAATTTGACCAACGACCTACTAATAATGCTTTTCGACAAAACTATAGAACCAATTCTTCTATATGGAAGTGAAATATGGGGTATAGAAGACACATCAGAAATAGACAAAGTAATCCTGAGATTTTATAAACATATTCTTAAAATGAAAATCAGCACGCCCACGTTCATGGTGTACGGAGAAATTGGCAGATATCCAGTCAGTATCAGATGTAAGATGAGAATTATTCAATATTGAACTGCATACTAAATGGCAAGTGTTCTCTTCTAGTTCGGGAACTTTATTTACTTTTCGTCAGATTGGGGGAGCTGGGTAGGACGAACAAGGTTAAAATGTGGATTCAATCAGTTAAAGGCATATTGGATTCTGTCGGCATGAGTTTTATATGGACATGTCAGAAAATTTCATCCGAAGAAATAATGGCCATCGAAAGCACACTCAAAGATCATTTTATTCAGACTTGGTGGTGGGACATTTACAACTCCTCTCGTGGTAAATTATACATGAACTTTAAACGGACAACGAAATATGAATCATATTTTCAAAATCTACCGCGTGACCTAGCCCAAGAATTATTACGACTAAGAACATGTAATCACAAACTGCGTTGTGAGTCTGGAAGATGGAGTAAAAATAAAGAAAAATCCCGAGCTTGTCAAAAATGCAGGACCCACGTAGAAGATGAGTACCACGTTGTGATGATTTGTCCAAAATACCTGGATCTAAGAATAAAATATATTCCGGCTAACTTTTGGCAAGAGCCATAAACCCAGCAATTCAGAAAAGTTTAGCGATATTTGTTACAGCGTGTATGAAGATTCACGAAAAAACAAGAGATAACCCTTGATTAACCACATATACACATGCTGGCATTACACATGTGTAATGTCAGCATGTGCACCTAATCTACAAAATGAGAAAACAAATTACGACGATATTGATGAGGACGCCATAGGCGTTGCCAGGACGATAATCACTACGATGACAAGATGAAGATGATTAGGTCGACGGCGCTAATGGCGACTATAATGATGATGACTGCTTTGTACGATGGAGATGATGACGATAATGACTGACGTCGTTTATGATGATGATTATGACGAAAATGATGACGATGTTGGTGATGATGAGGATAAAGATGACAGCGACGACAATGATGATGACGACGATAACAACGGCAACGAAGCTGATGATGGATAATGATGACAATGGATGAGGATGAAGATGAATAAAGACAAAAATGTTGACGATGGTGACGATACGGATGATGACGATGAAGATGACGATTGTATTGATGATGACAATGATGATGAAGATGATAAGGATGATGATGAGGATGGTGATGAAGATGGTGTGATGCTGACGGTGTTGATGGTGACGATGATAATGATGATGATGACAATGATGATGATGATGATGCTGATGAATAATAATGATGATGATAAAAATGATGATGTCGACGATGATGATGGAAGTGACCCCATTGTATATATGTATATATCCATGTTCTGCATTAATTTGCAGCGTTGACAATTAAAGCATTCAGCAATGGATTTTTGTGAGTGGGAAATTTATTTAACTGGCTGCTGTAGTTCTGGGTTTTTCCAGATAAAATTTGACTGTGCGATAGCCCTGTCGTACACTTGGAGATTTATTTTTAAAAGTAAACACATGACCTATGATTTTTCTTGCATTTTTGTGATCAACTGGTGTCAATCTAGCTGGGTAAACATCACTGGAGTGGCCTGTAGGCTTCAGTTCAGTGAATTTGGCCGAAATGTTAACACTGTCGCCTATGGGAAACCATTTAGTTCAGTGATTCCACTTCAGTTATTATTGAAAATGATAGCCACCGAAGGTCCAATTGCACAACTCACCCATGACCATACAATCATCTTATATATACATAAACACCACACAAATGACCATTGAGCCACAAGCTTTATACACATATACATCACCCATGACCATACAACCACATCTGGGTTTACCCGTAAACCACACACATCACTACAGCCATGAGTCAACCATTCAGGTACACCAGGTATACTCCTACACTTCACACATGACCATATAGTCATACATTCGTGATCATACAGTCACTTCTTGTATACCTATTCACCTTACCATTAGCCATACACTCACTCCCTGTATATCTATTTGCCAAAGTTATGGCCATATATCCACTCAAGATACACATATACACTGCAACAGTAACCATAGAGTAACTCCTGGTATAGATATACACCTCACCAATGGCCATCCAACCTTTGTATATATACAAATGTCCAGCACATATGGTCATTCACACACTCCAGGCTTGAATATATGCCCACTCAAGACAATTCCGCCACTCGTTGTATACCCAAAACAACATTTGTGGTCACATAGTCACTCCTTGTTTACCAATTCACATCACCATTGGCCATACGATCACCCACTTATACATATGGGCCACACCCATGGCCATATAGCCAATAAATATCTACAATGTACATAAACACCCCACCAATTATGGAATCACTCCAGGTATACATCGACACCTCACCATTGACCATACAGACCTTCTAGATATAGCAATACAATGCGCAGCACCTCACTATTGGCCATACAGTCTCTCCCTGTATACCTTTTCTTCACACATATGGCCATATACCCACTCAAGATATATATACACATACACCCCTCGTGACCATTCATACAATAGAGTCAATCCTCGCAGATTTGCATATAGAACTCGCCCATGACAATTCAGCCACTTGATGTATACTCACACACCCCATCCATGATCATTCAGCTACTCTATGTATACCTATACATCCACCAATGACAATACAACAATCATGACCGTACAGACATTGCAAAAAAGCATACAACCACTCCCTATTTATTCATACATACATCATATATGTATACGTATACACCGATCCATAACAATAGTCACCCAATGTACGCATGTATATCCGACACATGACCAAAAATACAGTCATTCTATATATACAAACAACACACAGGCGAACATACAGCTACTACCATTATACCCACACCCCACTTCAATAACCATACAAATAATCCTTGTAAGCTATTCACCCCACACATGACCATAGAGTCACCCCTTGTATACCTATCCACCATGGACATGCCACCCCATCACCATATAGGCTACTCCTTTGCACCATTCATGACCATACAATAACTCCCTGTAGAACTATTCGCCTCATCTAAGAGAAATATATGCCATTTTGACATACAGCATATATTAAGTTGATTTTTGTGCTAATGGTTGATAGTAGCCACATACTATGGTTTCACTCAGTTCCTTTGGACATTCTGCCCATTTCCGTTCTACAGTACGTCGTTTAAAATGAATTTGTCATGCTTCAGAAGGTACAGGGATAACGAGAATGAAACATGTAGTAGTCAGTGGAGAAAGTAACATGGTTAATAACCAAGTGAGTTACAATTTTCTAACTCTTGGGAGCAGAGAATACTGTTCGGGATATATGTAAAAAGCCATCTTGAGTAATGTTGTCTAAAACCCATTAGTGTGACTCATTTTAGACAGATAAAAAACTATAAACATCTTTGATACCAAAGAGTGTTCCATTTACTTGGATAAATGTCCAAAGCTGAAAATTCGATAATTCTGGTAATGTCAGTGGTTAAATTAGTAACACTTAACCAATGTGCATTAGAACAGAATTTAATGTATATAAGACAGCATAGCATTCGTCAACCACAACTTGTAAGCGATTACATGACATGATGGGCAATATTTACCATTTTCCAGGTTTTGGTAGCCATTTTCAGACAAAGTGACAATTTTTGTTCCATTGAGTTCAAATATATATAAGTATTTGTATGCCTCATTTAATTTGCATAGTTCTTTAAATTTTTTGTTAAAATATGACTAGAATCCTAACTGTGATTTTTGGTTAAATTTCATACCGAGTTCTGTATAATCGAATTATTGAGCGATCGAAAGAAAATGGGATCACACGAATGGCATATTTTATTGCTCCAATGATCACTTAACATGAAAAATAAAATAAAAAGTCACATTTCCGAACCAGTTCCATATAGCAGAGCCTGAGCTAGAAGATATTAGTGAAAACAAATTCAAATTTCCTCTTTCAGTTGCTATTTTGACAGCCATCTTGGACGGCGAGTTCCAATTTTACCTTGATGGCCATCTTGGACTGCGAGTTCCAATTTTACCCTAAAAATGTGGCATTATATCTCTAAGAGTCATACTTACTGTATAGATAGATAAATAGATAGATCTTTATTGCACGACCACAAACAAATACATTCAGGTATGGCAATATACATGTACATATACAGAAAATAAAGAAAACAGACATGGTATAGAAATCAATGGGTAATATACAAGCATAAATTGGGAAATATAAAGTTCGCGTCCAGCATTGGCCCGTTATTGTCAGATTACTCGCGTCTTATATATGAAGCTGTCTGAATAAAATTACTGAGGGCCCTATTACAAAGTCGATCATCGACCGAGAAAAGAATTTGTAGTTTGGCATTAGCGTCAAGTTCCATGAAATTTGTTGTAATTTGTTCCATTGTTTCATATAGTAATATCCGTTGCATATTATATCGAGGACAGTGTATTTTAAAATGTTCCTCGTCCTCAATGACGCCTGTATGACACTGTTTACATACACGGTCCGGCCTGAGGGTAATAGGCTTAGTGTATCGGCCGTGTACAATTTCTAGATTATGACAGCTGGTCACTAATTTAGAAATCACTTTACGGCCGCATCGCGGTAAATTTCTGAGGTAATTTGATGGCTTGTATCGTTTTTAATTTGGATATGAATTTTACCTTACTATTCTCAGTGGGTTTTCCATAAATATCACTAACTTTCCATGTACTGGCATAGTTATCTTTCATGGTTTGGAGAAAATTGTTGGAAAATGATTGTCGGTCTATATTTTCATATACGTTTTGAAAGCCATGTGTAACCATGATTTTCCGGACACAGTTAAGCCATGCGCAATTAGTCCATGTTTTCATTTCTGCCAGGCATTTGGCCGGCAGTCTATTGGTGTCCATATTTTCTAGACGGAGCCAAATTTGACCATATCTCTCAGGATATCTAGTCTTATTGGGAATCTCCCCAACTCTGCAAGTGCGGCTACATTTGTTGCAGTTTTACTGATACCGAGGAGATTTTTTGCATTGTTTAGGTGAAATACTGTATATGCCTAATTTGAAATCCCATATTTCATGGTAAGATTAATTGCGACATTTAATAAATTATATAATCACGAAACGCTCTTTAAATTTGAAAAACCCCTTAAAAGAGGGGTTAAAGTGAAATTTCAGCGTGGCTCCATATCTAATATCAATAAGTATGTGAATATGTACATATGTGCAAAGTTTCATACTTTAGTCACAATTTGAACAATTGCCTTGAAAATTTGACTCAATCTACGCCACTAATTCTCGACTAAGCCACGACTTACTATTAGTGGCCATGACTTCGTATTCTCATGGCCATGACTTCCTGTTCTCATGGCTACAACTTCATATTCTCATCGCCACGACTTACTTCTCGTGGCCACGACTTCATATTCTCGTGGCCACTTTATAAAAAAAAATTGGATGTCACCTCCGGGGCTCGATACCATAGTAAGTTGCATTTAATATAATCATGTCAATAAGTTATTTATGAGCTTCCAATATCCACAATGTTTAGAGTACATCCGCTATAACTTTGGCCTAACAATATTTACCTTGACTTTGTAAGCCAGTGTATTCTCTTATATATGTGAAGCTCCCTATGGGAGACTCGCATATATAAGATAATACACTGGCACAGGATAATTAATGCTGCACCAGCACAGCTCCCGCCATGAAAGGGATATACTTATGCAACAAAATGGGAGAATTCAATCAGGAATCACAGGGTTAGCTACACTCAAGGGAAATCCTATTATGATTGTCTCTTTTATTGCAGAAATGCACTTTCTCCTACACCCAATGTGTATGATACACCATTGATGGTACCAAATTCTCCAACAGATATTGTGGAAGGTAATGTATCCTATGGGCAAGTCTTACAAGTATTGCATCATTTCTATTATTATCTGATCCTGTCAGATGTGTATCTTTCAAATATTTCATCATCTTTATTTCCATTTACACTTGTTGAATCTTGCTCTTCTGTTCGCCTCATATCATGTTGGTACACACCACTTCATTGTCACTTGCCTCATTTTCCTCCCATTTCTTCAAGTTCCAGGCATCAAGCTTACAAATGTTTATGAGAGAACTTTATTGCGGTAAATTTGTGTCTATTTCTTGTTTCTGAGTTTTTGCATTGATAGTACTAGTGCAGTAATGCTCTAAGTAATCGACTTCTTAACCACAGCAGAATTATCGGTAACTTTTCAAGATTTAGTTGTGGTTAAGAAGTCGATTACTTAGAGCATTACCGTAGCTCTGCTGCTGTAGGTTGATGTTGGCCATCTGTACATAATACCTTAATTAAATAACTAATATTACCAGTGAATTTAAGTAATCAAATTTTATCTTTGTTTAAAAATTTCAATGTTACGTTTCAAGGTAAATTTGAAATTTCATGGCAAAGTTGAAATTTGAAGATGCATATTTGCAATGATATTTCATATCTATTATATGACAGATTAACAGTTTCTAAAAAAAAATAAAAGCTAACTATTCGACATTACCTCAATAGTCGATATTTTAATATAAGGTTAAAACTAAAACGTCTTTCCTTCCAGTTTATATTGCTGTGTTCATACTATTATTACCTTTCCCTATTACCTGGCATTTATTTTTAGCTCAACTTGATTACTTTTGTGCTATTGCTATGGGTTGGCATCCATCCGTATAGCTATTTGTCAACAATTTACTTTGGCATACCCAACAGGCCACATTCCTCATCACCAAACTTCATGTTGATCTTTGGGTGTGATGGGAGCTATCAACATTTTTTGAATTTCATTATAAAACATGGCCGGCAGCAATCATTTAAAATTTCACATCATTTATCAAAGAAATGTTTTGACAATTTACAGGCATGTTTAGGATCCCCTCTAGATGTGAGTTATCAAATTTGAACGATTTTCAATAAAAAACAAATGGCCAGCAATGGCCATCTTGGATTTCACTCTTTGCATGACTAAATCTTTTGGCACACCCCTCCAAGCCACATTCCTCATTGATTCGTCAAAAAACTTCATATGAATGTGACCTCTAGATAAAGCTAAATTGAATTTGAATGATTTTCATCTTGGATTTTACTCTTTGCATGACTACATCCTTACATCCAACTTTTTTTCATCTGATTCATCCCAAACTTCAGTTGAATCTTCAGAGTGACCTCAAAATGGGAGTTATCAAAACCTTGGACTATTGAAGGTGCAGACAAACCTTACCCTTTTAGCACATGTTAATACCCTTCTTATCCTTACATTGTATGGCAAGCTCCCTCTTGTGTCTACAATTAGAGATGATAAAGTGATCATTGATGTGATATAGAACCAGGATTTTATTTTCACTTTGCAGACTCTGATGAAGAGGATATTACAGTTATTGCTGCTGATATGAAGGTATATTTACAACTTTAAACAGGCAAAGATGATTTGATATAGATTATTGTATATATCACATGAAACCCCATCATTAAAAAAGCCATTACATATCTCTCACTAGTGTTGATTTTGGCAGATTAATACTGTTTCAAATGCCGCGCATAACACAAAACACCGGCAAATGCAAAATGATTGATTTGTTCATTAACGTTAAATTCTTGTCCAACTTCGTTGAAATAACGAAAATAGACACAGTAGAATAGAATAGAATTGTTTAATGTATTAATTATAATGCCTTTTACAGCAGAGTAATCATACATAATAACGATAAACTCACAAACCAAGAGGAAAATTGGGGGGCTATTTTCCATCGCCAGCCAGAGCGTGCAATACTGTCATACACAGTTGTGAATCATCTCAGTCAACACTGTAAATTTATGCATTTTTAGCTCAACTTTACTTTGTAAAGTTTGAGCTATTGCCATGGCTTTGTCATCCGTGGTCCGTGTGTGCGTGATTCGTCAACAATACAGGCTACAGGTCGTACCTTTGGTCGGATCATTATGAAATTTGTCATAGCTGTTGACATCAACATTTAGACCGGAACTATTCATTTTGGGGTCATTCGAAAAAAAAACATGGCTGGCAGCGGCCATCTTGGATTTCAAAATTCAATCCATTAGCACGGGCTACAGGTCGTACTGTTCGTCTGATCATCATGAAATTTGTCATGGTTGTTAACAATGACATGTAGATGGGAACGAGTAATTTTGGGGCCATTCGCCCGAAAACATGGCCGCCAGCAGCCATCTTGGATTTTACTCTTTGTATGACTAAATCCTTTAGCACGGGCTACAGGTCATACCTTTAGACTGATCATCATGAAATTTGTCATGGCTGTTGAAATTGGAATGTAGATGGGAACGAGTCATTTTGGGATCATTCGGACAAAAAACATGGCTGCCAGTGGCCATCTTTGATTTCAAAATTCAATCCATTAGCACGGGCTACAGGTGGTACTGTTCGTCTGATCATCATGAAATTTGTCACGGATGTTAATATTGACATGTAGATGGGAACTAGTAATTTTGGGGTCATTCGGCCAAAAAACATGGCCACCGGCAGCCATCTTGGATTTTACTCTTTGTATGACTAAATCCTTTAGCACGGGCTACAGGTCGTACCTTTAGTCTGATCATCATGAAATTTGTCATGGCTGTTGAAATTGGAATGTAGATGGGAACGAGTCATTTTGGGGTCATTCGGCCAAAATACATGGCCGCCGGCAACCATCTTGGAATTTACTCTTTGCATGACTAAATTCTTTGGCACGGGCTACAGGTCGTACCTTTGGTCGGATCATCATAAAATTTGTCATGGTTGTTAACAATGACATGTAGATGGGAACGAGTCATTTTGGGGTCATTTGGCCGAAAAACATGGACTCCAGCAGCCATCTTGGATTTTACTCTTTGTATGACTAAACCCTTTAGCAGGGCTACAGGTCGTACCTTTAGTCTGATCATCATGAAATTTGTCATGGCTGTTGAAATTGGAATGTAGATGGGAATGAGTCATTTTGGGGTCATTCGGACAAAAAACATGGCTGCCAGCAGCCATCTTGTGTTCGTCTGATCATCATGAAATTTGTCATGGATGTTAATATTGTCATATAGATAAGAACGAGTAATTTTGGGGTCGTTCGGCCAGAAAACATGGCCGCTGGCAGCCATCTTGGATTTTACTCTTTGCATGACTAAATCCTTTCACACAGGCTACAGGTCGTACCTTTGGTCAGATCATCATGAAATATGTCATGGATGTTAACAATGACATGTAGATGAGAACATGTCTTTTTTAGGTCATTCGGCCAAAAATCCTGGCCGCCAGCAGCCATCTTGGATTTTACTCTTTGCATGACTATATCCTTGGGCACGGGCTACAGGTCGTATTAGTACCTTTAGTCGGATCATCATGAAATTTGTCATGGCTGTTGACATTGGGACGTAGATAGGAAACAAGTCATTTTAGGGTCATTTGGCCTTAAAACGTGTCCACTGTCAGCCATCTTAGATTTTACTCTTTGCATGACTAAATCCTTTGGCACACCCTACAGTCCACTTCCCTCATCCGATCATCTCCAGACTTCATATTAATCTTGATATTGAACTTACTAGATGGAAGCTATCTAGTCCATGAGATAGAACTGTGAAAATGCATAAATAAAATTTTGGCTGCACCCCAAGGGGGGCAAAGGTTTTATTGCTTAATATGATAGTAAGATATGTTCTGATCAAAATCTCACTTGTTGGCCCTTGATTTAGGTGTCCGTTTAAAAAAAAAATTAGAATTAATCTTTTTCAATTTTGAGCTTATGTTGTAGAACTCACCATGCTGGTCACAGAACCGTAAACCATTTTAAAATTCGTCAAATATTTTTTGAGTTATGGACATTTCTGTACCAAAAAAATGGTAGTTTTTCAGATTTGGGAGACCCCATTTTCGGCGTATTTTCAAAATAAGCTAAAAAGCAGATTTAGGATCAATTATTTGTTAAAATACATAATAATTTTGTGTTTTTTCACTAATTAAGTGGTTAGCCTACTGGTTAGAGCACATAAATCAAATTGTTCATACATTTATGGTAAAGAATGAGAAAAAATATGCCGATGAAATGTGCGTTCCATAACATGGACTTAGTCAAATTTGGCTTTGTGACATGGGGTCGCGTGACGAAATGCCATTTTTGAGGTCTTGTAACTCAGTAAATTTATCTCCATACATCTTGATGTTTTCACAACATATTTAATATGTTAGTCTAGCTATATTGTAAAGAAATTTTGGTTATTGCATGTAAAATATTTTCGTTATGGCCTATGGCTTATTGAAATCCTCTTATTTTCGAAAATGTTATTTTTTCTTGATTTTTCTTGATTTTTGTTTATAAAAAATAAATAGGTGAGGATTAATTGGTAAAACTAGTTGAACTTTCAGCTGAAAACATTTTTTAATTCAAATGAATCCATTTTGTCGATTATACTAAGGTATGTTTATGGATTTCACCCCTTTTTTTTGTCAACGGAGCACAAATTTGGCAGTCAGTTTAGGGGTAGGCCAAATCACACAGTATACATATTGGAGACAAAGGGCTGAGGGTATGTGCACAAAGCAAGTGGCTATATCACCAGTGGTGAGGTGGATATGTATACCTGGAGTGACCCTATGGTCATTGTTGTGGTATTTATGTATATCTTGAATGTCTATTTGGCCATGGGTGTGTATAAAAGGTATATAGGGTGGTGACCGTATGGCCAATGGTGAGGTGAATGGGTATACAGGGATTGACTTATGTTCATGAACATGGTGAATATGTATACAGGGAGTGATTATATGGTTATGGGTCGTGTGTAGGATCATACCCTGTGTTCATGTATTGTAACTCGTGGATGTATGGTCATTTGTGGTGTGTATATACGGGTATAACCAAGTATGGCTGTATGGTCATGGGTCAGGTGTACGTGTATACGGTGGGTGACTATATTATCATTTGTGTGGTGATTATGTATATATGGAGTTACGGTGTGGTAATGGGTGGCTATCGCTTTCCTCCATTGTACATAAAGACCATCAAGATGGAGAACTCTGACATTACCTCTCTATTGATTAACATATCCTTAACCTATTTTGGAAAGCGATAGACACCCAAGGTTTCACATGTACAACCCACATATTACCTCACAGAAACACCACAAAAATGACAATATAGTCACCAACTTTATACACGTACACCTGACCCATGACCATACAGCCATACTTGGTTATATACCGTACACTCAACAAATGACCATACAGTCACGAGTGACCATGCATGCACACCAGGCATACTCCTATATCTGACATATGACCATATCGTCACTCTCTGTATACATATTCACTACATTCAGGATCATAAAGTCACTCCTTGTATACCTAATTCACCTCACCATTGACCATACAGTCACTACCTGTATACATATTCGGCACCTCCATAGTCATATAACCACTCAATAAATACATATACAGCCCACCCATGGCCATAGATTCAATCCAGGTATACATATACACATCGCCAATGGCCATTCAGCCCTTCCCAATATACCAATACCAGCACACACGACCACTCGTACCTTCCATACTTGCATATACACCTCACACATGACAATTCAGCAACTCACTGTATACTCATGCATGCCATCCATCATCACACAGATACTGCCTACACACCCACCAATGATAATCCATCCACGACATATATAACAATATAACCAATGTCAGAAATGGTAACGCGCTCAAGATCATATATTATAAACCCAAGAATGTAATTGTAGAATATAAAATATATTGGTTTTGTGAATGGCCAACTCAGAATTCCGTTAAAATAACAATAACAACCAGCACCTAATTAACGAACCGGCGGCCGACTCGATCGTCTCCGACCACAACCCCCAGTGGGCTGCAGAAATTTCTTTTATTTGTAATTGACATATAGTTTATCACAAACCAAAAATCTAAATTAATCAACGTTGATTAACGACAATAAACGAAATTGAAATACCCCAACTACACCTTTTACCGGACTCTGCCTCCAGCTCGCAGTTTGACTTTTAATCATCCCAAAAATTCCCATTCTATAAATAAAACTAATAAAACACCCATTGATAATGTAAGCGCCCACGAGAAAAGAGAATCTCGCCACCAGTTATACACGCGGCGCGCGTAAATATTCACCCCACCCTTTACCAGAATGGCAGGCCCTATATACCCACGCGCATAGCCAATTACCATCCAGCTTACTCCATGTATGTACACTTCAAACATGACCGTACAGTCATTCCATGCACACATACTGTATACACCTATATATTACCCATAACCATTAAATCGCTCCCGATTTATCCACACGCTCCATGACCATACAGACAGCACATGTCTACATATACACCCCACCTGTCATAATCCCGCCCATGACCTTACAGTCACTCTATGTATATACATGAACAATACACAGGTGGCCATATAGCTTCTCTAGTTATGTCCATACACCATATCAATGGACATACAGCCACACCGGGTACACCCACACTGGGTACATATAACCATACACCATACAGTCACTCCATGCATACCGTTTCACCTCACACATGATCACGATCACTCCTGAATACCTACACATCTTACCATGGACACCCCACTCATAATCATAACCATATAATCACTCCTTGTATGCCTATTCACCTCACCAATGATCAAACAGTAACTCCCTGGCTGTCATCTTGGCATCCACCCTGTACCCAGTTGATCAATTTTTATCATAATGGGCCAGAATAGCCACATATTATGTTTTATGTCAGTTCCGTCGCAAAGTTCTGCCCATTTCCTTTCAATAATATGGCCAGAATCACAAAAGAGGTTCTCGGAAAAATTCCATACTGCATCTTTAAAATGAATTTGCTACCTTTTTCGGAGATTAATGTAAAAGAAATGAATTTTATTACCAAATTTGGTTGCCATCTTGAGAAAATGGTTTATAAATGCCGTAGTGTGACACAATTATGATAGACCAAAACAATAATCACCTTTCATATCAAAGATAGTTACATTTCACTTGAACAAATGATCCAGACCTGAAAAGTTAATTTTTGCCGATATTTTTTGTCAAGTTTGTGAGAGAAAACTCCAATATTTCTGGTAATGTCAGGGGTGACAATAGTAACAATAAACCATGGTGCATCAGACATGTTAGTATTCAATTATAGAAGACAGAATAGCCAATTGTATACATCAACCACAACTTGTAAGCGATTGCAAGGCATGCTGAGGCAGTATCTACCATTTCCCGTATTTTTGACGGTCTTTTTGGCAGCCATTTTGAGCCAAAGTAACAATTTTGGTTCCAATGAGTTGGAATATTCATAGGTAATGATATGCTTCACTTACATTACAAATTTCTGTTCATTTCTTGTAGAAATATGACTAGAATCCCAATTGTGATTTTTTGTGAAATTTAATACCGCATTCTGTAAAATCGAATTGTTGAGGGATCGGACGGGGCTAGGAGCCCAGTAATTGCATATTTTATTGCTCCAATGATCAGTTAATATATAAAATACAAAATAAAGTCTCATTTCTCAACCATTTCCAAACAAAATAAACTGATCTAGAAGATGTAAGTGAAAAAATGTCATATTTTCAACTTTAGGTGGCAATTTTGGCAGCCATTTTGGATTGGGAGTTTCAATTTTTCCCTATCGAAGTGTCATTGTGTCCTAGCTTCACGAAAATATATACATTAGTATACATTTTACTAGAGTTTCCAGCTATAATTTGCATCAAACTGACTTAGGGTCTGGTCTGAAAAACGGTGGCCATCATGGCCGCCATCTTGTCTGGAGTCTATACGGCCACTTTTTGTTCTTGTTAACATTAAAAGTTGAAGGACATAATAAAGAACAAAATAGGAGGGGTAACGTTAAGTCCCATTGGGGTGCAAGGGTATCGCCATTAGCTCCCAGACTGTCATATTAAGGTGCAAGAAAGCACAAAAACCCAACAACTCCCGTCATATAAAATTATAAAACGCTCTTTATTTACAGCATTTGACTCCCAAAGTGCCACTTTAACGTCTTAAATGTTTGTTTATGTGTTTAAAATGTTTCATTAAACTCAATTGCCCGCAAAAACCGTTTTGATTGACACACAGTCTTTTCCTATCTATGATTTCCTATTTTGGCAGGAATATTGGCGGCCATCTTGGATTACGCCCCCTAGCGGCCAAACGGACACTTTTTGTCACGGCCAACAAGTCAAATTTTGTTCCTGGTGCTATAAGCTTTCCATAGACACCAAAAAACCTTTGCCCCCCCCTGGGGTGCAACGAAAGTCAATTTTCCATTTTCTATCTCATGGACTAATCAAATGTTTTTGAATTTTATTGGAAAACATAGCTGCCAGCAACCATCTTGGATTTTACTTTTATATATATATCTCTTCATGTTGATAATCCAGTATTATTTATACATTTCAACTTTCTGCATTCCTAATCGCTTTATTGAGTGTAATACATTAAATTATTCCCTTTTCAGGTTGAGCTACAGTGTCATTGACACTTTCATTTAACTTCTTATAAGGATTTTGATTTGTTAAGAATGCATAAAACTCTAGTTTTTTTTCATGTGATAAACAAGATCTTCAACTCGTTATGTTGGGATATAAGATTTTATGAAAGTCGTTTCATAAATTTGATTCACAACTCATCTACGACTCGTTATGAATCAAATTTATCAAACTCGTTTCATAAAATCTTATATCCCAACCTATCTCGTTGGAGATCCTCTATAGATTATATGCCTATGTATAGTGTAGCGGTCAAGTCCGAAAAGGCCTCTAGTTTTTGACATACCCCTCCCGGGGGTATAACTAGTTGAAACTTTGCATATATCACCGCTGGAACATTGTGCAAATGAATATGTGTGTCTCAGATGACGAAACCGAGTGCCAAGAAATGAAACAGCGAAAAAACACGATATTTCGGAAATTCTAAATCGGAAATTCTAAATCTTTATCCGAAATTTATATAATTTTGCATAAAACATACATACATTCTGTTTAGAGGATGTAAATCAAGTTATCAAAAGGGGAAAATGCTAACCTGAGGGCATCGGGTTATCATAACTCGCAGTTTTGGGATTTTTTTCCCCTTTTTTTCACTCTTAATCCATAATGTAAACCGCGAGTGATCAGTGTCCGTACAATTAATTCCGGTGTGTTATATATCAAAATTTTCTGCATTTAGATGGTAACATAAAAACATGGGCATTATTAAGATGGGTTTCGTATTGCCTCCGTATAACCTAATTTATTACCCCCCCCTAAATGCGATTTTTTGTCAACTTTCAATGAAAACTGAAAATGTCAATGACACATTTAACTGATTAGTGATCCACAATAATAAAATCAATTCAAACTATGTCCAGACAAGGACATATGTCACCACCAAGGGTTTTAGCTATGTCTTGTATAGGCAGGTAACGATGACGTGTGCTGGTTTTCCCAGCATGGCCAGCATTCATGAAAACTGTGCTTCTGATAAGACCCTTTGACATGTAGTATACAAGGAGCACCATTACATCCATGTCATCACTTAACTACGATACAATCTAAATTGTTGGCAATCATAACACAATGAAAGATCATCCTCGTATCCGCCTCTTCGTGTGTTGACAAAAGCGCTGTTACGACCTTCGATTCCTCTGCATACATGCACTTCACTAGCAGAGGGTCTTCGAAACCGCCTGCTAGCGTGAGCTTAGTTCCTTCATCTAGATATTCAACCGATTTCTCAACCAAGTAGTTGGACACGAAAGCAGCCAACTTCCCAAGGAAGAATTGTTTTCAGCGTGCATCAGATAACAACTTCACGACATTTGATGATCTCACCGGCATTGTAATCAAATGACTGATATATCTGTGGAAGCAATCTGGGGTACAAGAAGTTATCCTTGTCTTCGATCGTTACGATCACGAAAAATCTATGAAGAGTATGGAACGACAAAGGGAAAGTTCTGATCAAGGTCGCACGTATGTGGTCATGGGAACACATGTGTGAGGAGTCGTTGGTAATTTGGAACTGATAGAGTCCCCATGACCACATACGTGCGATCTTGATCAGAACTTGCCCTTTGTCGTTCCATACTCTTCACAGATTTTTCGTGATCGTAACGATCGAAGACCAGTATAACTTCTTGTACCCCAGATTGCTTCCACCGATATATCAGTCGTTTGATTACAATGCCGGCGAGATCATCAAATGTCGTGAAGTTGTTTTCTGATAGGGTACAGAGAAGCGCCATTGCATCGATGATATACGTTGTTTTAACTCCCGTGGCTGGGTTTGGAAGGGAGTTCATCTGTGGACAATGTGATTCTAGCTTCGCAGCAAGGTCAGCTGTGTTGGTTTTACGAAAGGTGCCATCTGGATTGAAAAGTTCGTGCTTTAAAACAGTCTTTATAATAAAGTCTCTGTTTTTGGCGACAATCAACAACCTTCTAAACAACACCTCAGGATCCAACGATATGGTCTTGCTTTGTGATGTCATCGGCTTTTTCATATCAGCAAATGTCACTACCTTTGGATTGGGCACCTTCTGCCAGAAGCTCACCTGTTTAGTATCCGAAGAGAGTCTTTGTGCGAATAATTCTGCGGCAGTGGTCTTGGCCTTACTCAAACACACAGCCAACGCCTGTTGTACTTTTTGGCTTGCAACGAGTCCAGTAGATATGTTTATGAGGTCGCTTGGAACATAGTTTAAATCGAACGGATTTTGCCAGTCATTTGTCAACAAGGAAACCATCCTCGATACATCGCGTTCATCTCAGGAAACTCGGATAGGAGATAATTCCTCATGTTTTCTCTTGTCAGGCTTGTCGTTCACAAGTGCTTTCATCATAGAGGCATACTCCCCAGATACATGCCTGTTCCGTTGTGTTGAATCCGTTGATGTGGTTTGACAAATCTGTTGATAACAATTCTGATTCATGGTTGGACATCCACTCGGATGCTGCATCCACAAAAACTCTGTAAAAGGCTTCAACACACAATATGATTGCATAAGCATCTGACTCCACTAAGAGTGAAAGCAATCCACCATCTACGTATATCTTGCCAACTGCAGCAATGAATGCCATTGCAAGGTGCATTCCACCCAATCTCATGGTAACTTTATCGTTGATGTCACCAGGCCCCTGCCAGACCACCTCTTGTGCTTTCTTATATATGGCCATACCAGCGGTCACAAGGATATGGTCTTGTCCTAGCTTCGAAGCTGTATTTACAAGCGATTTCAGAGCATGGTATATTGTTGACAAGTCCGAAGGTGAAGCATTGACGAAAGGCAAGTATCTTGTAGCAGACACACCCATGTATGATTCAAGCAACACACTATTTAATCCGAACCAACTGGGATTTTTTTGGTCATCTGGATTGTTTTTTCGCATAGCCAGCCAGATTAGATTGATTGCCTCAGACTTCTGGTAACTATCTGACATAGTTGTCACATCCATTATGTCACTCTTAACAGCAGCTTTTGGTTCTGGTCTAACAGAGGGTTTGCGATATTGTTCAATTGAAACTTCGCTTGCGATCGCGGTACCAGATAGTGATTTTCTTCTCCTTTTCGCTATTATTCTTGGTACAACAGAACTAGCCTTTTCTTGATATATTACACTGGCCATGGCATGCGTGGTGTTTTTACCATCCAATGTCTCCTCATTTTGATCAAAGTTATCAATGGCTGCATGAATACAAGGCATACACCACCTTCAGTATGACTGAGACCAAACACAGTAGATTCATTTTCACTCATGGACGAGCAATCCTCGGCTACAGCTGTTAGAAACATCCTTACTAGATCATAAGAGGCACAAAACCCCAGGCCGTTGAGTTCTTCGATAAGCTGACGACTTCCATAATCGTGCTGCAGCTGAACAGCTAACCCAAATGTGAGAGGAGTAACACCACCTCTGCGTGATGCAGCTATTATGGCGTGACATATTGCTGTCGTCTTTGTGCAAATATCTGACTCATTTTCAGCACTCACACGCACATGGTCGAAGCATTCTTGATTTATCAACCATCTGATTAAATCATACAGCTCATTGGGAATGAAACTCCTGCATTCATCAAGCGAAATTTTGCCACACCAGTCCTTACCAGTGAGAATAGTAGGTGTTATAGGTAACGATAAAATGGGGAACAGAGAAAAACATATCGCGCCAGTCTGTATGGTCTGTCTACATGTATTCTGCATGGGTTTGTAAAGTGCTATTGCTGCCCCCCCAACCCGCATTCCCTGGTGTAATCTGCTAATATTTAGGCTTCAGCACTCTAAAAAGAGTTAGCATACAGTAGATTTCAGTAACAGGGGTTGTTAACGCGCTCTGCTGCCCCTCCGCATTCCCTGCATATACACCACTGATCATACCTATCTTTCTGCTAGTGATGAGCCGATTGTCAAATAGAGCCGTGCGCCGATTGCCGATTATTTGAGATCACAATCGGCCGATTCAGGTGCCGATTCCGATTATTTCAATAATGTATAGCAGAATATGTTATATGTGTTATATAATACTTAGAATTAGAAGCTATCAACAAACGTAGTAATATGCCAGTACACTGTATACATAAGTATATGTTTGGGTAAGTAGATAGGTGGGTATGGGCAGACTAGTGATCGAATACAGGCAACATACCCATGTATTCTAGGCTATTCCACAACAATTTTTTAGAAAGTTTGATGTAGCCACGTGCATGACGACATGTCCATGGTCCGTTTTTAATAACAATTCATCAAACGGCATTTTTCTTTGATCCCAATTCAAAGACATCACGTCAAAGGAAATGAGCCGACTGAACTAGTTGCAAGTTACACCATGTTCATGTCAATTTCACAGACACGATTCGATTTCGGCGTGGTCATCATAATAATCATTTGTGGTGACATATACGTGACGTCACACGAGGCTGACTGGATGGAATGACATTGTCTTCAACTATTTAAAGTCACGTGACATGCACTTTCGGTTTCTATAGTAGTGTTTATACCTGTTACGCTGTATGTACTATATAGATAGCTTTGTTGTACTGGGTATGCATACATTTTGATTTTTGATAGTTTGACATATATAAATCAAAATGTCTACATGTTGACGAACAATAAAGTTACCTATGGGCGTACATGAGTCCCATGACATGTACGTTGTGTACATCACAATGCTAAAGAAATCAATCGACTGAAACGACTGTTCCGGTATGCCAATAATTAATGAATTATTATGCGCAATCACGGCGTCATGCTCGCTGCCTCACTCTAACTCAAAGTGTCACGTGCTTCCCGGCGACCCCCACTAATATATTGTTCACACATGGACCCAGGTACGGCCGGGGTATTGCAGAGGGCATGTATGTATATCAAGTTTGTGTTTGGTATCACTTTCCCCATGTTTACTGGTCATTTATTCAACAAAACATCGTCATATTTAAAACAGTTTATTAAAGAAAAACAAGCACTCATTTATTATTTAGACAATCGGAAATCCCGATGTTGAAACCCGAGTACCGATTGTCATCCGATGGGCCACAATCGGCCGATTCCGATTGTCGTTCCCGATTATCGGCTCATCACTACTTTCTGCACTATAAATAGACATTCATAGTGTTGAAGGGTACATATTATCAGCTGTGTGTGCAAGGAAGTCGGAGGGACATCGAAACGTGTTATTTATTGCCTATCGTGGACAAATTATATACTCTGTTACTGTCTAGAATGCGGAATCTCACAGTGCCTATGCATGCCAGGCTTCGGACTTTCAATGCACGTGGTTAAAGGAAAGACACATTAAAAAAATAATTTCGGGGGACTATTAAAATAGCTGGTGTCAGTCCGTGTGTCCGTCCGTGCGTCCGGAAATGGTTTCCGGATGATAACTTTAGTTTCGGTTATTAGATCAAAAGCTAATTTCATAGGTGAGTTTATCAGACCAAAATAAAGGTCAAGTTCGAATATGGGTTTGATCCGCCCATTTTTGCGAGAGTTATGGCCCTTTTTTGACTTGGAAAACCCCTGAAAGTAGGTTTCCGGATGATAACTTTAGTAGAGTTAATCGGATTCAAACCAAGTTTGGTATATTACTTTCTCCCAGCAAAACACAGGTCAAGTTCAAACTTGGGTTCTGCCCGACCATTTTTGGCAGAGTTATGCCCCTTTTTTGACATAGAAAATTCAATTTTACTTCTTTTTTTTTTTGTTTCCGGATGATAACTTGATTTTGGATTGTTTATATGCAAAACCCGTTTTTGTGTGGATTACTTATATCAAAATACAGCTCAAGTTCGAATTTCGGTTTAATCTGATAATTTTTGCGATAGTTATGGCCCTTTTTTGTCCGACGACGGACATATAAAACCCCAAAAGTTGGTGTCCGGATGATAACTTTAGTAGAGTTAATCAGATTTAAATCAAATATGGTATGTGTCTTTCTCCCAGCAAAACACAGGTCAAGTTCGAATTCGGGTTCCGCCGCCAATTTTCACCAGAGTTATGTTCCTTTTTTACTTAGAATTTTTGCCAATTTGAGGTTTCCGGATGAAAACTTTAGTAAATGTGTACTGAATGAAATTAAATTTGGTATATGTAGGTTTACTAGCACAAAAGACAGATCAAGTTCGACGAATTTGAGTTTGAACCGATGATTTTGCTCAGAGTTATGGGCTTTTCGACTTAGAAAATTCAATTTTTCTTGTAATTTTCTTCATTTTGTGCCAATTTGAGGTTATATTTTGACTTTAAGAGTTGTTTTAAGATTTGCTTATTTGTATGCATGACAGTAATGAGACAATGCACAAGTGTCTTATCCATATAGTATACTTCTACAAAGCCTCCGCTCCAAATGAAGCCACCGGTTCGGGGACACTGTGGCCGAGCGGCCTTTTATTTTACTTAGAATCTTGTAATTTTCTGGTTTCCGGATGATAACTTCAGTCTGTGTGATCATATCTGAACCAAATTTGGTATGTGAGTTTATCAGCCGTATGTACAGGTCAAGTTCGAATATGTGTATGCTCCGACTTGTTTTACTTAGAAAATTTCTCACTTTTTCGGTTTCCGGATGATATCTCAAGTTTGGATCCTTTAATTGCAAATACCGTTTTTATGTGGATCAGTCATATCACGATACAGGTCAAGTTCGAATTTGAGTTTGAACCGATGATTTTTCTCAGAGTAATGGGCTTTTCAACTTGTCAGTAATGAGACAATGTACAAGTGTCTTATCCATATAGTATACTTCTACAAAGCCTCCGCTCCAAATGAAGCCACCGGTTCGGGGGACAATGTGGCCAAGCGGCCTTTTATTAACTATATATTACGTAAAACATTCATGTAAAATGCAAAATCGTATGTTCCATGACATGAAAACAAAAACACAGACATCTAATTAAAGACTAAATCGATTTGACACACAACTGAAGTCCGCGTGGAAGTTTATGGAAAAATTTTGGTCGCAACAAATACATCTAGTCATTCATAGAAGGGTTCTTTTATGAGCGGCATTCGATTTCTCAAAACATGGGGTAGGGTAGTTGAAACACTGAAATCTGACAAATGCAAAGACTATTTTGGAACAGGTTTGGTATCAAATTGAATGTTATATAATATAGATGTTTTCTAGAAATGCGCTGTATCCAACCAGTGCACTCAGTTCCGCACATCTGAGGTCGAAAATGTAAGTCGTCATATTTTTTTCGGAAATTTAGGTAAATTTTTTTATTTACTCTGTGCATAATATTAGGATTTCTGACCCAAATTGTTGTAAACCAATTTAAACTGGTCAATTTTGAGTGTATTCACCGCATCCATAGGCCAATTGTGATGCGTAAGGTGCGAAAAATTAAATATTCCCATTTTTTTGCATTTTTTATCGAAAAATGTCGTTTTTCGCATCTTGGCACACGGAATCGAAAGGGCAAAATACCATTTCCAGACGAAGAATATGATACTTGGATCGAAAAAAATCGAATCAAGTAGTTATATAGGGTAAAGATAGGTCGATAATTACATGAATAAGAATCTACAAGCTTTATGTACTTTGAACAAAATCTTTCCATACCAATTTTCTAGCTGGTTCTTATTTTCTTGCATAGAAGTGAGACAGACACTCTTTATCTTTACTATATCAAGAATAGACTAACAAGGAAATTAGATCATCATATGTATCTCTTAGAAGCCACAGTGAAATACAATTTCGTGATTTCACTGTAACTTTCGTTATTTCACTGTAGCTTGTCGGTGGTTTACGCGAGCGCGAATCAATATGCCCAGTACATACTGGACTCCTACCTGTTTGCTTGTTTGACACGTTCTCTGTATTTAGGTAGAATAAATAATTTAAGTAAGATTTAATTAAGCAATTGAAGGTATATGATTAGAAGTCCTTCCTGTTCATACCGAGTGGGGTCAGTGTTCGGAGGATTTTGCACGTTTTGCGGGGTCGGTTTCCCGATTTGCTCTCTGGGTCACAGTTCATTATCTCAATGACCCGATGTCGAAGGTCACTTATATCATGGTCTGGTAGATTAAAGTGGTATGCTACCGGCATATCTCTGTTATGTGTAATATCGGACAGGTGTTCTGATAGGCAAAGGATTAGTTTTTTACTTGTGTTTTTCCTGGAGAATTCATTTTCTCATATACCTAACCTATTTAATTAAGCAACTTTGAGCATTAATAGACACATATAATAAAAAGAATACCTACAGTTTTAGTTCACCTGAGACAAAGTCTCCGGTGGGGTTATGGTCATCACTCCTTGTCCGTCGTCCATCCATCGTCTTCTTCTTCAGAACCATAAAGGTTCATATTGGTGTGGATGTTCCCCCAGTGCACACGGTCAAAATCATTTATGTGAAAGCATCTTAAGGGAACTACTTGTGCATGAGTATTTAGTATAGAAATAGTTAAACAAAACAACTCCTCATGATTCATACACTCATAAGATACTCTGCTGTTCCTTCTTAATCTAATACGCACAGTGATGAGTCGGTGATCGGCCATCATTGTAACAAATTTAAGTCTACATCATTGTAACAAATATAAGTCTGCATCATTGTAACAAATTTAAGTCAGCATGTGCCATTTGTCACAAAAATTTAATGAAGTGTTTTACTGAATGCATTGTTTTACAGTGGCTGTCAATGCACAATGAGGAGTTGGCTGCAAATGTATAGGGAAAGAATCGATAGAATGGTGGAGGTTTGAAACAAGGCAAAATTGTTTATCGCCATTTTTTTGCAATGAGCATAATTTTGTCCGAGCTTTTATTTTTTTCTCCATTTATGGTCAATCATTTTGAAAGTGTGCACAGTTGTTAACCACCATGGGAATATGTGCAGCTACAGTTTAGAGATTGATTAGACTTATTTTAGCAGAGTTATATTACTTTTTCAACTTAGAAATATTTTCAAATGGCTCCCTCACCTATAGGCCAAGTTCAATGTGGGACAGTCGCACCTCTCATTATTCTTGCAGAAGCGAGAAGAGACGGACAGATCACAGAAATCCAAGAGCAGTGGCTCCCAGAGGTCACCGATCTCCTACAGATCTGACGGATTCAACATCGTACAGTGCCTGGATGAAGTGGATTCCATGGAGCAACCAGGTACCATAACTTTCACCAAATCAATGTAATGCATATGCTTAAATATTTATACCCCCATAACCAAAGGAAATGGTGGGTATACTGGATTACATCCCTTCCTTCGTTTATCTGTCTATCCGTCTGAATAGATATCACAAACACAGCTTTTTTTGTCGGATCTCAATGAAATTTTTTATGGATGTTCACCACTATGATAACTTCCATGGGAGGGTTTAAATCGTTTTGTTTCCGTTTTCCGTTCTTGAGTTATTCATCTTTGTTTATCTGCAACTGTTGATTTTTCCTTACTAATTAGCCATCTATTCCGGTGACACTTGGTCGGCTACTTTTTTTTTATATATTAAAATCTTGCATCAAAATGCTTTATTATCTAAATTCCTTCCTCTCATGACCAGTCTTTCGCCTGTACTTTTGTGTTTGCAAAGTCAAATTTTGATTCCAGCTGGTATTGTTATCGAAGAGAGCCTGTGCTGAGTGAGTCACATGATACACAGAGATCACGTGCTGTGCATGTAATGTGAGCTTCACAGCACCCTCCTATCAGTTAGATAAAGGATTTCCAAAAGTATGGGCTATAAATAGTTTTGCGCAATTGGTTTTCAGTTTGAGTGTGTTAGGGGATGCTCATAATAAGAGAAGCTTTGGAGAAATGTATTAAAACCTCTGGGGTGCCTGTTATAAACACAACCTTGCAATTAACACACTAATTGGCAATTTGTTTGTATTGGTCATCTGGGCATTAAAACAGCTGAGGCTTAATCAATGGAAACAAAGTGAAACTAGGGCACACTGATCAGTATTGAAACAGCTTGGGTGACTGATAATGCTTTGTTTTATTCAAATAATTATACCCCCTTTTTATAAAAAAAAAAAAGGGGGTATACTGTTTTGCACCTGTCCATGTGTGAGTGCGTCACACCGTCTCTACGTCTGTCTGTCTGATGTCTGTCATTACTTGAACAGTAACTAGTGCTCGGATCTCAATGAAATTATGTATGGATGTTCACTACTATGAGGACATTAAATAGTGAGTTCCACCGTTTTGTTCAGATTTTTAATTCTAGAGTTATTCATCTTTGTTTATCTGGTAATGTTGGCTTTTTGGTCCATATGGTGTCTGTTCATGTCGTAACTTCAACAGTTGTGCTGGGATCTCAATGAAATTTGGTATGGATGTTCATTACCATGAGGACATTCAATAGAGGGTTCCATTTTTTTGTTCGGATTTTCCATTTAGAGTTGTTTATCTGGAAATGTTTGCTCTTTGGTCCATCCGATGTCTGTTCAGGTCATAACTTGAACAGTAATGCTTGGATCTCAATGAAATTGTGTATGGATGTTCACCACTATGACGAAATTTAATGGCACATTCAACTGTTTTGTTTTAGTTTTTTGTTCTATAGTTATTCATCTTTGTTTATATGAAAATGCTGATTTTTGGGTCCATCTGTCTGAGTATAGCAGTCATAAGTTATAGATATGCCCACACTAGGTGGTATGCCACAAGGGGGTATGCACCAGACGACAGTCCATCTCTTGGTATGCACTGTATATATTAGCGATCTGGACAACATCACTCCTTTTTATTGCCAGTGTAATGTGCCACTATCAATGAAAACTGTAACTATGATGCTAATTATATTGGGAAAATAATTCTATGAAGTGTTCACTGATTGATTAGTTTTTAGAACGTTTATCAAGTGAGAAATTTGCATTGACCACCATTGATTTTGTGGCTTGAAAATGCATACATTCTGTACAACAAAACGGCAATCACCATCTGGAATATTGCCAAATTCAGATCTTGATATGGTTGTCATCGGCTGTTATGGATGTTCTTGCAAGTGGAGAGCTGGCCCTTCATTTATACAAGGGGCTCATGCCCGCACCCCCTAGTCTTACCTCCACAGTTTCTCCATGACTTACACATGAATCGACTTATATTCGGAAATTCATGGTACGTCACATGGAGAATATACACATATCATAATAAGTTCAACAATTAACCTATATTAAAATATGTATCTCTCTGATGAATGTTTGGACTTGATGATTTTAATGAATTAGTTACAATATGAACATGATCAAAGTTTAATGTTGCTCTTTGTAGAACTCTATGTTTTTGTATGGTCAAGCATTAGTGTAAACATATTTTTATTTCCAAATCCAACATAACATAATATACAGATGATACAAATATGCAAAATAGAAGAGATAATGTATGGAAATGAGGATCAGATAACAAGCCCGAGGGCTTATATGAAGTCTTCTCCTTTTTGGTAACATGCCCCTTCCCCAATAAGTGAGGGAGGGGTATCGATCAGACGGGAAAGGATTGTAATAATGTTTTAGGAGAAATGGAGATATATAACTAAGTTTGAGTTAGCGATGGAAACAGGGAGAAGATAGTGTTAGGGATAGCAAGAGGCAGGGAGTGGGAGAGAGGGGGGGGGGGGGGGGGGGTGAGAAAGTAGAAGCATTTCTGAGCTGGCTAAGACTTGCTGGACATGCCTTCAATTAATATTATCTACATCCAGACTTGCATTCTTTTGCAGATGTTGATAGCTCACAAAACTTGGCCTTACATCTGAGCCAGTCTCAGTCAGAGAATTCAATCCGACAACAAATGCGGCGATCAGACCCAGATATCACTCTAGATCCTGAAAGTAAGATGATCTATGATGACTTTAATTTCAACACCAATAACCATTATTTACTGTAAAAAAGCTTGGGTCTGATTCCATTCATTAGGCTGGAATGGGCAAATTACCTTGGGCAAGCCAGGGAAAAAATGAATGGAATGATTTTTAGCTCAACTTGACAGTAAAGTTTGAGTTATTTCCATGGGTTGGTACATGCATATGTGTACGTCCATCAACAATTTCCATTAGCACGGGCTACCGGTCGTATCTTTGGTAGGATAATTATGAAATTTGTCATGGCTGTTGCCATTGACATTTAGATGGGATTGAGTCAGTTTGGCAAAAAAAAATGGCTGCCAGTGGCCATTTTGGATTTCAAAATTCAAACCATTAGCACTGGCTGCAAACGATAACATATGTCTAAACATCATGAAATTATTCATGGATGTTTCAATTGACATGTAGATGGGAATGGTATGTTTTGGGTTGAATCTGCCAAAACCATGGCTGCTGTTGGCCATCTTGTTTTTATGTTTACCCATACCATAGTATGGTAAACATAGTGTCGTTGCCCGGATTGACCACTCGTCGTTCGTCCGACTGTCTGTCTGTCTGTCTGTCCGTCTGTCCGTAGACACTTTACGAGTAATGCAATAACTCAAACATTTTGTATATGGGTTTCTCCGATTAATTTTAAAGGAGTTATGCCTATGACCCTTTTTCCAGAAAAAAAACTAAGATTTTTTTTAGATTTAGCTCCTTGTTTTACTCATTGTGTTCATATTTTATATGCAGGTTTATAATGACACATGGCTCACCTGTATAGTTTTTGGTATCGGTTGGTTGATCGGTTTAGAAAATAATTAACCTTGCTTACAAATGCTATCTGATGCATCAAAGTCAAACAATTTTCTTCTGATCTGCCTCATATTTCTTATCTACATGTAGGTCTTTCTTAGCACGTTCTTCATCTGTCTGGATTTTGGTATAGTTTAGTTAACCCTTTCCACTCTTGTTTTTAAATAGAATTCATCCAAGCCAGGATGACTCAAACATTTTTCATCTGATCGACACCAATTTTGGTATATGAATTTCTGACCCCTAAATACATATCAGGTGCGAATATGGGTTTGATCCGGTATATTTTAACAGAGTTATGGGCCCTTTATAATTCATACCTCTTTTCCATACACCATTAAATTTGAATAGAACAAGACACAACACATGCCTGTGTTATTGGAATGAGATAATTTATTGCTTTGGACACCTGAGTACCACTGGTGGCTGCAGACTTATAAACATCTGTCAAACTTTGATTGATGTCAGACTCTTTATTCCAGTTCTGTTCTCTGTGTTGAAACCATGCAGTTCATGGCATTATTGTTTACAGAGACACTGTTGTCATATCTTAGAAAATAATGAATACAGGCATTCCATAGTTCCATCATATGATGTCATTGAAAATGATTAACCCTCTGCACACATCATATGATCTTAGAACTGATGTTTTTTATTTGATCATTCTCCTATTCTATGTCCATGTTGATGGTGATCCACTTTTAACTTGCATGGATTTGGGATTAAAATTAACCCATTTGATAGACACATATTATCTGATAGACATGTATTTAACTTTAACTTTGAGCCAGGTTCAGTCAGTGTTTCAAGAAATGACCAATTGAATATTCATCATTAGAGGAAATGTATTTTTTTGAAATTCCCTCAATTGCATTTGGGCTGCAGGATAATATTAACAGTGCTGGGATTCTTGAGACTGACTTATTGTATGGGTTTCTAAATCCAATGACATGCTTTTTGTTGACTTCTCTGTGTTTATCAGTTCATTAGTTTGGGTAAGATTAATCCCTTACTATCAGATTTGATAACTCAAATATTTATATTTCCATTGATTATTATGTTTATAGTTCTGGCACCGTTTATGATAACACACCTCTAACCTGCATAGTGAGGGTCATTTTATTTATTTGCTTCAATATATTAACATCCTTCACCAATCCTGTTGACACAATGTGATAGCTAAATATTTTTTCATGATCACTCTATAAATAATCACATCTGTGATAATCATGACATATTCTTCACCTGTATATATTTTTGTATTGATCAAATGGTTTTGAAAATATTAACCTTAACATTAATTATATTTAAACTGTTCACAAACAGAAGAATGATCAACTTAGAATAAAATTAACATTTATATCCAATTATTAGCAATCATATTTTATATCCAGGTCTATACATCCCTCACTTGTATAGTTGATCAGGTGTTGATTTTTTTTTTGTGGTGAAATATTAATAAGTTGCTATGAATTTATAATATGCAGCTGACACAAAATATAATAAACAAAAAATAGAAATGGTAATAAAAGAAAAACACACAATATGTTATGTCTCATGTTCCAATGTAATAAATAGATAAATTGAGTTGCTATGATGTTCATCTACTTAATTTCTTAACTATTTTATATTTAACAGCTATGGTGCTTCTCTCCCACTATGGATTGAGCTTAATTAGCTTTATCACTCTTTGAGACATACATGTATCTGTGTTGGAGTCACTAATAGGTTGAAATCAAAGCCACGTCTGTGTTAACATTGTGTTAATGTGAGCAAGGTGCCCAATAAGTGCGATTCCACTTGTGAACTTAATAGTAAGGTGTGAATTGTTTAAAGTTTTGCACTCATGAAAAGGATGGGGTAAGGATTTATGAAAATAGCTCATCGCTGTCGCCAAGGTATGGGTTAAACATCTGCCGATCGTGATCGGCCTCTCGTTCAGTACTAAACAATGGAAGTTTTGAGTTTTGATATTTAATTTTTTTTTTTTTGCAATGTCAATAAATACGTTCAACAATGCGGCAACAATAAAAAAACTAAATTGTTTTTTTTTTATTTAGCCTAACACATGAAATTATTCTTTCTCCAAGTTGAACTACAGTGTCATTGATACTTTCATTTCTGAAACAATAGCATACTAACAACTGCAAATAAAAAAATATTTTTATTGAGGAAATTTGTCAAAACCCACGTTGGGTATGTCAAATCGATGAAGGCTTAGACAAATGAGTAAAAATATCTGATATTCACAATGAAACTAATGAGAATTTTGACTTTTATCGAACAAGCAAAAATGCCTAATTTTAGAACAACCTTGACATCAAGCACCCCCTCCCTAGCAGGTGTAGCGAGCTTAACCCTGGGCAATTATGCCACATCATTCTATTCATTTGTCCTGGACAATGCAACGCCAGTACTGAGTACAGAGTAGCCCAGCGTAATGAATTGAATCGTCCCAGGTACATTTCTTAAAGTATAGATGCTGGTTAGGTGTTATTTCGAAAGTTTAATAAGAAAATATCACAGTAGCGGTGATTAGAATACAACAAATTAATTGACAGAATAGACAGGGACCAGCCGAGAGGGCGAAAAAGTCTCCCTACTCTTGCTCACTTCACCCTAATTTTGCAGCCGGGCGAAGTTCAAGTCGCCCTGAAATTTCCGAAGTTGACCGACGAAAATCGGCAAAATATTCATCCTAATTTACTGCCAACAATGATTGAACCCAGGTATCCATTGACACTGTTGTAGATAACACCATAGTTACTATTAACATCTGTATTGATCCGATTTTGGAGCCTATTCACACCTGAGTGTTGATTGCAGACAGTTGTGAATACATCGTCAGGTGTCCACAAGTGACTTGTGATTTTGAAATTATCACACCTGAAGATTACAACTCTACACCTTAAGTCAGATCATCGCGCCTTTGTTAAATTCTGTAAACGCCAGAATAACTTTGAAAACAAATTCATTTTTGCAACATATTAATACCAGTACCCAGGTTAGGCACCTTTAATGGGTGAGAATGTTCAAGATCTCGTTTCGTTTTACCATTTTTTTCGTATTCATATAAGCATTGTGTAATTTAATTTTTTTTCGTATTTATAAGCGGTTGTAAAAATGCCGTTCTTCCAAAATTATTATAAAAAATGCTACCATTCTCTCACAATTATGTTTGGACATTATTCATAGTTATTAGAATGATGATTTGAACATAAAGTTTCCACATTTGAACCATTGTTTCATCATTTTAATTTAAATATTACATATCTTCTATTTTCATTATATAGCCTATATAGGCGACTACAGTGCGGGCGATTTAAATTTTGCCAATTCACTTCGCCCTGGAGAACGCCCATTTTGCCTTATTTTTGTGATGGAGAAGTCACTTCGTCCTGAAAATCAGGTCTAGACTGGTCCCTGATAATAGATGTTCTGGCATTGTGTTGATAAGATATCTGGCGGATTTTACAGGGGTCAGGGCAACAGTCTTTGTTGGAAAGATGGGTGCGCAATGCAACATGTCAACTAAAGTCATAATTATTGCTTTATTTAGAAACAAAATATTGAAGAGGCATCACACACTGAGGTATCTATCCATCTTCATTCATGGAAAACCTGTTCGAAGAAATGTCTTCAAAGTTCAATATTGACTGACGTCAAATATTGTATGGGCGGTGGAACTTTTATTGTCAAGTGACCTGGGTGGTGGCTTATTTTCAAGCTTTCCCCCCGATTCATTGTCAGATGTGGCTTTTTTCTCTTATAGTTTAAATCAGTAATTGTCAACCTGTTACAAGTAAGAGAAAGATGCTTTTGCCAATTGTTGGCAGAAACTTGTGCATCTGAGGTCACATAATATGCCAGTGAGGAAAAATAAATAAACATACAGACCCAAATAAGGATCATACAGGGTGAATTTTATTTCTTCTGAAAATTAATAAAAATAAATGTATGATTTGTATCCCGAGAGTAAGATTTGGAATAAATGATAATTCTGTTACCTCTTTATTGGACAATGATTTCCATGGACTATGGGTCTCTGACCATGAATTGCCATGATTCTACAAAATATTACATTATGTTGCAGCGATATCAATAAATATACAAAGACTGGAAAGCACACAGGAATCACAGAAGTCTGGGAAACCTTCCAGTGAGAGATCTCAAAAGAGAATGAGTACCTCATCGCAGCAGTATGTTTATCTGTATAAAATAGGATTGTCGTAGAAAATCTGGAGATTTACTCATAAATATTAACTAAGAATACAGATTTAGGCTTTATCAAGCACATTTGGATATAGTCTTCTTTGTTGACAAATTTGCAAATCGATCCCATTTTTTTCCGCAACAGGTAACAAAGTGCGATCCTTTATTTTTCCCCCTGATTCCTAAGGAATAAAGTAAAAGCAAATCATGTCTGTATGGAAATATGAAAAGAGTAAATAAATTTGAATCAATTGACTAGTTTTCAGATATGAGTATTTAATGAATTGATTGACCTGTTTTGATTCCCAGAACAAGAGTACAGCAATAAGTTACCAAGTTTAATTTGAGGCTTAAAGGGAGCCTCGCATATATAAGAGAATACATTGGCCTAACAATATTGACCTTGACCTTGTAAACCAGTGCATTCTCTTATATATGCGAGACTCCCTATGGAGACTCGCATATATAACAGAATACACTGGCACATGATCTTTAATGCTGCCCCAGCATATTAGATAATATATTGCCTATAATATAATATATTTTTCAGACTAGATGACAGTCTTCCTGCACTGAGAGATGTAGTTGAAATGTCTGAATCATCTTCTCTCCATGGATTCAGAATAGACAGTGAGTAGTAAATACACAGACATTTGACTTAATCGAGAATCTTTTATCGACAGCTCAAGGATATATTTTACACAAGCCTTGAAATATTGTGCCTGTCATTTGCAGAATGAGGTTCCCAGAGGGTGAATTTAGTGATAGCGGGGTAGCATCACCAATTCACCCTCTGGGAAACTCATTCTGCTTACACCTCAGCAAAATGAGGTTCCCAGAGGGTGAATTTGGTGATGCTTGCCTGCTATGCAGGGTAGCATCACTAAATTCACCCTCTGGGGACCTCATTCTGCAAATGACAGGCACACTATTTCAAGGCTTGATTTTACAAAAAATGAGCTTGAGTGAAATGTGATTCTGATAAAAGATTCTTGAATATGACGTAATTTATGTTTTGTATTTATTCCTCTCCCTGCTGTTTGCTAAGTTCATTCTATGACTGTGACTACCATTGATATTATAACTACCTGTGATTTGAGTTTGATGAAAAAAAAATGGTAATTATCTGTGCATCAGTCGAAAAGAATTGTTGACATTAGGTGTGTCATCGCTCTAGGCGACAACATCAACTCAAAGTAGTTCCAGCTTGTACTGCACATGTGGTGTCAAACGGGTATGGAATAGACAATTTTATTAAACAATGATACTTTTCAGAGGTGTAGCATGACCACATCCTTTGGCACACCCTACCGACCACATCCTTCATACGATTGTCACCAAACTTCATATGGATCTTCTGGGTGACCATTAATTTTTTCCTAAATTCGTTAAAAAACATGGTTGCCAGCAGCCATTTTTATATCGGCACACCCTGCAGTCCACATTTATTGGTGAAATGTTTGCCCAATATTAATCTCATTTCACCTCCCATGACACCATATCCGGCAACAAATCACCATGCAACTGATAACATAAAACCATAATCACAACTGTGTCTATTATATTCTACATGGTCCTTGCTTACATATGTTTTCTATAAATGCTATTTGTAGCGGCAATTAATTTTCTATTTGAATGAGGTTTTGAAAATAACCTTGTATCTAACGTGAGGAGTTATGTTAAAAAGGGCAATTGGTAACTTGTTAACATGTTCGTTAATATTTTGCGAATGGATGAGGCCAATGCATTCTGCTTTAACAATTCTAATTTTAAACTTTATATAGTTCGTTCTCTTAGAAGGCATTGCTACCGTAATATACATATTTGCATATTTACATGGTCTATGGAAATCGAACATGATTTTTTTCAGATCCACAGTCTTACAGTGTTGATACAGACCAAAATATTGAGCATACACAACAGAATATCTTCAGACAAGTCAAAGAGTCGCCAAGAAAGCGGTCTTTTATACGGGATGATAGGTAAGTTTATAAATTGAAGTAATATTAAAATGGACACTGGGACAATTGATACTTATTTCAGCTGCTTTTATACCAATTTGGTTTGACTTTCATACAAAATATCATATGAAAAGGATATGTAATACATGTTGAGTTCATTTCATTTTTGTTCCCAGAATAATGTTTTTTTATAAAATGGGTACACATATTTACAGTTGATTTATTTAGTTTCATCTCGTTAATATTTATTTCCTTCCTCCTTCAAAATCTTTGAGCCTTTCTGGTAATCCAATGTTGATTTGAAGTCCTTAAACATGGCTTTATCTGGACCTGTATTCCCACTAAAAATTCCTACCTGTTCACTTTATGGTATATCCCTCCAATGTTCTTGATGCATGAAGGGTTAATAAAAAATGGTAAGAATGATTGATGGTACGATATCAGTACTCTTATTTTGTAAATGTCGTTTCCAGCGTCGGAAGTATTTAAGCCAGCGCTTGCAGTTGCTCTTCCTTTTTTCGTGATACTTGCAGTAAAATAATATTATTATTACCAGGCTTTATCTCAAGCTTTTTTTACACATTTTTATCACAGCTGTATACTTGTCAGAAAAACCCAAATTATCCCCGTCAATCTTTTATTACATTATAATTACAACTACTTTCGCTTTCGCTTAAATACGTGCATTTGATTGGTCCATGCCCTTAGATACGCTTGGTAGCGGCAATCTCTATCAGCCGAGGGAAATGTGTTTCCCCACATCACAACGCGCAGTGATACTTTAAGAAATTGGGCAACATGCACCAATGGTCGCCCCAATCATGATGCCATTTCATAAAAGCATAGTTACCCTACCGTGAAAAGAAAATTAACGAATTAGACAGATCAGTGAAACTATGAAATGCGATAATTTAGTTGGGGATAAAGGAATGTTTTACACAACTATTCCACTATTAATATTAGCATTTATCCAGCTTCGTGCCAGTACTGATATGACATGGCAGTGGTCACGAGTGCATAGAATTCACCTTTGTAGCGATTGTTTACTTTTTGAGTTTGTCACCGGAGACCGCAAATTTGGTGGGGAAGTTTGGGAACACCACTTCGGAATTGCTATCGAATCGGATGTTCTAGAATCGTTTTAAATGAGTGAAATTTACACCAGAATATTATATTATAGACAAATTTTTTTCTTTTACCAATCACAAATATCACATAAATTGCATGTTATTGTCATATTAGTTGTCTGTTATGTAAACAAATGCAACATTATGTAAACAAGCAGTACGTAAAGATTGTGCGATAAGCAAAACACTCAATACCGGGGAGACCCCACTAAACAAACACAAAGATGTTTACACCATACCAGTATAGTGCTCACTAATCATCTCCTCTCAAGATTTCGGTGTTGAATGGGTCACCGTGAATCACTCTCCTAAATATTTGTCACGGTGTTGAGTGTTTCGCTTATTGCTCACTATTTACACTAGAATTATAACTACAAATACAAAAGAAAGTAAATATTTTGTTATTGAAAAATTCACAAATGATCTATTGTTGTCCCTCTTTCATAGATTTCAAAGCTATGTGAAATAAATGGATACAAATTCCATATCAAACAAGATGATGTCTCTCAGGTGGCACTTTTTTGTTCCATATGTGTTCTATTAGTATCTGCATAAAACACCAAATAGGTTTTGCAAAAAATTACCTGAAACCCTGATTGCATTCTTTTATAGTTATGTGCTGTTAATTATATCAATATTCCAGTGATGAAGAAATATTATGCCACCAAAGTGCAAAAAAGAGAAAAGAAAGCAATTCACAGAGCTTGGTGAGTACATTTGTGTTCTAACTGATGACCTTTACAAGGGAACAATTACTGGAATGGGCACCAGTTTTGACCTTGACAGAAATAGAGATTATTCTATTGAAAGAGAATACAGATAATTTCTCTAAAGAATTTATGTGCTAAATGTCAAGGTTGTGATAAATTAGGTATTTTATTGATGCCATAGTCTGTATCAAGAACATGCAGACCATCACCTGCACATGTGGACAGAGTTCCAATGAACTCTAAGATATCTAATGCACGGACCCTTCAATAAATTGTTTAAATAGTGTTTCTATGGGTAATTTTATCATAATTTTGAATTGCTCAACGAGAAGCATGTGGCTTGGGTGTTCTAATTTCTAAACTTAGAACTTTTTCTGGGAAATTCCTTTGCAGAGACGATATAAAGCATTTCTCAAAATCCGCCTCTGCACATGCGTGATGAAGCAGACCCCCTGTCACCAAATTGGATGAGAAAGTCAGAGGGATGAACAACTGACTCATTAGTACAAACTAGAAGCACAATTCCAATGTGTGCTTTGATCGTGATATTTCTGCAAACTTCTCCTTTGCCGACGATAAAAAGCTATTTTTATGTTTACCCATACCATAGTATGGTAAACATAGTGTCGACGTCCAGATTGACCACTCGTCGTGCGTGCGTCCGTCTGTCTGTCTGTCCGTAGACACTTTACGCATTGTGCGATAACTCAAATATTTTCTATCCGATCGGAACCAAATTTTGTATATGAGTTTCTCAGACCAAAATACAATTTTTTTTGTTTGCATGGGAAGACAACTTTGGTTTTCAAATTTTTAAAAACTTGAGAGCTCTGTATCAGTCTATGAGAACAAAATAATTTTTCATAACACATTTAGAACTGTAGGTCTAGTTTGTTTTATTTATATATTAAAGGAAAGCTTTTTCGACATTGATTTCAATTGATTACAAATGTGAATTGAAATAATAATGGGGAACACCAGGTTTGATACATTTTTCTTGTACTCTGCATGAGATAAAACTTTTTATGTGTACCCATACCATAGTTTGGTACACATAGTGTCAACATCCGGATTGACCACTCATCGTTCGTCCGTCCGTCTGTCCGTCCATCTGTCTGTCTGTCCATCCATAGACACTTTACACATTATGCAATAACTCAAACATTTTCTATTTGATCAGAACCAAATTTTGTTTTTATGTTTCTCAGCCCAAAATACAGATCGAGTTTGAATATGGGTTTGATCCGAGTTTTTTTTACAGAGTTATGGCCCTTTTTCGACTTAGAATTCATGCATGCTGTCATAACTCAAACAATTTTTATCTGATCGGAACCAAATTTGGTATGCGAGTTTCTCAGCCCAAAATACAGATCGATTTTTAAAGTTATGAGTTATAAAACGACTCCTCCCCCATCCCAAATACTTTGACCGCTTCTTAAGACAAATTATTTGATATTTTGATTTTAAGTTAGGTACTGATATGGATTACTGTGATCATATCTTTGACCAATTATCAGTTATAGCTAATCGCTATTGCCAAGGTATGGGTTAAACATCTGACGATCGTGATCGGCCTCTCGTTTATCTTAAAATATGCCTCTGCGCATACGCGAAGAAACAAGTTTGTCTGCCAAAGTCACAGGGGTGAACATGTGACTCAAGCATTGCAAAGTAGTAGAATTCTAGTTGATACGTGCATTTAGATAATCGGGTCTGCCCCAACTTTCTAACCAGAGTTATGCCAACTGTTTCTATTTATCGAAATTTGATGTCCGTTAGTGCGATAACTTGAACAAACGTCAACCAATATCATTCATATTTGGTATCTGCATCTTTCACAACAATATCTCAGATGAGTTCGAAAATCAGATTTGTCTAATCTTTTCTACCTGAGTTACAGCCCTTAGTTTGTCTAATTTTTTAGCAAATTTAGGAAATGTTATGTTTGTTAGTGCGAACAATCGTCAACCAATTTCATCCAGATTTGTCCGATCCTTTTTACCTGAGTTACAGACCTTAGTTTCTCTATATTTAGCAATTGTATGACCATTAGGCCAAAGAAGAGTTTTGGTTCTCAGGCAATTTTTAGCTCAACTTTATAAACTGCAGCCCGCATTTATGGGATAAATTTACAAGAATGTTTAGGATCATCTCTACATGGGAGCTATCAAATTTGAGCGATTTTCAATGAAAAACATGATCGCCGGCAGTCATCTTGAATATAAATTTTGCATGACTAACTACTTTGGCACACCCTACAGGCCACATCCCTCATCCGATCATAACCAAACTTTACATGGATCTTTGAGGTGACCTAGTTGGGAGCCATCAATTTTTTCTGAAATTTGTTAAAAACCATGGCCACCAGCAGCCATTTTGGATTTCAAATTTGAATCCATCGGCACACCCTGCAGCCTGCATTTATTGTTTTGAAAATTTACAGGCATGTTTAGGGTCACCTCTAGATGGGAGCTAACAAATTTTATGACTAAATCCTTTGGCACACCCTACAAGCCACATCAGTACATCCACCACCTGTCATCTGATCATCATCAAACTTCATACGGACCTTCAGGGTGACCTCTAGATGGGACCATTGATTATTTCTGAAATTCTTTAAAAAACGTGGCCACCAGCAGCCATCTTTGATTTCAAATTTGAATCCATCGGCACACCCTAGCTGCAGCCCACATATTTAAGAAATGTGTTGTAAATTTAGGATCACCTCCAGATGAGAGCTATCAAATTTGAACAATTTTCTATTAAAAACATGACCACAAACAGCCATCTTGTACTTCAATCTTTGCATGAATAAATCCTTTGACACACCCTACAGACCACATCCCTCATCTGATCATCACCAAACTTTATGTGCATCTTCAAGGTGACCTGTAGATGGGAGCAATCAAATTTCTCCAAATTTTGTTGAAAATTATAGCTGCCAGTGGCCATCTTGGATTTTACTCTTTGCATGACTTAATTCTTCGGCAAACCTACAGACCACATCCCTCATCCGATCATCGCCAAACTTAATAAGGATCTTCAGGGTGACCTCTAGATAGAAGCCAATGGTGTTTTACTCTTTGCATATCTAAATCCTTTGGCACAACCGACAGGCCACATCCCTCATCCAATTTTCATAAGGATCTTCAGAGTGACATCTAGATGGGAGCCAATGATATTTTCTGAATTTCGTTAAAAAACATGGTCTCCAGTGGCCATCTTGGATTTTACTCTTTTCATGACTGAAAACCTTTGGAAAACCCTACAGACCACATCCCTCATCCGATCATAACCAAACTTTATGTGCATCTTCAAGGTGACCTCTAGATGGGAGCCATCAATATTTTTCCAAAATTTTTTGAAAATTATGGCCATCTTGGATTTTACTCTTTGCATGACTAAATTCATCGGCAAACCTACAGACCATATCACTCATCCGATCATAATAATAATAATGTATAGCATTTGTAAAGCGCCTTTCCCATGAGGCCCAAAGCGCTCAAAGTTTTTACAATTATTACCCTGATGAGCCTGAACATTCAGTAACCATCTATAACTATATAAGGATCTTCAGGGTGATCTCTAGATGGGAGCCAATTATATTTTCCGAATTACATTAAAAAAACATGGTCGCCAATGGCCATCTTGGATTTTACTCTTTTCATGACACCTCCCTCATCCAAACTTCAAATGGTTCTTTGGTGTGACCTCTAGATGGAAGCTGTCCAATTCATCCGAAATTTGTTAAAAAAACATGGTGCGCCTGGAGCCATCTTTGATTTCACATTTGAATATTCCAACAGCACACCATGCAGCCCACATTTATTGGGGATATGTTTGAAATGAAATTAATTTCAGTTACACAATACAATCTAGTTCTGAAACTTTTTGTCGCCTCCCCAAGTTGAGCTACAGTGACATTGACACTTTTATTAGTGATTCTTGGTCGAACAGATTCACTCTAACGGGTAAAAAAGGACCAGAGCCATCTCTGATGCGCAACCCTTGTTTTTATGCCCCTTTGAAAAAAATTTGGGAGCATATGGTGTCTGTTCTGTCCATCTGTTTGTCTGTAAGATTTTTGTGTCCGCTCCATAACATTGCGTTGCTTTATTAGATTCTGTTGAAACTTGCCTTAGTTGTTCCTAATGAGGAGACGATATGTCGCGCACAAATTTGTTTCTCAATTGTTGAATGTCAAGGTCACAGAACAAGGTCGTTCTCTTGAAAAAGTTTCCAGACACTACCCTTTGTGTCCGCTCCATAACTTTTGTGTACATTATATGATTTCAACAAAACAAGGCAAGATGGTTAGCCTGTTGTTCATGTATTCTTCTAAATCACTTGCAATTGCCCTTACCTATTCTTGAAGTTAAGACTTATATGATCATTAATTAATTTTACAAGGCTGTCAATGGTTTATTTTATTTTGTCTTCAGGAACCTAATCTTCAGCAGACCCTCGACGAAACTCTCCCATATGCTGTTGGGAATACATTGAGAATGAGTGGCAGCCAGGAGTATTTGGTATGAGATCTGCAGCTAGTATTTTAGTGTTATTGTCTTATGTCTCTTGACAAGCATTGAAATAGTTTCCGAATTAATAACAACAACAGCGTGTCATTATGACAGGCTCCATACAATTTCAGTCTGAGAGTACCTGCTGAAACCATTGTACAGTATTGAACCAGAGTGTCATCATAATATGGAAAATCTGGATTTCATTGTCAGTGACAGGTGATGGATTTAAGTGCTATCAATTTGCATAAAAACAAAATCAATTGTTCCCCAATGACTTCACATTTGTAAATATATTTTGAGTTTTTCCACTAATCACTAATTCTGGGTTTCTTTGATTGATCATCATTAAAATTCAGTTCTGTCATAATGACATGTATTCAATAATTTTAGCCCATCATTATGTGATATTCGAGAGAGGCCAAAGATTATTTCTCTAAGTTTTTATGCACTATTATGATAGAGGCAAGAATCTGTCATTGACAATAACAGGGCTGTTATTTCAATACATGTTTCTTAGATCTTGGGACATTCTTACAGGCCTCTTGTAGTAGATGCATTTCTGTGAGTAGCTAAACATGATGAATCAACAGATTTGCTCCAGTCATCCAGCTTCAATGTTATATGTGGGGAGGGCAGTAGCTCAGTTGATAAGCATTTATAATTCATAGTTTGCTTACAAAAGACTCTAAAATATAAAGAGAAACAAGTGTTATATTACAAGTTTGAATGGTATAAATGCTAACAATAGCTATCAATCAAATGCCACACAACTTCAAATTTCTGTATTGCATGAATTATAAACTCCTGCCAATGAGTGCTAATAAAGGCATGAAAAAGATTCTTCATCTCTACCAGCATATAACATTAGCGATGTTTTTGTTTAATGGAATCAAAGGAAACTTTCAAGATCTTCAACTCTTTGTTATACTTATGAACCACCATTGGGGAAGGGACGATTATATACATTGAATGGATTTCGACCTTGACCACGGATTACCACAGAAAAAGTCGGAACGAGTCTAGGACTGAGACTAACTGACCAATAGAAATGTTCGTTCTTTTGTAGATATTAATCTTAGCCATTCAAACAAACCAATACATCGGCATTTAAAGGTTGAATCAAAAGTAACATCTTATCGAATTGATCGATTATCCATGTGACAAAATGGGAAGAATAAATTGAAATATTCCCTTTGAATACTCGGTATTTTTGATTAAACTCATCGTTCACTCAGTTATAACGAAATCAGGAACTTTGTTTATGTATGAAAGCGTGTTTGTGAATGAAATCGATATCAAATTTTATACTTATTTAGTTGTTTCTTTCTAATTTTATTCTATTTTCCCCATTCCTGAGTGCTATAAATGTATCATGATGGTAGAAAGTTGACTTTTTCAGAAAATCTTCACTGAAAATCCTGTTTTTGAGTGGATGATTTATTTGGACATTTTCCTTCCAGAAGCCAGGAAATGAGACTTGGACATCCTCAAAATTTTCTCCTATGGAACCAACCGTGGTGGCCCCATCCGATCCTGGGACCCTAAATATGTTTTGGATTCTCGCAATTTTTTTTACGTGAATCCTTATGGATTCTCCTAAATGGAATGAAATTTATGGCCCTATAGATTGAGATACATTAATGATCTTTTGCATGAAGCAGCATGAAGGAAACAATATGCACATGTAACAGGTTTTGTCCATTCATTTCTTCTGAAGTAATGTGACTTCAAAGTGTAAAATATGTCCATCCCTGTGTCTCTGTCATCTTAGATCTGATGTGAATGATCTTTGGTTTATTCATTAACCACAATTCGATGAAGGATATCCAAATGCAACAGGTTTTGTTCAGTCCTCGCAGGTCGGATTAAGATATCATTCGGATTAATCTACATTAGAAAATTAATGAACCTCAATGAAAAAAACCCTTTGCGGGGGATACTCTGTGCATGCACTCGTTCAAACTATAATGCACTTAAAGCTAAACTGACATTTCCTTTATGCCTCACAGTGTATTGCTGAGAGATATTGATTGTGTGTGATTTGAGGATGCTGCACTTCTGTGTTATATATCCTGTTTTAATTGTCTATTAACCTCTTCACTGCTGAATGACTTTGTGATGTTGTATGCTGGACCATTGACATTATGGACATTTTGCAGTTGAATAATATAATGGGATTATTGTGAAAACCCTAAAACTGACTCCATGCAAAAGCTATACTCATACACAATCCGCGGAACATCATGCTCTGTTTCAAATGTCGAGATATGCTGCTTCCGAGGCACTAATTTATTTGTGTCTATTAATAATGATGCCCTCTGCAAGTGCATTGAAGTAGGCCTGTACTCAATGCGGACGTATAGCATACAGCGTGACGTTTATGCTCCCTGCAGACATATAGCAGCCAAGTGGTCCATTTTTACACATCCTTGACTGGACATGAACCTTTCTCTGATGGATGTCAGAATAGAGTTACGAATAATGGTGATAAACTTCTTCCATGCTATAGATTTCTGTATATAGCTGTCTCAAATGCTATTGATATTTTGTTGTTTTGTTGACATTCTTATTTTGTTGTTCAGCAGTCAGCTCATAAATAGAGGTCAATACAATTTTGTGTAAGAGTCTTCGTACTGGTGGAATTTAATACATGTTGTAGTAAGCAATCTGATAACTACAATGCCACACATGTTATATCACAATGTCCTCCATCACCCTTGACATCAGCATTTAAGAGAATGTGCATGAAACATAGGGTGTATGTAAGCACGTGGAACATTGAGGGTATATGATTGACATTAGTTCCGATGTACATAACTGTAGTATGCCATATTTGATGTCAGCTACTGAATTATAATTGGTGTGAACTAATGTGAGGATTGAATGAAACCACACCTAACTTTAGCTTGTAGGCCCATTGCTGCGGGGATAAAATCATCATCTCGGACAACAGCGTGGGTACATGGAGGTTTGATACCTGGATGTCTCTTTTTCAGGATCTAGGTATTAAATCTCCATGTACCCAGAGTTTACCATAAGTAACTTTATAATGTTAATATTTTAATACCTGGGTGTAACAATGTTTATATGATATGCACAAATAAAAACGTTAGCTTTGAAGTTATAATCTGAACATCCCTCCATATGTTGTTTTTCTGATTTACATACCTGTACTTCATACCTGTAAGGGAGAATCGATTCAGTGAAAAAAGGGTTAAATAAAAAATATATTCCCTGCTGATGTGAGTGGTTAAGACAATGTCACTAAATCAGCATGAAACTATAATAAACCTATGAACTTTGCAATGAGAGATAGCCGAAGTGGGTGTACATGTACACTACAGGTACGGGTAAGCCTGAGAATTCAATTCTACAAAAACTATTGGTAGTGAGTTTTTAGGCAGGTTTCATCATGAGGGATCTAAATACCATCAAAAATGCTGGAATCGGTCGAAATGGATGAAATTAATATTTGCTTCTAATGGTGTACCATCTCGTTGATAATTGTATTAACACAATATAATATCGCTCATTACATAGTACTAATAATACTGCATACACCAGCAATATGGGCTGATCCCAATTGACGTCGATTGATTCAAATCTGTGTTATAAGCTGCATAGACCCTCAGTAAGAGTCAACCTTGTTGGGGTTTTCCCATAGCTGTGTGGTCTATGTTGTGAACACCATCATCTCAATGAGAGCTAGCCGCTGTAGTGGGCGAAGTTCGACTCCTCTTATGAGTCAGTCTGAGAATTCACTTCTACAAAAAATATTTGGGAGGGAGTTTATTTCTGGTTTCATCATAAGCAAGCCTTGAAATAGGGTGTCTGTCATTTGCAGAATGAGTTCCCCAGAGGGTGAATTTAGTGATGCTACCCCGCCTGAGGTGTAAGCAGAATGAGGTCCTCAGAGGGTGAATTTGGTGATGCTAGCCCGGTATTCGGGGTAGCATCACTAAATTCACCCTCTGGGGACCTCGTTCTGCAAATGACAGACACCCTATTTCAAGGCTTGATCATAAGGGATGTCAAAACAGATGAAAATTTTGCCTCCAATTGTGTACAATCTCGTAGATAATTGTATAATAATCGTAGCTACTCAGAGATTAGTTATGTTTCATTTAATAGTGCTATTTGAGGATACCCTGTATCCAAATTGGAAAAACAGTTGGTATTCAGCTGTCAGACAGATTATTCAGAAAAATTTTATTCTTGAGAACAGACAAACACATTGAAATATGCTAAATTAATATGTTTTTTCTTCTTTTTTAGCCTGAAGACGCAGATGGGACCAGTGAGAAAGAAAAAAGAAATACAGGTATATATTATCAGGGGAAATTTAGGGCGCACTTTTCAGTAGAATTCTAAGCCACACTTCAGTATAACCCTAAGGTCAAAAATGTGCCAACGGGCCATTAGATTCGTGGAATTAGGGCACATTATGATGGACCATGGAAAATTTCGAAATTTTTACCAAAAAACGTAAAATCCTTGCATCCAGACAAACATTGTCCTCAGATATTCTGGCATGGAGGAATGAATTATCTTACTACTATATGTAGGATATGCTTGCTTCCGAGGGGTAACCAACTAACCTATAATATAATATTGAGTTATGTTTTGAATTAATTCACGGATTTATCTATCCTCGTACCAAGCAATAAATTGTCTGAATTTTTGTCATACTTGATAATATCAGATCAACAAAGTTATATATGTCATTTTTAGCTCATCTTGTCAAATTTGAGCTATTGCCATCGCAGCTAATATTTATTAGAGAAATGTTTTGTAAATTTAGGATCACTTCTAGTTTTCCAATTTATTCCAAAGATTATTTCCGATATTTGATAAAAAAAGATGTTCTGACAATAGTAATAGAGTGTCCATGGTCTGATAATAAGGTTTTTTTTTGCTGCAATTCCTCCAGTGATGTTCTAGTTAACATTATGGTTTTACATACTTTGACATTCCATATATACTTGCTGAATCCCAAACTTTATATATATCTTCATGTTGACATATAGTATTACTTGGGCATTTCAACTTTCTGCATTCCTAATCGCTCTATTGATTGTAACACGTGAAATTAATCCCTTGACCTACAGTGTCATTGACACTTAAATTTTTTTGCTGACAAAGCTTTTGTGACACTGGCCTTGGTATCATCAAGAGAGTTTTGGTATATTACAGTCTATTATTTAGCTCGTTTGTTAAATGTAAGTATCAATCTCCACTAACTAGGGCCTGTTTGAAGGTACCCAGTATGACCTTACTTCATCATCTTTGTTTGTATTACCCACCACAGATTCAGATTTTGTTGTGTAAAACTGCATTGACGCTGACAAAAAATGATGATATTTTTCCGTCGCTGCAACCACTCGTTCGTTTTGAGTCATGTCATGACTATTTATTATGGGATTTACCCAAGGTCCTAGGGCATCCACGAGAGCTCATTCGTATTTTATTCACATAAAGTTTGCAACTGCAATTTCATGCAGACAAAATTAATTGGGAATTCCACACAACAAAAATAGAAATGGAAACAGAGCTCTATTATTGCCACAGGCAAAAGAGTTCGTAGTGAGTTACATCCTTTTCCGGTGAATGTACGATTTCTTGTCAATATATAAACAAACTTATCAGTGTCGTAACTAAATGAATTCCATACATTTATCAAATTCATATAGAGTGCTTCGAACTCTTAATAATTTTATAACCAAACAAAATCATGGCTTAGTTATGTCATTTATTCCAATACTAGACATTATAAAAGGCACCATCTGAAAAACTTTATTTGTCTTCTGGGGGTATAGATCCCCTGAGATAATGAAGGTCTTCATGGTCAGAAAATTATAGAGGTGAGCTTTCTACACTCAAGACAGCAAAAAAGTCTTTGACAGATCACTTCCATGCAATTGTCACCAAATTTAGGCCACTAATTCTCAGTTTGGGTACACAGGAAAGACTAGATTCATTAGTCAACATTCTTAACATCGCATCCAAAATCTACACAGTTTGGTAGTGTCCCTGAAAATAGGACTACCCAAAGGTGACAAATGTTCAGATCTCGAGTCTTAACAAGATATAAGCTCATGAACTAGAAGAGTCTTCAGCTAAGCTCAGGAATGAGTGAGCAGAGCGGGTAGTTGCTGCAGTATATAGCTGACTGACATGGATCATCACTTTACACAGCAGCTACCCAGAGCAATACCTCTCTTCTTCCTCGGAGCATGATCACAGTTAAAACACAGGTTAATAAGTAATAATCTGACCTCAGTCGCTATGACAGGTCGTTTTATTGTAATCTTTTTCCAGGAGATCGACCTTTACAAAGCAACAAAAAAAAACAAACTTGTAAACTATAGATAATTCCAATGAGAATATCAATCATCTAAGAATAACTTTTTGGTACAGAAATAGGTTTATTTTCAAAGCTATATGTTACCTCTGGAAGAAACCTTCATTCTGAAGCATGCTCAATTCAGGAAATTCATGTCTCGCAGCAGAAGAAAAGATTCTGACAAAATAATTCTTGTATCCACCGAGGTAGACAGGTTTATTGAAGACATTCCAGCCCCTCAATTCATATTAAACCCAGCAAGAGTTGGGATCCCTTGACCTGGTAACATAATATATTTACGTGCGCTCGCGCAACAGTATGGCGATCAGACAGATTCGTAGGTTGGTGTCACCCTACTCCGTTTCACTCCATGACGTCACCAAAAACGACGTAAAACCTCGTGGCGTTCTGACATTTTTACTGTGCCGCGTTTTTGCTATGTTTATTTTATGTGTTGTTTTCGATTATTTGTTTGTCGCCGATATCGCCATTTGTCGGGATTCCCTGTTTCTATATTTAAAACTGGCATGCTCGTAGTGAGCCTCGATTTCGATTTTTTTCTCCCAGGTCAAAATACGTCAGAGTTATGACAAAAATAGATCGACCTACATTTTCTCCATCAGAACTCTACATCAAAGAGTCTATAGACTCCTCCAGGACCTACATAGACTCCTTCATTTGGGTATTTTTACTTATAATTGGGAAGTTTTATCATTTTTGGTTCGTGCGAAGACCTCTTTTTATCGTGCGGGGAAATAGAGACATTCAAAACGCGATTTCGTAATTCGACGCAATAGGCTGAATAGCCTAACCTTCAGCCGAGTTCCGGGTCAAATACGACGAATGACGTAACACAAAACAAAACGCATTTGTTGACACAAACACCGTTTGAAGAGTTTATTATTACATAAAATGATCGTTATTGATTAATTATTGATTAATTATTGATATTTATTGTTGCATATTGGCTGCTATCAATATTTACACAAATGGTATTAATTATTTCTTATAATTGCTCCTTTGGTCAACTTTGACTATCGGAAAATGAAAATGAAAATATGCTGCTGAAAAAAATGTAATCGATATTAAAGTCTCATCCTTTCGGCAACATGGAATTGGTTTTAATTACTTAAATGATTAATATAGTAATTTGCCTTTTATCTGTGATGAAATGAGAAATGGTAATTGTCTTTTTTTGCTAACATTAAATTAAATTAAATAAATTAAGTAAAATACAGTGAAATTATTTTTAGTCGAGTTTTTTTCCAAAACTCGACTTATAGTATGATGGGGGACGGTGGGCGGCGGACGGGCGGGCGGGGCGGCGTGTTTTGCTTATAACTCAACCTCAAAAAAAAAAATTGGTGTGTGAGTACATATCCATGCACGTAAGCTGCAGACAAAAAAATCGGGTTTGTCCGCACATTTATTACAGAGTTATGGCCCTTTGAATTTTCAGCTCGTTAGCGCGATAACTTCAACAAACGTTATCCGATTTGATTGAAATTTGGTATATAGGTGTCTCCCAAGAATATCTCGGATGAGTTCGAAAACCGGCCTGGTCCGATAAAATTTGATAGAGTTATGGCCCTTAATTAGTCATTTTTCACGAATTTTCAGCTCGTTAGCGCGAATACTTCAACAAACGTTATCTGATTTGATTGAAATTTGGTATATAGGTGTCTCCCAAGAATATCTCGGATGAGTTCGAAAACCGGCCTCGTCCGATAAAATTTGATAGAGTTATGGCCCTTAATTAGTCATTTTTCACGAATTTTCAGCTCGTTAGCGCGATAACATCAACAAACGTTATCCGATTTGATTGAAATTTGGTATATAGGTGTCTCCCAAGAATATCTCGGATGAGTTCGAAAACCGGCCTGGTCCGATAAAATTTGATAGAGTTATGGAACTTATGGCCCTTAATTAGTCATTTTTCACGAATTTTCAGCTTGTTAGCGCGATAACTTCAACAAACGTTATCCGATTTGATTGAAATTTGGTATATAAGTGTTTTCCAATAATATCCTGGACAAGTTCGAAAACCAGCCTGGCCCAATAAAATTTGATAGAGTTATGGCCCTTAATTTGTCATTTTTCGTTAATTTTTAGCTCGTTAGTGCGATAACTTCAACAAACGTCCTCCGATTTGTTTAAAATTTGCAATAGACTTACTTGCCAAGAATATTTCAGACGAGTTCGAAAACCAGCCTGGCCCGATAAAATTTGTTGGAGTTATGGCCCTTAATTAGTCATTTTTCGATTTTACCTATTAATTAGTCTACCGATACTGATGCACACCAATTGGCGGTAGCCACCGGCGGTAAGCCACCGAAAACGAGACACAGCATCTCTGATGCCACCTCTTGTTTAAATTATTGTTTATTACATTTTTGCGCACGTTGGCATCTCTCTGAGTGCATTCTAGTTTTGCTTGCCCTTAGGTAACCAAAATAATGGTATATCAAACATATGCAGTATTCATACTGTTTATTATGACCTATTCAATATCATGCAGAACAATTCTGTCTGTTATCTACCCAGAAATCAATGATGGTCAACGGTACAGGTATACTCACAATTATGATTACATAGCTGATATCATAGCGTGTCTACCTGTTATTATACCCCCCACAACGAGTTGTGGGGGGGGGGGGGGGGGTAGTTGTGGGGGGGGGGGGGTATACTGGTATCAGCTTGTCCGTCCGTCTGTCGAGCCGTCTGTCCGTCCTTAGACACAATTTTGTCCGGAGTTTTTCTGTCGTTTTCATTTTCCGTGAAACTTGGCACAGACATCAACCACCATGGGAATCTGTGCACATGCGATTATGACGTCTGTCAGACTTTTTTTGGTGGAGTTATCCCCCCTTTTTTTACTTAGAAATTTTTCGCAACATGTATAATTTTGTCCGAGTTTTTATTCCTACTATTTTAGGTCAATTTTTTAAAAACTTGGCACAGATATTTAGTACCATGGGAACCTGTGCACCTGCGATTATGACGTCTGTCGGACATTTTTTGGTGGAGTTATCCCCCTTTTTCGACTTAGAATTTAAAAAAAAAATTTGCAATATGCATAATTTTGTCCGAGCTTTTATTCCAACATTTTTGGGTCAATTTCGTTTTAACTTGGCACAGATATTTAGTACCATGGGAACCTGTGCACCTGCGTTTATGACGTCTGTCCGACATTTATGGTGGAGTTATCCCCCTTTTTCGACTTAGAATTTTTTTCGCAACATGCATAATTTTTTCCGAGCTTTTATTCAGTCAATAAATTTAGGATTGGAGTTAGGGGTTAAGGTTAGGGGGTTTAGGGTTAGGGTTACCTGTTGACATAATTTCAGTGCCAAATATATAGTAATGGCTACTTCATTCGAATAACACTTAGTCCCATCTGGGGCAAGCCCATCTCTAGTTCATTCAGAAATGAATATGAGGCTGTGCTATCCACGATCTATATGCATGACGGTATGCTACGCGATCTTTGGCTTTAGCCCAGATAACAACCTAGCATACAGATAAGTATAAATTTTCAAGTTACAAAACCGGATCGGATAGAATATCCAGTTTTATGAGATAGCCTGATATGACCTAAGTATGCAAATCTATATATTATGAAACTTTATATTCCATGAGTCTATAATATACCACCCTCGAAGCCATAAAAAGGGGCAAATTTCATGAAATACTAAAGCACTACCTTGAAAAGAAATATCTATTTCCAGGGCTGTAAACTATTTATGTTTACACAGAACATGTATATAATAACTCTTGTTAATTATATATCATACCAAAAGATGATGAATAAACATATTCATATGGTCCAAAATCAAAGCAATGAATTCAACCCTTATGTTTGAGTTAAATCTATTTAGATTGATTATCTACAATGGGGGAATTTCAATCTTGCTTTTTTAAATATTGCTACTTTTTTGTAGCCCAAGTGCACTGCAGAGGTATTATTAGTCCCAATGGGTTAGTCACACCTCTAGCATGATGCTGATTTTTATTAAATGCCGAATTATTTGCAGATGAATCATTACTGACAGACAAGGATCCCCCCGAGAGCAGCAGTGATATATATAAGTTTCAATGCACCCAATCACAGAAGGGTACAGAGAGAGACACAACAGCAGACGTGCTGGACAAAAGAGACTCTGTTGCAAGAGTAAGTAACCAAGTCTTGAAATAGTGTGTCTGTCATTTGAAGAATGAGGTCCCCAGAGGGTGAATTTAGTGATCAATACTAGCATCACCAAATTCACCCTCTGGGGACCTCATTCTGCTTACACCTCAGCAGAATGAGGTCCCCAGAGGGTGAATTTGGTTATGCTAGCCCACTATGCGGGGTAGCATCATTAAATTCACCCTCTGGGGACCTTATTCTGTAAATGAGAGACACCCTATTTCAAGGCTTGTAAGTAACATGGGTTATTTGTACAAAATATGATAATGTGCAAAGCATATGTCATGACCCCACCATTTAGAGTTGAAGGAAAAGAATCTTAAAAATGTTCCCGTAATTATAAGATTATTTATAAGCTTATGAGACACATGTTAAAGTGATGTGAAACACTCCGGTATGGTGATCAAATAGAAATGGAGAATAATATTGTTCAGAGTAGTTATTTTTACAAATATTATATCTAAATTGAAAACTCACACCGGCATTCTTATATATTAATTAAATGCAGTGACTGCCGATGGCGAAATCGTTTTCATTAGTTTATCGCCAATAGAAGCATCCCGATTCGATTAGTAAATATTTACAATTTAGCGTAGTTCAGACAATGTTTTCTATGGAGTGGTACGTTCGATTTGCTTGAGATTTTCGGTGATATTAGTAGAATGCTACATTCCTCCAGTTGGCATAGCCTCTGAACACTAACTTATCAGTTTCTCGCATCCGAACAAGTACATAATATGTCTTTAACAGTGTGAATTCACTTGAGAAACATTCTGACCTCTGGCAGAAAACATCTAGCCTGATTGCCAGCCGTGTGTTCAATAGATGCTGAATATTGACTCTGGTTAGGAAACATCTAGAACCCGCCAGATGAATTGAAATGTCTTTGTACAATCTTCCATTGTAAGAAACATCCTGCACCCATCAGTAAGTGACATTTTCTGAAAAAAGTGTACCTGCCAGTGTACCTGCTTGTAATTTTCAATGACATGGTTTTGTAAATTATCAGTGATGTCACCATACAGGTCACATTTATCCCACCAGGTTTGTTATTTATAACTTAATGATTACCTTTTATTAATCACTGAAGCAACAGGTAGTCGAAAACATGTTTATGGACCTACAGCTTTCTTGTTATTGGTGAAGCCCCTTTTTTGCTACCACCCGAGCGCCAACCTTGGGATCATGGTCTACTAGCCCACATCTAGTCCTGTAACACACTAAGCATAGCTGTTAGCACAAGGGGTACCTCCTCCCAAAACTGAAGCAGAAGTATTTGATGGGAGGGTGGGTGCGCAAAATAATTGTTGACCGATTCGGATGAAAGCTTTTACCTGATAGAGGCTGTATGCTGTGATTACTCTGTGACCTGATGCCAGATGAAATAGTTCCTCTCTCAATATCGACATGCTTTGTTGAACGCTTTAGCATATACTTGTCGCTTCAGGGCAAAGTCATTATCTCCGTCAAAGGTATCTTGCCCACTGAACTATATGGTATAGTATCCCAAGTAGGAGGGGTTAACTCTCCGAGTTGAAAAAAACGTACGGAAATTCTATGGTACATATCTTCTGTCATGTTCATGACCCGTGTAATCACGTGGTTTCTGACACGGAGTGAAAGAACCGCCATATTTTTTATCCCTCCTCACAGGACGGGTGCTAAAAAGAATCTCTCACAAAGAATACGAAGCTAAGTTGCAGTTTGTATAGCAAAAACAGTTTTGTTTTTGTTTTATACGAACAACATTATTTCTTTGCTTATAGTTGAAAATTATGTAACGATTCACATAAAGATTACGACGGTTTGTTCCGAATATAAGAATTTCGGAATCGGATGACTCGTTTCGTTTTAACCGACTTTGTCTTCCATAATTTTAATCGGTCAATGATTTAATATCCGTTTTCTGTGCAGACAATGCAACGTTTCTGGCCTATTAAAGGCAGAACATTCGAGGCACCATTGGATATGACTAAAGACGCTGATCGTTTTCTTTATAACAAATCTATGGCATACAGGTGACGTGTTATTTAAGTTACCACGTGCGTTGACGGTGGTTAAAGGTATCACGAAATTAGGTGACTTATTTTCGAGTTCATTTTTTCGTTTGACGGCTTTCTTTATACGTTGACAATCATCGTCTGGTGTACAACTGACGGACAAAGCAGTGTTTAAACGCTTGTGAAATAGGCTGATAGGATTGTAAAATCCCGAATGTCACTTTGAACCTGTTTCACCCTGGATGATTAACAATGGGGCCGTTACTGCCTTGGTTGCCACATGGTAACATAACACAACAGGTGTATTTGTGATTGTTCGCAATCACATTAATTACTTTCACAGGACTGCTAATCGAGGTAAGACCATGTTCATGAATCGCCTTCCCCGTAGCTCCCCTTGAAGTCGCTTCCCTCGTTTCGAGGTCCCAAGAGTTGAGAACGAAAGTCGAAACTCGCGGGGAAGGATCCAGAGAATTTTTGTTTGGGGACACCTGTTCTGTATTGGAGTATGTGCCCATATAACTTTGGATGTTAAAATATTCAGTACTGGATACTTGATTGTGCAAATAAAGGCTCCATATTATAGACTATATATCATCTGCGGGTTGATGATTTGCATTTCTAGGACATTTTGTTGAATTGTAGAAAAATTCCTTGAAAATATGGAAGATCCAACTGGAATAAATACTATCTACATGGAATTTGGGGACATTTGAATCTCTATAGTTTGGACACCCAAACCTGTAACAGGTATCAAAACATCACTGTATCCTTCTCTGACTTGCCGATATATCGTGTTCCTCTAATTGGCGTAATTAGCACTCGGGGCGATAGTCACACCAAACAGGCACGGGTTGGGGCTACCCATTGAACCCATGAGTCACAGTGCGCTCCCTGGACTATCGAATGGGACGTCAATCTGCTTCTGCGGGTCGACCGTTGGCTGTTGACGTGCCCCGGACGGCTGTGACCACTGAGCTCTACTAAAACACTCGACACACGCCGTCCATCGCTACAAGTCGTCATCTCGGGGTCAGCGCGGCCGGGGGATACACCCTCGGTGATCCCTGACCATGCTCTCCGGTGCCTTATGATCATAGTGTGTGGAAATTTGGGCTAAAATTACTAGTCGAATGGCCATTTTACTTTGTCTCATTTAAATTAGGAGACTTTTTCTCAAATTATTACATTTACGCAATTATTTGGCACCTGAAAGTTTATCCTCCATGCCTTCTGCCCCAGCTGGGCTTGGAATGGGATCACAGTTCACAGGCTTGTTTCCTCCTTATTATAAGTCACCACTTCCGGGGGCTTGGCTGACAGGTTACTGGCCGCATTCTGGCCAACAGCTGCCAGTAACTTCGGGTTTGATTTTAAATGAAAACAAAAGATCTTATTCCCTGACGCCATTATAGCAGGAAGCTTGCTTGGGAACTGGTACCTACTAACCTCCCATCGCCAGTTCGGTCGGTTGGATATCGGGATCGGTCCTGCTGCTGCTCCACCCCGAGATGTACAGGCTCTGGACATTCCTCTGGGGTCCCCAATGACCAGACCTCACATGCAATTCGAAATGAAGCTTGTCGCTGTGTATTGTGCTGTTAACACTCCATCGACGGATGGAGATCAGGATCAGATCGAGCAGTCGCTCCAGCACGAGGTGAAAGGGCTTTCGACATTCCTTTCGGGTCACCTTTACATGCGCTTACGAGGGAGCTCAGTTAGTTGTTCAGTGTTCTCTGATGCAGCCAAGCGCAGGAAGAAAATTAATGTCGAATTTTGATTAGCAAATAACCTCAGATTGACATGATTTGATAGCATTGTTCTACAATCATTTACAATTTAACAGAACATCAGAGTGCTTTCCCTTGTTTCGAGGGTTCCAAGGAAGAGATAGAAACCTTTACGACCAGGACACTGTCACTTGTCGATGTATAGTGTTCCCTTCATTGGCGTAATTAGCACTCAGGATGATAGTCCCACCAAACAGGTCGCGGGTTGGGGCTACCCATCGAACCCATTGGCCGCATTTGGTGGGCTTTCTGGACTATCGACAGGGACTCCAAGTCGGATACTACGGGACGACGGTTGGCATACCTTGGGACAGTCAAATGAGGAAATAGGATTCAAGTTGCATGGCTTTTGTTAGCATTTGGGTAGCAACTTGCCCTGTGATGCCGGTCAGTTTGTACCCCGCCTAACGTCGTTAGAGATGGGTGGTTATGCCATCGGACTGCACACTTGGCGACCTGGGTTCGACCATCCTGAGAGGTATTCAACCATTTTACTGTTCTCGGGTTGGGATGTGTTCAACTTCTTGCTTTATAAGTGGTTGCTTCTTTCCATGTTCCATCCAGCTCTTTCATGGTCACGGGCTTTGCTGGAGAATGTCTATAGTCATTCATATCACTAGATTAGTACTAGTATATGACTCTCGCCCTTTCATTTTCCTGACTTTTTAAGACGTGTTCTGGACTGGTTCGGGTGCTCGATAGGGTAAATATTTACATCTCGATTTGGGACGCAAGAATCAGAGATAACCAAGCATACATGCTTTATCTCCGACCTCGCTGTGTTTCCGTAATAGATACGAATGACATATATTTTGTCTTCAGGTTGCTTTCAGTGCTAACTCAACATGGATTTCACTTTTGTTGTCCAGTCATACATAGATGAGTCCATTATCCATGGTTCGACATATGCTCAATTTCAGAACACTGTTGACAAGAGGTCTAGTTCAGCACCCCACTCGGTCCTTTGCTGACCTCAGCGATTGCCAATGCAGGATAATGTTGCACCTGTGGGGCAGCATATGAATCGTGTTGGGCACAATTCATAAAGTTTTATTACATACCTGCCGTCGGTTTCTGCTGGTTTTGGGCTTGTGCCACAATCCTGATGCATCGTTAGTCCAATTTTTGTTTTTGTGGATTTCCACCTTAACGACATTGGAATTTCGGTTCCTGGCTGCCTTTCTGTCATGGATTCAGTAGCCTGTGATTGGTCAGTTGGGTTTAACTGTGTTGGTGGGCATTTCCACATTTGGGAACGTCATCGGGGAAAAATGTCATGGCTTATTACATCTTAGTCGGTCATATCTCGAACTCCAGGCTTCAAACTAAGTTTTCTGCTGTGAAACTCCAATTCTGAGCCCTGTTATTCATACGGCCTGAGCCTTGCAATGTATGTCTGTGTAATACCCATTCGCTTCCCGGTCAGGCTATTGGTTAATGATACCCCCTCCTTATCGACAATGGCATGTCTCCAATTAGTTGGTGTCGGGCCCTTTCTTGGGAGCTTGCAGCTGGTTTTTCATCGTGCTCTCATCGGGTACTGGGACACGGCCCAACCCACTCAAGATTTGGTTCGGGGGTTGGTTCTATTGTTTTTAAGGGGGGTCTTCGTTATTACTTGCGGCTTTTGCTGCCTGGGTTAGCCTGTTAGGTGCGGTATTAGTATTGAGCCATCCCGGGGTTTATAATACCCGGCTGGGGATTTCTTGTCAACAGGTATTTTTCTATTTCCATTTCCTTAGAACATGGATGCTTCTCCCCTTTGGGGGGGGGGGGGGGTGTTACCCATACCTTTCCCGGTAAGTACTCGGCTGATATATTATTAGCCCTAAGTTCCGATGCGAATGTCGTATCCATCTCCAGGTCTTATGAAGCTATTTACTTTACTTGCAGGGGTCATAAACTCTTAAGTGGCCACTTTTTGTTCGTTTGTGAGTGCTGACAGGTATTAGTTTAGGATGGAATATTACATTGGCTTATGGTCCTATTGTGCATGTGTGTATATATATATATATGTATATACATATATATCTATATGTCTGTGCATGTGTATGTATATATTGTAGGTTATCAGGTCAATCCAGTTCTTTGATTCAGATGCATAGCGGTGTTTTTGTTTCCTCGTGGCCTCCACCTGTTAGAAAATTCTATGCTTTACCATATAGTTCAGTGGGCAAGATACCTTTGACGGAGATACAATATTTTCCTTAAAAAGTAAAATATATATCTCCTAGAAGTATCTTGCCCACTGAACGCTGAGCTCCCTCCCAGGGTTTCGCACCCACCCCGCTCACGAGGAATGTCCTACTGGGGATAAAAAATATGGCGGTTCTTTCACTCCGTGTCAGAAACCACGTGATTACACGGGTCATGAACATGACAGAAGATATGTACCATAGAATTTCCGTACGTTTTTTTCAACTCGGAGAGTTAACCCCTCCTACTTGGGATACTATACCATATAGTTCAGTGGGCAAGATACTTCTAGGAGATATATATTTAACTTTTTAAGGAAAATATTGTATCTCAGTTAGTTTGCAATTGGTGAAAGTGAGGAATAGAAGCTGGCAAATTGAGTGACTGATTTCCATATCGCTCTGTGTGTACTGAACTGATCAGATATGTGGGCTGTTCTGTACTGTCAGATCTATATATAGTTATCACAAGTTTCCTGTTCCAAATGCAAGTAGCAACCAGGTGGGATAAATGATTTGCTGCTAGCTATGCTATGACATCTTTGTTTTCTCATCCGATCATCACCAGCCTTATGGATCTTCGGGTTGAACTCTAGTTATATGAGTTGTATATATTTTAGAACCTCCTCCTGTAACATATAACATACCTACACTATCAGGGATAAGTTTTGATAGGTCCTTCCTTTCCGTAAAACAGTTTCAATGGTTATAAAAGTCTAGGACTGATACCAAAAAGGTTAGAAATTATGTCGTTTATTGCTGGTTTATTGTATAAATTTATCAAATACACATCTGTTTATGAATTCTGTCATTGTGGATAACTATATCAATTAAGAGCAGAGGTACTTAACACTTCTCTTCCCACCGCAAGAATCAATTTTAAAAAATCAAGTTTTAGCTGTTGATTTTAAATTTAGCTTGTAGATTCTTATAGTAACGCATTGTATATCCAATTATCTTTTGAGTTAGTTTGTATAAGCGTATTTAGCACAATTTACGCTATGTTGTCACTCTCGCCTAAGTTAATGAGATGCATAGTAATTAGTAGTAGATACTACCAAGTTTCTATTGAAATGTTCTATACAGTAACTTTGAAAACAACCAAAAGTGTTGATTCCTTGCTTTGGATTCATAATAATGCATTTGATTTCAGTACTTAGAGCGTTAGTTTTCGCCTTGATATATTTGGTCCAACTCTCTTGAATTTTTCTAGCATATGACCCTCCATAGGTCATGTGAGCTATAATCGATCAGATGACTGAAAATGTCCAAGAGAGTTGGACGAATATCTATTGATAAAAACTGGTGATCTTAGTATTGAAATAAAATTTATTAATATATTTGAAAGTGGATAAGAACATAATTTAAGGTAATTGTGAGTACATGTACTAAGTACTATAGTTGACGCAGTCTCTTCACTCCAGCGATCGTCTCATTGACTGTTGTTGACTGTCTTGTTGGTTTCAACATTGCATTATTGGGAATCAACATAAACTTCATTTTATGCTTGATAATTGAAATATGTAACCTTTTTAGCTCACCTGAGACAAAGTCTCTGGTGGAGCTATAGTCATCACTCCTCATATGTCGTCCGTCCATCAGCAATTCTTTAAACATCTTCTTCTCCAGAACCATAAGACTGAATGGGTTCATATTAGGTGTGGATGTTCCCTAGGTGAATCACATTCAGATTTGTTCAAATGAGGTCAGTTGGTCGAATAGTTTCAAAGCCAGGGCTGTAACTCTTTCCCTCCATAGTAATTCTTAAAACGACTTCTCAAATACAATCAGGCCGATTGGGTTCATAATTGGTACGAAGGGTCCTTGGGTGACTGGGTTTCAGATTTGTTCAATTGAGGTCACTGGGTAAAATGTGGGTGGAGCCAAAGACATAACTCAAACAAACAAAAAATAAACAAAATTCAAGATTGAACTACATGCTCAACATGTTAACAAATTTGAAAAATTAACACCATTGTAATATCCGCAGATATGCTTAGTGCTCATCTTGTGGGAAATATATAGAGTCTTCAATAGACATTTTTTTGAACTTTTTCCATTCTATTCAGGTTCTATATCCCCTAATTTGCAGAAGATAAAATGCATAATCAAGGTGCCCAACCACCAACTTCATCTGGAGAACTTCAATCTGTTCTTAGGTCTCCCATAGCAGTTGCGGCCTAAACAAAATGAGGTCCCCAGATGATAAATTTGGGGATGCTAGACTACCTTGCAGGATAGCATCACTAAATTCACCCTTTGTGGACCCATTCTGCAAATGTCAGACCCAGTATATTCAGGATTGGCTCTTCCAATATTATTTTCTTAATTACCAATTATCCATGTGAACTCATTATACCCTGATTTTGCAAAGAAAATTTGGGGGTGTATATTGATTGAATTGGTCTGTCTGTCCGTCCTTCCATCCATCTGTCGGGATGTCTTTCCATCCGTCCATCAATTGTGTTCTTCTCCAGATACATATTAAAGACTGAAGGGGTTTATATATTTTGGTGTGGATATTCACTAGGTAACTCACATTCAAATTTGTTCAGCCCGGACCATAACTCTTTCCCTCCATAGTAATTCTTAAAACAATTTCTTCTCCAGAACCATCGGGCCTATTTAGCTTATATTTGGTATGGAGGGTCCTTCGGTGACTGGGGTTCAGATTTGTTCAAATGGGGTCATTTTTTAGGAAGCTTTTTAGGAAAATCAATTCACTTCAAATCTTAAAATGTACCGTTTGAAATTACTAGATGAATGGATCTTATAGATGGGGATTCCCGTTTGTTCAAATAGGGGCAGAGATAAGAGATTTAACTCTTCCCCCACCCACCCTACCTGTGTGTATGATGTTTGGTACTTGTATAATAATGTATAGATTCCTAATGATTTCTAAGCTGCCTGGGGGGGGGGGGGGGGGGGGGGGGGGGGGGGCAATGGGGAGTGAATGTAGAGGGGGCAGAGTTTTTACCCCCTACTTTGATAAAACAAATTAAAACAGTTGGACATTTCATTCCTGACACAGTAATGCTCTAATTAATCGACTCCTTAAACACAGCAGAATTATGGGTAACATTTCAGGATGAATGGCAACAAGCCATATTTCCGACTAAATCCTGAAAAGTTACCCATAATTCTGCTGTATTTAAGGAGTCGATTAATTAGAGCATTACTGTACATTAGTTGTTGATTTGATTTTCCAACCAGTAACAGTCCATATTTTCCTACTTTGGGTTAATATGTTGCACCGAAATGGCCACATATTTTAACTTTATGGGGGATGTCAGGTTGGAAATTTCAGTGGTGTGCAATTAAAAAATTCAAGGTGAAGAGCCTTGCTCATCTGAGAACCTCCAGATATGTTCCTGTTTAGTATTACTTGTCTTAAGTGATTTTGACAAGTATTAACTGTTGTAGTCTTCAGAGTTCGAGTCTATTCAGTCTTTACAGTCAGGTGAGCGACCCCCACAGTCATTGACTCTTGTTTTTACCACATTCATATTAATTATATTTCTCTTTTGACTAGAATATATCCAGATCATTTGAAACACCAAAGTCATCAGGCAAGAAAGCAAAATACCAGAAGATTAAACGTGTACCAAGACAGCAGTCCGCTACAGTTGTTAGAAGAAAGTCAATAGAAAAACGAGGTTTGTACATTAACAGCTTATCACATCAGCAGGGACCTTTTTATACCCACATTTTTCGAAGAAAATGGAGGTTATACTAGAATTACTTTGTCTGTGTGTCCATCCGACGTTCCCATTTTCCATTCTAGAGTTATCCTTTGTTCAACTGGAAATAGCGTTTTTTTTTTTTCCGTCCTGTCAAATATCTCAGCCTTGGGTTATCGGATCTGAATGAAATTTAGCATGGAGGTTTGCCATCATGACTGATTTCAAAAGAGGGGCAAATATAAACGTTTTCTGTTCTAGAGTTATCCTTCTTTGTTTATCTGGAAATAATGTTTTTTTTTTGTTGTCTGTCTCGTGGGTCACCTTTCAGTCGTAAATAAATTTCGAAGTACAATTGCTAGTCGCGCACGTACGTCGAACGAAAGAACCCCTCATTTCCGTTTGCACATACCGGGGAATCCCTGGGAAATCCTGCCACCTGATTGGCTGGCGTCTTTAAAAAGCGCCAGCTTTTGTATACAAATAAACACGTGGAACATCTAATTTTAGCTTATGGGCGTTGATAATCGATAACATAATTACTTCGCGCATGAATAGTCCAACAGGAATCTCTTCCGCTTCAAACTGTTTTCACCAGAAAAGCGGAAAATATTTGAGAATAATCTATTAAAGTGTGTTCTACTGCAAATACTACGAACAATGAAGGATGTATTTCTATAAATCGCATTATACTATATATGTACGCTAATTCTTATGGACACAGATATCTAAATTTACGCCATGATTCTGCGGAAGTATTTACAACTTTCGAAACCTAATTTCGTTTCTTGGCACCAAAATGATTGACGTGCATACATTAGTCTATTTTGGGAGTCGCTTGCCATGATAATGACGTCTCTCGCTCTGTTGTTTTTCTACCTCGAGCAAATGACCTTGACTGCCATTTCGATTAGACGTACCGTGCGCGAGTCTGGGAGCAAATGTACGCTAAGTTTACTAAGACTGGTCACCTTTATGACTGCTTTCAATAGTGTGCCCATTAATGTTGTTTGCAATTTCCATTTTAGAGTTATCCTTTATTGTTTATTTTAAATTTGATTGCCATCCTGAACATGTTTCAATTTGGCACTGCTGATGTATGCCAGCACCCAAGTTGCAACTTCTTGTTTTGGCCAGTTTTGCAGATGACATGGTTCATGTTCATGCCCAATTTGCCAAATGCTAAAATAATTCACAGTTGACAAATATTATTTTCATTTGGCAAAAGATTTGGCAAGTGAGTTCTCCATTCCACTAGAGAGTAGAAATTATAAAGTGATTGTTCACTCAAATCATCCATGTGCAGAAAAGTCTCATGTCACAGTTACATAGTAGCAGCTAAATTTCGTGACAATTGGATGATAAATGTGTCATTTAAGGTGTGATGAAGGATTTAGTCATACAAAGAGTAAAATCCAAGATGGCCACTGGCAGCCATGTTTTTTAACAGAATTCGGGGGGAAAATGGTAAGCACCCATCTTGAGGTCACCCCGAGGGCCCATATGAAGTTTGGTGATGATCGGATGAGGGATAGGCTAAAGGATTTAGTGATGCAAAGAGTAAAATCCAAGATGGCTGCCAGTGGCCATGTTTTTCATCGAAAATCGATCAAATTCGATAGCTCTCATCTAGATGTGATCCTTGACACATATACCGAATATCGTTGAAATCGGTCTAAGTTTTTTGAGTTTTCATGCTAACAGTCGCGAATGATCAAAATCGCTAAAAATAGACAAACTATATAAAAGATTGCACAAACCTGGTTTTCGAACTTGTTCGAAATATTATTGCAGCAGACCCATATGCAAAATATGAATGAAATCAGTTGACATTTGTTTGAGTTATTGCACTAACATAAGTTAGGTTTTTGAAAAAAACTGGACTAAAATTATTTGAGACTCAAACAATATCTTTTTATTTAGCCTTATAGTCCATGGGCTGATAGGACCCCTCATGCACACCCACCCCACTACTCAACCTTTTTGGTACACTAGGACCCAAAATATTTGCTGTTAACATACTTTTTCCTGAACTATACACATTAGGGTACATGAAAATACCAAAGAGGTTGAGTAGTGGGGGGAGGCGGTGCATGAGGGGTCATATATGATTTCTATTTCTCCTTCACCTTTTCAGAACAACAAAGACGTCATGCTGAAAATGCTAATGCAAGAGCAGTTAATCGGGTTAAATCTGGTATAGGACCAGCATTTAATCCAAATGACAATACTACAAGTTCATCTGATATTAGACACTCCACACCAGCCAACAGTCAGCTGGAGACAGTATCACATGCTGATGTTGATAAACAGTTAAAATCAGGCCGGAAAAGTGTTGATTCCTTGTCAAGTAGTCGGAGGATCAGTTTAGAGAGCCACACAGGCATGGATAGTTTGAGCAGGCAGAGCACGATTGATGTGTATTCAGAATCTGTGAGAATTATCAAATACTCTGCTTGATAAAATATTTTGTTGCGATGGTGGGTTGGTTGTACATAGTAGTTCAGTGGTCGAGTGTCATATTGTATCTCCATGACATTTTATTTTGATAGGTGGTAGTGTGTGTCTTATATATATATGTCATGAACGTCATTTTTCGTTTGATCTATGAACCTATAGATGTATCAGTAGATGAACAACATACTGTATAATTTTGCGAAGCAGAATTATGCTAAGTATGTTGTTGTCGACTGATACATCTATAGGCTTATAGATCAATTGAAAACATGATGTTCATGGCTTATAATTACAACGATAACACTTTATTTTCAACTATCAACTATTAAATGTCCCCCGTAAAATTTATTTTCGGGGGACTATTGTAATCAGCTCCGTCGTGCGTCTGTGTGTCTGTCCGTCCGTCCGGAGTTTTAACTCCAGTAATGATAATCCGATTTGATTGAAACTTGGTATGTAGGTGTCTCAACCAAGCATGCAGGTGCTCTGCAATTCTGGGTTTGATCCGATGTTCTTTTATGAAGTTATTTCCCTTTTTTCGACTTTTTTTTACTTAGAAAATATCTCACTTTTTCGGTTTCCGGATGATAACTCAAGTTTGGACTGTTCAATTGAAAATCCCGTTTTTTTGTGAGTCATTGATATCAAAATACAGGTCAAGTTCAAATTTGAGTTTGATCCGATGATTTTTCTCAGAGTTATGGGCTTTTCAACTTAGAAAATTATATTTTTGTCTTGTTTTTTCTTTGGTTTCCGGATGATAACTCAAGTTTGGATTATTTAATTGGAAATTCTGTATTTTGTGGGTCGTTCATCTCAAAATACAGGTCAAGTTCGAATTTGAGTTTGATCCAATGATTTTTCCCCTAGTTATGGGCTTTTCGACTTTGAAATTTTGTTTTTATAATTTTCTGTATGAGGGTACCTTCATGGTGTAATCAACTCCTCCTACAGTTTTGATCGTAGATATTTGACACTTCAGAGTATTGTTACCCACATATTGCAGATGTGCAACATGTATATAGATGACGGAAAAATTATTTTTTTTCGGAATTATTAACCCTTTCGACTTAGAACATAAATTTCAACATTTTTTTTAATTTCTTAAACAAAGTGGCCATCGACATTTTTTTAATTTCTTTAACAAAGCGGCCATCGACTTGCCACGTTGTCGGGGGATACTGTGGTCGGCCGACCTTTTATTAATCTTAGAAGGTAAATTGACAAAACAGGATTATTCCCGTCAAAGATACATTACACACTGAACTACATGGTATATTCATTCTTATTCACAAAGGAGGGATTTATGAGAACCCGTATAAAATTTATTATTTTGGTACGAAATAGCATAAGTACGTTTTGAATCATTATGTGACGTAGCACTTTGTCGGTCACGTGCCCGCTAGCTATATAGTAGCATGCTGGCAGCTCTTTTCCTCTTTTCTCCTTTGTGCACAAGATAACAGGGAAGTGATATGAGTAACAATGAATCTGGACCATACTTATTACAATAATGGTTGGGCTTAAAACACCTCGCCATTGTAATCTGTAATATTGTATTTATCGTCTGGTTCATTTTCTTATAACCCGTTCCAAGTTTTTAACTTGTTGTGAATTTGTTTCAAATTTGGGGAATGACACATAATTATTAAATTATTAACAGAGTAACAATTTCAATCATTTTCACTTGATTTTATTTGTCCGTTACACAAATAATATTATTGTTCTAGTTGAAAATTGTGGGGAAATTTCCTGCATGTACTTCCAGTCACAACACGTGGTCCGATATAAACAAATTATTATTGACCTTTCGCGAGTAGAACTCTCTTCAAGAACACTATTTATGCGGTCCAATTGCTGTGTTATCTCTGTTCACGCGGTTCTAGAATGTAACTATTATTTCGAACCTTCAACCAGTGAGACAAAATTGGATTTGTAAATTTTGTTTTTTTTCTGAAATTGTCACTCACAATTTGTTTCATGTTGACAATGTAGAAAGTAAGCAGGGAGCAAATTAACTCGCATCACATCGCAATTTGCTACCCAAATTTGGATAATAGCTATGCAAATTGGTATGAAAGATGTTAACTCTATTTTCTTAGAATAATTCCTCTGTTCTAGGTTGGTATTCAGTACCTATCGTGAATATGTAGTAATTCTCAGTTCTACCTTAGTTTCTAAATCCTATAACGCTCGCAATGAACTTAGATCTTTTCAAACCAGTTCGCCACATTTGTGTTTGCACCTTTCTTGCCAACAGTATGTCACAAAACTCACAACCATGGCGATGCGGCTATTAAAATCTGGGTTTTCTTCGCCAGAAACAAGAACTTGGTATGTTTTCAATTGTGCTTACATTTGTCACATCCTAGTTTACATCCAGATTGACCATGCAGGTAGAAATAGATTTCCTTCCTATGGTGTCGAAATGTCAGGATATCCAGGTTCGTACAGTCGCATACCATGGATCAGAGTGGTCTATGCTTTCTGCATATGACCAGCTTTGTCCATGGAGGAGGTGGCACATATGTGTCAATGCATATGAACTTTGGGCGATTTCTACCAAATGGGTTTTTCAAATTTGATGGTTTGCATGACTTAAGGACAAAAGGGGGATGGGGCAAAGATTCAGCCCATTGGGCTCATTCTTCCACTTTCTCCACTTTACCGTGTATCATCAATCAAATCTGCGTATCGGAACCTTTTGGATCCATTTGTTGCTACCCAGCAGGTTCAAAAGAATCGATCTTAACCAAAATACAACACTCAACAGTATCTCATTCCTCGCTGCCTCCTCCTATGAGTTGATTCTACCATGTAGTTCAGTGTGTAATGTATCTTTGACGGGAATATAACATTTTCAAATAGAAAAAACATATTCCCTAATAAGATACTTGCACACTGAACTCACATGTCCCTCCCAAATTGGGATTTCCCTCCCTGCTGCTCAGTCACACCCCTCAAAATTTTCTATTTGAAAATGTTATTTCCGTTGGACGATCTCCGAATTTGGTTGATGGGCCGAATAAAATTGGCCGAAACTGGCAATGACCAAGCGAACTTTCAGAAAATTAATACACTTCAACTTCAATTTTTAGCTCAACTTTATTTGATTTATTTCGAACAGTTATCAACGTATTTGAAAGATATTTAGTTTGTGAGTTCACAAGAGGATTTAGTGAAACAAGTTCATTTTTACCAGAGTTACGGCCCTATGATTGTATTTTTTTGGCATTTTAATTCAAATTTTCCCACCTTGGGGGGGGGGGGGGGGGGGGGGGGGATACCGCTGTCTGCGACCAGTTGCTTGTTCTAGGGTTATTTCTCTTTTTATCCCTCGCCAAATTTAAAATTTGCGCGGGATATAGTAATGGGTTCCGTCCGTCCATCCGTCTGTCCCGAATTTGTAAGAGTCATAACTTGAACAAATGTCAACGGATTTCAAAGATTTGTGGTATATGAGTTCAAATTTACCAAATAGCAAATAGACGACGTCACAGGGCTCATTTCCACAAATCTCCACGGATTTAAAAGATATTTGGTATATGAGTTCACCTGACCATTACCTAGAATGAGTTCGCAAGCCAGGTCCGGCCGGATATTTTTACCGGAGTTATTGGACTTTGGATATTTTGGTCAAATTTAACAAATAGCAAATAGACGACGTCACAGGGCTCATTTCCACAAATCTCAACGTATTTAAAAGATTTTTGGTATATGAGTTCACCTGACCATTACCTAGAATGAGTTTGCAAGCCAGGTCCGGCCGAATATTTTCAGCAGAGTTATTGGACTTTGTTTATTTTTGTGTGTGCAAATGGACGACGTCACAGGGCTCATTACCACAAATGTCAACGGATTTCAAAGATTTTTGGTATATGAGTTTACATGACCAGTATCTAGTACGAGTTCGCAAACCAGGTCCGGCCGGATATTTTCAGCAGAGTTATTGGACTTTGTTTATTATTTTTGGTGCAAATGGACGACATCACAGGGCTCATTTCCACAAATGTCAACGGGTTTCTAAGATTTTTGGTATATGAGTTCACATGACCAGTATCTAGAACGAGTTCGCAAACCAGGTCTGGCCGGATATTTTCAGCAGAGTTATTGGACTTTGTTTATTATTTTTGGTGCAAATGGACGACCTCACATAGCTAATTACCACAAATGTCAACGGATTTAAAAGATTTTTGGTATATGAGTTCACATGACCAGTATCTGAGTTCGCAAACCAGGTCCGGCCGGATATTTTCAGCAGAGTTATTGGACTTGTACAGATGGACGACGTCACTTGGCTAATTTCCACAAATGTCAGTCCTAAAATGAGATCGCAAGCCAGGCTTTTTAACAAAATCCCACCTCTTGTTTAGCACAAACTGAGAACGCAAACATTATTGAGAATGCACTTCCCCCAACTGCACATTTCGGCGGGGGATACCACCGTCTGCGACTGCTTGTTTATATAGAAATGTTGATATCTGTCTGCATGAATATTGTCAGATCTCAATGGAATTTTATGGAGATATTTAATGCAAGGACAGCTTTCCAAAACAAAAAGGATCCATTGATGTACAGTAATGCCTTATAGTGTGGTCGTGGTACGCAAAAAAAAAGGGTTGACCCAGAAGAAATTGGTAAAGAAGCGATCTCGGTGTCATTCAACGCGGGAGAATCTCTGCTACAACATATCTAAAATCCGCTTTGGGCAAAATCCAGGATCCAAGATGGCGTCCAACATGGCCGCCTTTAGTCAAAAGAGATTATGACTGAGATTAATTCGACATAATGGGAACAAATGTTGCCATATTTATACAAATGTAAACATTTTTGCGAAGGTAAAGTATTATGCCACATATCTATAGAAAAAATGGAACCCCTCGCCCCAGATGGCTGCCAAAATGGCGGCCTAAACTCGAAAATTTGAAATTTTTGCCTATTATCTTAAAGATCAATTCCTGTTGTTTGATAATGGTTCAGACTGGCGACATTGAATAGTCATATTCATGTTAATTCATCATTGGAGCATTGAAAGATACCATAAATGGGGTCCCAGACTCATCTACACCCTCCACATTCCACAAAAATCGCCATTGGGATTCCAGTCGTATATCAACAAGAAATGGACAGAACTGTACAATGTAAGTTGGGCATACCATTATCTATAAATACTCCCAATTCAATGAAACCCAAATTGGCGCTTTGTCAAAATATGGAAAATGGCAGATATTTAGAATGGTCGTCAGAGGGTTAGACCCAGAAGGAATTGGTAAAGAAACGGTTTTGTTGTCATTCGACGCGGGAGAATCTCGTGTATAACATATCCAAAATCCGCTAAAATCCACTTTGGGGAAAATACAGAATTCAAGATGGCGTCCAACATGGTCGCCAATAATAATGAAAATGGCAAATATGTAGTTATTCACGAAAACCCATTCGACAAAACGCCAATTCGGCACCAATACACATCATTGATTGAAATCAATGTTTTTTGTGGGTATGAGTAGCCAATCACGATTCAAAATGCTAAGATGGCTACAAAAATGGCCACCGAAAATTGTCGAAATTTAAGTTCTGCTCAGAGGAAAGCCGAAACAACACTTCGGTTGTGAGCTAACGATGACAGACCTATTAAACATGTTACCAATAATCTACTACCACAATCAGTTCAGCCCGAAATGTTCCAACCAAGCAGTATCTACTGCAGGATCCAACACGATGTCCACTTATTACGAGGGACTATCTGGAAATTAATTAAAATAAATTAAATTGCTACAAATCTGGATTATTTGAAAACACAGTGTCAATATTTCTACTTATAACGACTATTCGGAACATCAAATATATGGGCATCGGTGGTCTAAGTCCGGAAGCATCAGGCTATAATTGGTTTTCCAGTGCTGGCGAAAGTGAAAAGGACAGGAGGGAAAAGCGAATAACCTGGGGTTTACTTAATTGGTGGGCAAGTTGGTTATCGGAGCTGGGGAGTTTCAAAGTAAAATTAGTTTCTTCAATATCAAGAGGAAAAATGAAAATTCCCACGTACATTGTATACCCTTCACACTTTATGTGACAATTCTGTGTCATGCGATTGTGGGTATATACATGTGGATAGAAACATTCTAGTAAATATATAGACGCACCGATATCTTCTACACATTTAGTGAATTTCATCATTGATATGTAGACACAATGTGTGCCACGGCTGGATCTGACCCGTATCAACCATTTAGCTTGATGAACTGGTATTTCAAGGTTGTCCAGGCCTGGCATTCTCAGAAATCTAGGAGAGCTAAAAATCGCCCTCCTGAAAAGGTCTAGGAGGGCTATTATTTAAATGTTTTCCAAAATCAGACATAGTAAATATTCCACTCCACATGTACAGTATTGATAAAAATAAAGTACATGTCAGTATTAAACTATTACAATAATTGCTGAGTTTGTTGTTTTCATTACACAAAATCATTCATGAAGAACAAGTTCTAACAATGCCTCAATGATGCCTGACATTATATAGTACTGTCCAGTTGCGTGGGAGGCATGACGCAATACTTCAAAGTGACATAACCCTGAGCGGTGTGTCTATTTCACAGAGGCACGTGCTTCCGGTGGAAATGTTGCTACAACGTAATCAATATCGCTTGTACATTTCGCCAGGGACAGTCGGAATGCGGCTTATAGATCAAAGGTCCCATACCGACATCGTTTAACACTTCGTTGCTGACTCTGTTAGTACATAGATCATTACTTACACCCGGGTCCTGGAGAGCGATGTTTTGCCGTTTGGGAGGGCGTTATTTCGTCCGCCTGGATTATTTTCAGGCGGGCGGTAGGCGAGCGATTTTATCGCTCGCCTCAGAATGCCAGGCCTGGTTGTCATTGGATAGAAATGCCACATGCACATGGTGATTAACAACATGTTTGTCTAAAAATGTGAACAATGAACATGTTATTTTCCAGATGTTAGACAATCAAACTGCCACATAAGGCGTTCATCCATGCTCATCAGAGCACGAAATATGTGCAAATTAATGACACGAAAACTATTTCATGCGGACGACGTACTCTAGACCTACATCCAACGTCATTTCCTATTAACTTTTATTGTTTGTACGGACAGTTTCGAGGTTTGAAAATCCCGCTTTTCCAAGAAAAACTCCACATACTTACGGAGTCGATGTGTAAACAATGTATGGGGATAGTTTCTTCATACATATATGTATTTGGCACACGTATTTTCTAGAACATAAGAGATCACCATTTACCGGAGAGTTGATATCTGGGAAGAGATCAGAGTTAAACTACTTTTCTTACATGTCGAAATGGGGAATCCATGGGCTACATTTAGTTCCAGCTTGAAACTTGAAAATGATGGCCGAGCCCAAATAGTTAATATTTCGTCGCATCAGTGCTATAATGTAAACCACATTTTCAACTTTCCGATAAAATGAAGGTTGAAGCTTTTAGACAACATTTCTCCTAATGTTGACAAAGCATGACGTATTGTTGTATTTATCCCAATGAAAACTGACATTAGCTGTTCATAGGCTGTGTTTGGAGATATGACATTTTGCGTATGCCAGCGACGATTCGTTTCCGTGCTATAATGAAGTTGTGCTAATAAATGCAGATTAAGCTAAATATGGTGGCAATCCCATGTGTCTATGAACTAAAAAGTGCCTATTCTACACTAGGAAAATTCACCCATGTGCACCATCATACAGAAATGTGTGGAACAATCACAAAATTTAAAAACAGAAGTCACGTGGACAACATGAAGCGTCCGATTGGCTGCTGTTGGACATACGACCTCATAGCACGAATAATTGTAAAGATCGCTGGAGATACGACATTTGCTTCACTGGTTTGTGCGAATATTTGTCATCCAATGCAAGGACAGTTTGGCCCATCGGATTGGATTTATTCTCACGATTCGAATGGTATCAAATACTCATTTCCCGCCATAATGGAGTTACGACATTATGGCACTGATGCGTCGAGATTTTGTCAACCCGCGGGAAGCCACCAAAAGATTGAAAATAAATAGTTTTGATGTATATGAGCCACATACATGTATATGAGCAACTATCAACTGCATCCACCTCTCACAACTTCCATTATGTGATAAGCTGGGCCGAGTCTACCATTTTCATTTTGGAAGCCATATTAGATAAAATTTATTGTTTCTTTTGGTCTCTTTGAGATGGAATGTTCACAAATAAAAGAAACGATCAATGATTTTGTAGACAAGATCTGCTCATCCCTAAATATCAAATGTGACCAGAATCCCAAAGTCGATTTTTGTTAAATTTCATACCGCATTCGTTGTAACTTATTAGTGAAGGACCGGAGTAAACTATGATCTAATCTATTATAAATGTCATTGCTGTAATGATCAGTTGACACGATCATTGAAAGAATATACCCGTTGTTTCCCAGTTCAGAGAGCAACAAGTGATAAACAGAAGTGATAGAAAATAGTATTTTTCACATCGGGTGGCCATTTTGGCAGCCATTTTTTGTACTGATTTTTTAGTTTTTACATAGAGCTAGCATAATAGCATCATAAAGAGGTATACATTCGTATTTATATAGTCAATTTTATTCATCAACCACTACTTATAATGGATTAAATGACACTGACCAATATCCGCCATTTTCCATATTTTGACCGCCATTTTGGCAGCCATTTTGAGACAAAGCGCCAATTTGGGTTTCATTGAATTGGAGTATTTATAGATATTGGTATGCCCAACTTACATTGTACAGTTCTGTCCATTTCTTGTTGATAACTGTAATCACAATGGAGAGTTTTGTGGAATTTTATACCGCGTTCTGTAAAATCGAATTTTTGAGGGAGTAGATGAGTCTGGGACCCCATTTATGGTATCTTTCATTGCTCCAATGCTGAATTAACATGAATAAGCCTAATCAAAGTCGGCAGTCTGAACCATTATCAAACAACAGGAATTGATCTTTAAGATATTAGGCAAAAACTTAAAATGTTCGAGTTTAGGCCGCCATTTTGGCGGCCATCTGGGACGAGGGGTTCCATTTTTGCCATAAGCAGGTGGCACAATATTTTACCTTTGCAAAATGTATACATTTGTATACATATGATAACATTTGTTCTCACTATTATCGAATTAATCTCAGTCAGAGTATCTTTTGACTAACGGCAGCCATGTTGGACGCCATCTTGGATCCTGAATTTTGCCCAAAGCGGATTTTGGATATGTTATACACAAGATTCTCCCGCGTCGAATGACACCAAAACCGCTTCTTTACCAATTTCTTCTGGGTCTAACCCTCCGACGACCACACTATTAAGTAATCGACTCCTTAAACACAGCAGAATTATGGGTAACTTTTCAGGATTTAGTCGGACATATGGATTGTTGCCATTCATCAGAAAGCTCTGTTTAATGAGTCGATTACTTAGGGCATTACTGTAATTGAAAATGGTCATGTTATTCCTCTGTATGCCCTGGCACCCTAGTCTTTATACTACATGGAGGTATGCATCCGGCGACAGCCCAGTTCGTGTTTATTTTTTGTTATTTACTCAAGATTTGCGACACCTTACTCATAGTCGTAACAATGTAATCTGGAATTCACAGATCTCACAAAAAAGTTTGACAAATGATGAAGAAAGGATAATCCAATCTGCCCTTGTCAAAATAAACTTAGGAAATATCAGTGTTGTCTTATTCTACGAATCACTTTCACCTGTTAATTTGTGTTTAACTTTCTTCATATGGGACTCAACATGCCTGAATAGAACACACACACATTATAGAGATAGGGATATTTCTTGGTCGCTGCTTCGTGCACAGATAATCTCAACACCAGTGACATTCGTGCTTACCTTCTCACTGAAATATTATTTCTGATTTCAGACACAAGTGATAGATTATAACACACCTAATAACAGTCCTATTGAGAGAATGTATCTTAAAACCACCGTTGAAACAATTTACACGAGAGTAAAGACGACCATAACTACAACTGAGAAGGGAATGGAAAATGGCAGAATACTGGAAACAAAGACAGTTGAGGTATGTCTTTGTTATCTTTTCATGATTGAATGTCATGACGTGTCTGGCAAAAATAGGCTAAAGTGACTGCTATGCAAAAATAAACAGGTCATTTGGATGAAGGCAAATCAGACAGACAATCGTAGCTACATTGTGTCAGAATTTGTGGAAAAAAAATTGAGCTAGAAAAAAATAATAATATCCTTGTACCTTGGATTTAAAAAATATAGGAGCTGTGTGTGGCTAAATATTGAAAGACGATCATTTGCTTGCATGATTGTTACCAAATCAATTGTTGCCGATATTTATACCCCCACCTTTTCGAGGTAAAATGGCGGTATACTGGATTGACTTTGTCCATCTGTCTGTCTGTCTGAGTGCACATTTGAGCATTAGGTGGTCAGGGGAAGGAGCCTTAGACAAAATAAAGTCAAATACCACCTAATGCCCATTATTTTGTACAATTTAGGAGTTAAGTGTGGGTCTTAAGTGGTCATACCTCAAAAACAACAAAAAAAAAGACCAAATGTATGGGCATCCAGCATATATTTCAGTCGTGGTGTTATCACATCTGAATGAAATTTTGTGTGGATGTTCTCCATCATGACTGCTTTCAAAATAGGGATGTTTACATTTACCGTTCTAAAGTTATCCTTTGTTTATCTTGAAATCTTTTTTTTTGTCCATCCGTTCAAATATCTCAACCATGAGTTGTCGGATCTGAATAAAATTTTGCTATGGAGGTTCACCATCATAACTGCTTCCAAAAGAATGCTTAATGATGTTGTTTCCATTTTCCGTTCTATAGTTTATATCCTTCTTTGTTTATTTGAAATTTGAATTTTGTCTAGTCCAAGTTTCCTCGGACGTAAACCAGCTAGTGATATTGGAAGAGCGAGATGCTAGTTTATGTCCGAGACCCATTTATATAATGCTCTATGTCAGGCTTTAAGTGTTGTTGACCCACTCACCTAAAAGCACAAATAATTTAATGAAATATCACAATTGAGACAATAAATTGGTTTATTCCATGGAAAACATGATAGTTCTTCTGAAGTCACACAACAGTTGTAAATTGAAAGCAGTAGTTTAATGTGAAAAATATATTTAATCACAATGATTACATAATTCAGAAAGATTACAAACTCATTGACCTCACGAAATGAATGTGGCTGATGCCGTCATTCCGGTATGTGAAGTTTGTTTACAGGATTGTTTAGGGTCACCTCTAGATGGGAGCTATCGAATTTGAAAGATTTTCGATGATAAATATGGCCTACCGGCAGCCATCTTGGATTTTACTCATTTGTTCTTGTGCAGTACTTTTCATCATGTTGCTTCTTTGGTTTTTAGACTGCAGATAAACCAGTGGTGATAAAAAGTTCTAAAACCGAGAATATTAATTATGTAGAATGTGGACCATCCCCATCTCGTTCTGTATCTGATTTGACATCTGGTGATCTCGCTGACATTAGTTCATTATCAACCACCAAAGGTAGCAGCACATCATCAAAAATGGGGTCGTTTCCAAGTATCGAGAAAACAAATTCGAGTCTGTCGGAGGTATCTCCAATTGACAATGTGATGTCTCCTAGTCATAGGGAAATTTACAGTCGAGAAACAGATAAGTCTGATAGTGATGGTGTCCATTTTCGAAAACCGGCCAGTGTTAGAAGAACACCACAAGTATCAACCAGTGTTAGAAGAGTTCCTCGTGCGGAGACCGAGAGAGATCCATCGGATTCGCTATTCACGACGAGTCCGGAACAAGATACTGTTCCTTCTAAGAATGTGTCGCCAAAATGCGATGCAGAGCCTGATTCCACGGAAGATAGTGAGGATAATGTCATGCAGCATGATAAGGATTTAGGACTGAATGTTATTGCTTCGACAAGCATGGCTACTCCGAAGCGAGGGAGAGGGAAGCGCTCAAGCCAAAAGAAAGACCGTTCAGAAGCTTCATCAGGTAACATGCAAGATTCATGCCTGAAACCGAAAATAGTGTGTCTGTAATTTGCAGAATGTGGTCCCCAGAGGGAGATTTAGTGATGCTACCCCGCAAGGTGGGCATGACAGAAAAGTAACTAAAAACAATTTTAATTTGAGATTATAGATACTTCCCAGAAGGGTGAATTTGATGATGCTAGCCTGCTGTGCAGGATAGTGTCACTAAATTCATCCTCTGGGGGACCTCATTCTGCAAATGACAGACACACTATTTGCAGGCTTCATCACAATGAGGACAACGTTGTCCGGGCTATTCAAAAACCAAATTTCAAGTCGATAGCTCTACCCAGTCCGACGTTGTCCAGGCTATTCAAAAACCAAATTTCAAGTCGATAGCTCTACCCGTTTCCGAAATCTGGTCTGCGCATGCGCGAAGCTGGCGTCGCACGGGCATGGCGACCCGATAAAATTTGTATCGGGGCAAGATACATTCACATAAATTCGTATCCGGGGCAAGATACATTCACACACCAAATTTCAAGTCGATAGCTCCACCCGTTTCCGAGATCTCGTCTGCGCATGCGCGAAGCTGGCGTAACACGGGCTCGGCGACCCGATAAAATTTGTATCCGGGGCAAGATACATTCACATACCAAATTTCAAGTCGATAGCTCCACCCTTTTCCGAATTCTCGTCTGCGTGAAGCTGGTGTTGCACGGGCTCGGCGACCCGATAAAATTTGTATCCGGGGCAAGAGACATTCACATAGCAAATTTCAAGTCTATAGCTTCACCCGTTTCCGAGATCTCGTCTGCGCATGCGCGAAGCGGGCGCCGCACGGTCTCGCCAATACGACAACGACGACCGCCTGGTCAAACTACACACACGTACCAAGTTTCGTCCCGATCGGTCGAGAATCGTAGATTTGTATAAATGACAGACAAACAGACAGACAGACAGACAGAGGTCTTCAAAATATATATGAGACTAGCCGATGAGCCCGACGTTGTCCGGGCTATTCAAAAACCAAATTTCAAGTCGATAGTTCTACCCAGCCCGACGTTGTCCGGGCTATTCAAAAACCAAATTTCAAGTCGATAGCTCTACCCGTTTCCGAGATCTGGTCTGCGCATGCGCGAAGCTGGCGTCGCACGGGCTCGGCGACCCGATAAAATTCGTATCCGGGGCAAGATACATTCACATACCAAATTTCAAGTCGATAGCTCCACCCGTTTCCGAGATCTCGTCTGCGCATGCGCGAAGCTGGCGTCGCACGGGCTCGGCGACCCGATAAAATTCGCATCCGGGGCAAGATACATTCACATAGCAAGTCGATAGCTCCACCCGTTTCCGAGATCTCGTCTGCGCGAAGCGGGCGCCGCACGGGCTCGCCAATACAACAACGTTCACCGCCTGGTCAAACTACACTCATATACCAAGTTTCGTCCCGATCGGTCGAGAATCGTAGATTTGTATTAATGACAGACAGACAGACAAACAAACATACATACAGACAGAGGTCTTCAAAATATATATGAGATTATCAAGAATATGTAGTTATATATACTGGTATGGCATTATTCGCATTGGCATTCGCACATGCATCTCGCTTACTTCATGCACTCTCCTTGCTCAATAAATTTGTTTGCCAGTGACATAAAGTTATAGAATAAGTATATTCATGCATGTGTATAGTAGAATAGTAATTTTTATTATTATTATATGGAATGTTTCCGATATATTCAACTCTCAACAAAGATGGTATTGTGGAGATGGGTTGGTTATCACATTTGTTTTAATGGGCAGGGTTGAGAATATTTATTAGTCACAAAAATGTTAGAGTCACATTAGATTCAGGTAACTTTGTTCATTGAGTCTCCTGTTTGTGTAAATTTTTCTATAAGGAACCAGTTTTTCAAGAATTCTGGAAGTTTGGATTGACATTGTGCTGTATGCTTCTCACGAGTCACAATGGTATCTGTATTTCAGCCATTTGAGGAAACATTAACAGACAAATTAATTGGTTTGAATTTAGACCGATATATATTGTGTCTCTTATACTTTTACTGCTAACAGCTCAACTAGATAAATAAAAACACCTATTTGACTAATCTCCATCATTATGGCCCTGACCACCTTTGGAGGTGAGGAAGATTCTATTGCAGACCCGGTCTATCCATTATAACATTTTGCATTGTTTCTCAGGAGCTAGTTGTCAGAATTGTGAAGCCTCCCAGATTCTGCAATTTTATGTTTCTCAAGATTTTTTTTTCAAAAAGTATATTGGGGTATTTGTTTTCCAGTTTTGTCATATGATTCAGGAATCACAGGATATTTCAAGATTACGAATTTAATGCAGTTTAGTTGCGCATTCATTCTGAATAAATGGTTATTATCATCATACTTATTGTGAGTGTATCAATACATTTCAACTACCTGGTTAATATTTGTTCTATCCATAGTTTGTATTGTTTAGCCTTCAGAACAGGCCTAATGTTTTGTGGGTTGGGTCATTGACACATGGCTGGCTTGTCCATGTTTTAGTTATCAGAAATTGTCAAACCTATAAAGTTTAAACTTTGTTGCACATAAATATTCATATTTGTTTACCATGCATGACTATAATTTTATTTAATTACATTAATTTCTACTCTATTCTTTAAAGCTTCGGCAGAACAGGAAGAAACAACACTAATCCAGGAGCGTCCCATGAGGTAAGTTGCTCTATGATTCTGGATACTTGAGAATAAATCACTGCAATTCAGACAAATTTTTCTAGTTTATCCTTGTAATAATTAAATTCACAAAGCACTATTTTTCACAACCACTTCAGTCAATAAATTTGAAAGCAAGCAAAAATAAAAATGACTTACTTAAAAAATAGGGAATACCTACAGTTTTTATTTGAATACCGAAATATCTCATGAGTGTCTGGAAAGAAATATTGAATTTTCACGTTTCGATATTTCTTTCCAGACACGAAAGAAATGCTTCAGGTATTCAAACATAACTGTAGATGTTCTTTTTATTATATTTTTATTATTTTATTAATGCTCAAAGTTGCTAAATTGAGCAGCAAGCAACACCTTGTTTACCCAAATGTCTGACACTGATCAGCTGATACTAGTAGGTAGCAAACCACGTTCAAGTGATGACGTCATTCGGCAAGCTACAGTGAACTTATAAAAATATACAATGAAATAACATGTAAATTGTATTTCACTGTAGCTCCTAAGAGATACATACGACAATTAACTTTTTAGTAATTTTCTGCTATTCTACAGACAATCATATAATAAAATATCTTCTTATACATTGATATTGATGAGAGAAAAAAGATTGTTTATGAATCCCTAAATACAGTGATATAAATATTTATATATTTTCAGTCCACAGATTCCATACCAGGATTGTTCCCAAGACATTAGTGTGGAAGAAACAGGTTAGTGATGAACTCACCATTCATATCTGAACCTTCACATTATGCGCAGGTCTTGCAAAGCTCAGTTATAGTTATAGCTATAATTAACTATATCCTCTGAAACAATATCTTGGAGGGGTTTTACTTTAGACAACTTGTCTGCCTATTCACTCGTCCGTGGCGACATTCTTTTATTGACTTGAAATTTATCTCAGCTTGTATTCCTAAATTTCTTGCCAATTTTGTTTACACCACAGCCCTTCTGAGAGAAAGCTATTAGTCTCATTGTGACAAACTCATCTCAAGATTGTATAGAAATAATGGTTTATTTCGGTCTGGCCACGACTATTTGAGTAGTGTCTTAGTGGAACTCGCAGATAATAAAATTTGCTATCGGGGTTTATTATTATAGCTGACTTTTGCTTTCATACGACTATTTTCAGAGTCTATAATAATGGCCAAATGGAAAGATGGATTCTTCTATCCAGGCAAGATAATTGGCATGACAGGTCATGGAAAGTAAGTATTGCTGGGTTGCCTATTTTTCTGTTTTCAAAAATTAAAAACAATGCCAAATGAGGCATATCTCCCATGATGATAATGCAAACACTGTGTGTAGGATCTGTTAACATCAGTTATTTAGCCATAGGTTGGAGAATGGAAATTCAGCACATGTCTAAACCTGAGATAATATATAGTAATGATCATGTTGGGTTTTATATAAAATATATGTTATTAATTGGTTGTTTCCATATTGGTATAATATTCCATATTCCATATCAATATATGTTATTAATTGGTTGTTTCCATATTGGCCGAGTTATGAGGCCATGGTATGTCACATTGACATACCGAAGCCTCATAACTCGGTCAGTTTGGAAACAACCAATATATTTGCCAATGGCAAAATATATTTCCATTTCGCTAACAAAAACAAAACATTTATCCCACCGGGTTGTTATTAATAAAAAGACAGGTTGTTTGCCTTAATGACTACATGTACCTTTATTAATCACTTAAGCAACAGGTAGTCGAAAACATGTTTATGGAACTGCAGCTTTCTTGTTATTGGTGAAGCCCCTTTTTACCACGTAAGCTCCAAACATGGGTTCCTGGTCTACAACCACATATATAGTCCTGAAACACACTTAAGCATAGCTGTTAGCATAAGGGGTACCTCCTCCCAAAACTGAAGCAGAAATATCGGGTGGGAGGTTGGGTGCGCAAAATAATTGTTGACCGATCCGGCCAGAAGTTTTACCTGAAAAAGGCTGTATGCAATGATTACCCATGTGACCTGACGCCAGACGAAATAGTTCCTCCCTCAATATTGACGGGCTTTGTTCACTTTAGCATATACTCGTCGCTTTAGGGCAAACAAAGGCATTATCTCAGTTAGTTTATAATTGGTGTACTGAACTGATCAGATACATGCTGTAGCAGCTGTACTGTCAGATCTATTTATAGTTATCATCAGCTTACTGTTCCAAAAGCAACCAGTCGGGATAAATGATTTGCTGCTAGCTACGTTATGGCATCTCTTGTTTTGTCAAAATTATGTGATGCAAACTATCTAGTCATAAAACATCACTGAATGTGGATTATCCATTACGTGCGCCAACTTCCATACAATTTAAGGGAATCAATCAACAAATATATCAACCTATAGCGGTCAGCAATGATATGTCGAAAGCGATCATCAAACAGTTAATCAACTGTGGTTAAAATATGACAGTCATAAAAAAGAGATGTTCTTTATATTTTTCATTGAGGCATGCATAAGTAATTTGTTTGCAATAGGTTCTCAAGGTAGATTAGATTAGCTAATAATAAAATTATTTATACAGTTAATCCCCTTCATATGCATATTACTGGAAACATTGTACACCACATATTGCTGATATCTGTGTTTTATGACAAGCGATTAATTATAAGATAATAGATTAATCAGTCGAAGGTGAATGGCTAGCGAACAATTAATTGGTGGCTCGGCTTTGTCACTTACTAAGTTACAGGATGAAATAATATGTATGCTATGTATGCTTTAATGAGAGATACTTGTAGTTTCTTAACTGCCTGGCAATATTAAATGCAATTTCCTGGTGTCGCTTAGATATTTATTTCTACTTTGATATACATTAATAATACTAGCTTGTTTTACTAGCTCATTTTACCTGTGCAAGTGGTTAGTTATTACATTATATAACAAAGATAAAAAAAAATTTCATCAATTTCCCAATGATAAACCCTGGAATTGATGATGCATGGAGCATGGGCGGTAAGGTCTTTGTGAAGTACATAGATGCAACTAAGAAGAAGAAAACCATCAGCAAAGTATCTGAGATATAATGAACTTGTCTGTGATTGATATTGACACATGTAAATATTTAGGTATATAACATGATATATTATGTGAGTCTATACCTACTGGTTATATGAAGTATTATTCAAGTATAATAGGACATATTATCTAGTATGTGAGTCTATACTGACTGATATTAGTCTGGTATGTGGGCTTATACTGACTAATTATATGAAGTATTATTGAAGTATAACATGATATATTATAATCTATTATGTGAGTCTATAATGACTGGTTATATGAAGTACTATTCAAGTATAACATGTTATATTATAATCTACACTGACTGGTTATATGAAGTACTATTCAAATATAACATGTTATATTTCAATCTATTATGTGAGTATACTGTCTGGCCATATGAATTACTATTCAAGTGAACATTTAGGTACATAACATGATACATTGTGTGAGTCTATATCTACTGGTTATTTGAAGTACTATTCATTATTCTAGTATAACATGACATATTATGGTCTATTAAGTGAGTTTATACTAACTGGTTATATCAGATACTGACCAAGTGGAACATGATATATTGTAGTGTACTAAGTTGGTCTAGAATGTCTACATTGTATTATATTTGGTCTGGATTGACTGGGTATATAAAATACTATTCAAGTACTATTACATGATGTATTGTGGTATACTAGTACTATGTGAGTCTATACTGACTGGTTATATGAAGTACAGTTCAAGTATAACATGATATGTTATAATCTATTATGTGAGTCAATACTGAAGTAGTATTCCAATCACAACATGATATATTATAATATGGTATGTGAGTCTATACTGACTGGTTATATGAAGTACTATTCCAATCACAACATGATATAATCTGTTATGTGAGTCTATGCAGACTGGTTATATGAAGTACTGTTCACGTATAACCGTATAACATGTTATGATAGAGTATACTGTCTGGCCATATGAATTACTATTCAAGTGAATATTTAGGTACATAACATGATATATTATGTGAGTCTATATCTACTGGTTAATTGAAGTACTAGTCATTATTCTAGTATAACAAGACATATTATCATCTATTAAGTGAGTTTATACTAACTGGTTATATCAGATACTGTCCAAGTGGAACATGATATATTGTAGTGTATTAGGTTGGTCTGGAATGTCTATATTGTAGTATATTTGGTCTGGATTGACTGGGTATATAAACTACTATTCAAGTACTATTACATGATGTATTATGGTATACTATGTGAGTCTATACTGACTGCTTATATGAGGTACAGTTCAAGTATAACATGATATGTTATAATCTATTATGCGAGTCAATACTGACTAGTTATATGAAATACTATTCAGGTATAACATGATATATTATAATATGTTATGTGAGTCTATAATGACTGTTTATATGAAGTACTATTCCAATCATAACATGATATAATCTGTTATGTGAGTCTATGCATACTGGTTATATGAAGTAATATTCCAATCATGACATGATATAATATATTATGTGAGTCTATGCAGACTGGTTATATGAAGTACTATTCAAGTATAACATGTTATATTATAATCTATACTGACTGGTCATATGAAGTACTATTCAAAATATAACATGTTATATTTCGATCTATTATGTGAGTATACTGTCAGGTCATATGAAATACTATTCAAGTGAATATTTAGGTATATAACATGATATATTATGTGAGTCTATACCTAATGGTGATATGAAGTACTATTCATTATTCAAGTATAACATGACATATTATAATCTATTATGTGGGTTTATACTGACGGTTATATCAGATAATTTCCAAGTAGAACATGATATATTGTTGTATATTAAGTTGGTCTAGATTGTCTATATTGTAGTATATTTGGTCTGGAATTACTGGGTATATAAAGTACTATTCAAGTACCATTACATGATGTATTGTGGTCTATTGTGTGAGGCTATACTGTACTGACTGGTTATATGAAGTACAGTTCAAGTATAACATGATACATTATGATCTATTATGTGAGTCAATACTGACTAGTTTTATGAAGTACTATTCAAGTATAACATGGAACATAATATAATGTAATGTATTATGTGAGCCTATACTGATTGCTAATATGAAGTACTATAAAATCCCCATATATATTTGGAAAAAATCATTTGAGCATTTATATATCTTATGGTACATTGAATGTATTATGTGATCCTATACTGATTGATAATATGAAGTACAATATAATCCCCATATATATATGGAATAAAATCATTTGAGCATTTATATATCTTATGGTACATTGAATGCATTTTTTTTTTTCTTCGATAGGAACAAATATGTATAGTGTCCTGGTGTGTGCTCTTACTTGTATAATAATACAAAAACTAATGTTCACCACACAAACTTGTGCAAATATGTACTATCAATCCTTTGCATGACCTTTAGAGGTGACATTTTGTTTTTGTTTTTTGATCCAGAAAGACTCTGAATTGACTCAGGGCTATTAAATATTTTATTGTTGAATAATGGAGACAAGCCGGTTAGTATGACTTCAATCTAAAAAAAAAAAAAAAAAAAAAAACATAATGTAAAATTCAGCTTACACAATCCTGGACAGTAAACATTACTATTTATAGAATGCTACAACATTTTTTGATTGAAACACAAAATAAAATAGATATGGAAACACAAGGCGAAGAAAAAACAAAAACAAACAAAAATAAAAACAAAAAAATCACCCTCCACAACTTGGGACGCGAAATGTTGCTATTTATAGATTATTACAACATTTTTGATTGAATACTGGAAAAACTAACAATAAATAAATAGACAAAGAATAAATAACTAAACAAAAAGTCCTCTTTCGATAAATATTTTGTCAGCATAACAATATAAATAGTCTGCTTGTTATGGAAGTGTTGTAGGAAATAAATAAATCATCTCTAAGGGTCCGCAAATTACTGACCATGAGCAGAGAATTATAAGAATTCACAAGATTGTATAGTGGCACATACTAGTACTTCATATTGGGCTATATGTAACTGTTACATGTATATGTAAATGTTATAGGATCCATATGATGTACTCATACAGCATAAAACTGTACTACATGTATGCTATATATATACTGTACTATGCTATACTATACTGTGCTATACTATAGCATACTCTGCTATACTATACTGTTCAATACTATACTATAATATACTGTATTGTACTGTGATATACTATGCACTATACTGTGCCATACTATATTATACTATACTGCGGTGTAATATACTATACTACACTATACCATACTTATACTATACTGTGCTGTGCTGTAATGTACTGCACTGTACTGTCTTTGTACTGTGTTGTACTGTGGTTAACTATGTTGTACTATGCTATGTTATACTGTACTATACTATGGTACACTGAACTATGCTATGTTGGGCTGTGCTATACTGTGCCGTGCAGTGATTTACTCTATACTATACTATGGTATATTGTACTGTACTATACTATGGTATACTACACTATACTACATTGGGCTGTACTATGCGCTGTACTGTGCTGTACTTATATTATACAATACTATACTATACTATGCTGTGCTTTATGTTATACTATACTATACTAGTAGGGTTGTCCACTTTATTTATAAAGATACACATACAGAAACTCCCATACTTAACTATGTTAATTCTCTATAAGATAGTTATTAAACTGTGCCATTTTATGAGTAAAAATGTATTTGTAACTAGCCACTAAGAACAATTCAGTGTCTCTCATTCTGTGCATACCATGTGTAGCCAGTCACATGGTTTATATAATCCATGATCCAGAATCTCTCATCTGGCTACTGTATAGCCAGAATGGAGATTCATGGTTTACATATAACTTGTATAGCTTGGTACAATCCAATGCCTATCACACTGTGGAAACTATTATCACCACTATACTCTATTGTAAATAATGTTACAGTTTTTGTACCTATAACTGTGTGCCAGCCTATGTTGGCTACACCAGTATAAAGTTGGGTTATTCCCCATTGTTTAGAGTGTCCTGAAGTGTCCACACTTATATCAGTTAAATGTCATTATTGCTTGAGCTGGAAATTAAATGTCATTCTAGGTGTACAAATGCATTTGTAACTAACCACATAGTATGGTTCAGTGTTTCTCATTCTGCTTGCAATTTGTAACATGCTTTATAGATCCAGTCCAGAATCTCTCGTCTGGCTACTGTATGGCCAAAATGGAGATTCATGGTGTGCATATGGCTTATACAGCTTGGTATAAGTTATATGTACAGTGCCCCTCATGCTGTGAAAACAATTATCACTTCTACACTCTATTGCAAATAATGTTATTGTTTTTGAAACCATTGGTACATATCACTGTTACCACCTTATGCTAGCTATACCAGTATAAAGTTGAGTTATCCCCCATTATTTATAAAGTCCAGATATGTCCACACTTATATCAGTTATATGTCATTATTGCTTGAGATGGGCATTAAGATATGTCATTCCATGTGTAACAATCCATTGGGATCATAGTTTGTATATCTAGTTCAAAATATTTACTATGGCTACTGTAACCAGAGTGGAGAATCATGGCATGAGCTAGGTACATTCTCAATCTCAATACAGAATAGACAAATTACATATTAGAACACTGTTAATTCACGCAAAAATGCTACTTACCATCCAATATATAAATGTCTGTTGGATAAATCATGTTTGTCACATAATTATTCTTTTCTTCAGTCTGCTCATGCACACTGTTGTCTAAGAATATTATTATTATTTCTTTTTAATTTTCTGGCATCCACCTATTCACTCCATCCTCAACATGTACACAAATCACCGAACATAACCTAGTCAATTATATATTCCAATTAAGAATTATGCTAAGCACATAAGATGATAAATTGCAAGTTTTCGAGACAGCCGTTCGGCGCAACAGGTCAAAAACACGTCGCCGTGTGTCTTCACTTCACTGGTCCTGTGTGCACGATAAAAACGTGCACCAGATGACGACACAATCATAATATTTTAGAAACGATGGGTACATCATCGCGGACAGATACAGTAAGCGCCAGAACAGTCCGCACTTCATGTCGTACTATTGAAAATATTTTCAATATATCCTTCAACAGAGTTTAGACCAATTTCATGAATCAGTGATAACTGCATGGCAATATAAGCACTTAATTACATGGGTTAAAGTGAGACTCATTTTTTAAACGACTGGAATTGACATCGTTCACGTTGGAGGCTGGCTGTGTTCACCCCCTTTCCCCACTGTTTGTTCTTACCACCACTGTGAACATGACTCCTTCTGTACAGGTTGTGAGTGGGGTGGATTGGGGTGCTAACGCGGAAACTCAATAATGGGTCTTGATAGCCATGTATACATAACGTATTCATATACCGGTATATCTTTATTTGTGTATGAATATACATCTATACATTTTAATGCATCTGTAATTTCTCTATTTTTCAGACAACAGGTTCTGTTTGATGATGGTGACAAGTTGAATGTGAAGCCACATGACATCTTACTTGGACAGGAGTTCCCTGTTGGCCAAGGTGTCATGGTGATGGGACAAGAGGGTTGCTTTGAGCTCGGAAATATTGTTGAGCATCGTAACAGAATGTATGTTATAGCGAAGTCTGATGACTCTACAGAAAGGTAACTTCCAATTTTGTTTTTTTAGCTCATCTTGACCAACTCAAGTTAGAGTTTTTGCCACAGGTTGGTTTTGGTCCATCCCTCTTTTGTACCTAACAATACCATGTGAGAGTTTGGACCAATCATTGAACGTTGACATGTGGTGTGCACTATATTTGGCAACACCACTTCAGAAGTTTGTATAATCACAGTTTTGACTCAGATGCTTATGGATAAAAATCACTATGCCCAAACTGACAATAAAATTGATGCCTATTATGCTGATACCATATTTCAACCAAAATCTCAATATTTATTGTTTTATTGAATTTAAATATCTCACACCCCATTAATTTGGCCTGCACCGCACTACTACATGGACAGTGGACACTTCACCCACAAATAATTGTCTGCACCTCACAAGTAGTCACCTCATAAATGTGTGAGTAGTTCCGTCTGTCCATCTGTAGACACTTTACTCATGGTGCGATAACTCAAACATTTTCTATCCGATCGGAACTAAATTTAATCTGAGTTTTTCTTTATGGAGATAGTGCCCTTTTTCGACTTAGAATTCACGCATGCTGCATGCAATAACTTAATAATATTTTATCTTATCGAAACCAAATTTGGTATGTGAGTTTATCAGCACAAAATACAGATCGAGTTTGAACCGATGTTTTTAGCTCACCTGAGACGAAGTCTCCGATGGAGCTATAGTCATCACTCCTCGTCCGTCGTCCGTCCATCAAGAATCATCTTCTCCCCCAGAACCATAAGACCGAATGGGTTCATATTTGGTGTGGATGTTCCCTAGGTGACTCTCATTCAGATTTGTTCAAATGAGGTCACCCGGTCAAATAGTTACGAAGCCAGGGCCATAACTCTTTCCCACCATAGTAATTCTTTTTAACATCTTCTTCAGAACGATAAGACCGAATGGTTTCATATTTGGTGTGGATGTTCCCTAGGTGACTCACATTCATATTTATTCAAATGAGTTCACTTGGTGAAATAGTTGCGAAGCCAGGGCCATAACTCTTTCCCTCCATAGTATTCTTAAAATGACTTCTCAAATACCATCAGGCCATATGGGTTCATATTTGGTATGAAGGATCCTTGTATGACTGGGGTTCAGATTAGTTCAAATCAGGTCACTGGGTCAAATGTGGGCGGGGTCAGGGACATAACTCCAAATTTTTTTTTTTTAGATTGAACTCTTTATATATCTACTTCTTTTAAAGTGATTATGAAAAGTTCTGACTGTTGTGGTCTCCAGAGTCCCAGTCTTATCAGTCGTTGCAGTTTGGTGAGCGACCCCACAGTCATTGACTGTCTTGTTTAATGGAGACAAAATTTGATTTTTGTTTTATATTGAACTCCTTGCTCAATTTAACCCTTTAGCGTTCAGAACACCCCAGAGCGCCCTGCCGTGTAGCGTCCATAAAGCCCTAGAGCGCCCTGTCGCGTAGCGTCCAGAGAGCCCGGAGTTTTGCGTTTTTTTCAGTCATAGTTTACAACAAAACTATTGCATTATAACACAACAAATTGCTTTCATTGTTAATGTAAATAATAAAATATATGTTACATTATTAATTGTTACGTTTTTGTGGGGTTTTGTGGCAGATTTTGTACAATTTAATCAATAGTTGTCAATAAAATCGCAATAAAACGAAAAGTGGAATGCGGCGGTGCTATTTTTTGAAGTCGACTAGAGAAATCAGCGTACTCGGGCAACTGTGTACGGTCGTCTAACTGACATTTATTTATTTTAGAACTTTATTTTTATTTCCAATAAAATATTTACTTGACTTGTTTATGTTTTTATATCATATGCATCCAAATATAAAACAATCACTACCATTAATTTGACTAACGAAGCTACGGTAAGAGCAAGACGACAGGCTGATGTTAGTTTTTGTTACTAAGGACGCCGTGTTTGTTCTTACTGCTGTGTAGGCCTAGATTCCCAAATAAAACTGTTTCCAATTATTATTTTATTTTTCCTAATTCTTCACATGATCATATTGACAATATTATATTTTTTATAGAGTGTATAAAATGTATTGAATAGCAATGCGAGGAACTAATTAGAAGCTTCCAGCAAACAGCGCGTTCGCGTTTACCAATTTCTGAACACGTGGCTTCCATCCAAGCTGGGCGCGAATTTCAATCTTATAGTTATCAATAATTTTTCAAGAGATATTTATCATTTAATCGAACAAAATTGCACTATTAGTATGTCCTTTGTTACAAGTTGAACATAGGCCAAACAATATATCGATTACCGGTAGTTTAACTGTGTACACACCTTGTGTTTTGGCACTAACTGTGATATACATTGCATCATCATTACATCAAGGTCAAGGTAACGCCTGTGTCTCAATGTGATTTATTTTTAGTATATTTCGTCATCCTTATTCAATACGATGTCTTGCTAACTATTATTTAGTTTGGCATCTCATATATTCACGAAGAGAAAAGCACTGTTATCGACCTTAATGGCCATTCAATCTTTTTCAAATGACAATATGTGATGGACATGATCTACGCATGTAAATGTGACAAGATATATCGTAATAAACTGGGTCAAGTTCGAAGTACGTACGCATTACGTTCGTGAGGTACACAGAAGGAGTTGTTGTCAGCGCTGAATATATAGTTCTTGCGATATATATTTCAATTCCGACATATTAAACATTATATTGTTACTGAATAGCATTTCAACTTCTAACCTATGATTTAAAAAATTGAAATTTTAGTCTATTAATGCTGTTTTTATGTCTTTTTTTATACATGACACACGGAGTAATTGTCCAAGTATTTACGTCGACGTTGCATCTTATTTCTGTATCCTCACGATCATGGCTTGTGTTTTGTTTACATTGGTTACTATTTGTGATCACGTGTCAACAACAGTTAATCAGATTTTTACAATACTGGAATCAATTTCACAATGCATTTCCACATTTTATTGAATTTCGTTGGTACATTATTAAATGCAAATAAATAGAAGTTGGTTAACACTTTGCTAGTGATTGTGGAAAAGTGAAGGTAATTCTGGAAATCGAGGTTACAACGTCAAACTTCATACAAAATCTGCGTGGTGTTTTTGTTGATAAAATATTGGGGATAATTTTATTAAACGATGTCAAAGTATGGTACGCATTCATATGGACATGAACTAGAGTGATTGGTGCACATGTAGATGTGAAAATTTAAAGGAATGCACGCGTAAAACGATCTCATTATTTTATTAGTAAGTGATTGCTAACAGTAAAGAAAGTACGGCAACTGTGTTGCCTTGCCGTCTTACGTAATACACAACTCAATCGACGACGTTTTCTGTTTTGCAAATTTATATATGCAATATATAATGGGGGATAATTTTGTTTAACGATGTCAAATTATGGTACGCATTCATGAACTAGAGTGATTGGTGCACATGTAGATGTGAAAATTTAAAGGAATGCACTGCAAAACGATCTCATTTTTTTTATTTGAAAGTGATTGCTAACAGTAAAGAAATTATGGCGACTGTGTTGTCTCACGCAGTACCGTACACAACCAGATCTCCGGATTTTTTTGTTTTGCAATATTTCTGTTGATAAATTGAACACAATAATACGATAAATTTTCGGAAATTACCAGCTGAAATGACAGCAATAAAATTCAGAATCTGATACATTTCAATGTGAAATTGATTTTAATTCTATGCAACGAATCAGGGTCAAGAAAAATCCGGAAAGATACCTACCAACTCCATAGTGTCTCCTTGTTCTCCATCGCCAGATGGAATATATGATCAAACAAATCATCTTACCTGCTCTTCCCATACTAAGGATGTAGTATGAACTAGAGTGATTGGTGCACATGTAGATGTGAAAATTTAAAGGAATGCACTGCAAAACGATCTCATTTTTTTTATTTGAAAGTGATTGCTAACAGTAAAGAAATTATGGCGACTGTGTTGTCTCACGCAGTACCGTACACAACCAGATCTCCGGATTTTTTTGTTTTGCAATATTTCTGTTGATAAATTGAACACAATAATACGATAAATTTTCGGAAATTACCAGCTGAAATGACAGCAATAAAATTCAGAATCTGATACATTTCAATGTGAAATTGATTTTAATTCTATGCAACGAATCAGGGTCAAGAAAAATCCGGAAAGATACCTACCAACTCCATAGTGTCTCCTTGTTCTCCATCGCCAGATGGAATATATGATCAAACAAATCATCTTACCTGCTCTTCCCATACTAAGGATGTAGTATGAATTAAATAAAAAAAAATTGCATATTGCCAATGGGGGGGGGGGGGGGGGGGGGGGGGACTTGACTTTCATAAATATGAAAATCAATTGTTACCAATTAATTAAAATAAAAAAAACCATCCTTGCAGATAAACAAGAGCCACCATAAGATTTAATAATACATTTTTTCCTATAACTTTGACGTTACCAGAAAGTTATGTTGGCTGGGGTGACGACGTTCTCTCCTATCAGTATTGGTGTGGGTAATGACGTTAGACATATTACTGTTGGGTAAAGGGTTAACAAAATAAAATAATTTAAATTTTTTTTAACTTTAATAAAAAAGTAGATACAGAATGAGGTCCCCAGATGGTAAATATAATGATGCTACCTTGCCTGACAGGTTAGCATCACTAAATTCGCCCTCTGGGGACCTTATTCTGCAAATAACAGACACACTATTTCAAGGCTTGTTCCAATCATTGAAGGTCAAGGTCACAGGACAAGGTCGTTCTCTTGATTAATTCACCAGACACTACCCTTCGTGTCCACTCCATAACTTTAGTGTACATCACATGATTTCAACGAAACAAAGCATGATTGTTAATCTAAGGGTGATATGTGTGTATTGTGGTTTATCAAAGGTCAAGGTCACAGGGTGCTTTCAAACTTAGCCTTCATCTGTACCAGTCATATTTTCTTGCGCTTCATGTCCGCCCAATAACTTTTGTGTGTGGGCCCAGATACTAAATATGATAGGTCTTTCGTGCAAGTATGGGGGTATTTTATTCAAAAAGATATCATGGAATGCAACATTACAAATTATTGGAAGTCAGGGTATAAATTTCCTCATGAGTTGCTTCATTTCCGAGAGACAAATCTTTTTTATAAGTCATATTAATTTTTCATTTCCTAAATAACATACAGGAAATGCAAACTTTCTTTTTCAGTAGATTAAAGTTTAGCAAGGGAAGCCTAACTGTCTTAGTACAGCGTTTGTCGGTATGAGTTCTCGTAAGTTGCTTGTTAAGTATGATAACTTAGGTAATAAGTATTGGTATACTAGTACTATGTTTAAAGTTTAGTGGGTTTACTGATTTCGCTTGGGTTAAGCTCTTCAGGTGTTTGTCACGATCTGAATAAGTGGGACGAGGTCGTGTACTGTTTCATTTATATAGAGAAATTCCGGGTGTCTGTGTGGTGACCTTTAGGTTGACCTTGACCTTAAGTTGACCTTGACCTAGTTTTATTTGGTAAAGGTTACATGTACTTTTATGTAAGTGCATGAGTTTGTGGAGAATTCACATTTGAATGTTTGTGACGTCGCAGTAAGTTAGGGTATATAAGAGTTGAGTTTCTTGTATCTTTTCGTTAGTTTAGAATAACTTTGTTGGCATTCAGTTTTGGAAGTCAATGGGACTTCCAAGGGTATTCCAGGTTTGGTACTTTTCTATGACGTCACAGTAGGTTCAGAGACCGTTCTGTGAATTTGGTTTAAGTTTGTATACATTTGTGATACCTAGTATTTTAGAATTCGGCGATTGTTCCGCCATGTAAAGGTTTTGTTTACGATTTGTTTTCCAAGTTTTTTTTCTGGAATTGTTCATCGTTTGTGGGCATGAATGGGTGTATACTTAGCTTAATTTTCCATGTGCCCTTTCGTTGGGGGACCATGCAGTGTCCATTGTTTGTGTCACGTGGCTGTGCTTCATCTAATTGTTCTTGTGTGGGAGTGTGGGTGAATGTCAGTGGTTATTTGATTGTGTTATTATGACGTATGTGCGTTGGAAAATCCCGTTTAGGGGAGTGCTTGTGTGGGTTTTTCCATATGTTGGTTTGTTGTTGTAGTGTATGTGTCTTGGGTCTATTCTCTGCTAGTACAGATGTCAGTTTTTTTACATTGACTGGAAAGACGACGGGTGTGCTTGTGTGCACTAGCATTTATGTTGGAAGAGTTATATTGTGGAATGTGGACGAGCATTGTTTGTCCGATTTTGTCCAAATTCTCGAATTGTGTCTTCATGTGCTTGGGGGCTTGCATAAGGTGTTCTCCGATTTGTTCCGCTTCCAATAGCTATATGTCAACCATCTACCCTTGAGTTGGACTTAACATAATACAAATCAACACAGAACTCACACAATCATGACTTGACCGCAACAAATCGGAATTCATTGCCAAAAGCACTGAACTCAATGCCTCATTCTCACTTACTGAAAGGAACAAGGCAGAAGAAGCAATAGATACACTCCTAACTAGACTCAATCTTGAGCTAAGACAGCGGAATATAGTCAGACTAGAATACCTAAAATAGGAAAAGGTCAAAGACCCCTACTTCATTTCAGTCACTGAAATCAGACTAAAAAAAGATACCCTACCACACAAACGCCCTCTAAAGACCAAAAGACATATAACACGTCTCAGTTCTGATGCACCAAGCACAAGCACAAACAATTTAACTAATATACTCATAATTGCCAAAGCCCTGGCCAGTATACAACTCCCAGATACTGGACAATTACCTAGTGGTACACTCCTCCGAAATCCGACAGGACATATACCTCAAACACTTGACAAAAGCACTCAACAAATAATTTATAAAAAAAACCCCAAACTCTTACAACAAAAATCCAACAACACATTAGGGATATATCAAATGCGCACAAAAGCTAGTCAGTAAACACAACTACCACTTATATCTTGTCACATGTCTCACATACTGACTCAGAAATCGAGAACAACACTCAACGTCGGTGAAAATAAAACTGGATGTTCCAACTAAGGACGAAATATCCAGAGGCCAGACACCTTTGGGTGAATAATACTAATTACTTTTTCAGAAGTTCAAACTATCAATCAGTTGTATATTAAAATATTGAAAAACTCAGTTTCACCTAACTGATGCTAATCTCTATGACCTTTGTACTTTCAGTTATGCCAGCAACAAGATTATTCTTAATCCAAACCAGGCATCTGATTTGCTAACGAAAGGCTTCTACTATGCTTCCGCTGACGAGCCACAGCTACAGTCGGACTACTCGAAAGTCAGACTTGGTGAGTCTACAATTCCCAATGATATCTAATGATTTGATTGATAGATATCTGCAAATCAACTATTGGGAGTCTTTAAAACTTGTTAAACATTGAACTGTGGATTATTTTACTTATTTTAACTTTCTGTCAACTATTTAACCCTTTCTATACTAAATGGTTTCTCCCACCAGTTATAAAAGTATACATTGGAATGATATATTATACAATTATAGGCATGATCACGACAAGACAGACAAACATATAATGCAAGAGTGGAAGGATTCCTCTTCATTGCGGAGAAATGTTGAGATTTTAAGGTCAACAGACTGTCGTTTGATGAAATCATTATCTGAACATTTCATGAGGGAAATACTCGCCAATGAATAATAAGTTAAGAAAGGGGTCACATCCTATATCAACACTGCTTTCAAAAAGTGAAAAAAAATTATGTCAAACAAATTAAATTTCAATCTGCCCTGGACAAGAAATTATCCTTCGCTGTTAGTGGTAACAAATGCATATAGATAATTAAATGTATTTTTAAAATCAGAATTGAGACCACAATAAGAGGATGAATCAAGTTTCAGACTTATAAATATCAAAGTTTGTGCTAAGATTATCAAACATTTAAATGATTGCTATCCTGATGAATACAACAAACAATATCGGAAAGCAGCCCCTTTTATGAACACAATAACCCATGTCCCATAGCTATCGCGAAATATTAAGCTGAAAAATAAATAAATAATACCTCCACCGGTTGTCCGGCTATCTCCGTCGGTAATCCTCATATGACATCATATGAGTTGACAAACTTAAGACACGGAATAGGAGTCGGAGTTAATTGTGTCTACCTATGTGACGTCACTAATATTATGTAATCGTGGTGGCAAGTGGCAATGTAATAAAAGCGCCTAATCGACAGCGTGTGCGTGTTTAATAGAATAACTATATGGCAGCATGTCAACAATTCAAATTAAGTCTTGTATTTGGTGTCACCATTGATGTCTTATGACCCGGATATTGAATAGATCGTGTCACTAGAGTGCTAATTTAATAGGCCACTAACCTCGCAGCGAATTGTCATCAGTGTCAATTGGCAAGATTGTTTGGGGGTGGGGGGTGCAATATTCCCAAAAATATATATACATTTATATAGTGTTATCATATACCAGCTTCATATACTATGAATATATACCTATTATCCATGATATAATTTATGAACTGCATCATCCGACATCCATACAAAGCACAAACATAAACAAACTTATCTGTGTTACTACGTTATAATTAATTAAAACTAAACACTCTTTATAGCCACACGTAGTCGGCAAGATTGTTTTGGATTCACAATATTCCAAATATATGTATATATATTGCCCTAATATATACATAATTCATAACTATGAAAATAAACTTATCATATATTGCTTATGTGTCTATATATTCTTCCTTTATACTGTTTGTATAATCTCTTCATACAGCAGGCAATAAAGATATATATGGCTTTATAATAACAACACACCGCGATACATATAATAACACGCTAAAGACGTTTTATTCTGTGAATCACGACATATTTCGGTGGAGTTGTTGCTTTCGCAGTGTTCTTACTTAACGCGGCAAACTTCAAAAGCCGTGATAAAATTCATGATCGCTTTGCGCATGCAAACTTTATATGCTATTGTTGATCGATCATGTGACTATGCTTCTGTTTAAATGTGACAATCATGTGATTACGTGACTTCGTCTGCAACACAAAATCTTCGACTAAGGCCATTAAAAATTGAAGTCTGGGTTCACGGGCCCCGCCCGAATCATTAAAAGTCCGCCGCATCAAAATTATTTATCGCAATCTCAATTTTTTTCCCCTCCATACGCTAGTGATAGGGACTTATTTTTGGTTCACCGGTCACATTTTTAAGAGCACCGGGGACTGGTCATATTTCTAAAGAGCACCGGTTATATTTACTTCCGTTGACAAAGCACATGCTCTAATATTATCATTTGTCTATTTTTCCGCAATTTTGGACTAATTGAAATGGGAAAATGAGTTTGTTTTCTGTGTGCATTACGTCAGGGATCACAGTGGAGTGTATATGGAGGATTAACCGAAGGAACATCTGTTGGTGAACTTTATGAGACAATAAAAATTAAAATGCAATAAATCTGATGATTTTGGCGAAATCCCGAAAATTCCAAACGATTTGAAAGACATGTTTTGATAGCAATGGTGGGATACCAGTTATCTTTTTGTTAGATAAAAAATAAAAATGAAGTTATTCACAAATACTTTCTTCTTCTTGAAGTTACTCCCAATGAATTCAACCAATTTATCAGAACTGTCACTTTGACACCACATGCACAGACATGTACCCACATCAGCAGCCATCAGTACAAAAGTATAATGGTATAAACCTGTATATAGGATTCTGGTGGAACACTAGAAAAATAACTTCAGTGTCACTGAGAATTGTTCCCGATGGTGGATATTCATGGGCATTGCAGTAAATAAATACATGCAGAGCAATTTATGGCACTGCTACATTTGAATCAGCTTTCTCAGAATTCCTAATTCAATTGACGAACCTCAGATTATTGACAGACAGCGGTAACTGACCAATCGTGTTGCAGCGAACAAAGTTCAAGGACGTTCCCTTGCCAAACAAAAGAAGCTCTCGGTGATGCATTTTCACTCGTTATAAAACGCTGTTTAACACGATAATATAACTTCTTACAACATTTTAAAGATGCCTAATTGTGCGTATTCATCTTGCAATAGTGACAGTTGTTATATAAAAAATTTGGAGCCAGATTCTAACGGTAAATCAACGGTGATATTTTGGCCATTTCCGAAGCCGAAATCTAACAAGGAACGATGTTTACGTTTGATCAGACTGTGCAACAGAAGTCACGAAAACTTCAATATCGACAGGATTACAAAGAATACATATGTTTGCTCAAAGGTATGTTAATATAGTTTACATATATTTCGGATTTACTTACATAACGTCAGAATAGCGACATTGCCGACATAGATTTCAAGTCACCTAACTTCGATATTCAACAACGGTTAAATTAATTTCTGCAGTCAACAAAGCAAACCAGTTTTAATGATAATTGATATAATCCACCGTAATACATCGTTGAGTCGAAACATATTTGGCATTATGTTTTGTTATTGTTTACATATCTTTTGTAAGTTTTTTGCCTGACTGACCATGACCCATGCATATAATAATTTACCACAAAATGTGATAACGCGTATGAGCCATGATGCCAGTTGTTTTCCATAAATGTTTGGATATTTTTATTGCCAATGATTTATATTTGGCCAATAATATTTGAGAATTACCCAGCAATAGGTCACACCCATAGATACGGTACATGTATGGCTTAGATTTGATATTTCTGTCTTGTTCTTGTAGCATTTTGTTGACAAGAAAGGGCCGACCGTGGAATTCCCAGATCCGTTGCCAGCAGACCCACATACCCCAAAGCCACACAAATTTAAGAAAGAGGCCACTGGATAGACATAATTCACACAGCAACCCGCCGAAAAAGAAAAAGAAGGAATCTGCCAGGGGTTCTCCGGTGAAACAATCGAACAGGTAAATATTAATATCATTTAATTGAAAGTAACAAGCAACATTATTAACAGTAAAACAAGATGTTATACACTTGCTTCAAATAGGCTGAGAAATACATTTAACATACATTTAACATAATAATGTATATACAGGGACTTTCTAGCCCGTGAAGTATATGACCTGGGACTAATAGTTATATTAGTCTCAGATATGACCAACTGATAAAAGTTATGGTCTTAAAGGGGGACTGTACCCCAAATCTGGCCATTTATGCGACCATCTCATTTTATAATGAAAATGAATTCATGATTCAAATCATTGAAATTTGTATTAATTATTATTGATTGTGTGAAGTAGAGATCACACTGTTATCTAAACAAGTTTTTAATATATTGAGTGCTACATCTCAAAGTAATCATATATAACATATAACTACTACATTGTATATTCATTTATTTACAGTTCATTCTCAATCTGTTCTCAACTATTGGATATAGCTGAGGGAGAACTGAAAGAAAACTGTCCGGCACCAGGTGAGTTGATACTTTTCTATAAATTAACGATTAATGTCTTAACATTTCGAGCTATATAGCATCCAATGCAGGTTTGAGGTGGTTATGATAGAATGTTGACAATTTTCCCAGTAATGTGGGGAAAAGATCAGTGTCTGGTTTAATACGTTGCACTAGCAGATCTTTTTTTGTGTATACAACAAAATCACAGAACTGTACACCTGTCACCATCAGTTGTCCCTGCACTTGGTAGTAATAGTCATGGTTATGCTTCAGCTGCAGTTCAGAGTTCTCAGTCACTTCGAGACAAAACGATGGTGTTTCAGCAGCTTCTTTCAATGTAGTATCCCTCTTAGTACTGGGACACTTAACTTCCACAATTCCTGTTATGCCACTTTCACAAACTTTAGCATCAGGGGTTGCTCCCAAATAAGAAAACTTGGGATTTACGATGAGTCCACAGTCATGTACATGGTTGCCTGTTTTTGTAACATACTTCTGCAGGGCTACCTTTTCATGAGATCTTCCATATTCGCAGTGTTCCGATGAGAATCCTTTTGGTTTTATAAACTGTCTCAGAAATGCTTCTGTTACTTCTTTCTTACGTTTCACAACTTTTCCAAAATTTGAGGCTGTGAGACGGGACTTTCTCTCCTGTGTCCATTTAGGATTGGCTACTTGGCCTCTGGTGTCCTTCTCGATCCCCCAGCACTTTTGTACAGTGTCTTTGTCGGTGAAATCTGTCTGTGGGAGGCAAAGATTTCCACATGTGTAGGTCTCTTTGAGTATTGTTGACGACTCAATTTCATCATAGTACGTTGCCTGGAAGTAAAATATTAAATGAATTGTATTAATCTTATGACTGATTTCTATTTTCAGATACACATGGACTAGATGTGCTGTCAGTGGTGATAGAAATTGAAGCACTCAAAAAAGATCTCGCAAAGGCATACCTGCGAACTGATTGTGAACAAGTTTGTTTCAAAGAGGGACAAAAACAGAACAATGATGCAAAACAATCACCCCAGTTCTTTTCCTTTTCCGTAAACAACGTCTCAAAGAAATCCAACCTTCTACAATATTACACCGGATTTAGTAATGATCGTTTCGAGGCGCTATACAAGTTTCTTGTTCCAAGTGATTCTACTAATCCTGTGTCATATGTAAAAGGTGTAAAGAAATCAGACACGGGAAAGTTAGATTTGAAGGAACAGTTGTTTCTGACATTATGTAAATTAAGACAAAACTTCTACTTCAAAGATTTGGCTTATCGATTTGGAATAACTGCATATTCTGCCGGAGCATTGTTCAAATCTTGGATAAACTTTATGTTTGCCCGGTGTGGTGAAATATCTATATGGCCCTCAAGAGATGTGATTATCAAACACATGCCTGCAGATTACAAAAGTGAATTCCCGACAACCATGTGTATAATAGACTGTACTGAAATTAGACTGCAGAAACCAACATCGTTGAAAGTGCAAAGTCAAACTTACAGTGACTATAAATCTTCAAACACATTGATGTCACTTGTATGCATTGACCCTCGAGGTTCAGTTATGTTTTCGTCGATGTTGTATTCTGGGAGCATTTCTGACAAGGAACTTCTTACGAAATGCGGGTTCAAGACATTATTAGAAGAACTTGTAGCTAATGGACATCTGGTCAAGGGAGATGGTGTAATGGCCGACAAAGGATTTAATATACATTCGGAAATAGGGGAGGTCGGGTTAACTTTAAATATACCGCCTTTTGCAAAGTCTGGTGTCCAGATGAGCAAACATGACGCTCAGCTGACATCCCTTATCGCCAAACACCGTGTGCATGTAGAAAGAGCAATAGCTAGAATCAAATCTTTTAATATTGTTAGGAACAGGGTACATAACACGTTGGTGCCTTCGATAAACCAAATATGGTTTATATGTTCATTTCTAACCAACTTCATGCCACCATGCATTAAATATTGAACTTTTGATTGTTACTTGGTAGTTTTGTCTAGCCAATACTATAAATGCATACTTCACCTAGATTATAGTTTTAACAGAAAGTATTACTCATATGTATTACTCCTTACCTGGTTAGCAAGGCCGCTGCCTAATGGAACATCACCCAAGTGTGTTGTTTTGTGTTGTGTAGGCTGATTGCATAAATAGCTTATCGGACTATTCTCTAAAGATTGCAAATGATCTATATCTGCTTGGGATACTTTTATCTTCCTGAAAATACATAATTTTCTCGTTTAATAAAGTTACACAAATAAGGGCAAACATATTGTCACTTTGTATATATGTTAATATGTTTTTGCATGTAATATGTTAAATCATGTCAAGCAATAAAGCATACCATACAACTATTCGATGCATGGATGGACGTAGTTGGTTAGAAGTACTAGTGGTTTAAACAATATTTTGTTCTCACAGGTATATAACTTTATTACTTCCGTTTTTAAAGCTCATTTTGTTGTATTATGCAACAATTAAATCTATTTATTTCTCTATTGTCGATTACCAATGCCTTCGCAGATCAAACGTGTGAAAATCAAATGAAATTCAACCCCGTTTCCTGTGTGTTAATCCGACACACCAAAAATAGGTTGTGACACCCCTTATTTTACAACTTCGTATCGGATTGAATAACATGTGTGCTTGTCCTGGCGATTTTAAATTACCTTCGGCTTACTATTACACTCAAAACCAAACATGATATACTTAAAGAACAGTTTGTTTTGGTTTCCTTTGTGTGACATCACACCCGGTACATCAAAGATAAAAGCCGACGCATCACCCTTTATTCATGTTATGATTGCTTTTGAGAAACTGACATGTCTGGCTGGATAGGGCCTGTTACTTTCTAAATACAGTGTGTGGAAATTAAAAGTTTGACAGAAGGTTACACGGAACGAGGCTTTTTTCTAAACATGTTTACCTGCATTCGAAGTAGACATTTTGTATCGGTTTTCTTTTCCTCGACATTTTTGGGTTAACAAAAACCATATCTGTTACCGCTGTTGGTTGAATCTTATTCCCTCTTGGGATGCCCCAATGTTGTGGAACAGATGTACAAGATAGCTGCGACAGCACTTCTGTGAATCCCCTCAGTTGCCACTGTTCAAGCCCTAACACTAGACCAATGATATGAGAGCAGGACTCCTTGTTTCTGTAAATGTTATAAAAACAGACTAAGGTGGGTGGTTTACGATCTGACTGAATAAAATGAATATTGTGGAGGCCTAAACGTACGACGATAAATACCAAAATCAAACGATCAGTTAACATGGCTGAATTATATAAGCGTGTTATTACGTGGTTCTTTGTAAATAAAGAGCGTTTAGTTCTGGTGGATGTCTGATTCGCTCTCAGAAAATTATATGGAACAGTTCCCTAGTTTGACAAGGCACCAACACATTTATACATATAATGATCAGCATTGCTTTTAAACGGTGCGAAATTAAACCATATAAATATTCAAATGTATTTAATTTCAAATGACTGTTGTTAGTCCTCGCCTATACTAGAAGAAATAAAGGGAATGGAAAACTTACCCCGCTTGGCACGAGCAGTGGATTTCATTGAAAAATCCAGAACTGTATTGGACATGTAGTGTGTGTGGCTTTTCACTCTTCCGTTGGCTCTGATAGCACTTTGCCGAAATGTTGTCATTTTTACATCGTGTAGATAGCCTTCCATATAATAATTATAACCAAGTTTTTTACTTCGCAAAGAAACATCTGATCGCTTAAAAAAATCAAATGAAAATGAAGGCGACAGAGCAGACAGGTCAGCACAACTTTCATCACTTTGGTTTGCCATGGTAATGATGTCCCGCATTCATAACCGGCATGTTTATATAATATACCACCTTAGCCCCTGTAAATACTTCTTCTCACTTCATAATCATTGCTTGCTCCCGACGAGCGTTATCGTGTGAATTTCACTCACACCCAATAAAAAGAAGTCACTTAGGACGAAATTATTTCTCATAATTTTTGTCTGGCACATTATTAATTTTTATTGTGTGCAGACGTGTCATGTAACATGCATTGGGTCAGTCTTAAATCATATCAAAACATTATATTGTTTCCCTCCTTTATATATCGTTTTTTATTTTATGCCCAAACAATTCTGGCAATTAGCACCATGCACTCGCTGTAGCTCACAGCCTCATAAATCGCCCAGCTGCCAGCGCTTGTAAGGCGTAGCGACAGTATCTAGGAAGTAATTACGGAGGCGTGGTTAAATCGTAAACGAGGTTCGCCAATTGTCAGACGTTTTTGTAATTTGAGTGGTGTGTGTTTCTCTACATGTGTGGTTCATTGTACAGTTCTGATATTTGGTGGGAGACATTGAGCGGTTCTGACTTTATAAACTATATCCCTCACCCTATCATGAATAGAACCAAACAAAACTCATGCTATGCCTTTCCTCAAATTGGCTCAATAGCCATTTAGAGCCATGCTTTGGGAATTGGGGCAACAGAGGTGTCAGAATATTCCCAAGTATTGAGCTATACATGTGATTTAATACACAGAGACAAGTTGTATTACCTGGAATCATGAAAAAAGATTATTCGATTTTGAGGTATGTTTTGAAGAATTTAAAATAAATAATAAATATAAAAAGCCTCCCTCCCTCATCAAAACATTTTGACATAATTGCCCGTGAACCCAGACTTTAATTTTTAATGGCCTAACTTTGGAATTTTATTTAACATTATAAAAATAGGATTAGCGGCCAATTATTTGATTTTATGCGCATAATGGATATATAGATATATTATTGGTATATTTTTTTTGAAAGAAAATACTAATATTTTTTCAGGATCATATTCCTTTAAATGAGAGTGATCTTTTTCTTCCAGAGAATCTTATTGAAGGAAACCGAAGATCAGCAACTAAAGAAAAACCTGAAGAGAGAGTGAAAAAAAGCAAGTTCAATAACCTATTTATATCCCCCACTTGGCTAGAAATGGACTAAGATAAACTGGGTGTAAGTAAGGACTACATTTATATGGAAGAGATAAAAATCATGATATAATACAATGTAGGTTCCAAAAAAGTAGTCGAAAGAATGAGATACAACAAAAACAATAACAGTGAGTTCAAAAAATGCCATTCCACCTGTGAAAGCAGCCGTGGGAAGCTTGCACGTTGCAAATGCATAAAATTATTGAGGATTCACTGGAAAAATTATAATTTGTAACCATTAAATTTGTAACCATGAAATGAAAAGAGGTACTTTTAATGCTGCTAAAACAGACGGAACATATAATACATAGCTTAGTAGAGGTAAAACACGCCATGGAAAAAAAACCTTTGTACTAAAACACATGAAATCCGGATGTTAATGCAAAATAAATGAACAAAGTCAAAAACACAACTCTAGAAAATAAAAATAAAAAACTTGAGATAGCGTGTCGATTTGATTTTCCAATAAACAGTTTCAACAACGACATCCAGAAAATGTGCCACCAAGCAAGGAGAGAAGGTGTATGCTGAGGTGGGGGTGGGTGGAAGATTGTAGCGAGATGAAATTTGCCTCTTCTGATCTCAGAAGAAATTTTGGAAAGGAAGTGCGTAGATGCTTACTTAGCGTATACATGCGCAATGTAAATTATAGTTCCAATAGATGAAACTACTGTGTAATGGAAATTAGATAAGAAACAGCAAACTATTTATTATAGACTTTAGTTATGTGAAATAATGCTGCAGAACTATACGTTTAGATGCAAGAGTATATTTTCCAAGGTTATTGCACCACATTGTATCGGCTTTTCTATTGGATGCATGCTGGTGAAGGTGTGCTGCGGTAAATTCTCGTAGCTTCTTGCGGCATGAGATGTGAATGTAAGTGCGAATTACGAATGGAAAACAGAAAAGCCGCCTCAGAGAATTAAAAGCATTGGACCGTTGTTCAATGGTAATTTATATCCCCACTTGGCTAGAAATGGACTAAGAGAAACTTGGTGCAAGTAAGGACTACATTTATATGGAAGAGATCAAGATCATGATATAACAATGTAGGTTCCAGCAGGTAGCTGAAAGAATGAGATATAAGGATTAACTGTCATGTGGACTGTTTTTATGGAGATGTAACGGTGAGGTAAGTGGACATAACTTGTGTAAAACCCGAAGGGTTTTACATACAAGTTATGTCCACTTACCTCACCGTTACATCTCCATAAAAATAGTCCACATGACAGTTAATCCTTATATTTATATACATTTAGCGAAAAAGCCGCTTTTGTAAATATATTTAAATCGAAAAGTGTATCGTGACAAGATCAGCCCAAAATACCCAATAGGACCCTTGGCAAAAGTTAATAGGAACAATTTCTCTTCATGTTGAAACCCGATGATGTATTAAGTCAATCCTGCGCGAGTCAAAATGCGCCCAAAGCATTACGCGTTCGTCTTTCCAAACCTAATGACGTATCGATTGTGTTATTAGCTTGGTGTTATGAGGCGTTACGCATTCACCGAGAAATAACTGCAACTAGCCACGTGGGCGCCGACCAATCAGAATGCTGGATTTAGTGATGACAACACTTAATGTGTAAATATAAAACAATAACAGTGGGTTCAAAAAATGCCACGAGACAGGAGCACGAATGAATAACAAACAGGATTCTAAGTTACCACCACATCAGTAAATCTGAGATTTGGGTGTTGTTTTCATCACTAGTCAATAACAAACATTCCATCTTCCTCTGTCATGATAATACAGATACTTAAGGTCCTAAGTTATTTACAGACAGAACCTCCCCTATTCACATTTTGTATATCTAGGCCATTTAAAATAAAAACGTGTTCTCTGCCAATTATATGTGGAAAATTTGATGAAGGAGTGAGGGTTTTAATTTCTTCCCCAAAAATTCCAGCTTTGAATGTTTGTTTCAATAAATTTATGAGATAAGATCTTAAAAGTTTCCAAGAAATCAATGGAGGCTCTTCTACTAGTTATGTCTTTTATGCATTTATACCCTCAACAGATATCTATATACCTATCTAATTATGGACAAATGGGAACATGATGTGTAAATAAAATTAGATAAACTCTCTTTGTGTAGGAGGTGCCTGGAAACACAGATTTTTTTTTTTATTGGGCTTAATGCTAAAATAAAACATTCCTTACAAATCTACAGGTGATAGAGATGCAGGTTCACCATCAACGCCTAAAAGAGGAAGAAAAGGTTTGTATGATAGTTACTTTAGGATTCTTACGATTTTCATGACGAAGTACATTTGATGGACAGACTTTGTCCAGGTGGAGGCCCTAACACTATATAACTGTTTATTGATGGATTTTGACAATTTTTGGTATGTGAGTTTATAACCATGTGCAGCACACATAAAATCTGGCCCAACTCAACTTTCTGACCATCCTTGTGGCCCTTGTTTCTGTTTATTATATAGTAATTTTTTGTTTTAGGGCACCAACCAATAACTTGAACAAATGTCAACCGATTTCATTCATATTTGGTATAATGATCTTTCACAACAATTTCTCGATCGAGTTCGAAAACCAGTTTTGTCCAATTTTTGTTTTGTCTGACTTTATTATGGCCATTAGTTTGTCTATTTTTAGCAATTTTAAGGCCATTAGCTAAGGCCTTGAACACACGTCAACCGATTCCATTCGTAGTCTTGGTACGATTACTTTTTTATTTTCTTTAACAGCTAAAGATAAGACATCTATAGCACTTGATGTGATAATGAAGACTCCCACTTCAGCCAGAGCTTCAAGGACAACCAGAACAGGTATACATTCTGATAGTAGATATGTCATGTCTCTGTTGTGTTGTTGGGTACATCATTTTGCACCAGAACTATAGTATCTTTGGAGAAATTTGTGTCCCAGGTTTTTATGCACTATTCTATTATACCATTACTAAGTAGATTATGTATGTAAACACCAGCCAGTGATTTCTACCATATGTGACAACAGTTGCTTAACTGTTGTTGAGATTAGACCAGACATGTTAACTTTCCCGATTTAGCCGAGAGTTTCCCGAATTTCAGCCCTATATCCCGCCCTCCCCATCAGGAAAAACTTGGTTCTCCTGAATTCTACAAACAATGAAAGACTACGCTTCTTCGACATGTGTAGCTAACTTCATACAATAGATGTAACACAAATGTGACTGCCATAAAACTCTCTCAATGAAAACAAGCTTTGTAATTTACCTTGGGTAATTAATAGTCACCTGACTATAAAAACAGGCCAGATAAACAAAATAGTTTGTTTCTCGGGGATCGCCACATCACCAAAAAACGTCCCGTCTCGATCATATTTATGACCTTCCATAAATAAATATATAAATACTACCCATCCCCAATTCATTGGATGGAACACTCTACTGCGAAAGTTGTCGGAATCAAGGTGAAAATCTAGCCGGCAGACTGGCTATTACATTCACCCAAATGGAGATAACTTGGCGATCTTCTGGTAAAAAAAATGTCAATATGGCGGCGATGGCTGGAGTTTTAAGTCATGATGTGACGAAAGTAAAACAGTCCGTCAAAATGGCCAAGTACATCCTGTCAGACGAGCCAGATCATGAAAATGCAGAAAAACAAATAATTATTTGAATGTGGCAGCATAAAAAACATGAGCGATCTCAAATTATGTGACCTGATGTTTTGGAAATGTTCTAACTCGATGACAAGTGTTTGGAATACAACTGATTGCCAAGATAAACACCAATGTCTTAGGCCAATAAAATAAAATTCCTGTGTTCTCAAGCACCGCCCGCGTCTCGAAAATGTCGCCGCATCAAATTTTTTTATTTTCCCGGTACAATATATTTATCCACCGGTTACTTGTCTATCCGATAATTTCATTCACCTCAGGTTTCATTTCATAATAAATACACCCTTTCACTTAAGATATCGAAGTATAAATGAATCATGGACCAGCTCAGACTATATTTTAAGGGTAAAGTCAGTTCTCCCTGCCACAAAAATAAGGCAAAGTTGGTGTTACAAAGTTTAAATTGATATCGACGCTATACAACGAAAATAGGAGAGCTGTAATGTGTAAATTAAAATTATGAAATAATGGTTCAGATATGGTGTCTTTGTGATGTCATCACCCTGATAACTATGAATAACACCCAAACACAATTGAGAGAATGGCAATATTTAATAGCATCGTTTTGGTAGAATGGCAGCAATTATTTTCGTATTTATTTTTATCAATGGTTGTTTAAAAATGCCAACAATAACCAAAACGAAACGAAATCCTAAAAGCGCACGCTCATTTATACCGCTCGAAGTCCGGTTCAGATTTGAATATGCTGCACAATTGAATTTGTTTTCAAAAGATCTTTTACCAAACACAGAGAGTGGTGAACTGATACATTTTGAGATGTATATAAGTTGTAATCTTCATTGTAAGGTGTGATAATCTCAACTGTCAGTCTCACAGTTGAAGACACCTAACATTGTTTTCACAGCTGTCAGCAAGCAAGACTCTGGTGTGATATATGTTTCCAGTTTGGATCAATAAATGTGGTAATTGTTTTGATAACACACTATCAATGGACAACTGTGTGAAATCACTGTTGGTAGTGGTAAGACAAGTTAATTAATAGCATGAATATTTGTGGGGGGGGGGAGGCATTTTATCGCAATGCTGACAATTATAGTGGTGGAGGAAAGACCATGCATGGGTTAACTTAGAATTGTAAATGACACAATTGAATGTAAAATTCACAGACCCCAGTGATGGTCAGTTGGTGACCTTTTATTAGTAGCTAGGCTATTTAATGAGCTATAAACCTGACTATTAACAAAGAAAATGAGGCTGAGCCATAACTGAAAGTGGTACATGTCTAAAAGAACACTACATAATACATGTATACAAATAAACAAGATGAATGGAAATATATCATGGATTCATATAAAATTAAATATTTAAATATGTCATTTTGGGGTATCTTTTTGAGATTTATAAAAAAAAAAACTAAAAAAAACAGCCTCCCTGGTTTGTTCAGGTAAATTATTAACTCTTGCTATAAATTTGTTTTTTAGAATTGTTTTTAGAAGTTAAAACATTTGACCTACCTTTTAAAAAATCTCAACACATGCATTTAAATCTACAAACAAATGCCAAGATTAATTCCCATGTGCTGTGTTCTATGCAGTTGTACATGTGGCAGGTGTTACAATTATGTTTATATAGGCTGTTAACTCATTTTCATCAATGATAATGATGTGTCTATTTATTGTACTGATGATTTTAATTTTGTAACTTATTTTAAGGAAAATGAACTCACTGCAACTTCTATACTATACCCTTTGAAATTTCTAGATGAAAGGATCTCATAGATTGGGATTTATATCTGGTTCAAATAGGGGCAGAGATAGATTTAACCCGCACCCACCCTATATATGATGTGAATTAATGTTTGGTACTATAGATTTGGTACTATAGATTCCTATATTACATGTAATACAAGTTTGAAATTTCAAGGTGGACACCCCCATCCCCCTCCCGCCATTCAAAGAAGACCCTCTACATGTGTCTCTGTTCAGAACTACTTGTTTTAAAGTGATTTGACAAGCACACTGACTATTGTAATCTTCAGAGTCCCAGTCTTCTCTGTTTTTATAGTCTGGTCAGTGATGCCACAGTTATTAACTGTCTTTGTTTTTTACATTATTGTGCTGTGAAGTTCGAGACAGAACAGCTTATATGTATTTATATTACACTATGCTCAGTCACAAAAATTTCCCAATCTAGAACCCATTTTTTGCCCGTGTCAGCACAGTAGTAATTGTGAATGAAGAATGTAACAAACTCTGTCTCAACACAAATCATCATCAGTAAAGGGAATTAGTTATCAGCAGACCGGCTTAATAGTAACCCTAGATCATCAGCACAACTAACTAAACACCCTATCAACCTTTATCCCTTATTATGCCCCCGATCTCCGATGGAGATTTGGGGGTATATAGTGGAGCCCTCCGTCCGTCCTTCCGTCCGTCCGTACGAACGTTTCAACTCATAACTTTGGTTTCGCTAACTCAATTTAGTTAATCTTTGGTATGCTAATAGACCAGCCGGGGGGACAAGATTTCCCCATAGCCGTGGTTTCGTCCGCCCATTTTTTCCAGAGTTACGCCCCTTTTTGGACTTAGAAAATTGTCCGTACGAACGTTTCAACTCATAACTTTGGTTTCGCTGACTCAATTCAGTTGATCTTTGGTATGCCAATAGACCAGCCGGGGGGACAAGATTTCCCCATAGCCGTGGTTTCGTCCGCCCATTTTTTCCAGAGTTACGCCCATTTTTGGACTTAGAAAATTCAGGTTTTCTGCTACTTTTTTTGGTTTCCAGATGATAACTTGATTTTGGATTGTTTACTCATGAATAACATAACTTTACAAAGTGCCATTTAATAAGCATTTGCATAAAAATAAGAAAAATCCTCTCTGATTGTACAGTCGGGGGCGTTACCTCCGCCCAGCGGTGCACTTGTTTTGTTATGTGTAAGTGTTTTCTGAGTAATTTAATCAAGCTGCAAGTGTTTTTGTTAAATATCGTGAACATTTTCAACAGACTAAAAAAATATATTCACACATGCTATGATTTTTTTCCAGACCTGTCTCCATCAAGCTACCCATTGCCAGCAAGTCAGTCCCTTTTTAAAGGACTCGTCTTCTACCTCACTTACGTTAAAAAATCGGACAAACAGAAGGAAATTGAGAAGAAGATGCTTCAATATTCGTCATTTGAAACTAGCGACGAAAGTGGCTTAGAAGGTAATGGTGAACACATACTCATTTATGAATAATATTATCTTAAAGCAGTGATGTTGGCTTTATTTGTGTTACAAATCATCAAGAGATGGACTGATCTACATGCCAGGAAGTGGTAAAAATTGGAATCATTCTCAATTGGAAGGGTTAATGGAAGCCGATTTCACAATGACAATTATCTGGGTCGATGAAAAATATATTGATATGGATATCTTACTTTCGTAATTTCTGAGATCTATGAAATATATTGATATGGATATCTTACTTGTGTAATTTCTGAGATTAATGACAGGATAGATATCTATAAATTCATGAGATATTCAACTGGATTCTAAAGAATGGCTACTTCCTTTACCTTCAAAAATATCATATTTGCTCCTACTATTGTGACATAATAATACAAAAAAATTGTTTCACTGTATCTTGGACAACAAGTTGACATTTTTCTGTCAATTATATACATATCATGGATATCTTGATTGTCCACAAGGTAGATAACTGGAAGTTAATGGAATAACCAGGTTTACTGAAAATCAAATCACATGCCGTCACAGTGCAATTGTTTAATCCTTAACTCATTCAATGTCAAGCCACTGGCAAATTATGGATGGCCCACTCCCTTGATCGACACCTTGACGTTGTGTTTTTAGAATCAGTCAGCTACCATGTTTTGAGCCATTTTCAGACTGAGAGCCATGAGTTGTAAGTTCACTTGTTGGTTTCATAGATCAAACATTCCAATGGAAAAGTAGTTAACCCTTTCTTTTCTAAATACTCTTTTCCCTTAAGAAATGTTCAGATAATAAGTTCAACTAACGGCCATAGGCCACTTGTTGAAGTTATTATCTGAACATTTCCCACTACCGGTAATGAAAAGGAATCCTTTTGCATTTGTATTATCCATTTGGATGTCTGCTGTCTGCTTATATTTCATAACATCTGATCATACTATAAACTTGATGCTCATGTCACTCCCATTACAAAATTCAATTTTGGTTTTTGAATTAGATTTCCGATTTTGGGGTAAAAAAAACTTTGGCCAAATGAAATTATTTTTTTGGCCATTTTCGAAACAAATTTGACCATTGGCCTATGACAGCGTGAAACCTGGTTGGCGTGTTAGTCAGTGTCAAAACACATCTCTGACTTACCTGCGAAATTTGCAAGGGAAACTATCGGGTATTGTATAGTAAATTTCTATAACGAAATAATTGGTGGATGCTCTTGCCTGCCATAAATTTCAATGTGCTTTAACTATTTTCTGCCACCCCGCTACATTGTATATTATATTATCGATGTATTTAGTTGAAACTTCACATGTGGGTGTATATGGCAATGACCTATCGCCAGCTGCCGTGGAAACCCATTCAAGGTCATAGTGGTCATCATAGGGGTCACGTGACCTTGGTGGCCATCTTGGATTTGTTTTAATTTATGTTTTTATGTCATATGCTAGTTATTACCTTCCTTGTTTCTGGTCGTTTTTTCAATCGCCTCGGCCATTTTGAATGCGTGATACTCATCAACTCGAAAACACGTGATTCCCACCGTGATACTAAAAGAACTGAATGAGATGGTATCGCCTTTCGTTTCTAACTTTAATAACATGAACCCTTATGAAAATATACTGCAGTATTATACAATAAATATAACATATATCGATCGCATCCCACTATTCAATGGTATATTCTGGCTTGGACTGTACTCATTAAGGAGTAGCATGACCTTGACTGACCTTCCTTCTAAATTGTCAGTGCATACCAAGATATGCACCCCCGAATTCACATAAATGCGCTATTGGCAGTGACTGGGTAACTCGCATTTATGCGAGATGGCAGTGAAAGAATTAATTGTGTCAATGCTTTTGTCAAAAACATGATTGTATGTACCAGACTTATAATCATGACAATCAGATTGTCACAATCCTCATCAGTTGACAATGAACCATTTCGGAAGGTTGTTGTAAAATTGTTCTTTATGGATCCTGCAATCAGTGATACTGAAGGTTGTAACTGTATCTTTGTCATAATATAGATATATATTTTTTGGGGTATAATGATACAGGGTATGGGTGTATCAATGTTTATCACGATACAGAGGTCACAATACAACTTTACTTACCTAATATTTTAATGGATTTATACACTGATATATATATATCGACAATGAAAGGTGTGTATGATTGGTTATATGTATAACGAATAACCAAATTCCGATGATGTTTTATGACCAGATAGTTCACATGCCATAATTAAAAACCCACTTGCCAAAATGCCTGTCAAATGAATTTTTGTTTTGCCAAATGAAAATATTTTTGGCAAGCAGCCACACGAACCCTGATCATCGATGTATCCATACTATCTTTGATATCTTTGCCAGCCGTTTCGGGCACCAGGATTCGATTGACGATCTACATTGTCAGTGCGTATATATTTGAACCCATTATAAATTCTAATTTTAAGAATTGTTGATACAATTTACAAATGATTGCTAGTATTCTAAATATTCCATATTTCTCATTTGTTTATTTTCCTAACAGAGGATCTTAAATTCAGCATTCATTGATTCCATAAAATAAAAACTGGTCAGGTCAAACTAACACTCAATTTCTCGAAATTGATAGCTTTCTAAGTAGGTCAGTATTATGGAAGAAATATAAATCTATAAATAGCTGCAGATGAATTCCAAGAAAGAATCAAGTTCAATGCTTCTGGGAATTTGGCGGAAGTCAATGTACCCGGATGTCAACAATTAGAACACTTTGTCTTATAACTGTCCGCATTTGAGTCCTTTGGTTAATGTGGTTTGGGACATGCCATCACAGTCTGCGCTCTCTGTATGTCATGAATACCTTGTTGAACAGTGTACATATACATGTACATCTGAGAATAAGCCAACAGACTGCAAGACAACCGATACAGGACACAATTAGCGAGAGATTAATTAGATATGAATATAAACAAACTTAGGCCTATTTTATTTAAGGAAGCTGCATTTGCCCACGTTTTTGTCCCAACTCTGACCAAGTAAAAAATTGTGCACTTGCTTTTGTCTGCAATCTGTACCAACATACGTTACCCTAGTTGAGGTATAGAACACTGCATTTATTAGATTGGGAGATAGGTTATGTACAGTAAAGCAATGTTTGTCACATCTTGTGGAAATTACCTTATTTTACCATGCTGTGAGGTATCACTGCAGGAGGGAATGGCCCATATTGATGACTGACGATACAGGGACCTTGTATCGATTATTGTATCGCCGACATTCATATCACGATTCATTGATGTGTTGTTACACCCCTGTTTTTCAATATATAATGTCACTGAACCAGTTGAAATTTGGTCAATGAACTGATTATTTCATTGTTATTGGTATTATCTCTTGAAACAAATAAAACAAATGTGCGAAAGGAATAGAGTGAAACTGTTGTAACAGGTGCCCAGAGAGATAAGGGATCTGCTTCAAGTCATTTTTATATTGTCTGATAAAATCATTGCCAATCTTCAACAGTAAAATCATCTTTGGAGTGGGACCTATTAGCAACCAGAATACTAAATAATACCCTTATGACTTCAAGAACAGGGTATCCTAAGAGCTAACTGAGTTTTATTATTTATCCAGGAAATCATTCCAGAAAACATCATAGAAGTGAACCCATTAAAAGTATTAATTTATCCTAACAATATTGTGAAATTAGTTTTTCTAGAATAGAGAGATCTATTTTATTTGTGAATGGTATATCTTTTCAGTGTTGTATTGTCTATTTGTAGCATAGATTGTTTATAGATTTAGAATTATCTTACTAAGTACTACTTAATATATCTGTATTTGATCTGTATTTAGTTTAGAGATAACTTATGGATTGATTAGTATTGGGAATTTTTTCCACATTTTTGAAGTATATAGAAGATAGTCAATGCATGTTGTCTTACTCTTGCGTAACAAGTTATTCATTTGTCTTGAGCCTTTATAAAACAGTAGCATGCATGAGAATGGTAGGTTGTTGTTTTCATCAGATTTTTATTTCACATTCATTAATATTATGCGAACAATATGATGACTATTAAATTGCTTGGATAGGATTCTCTCTCATCTGGTTGAAATTTATTTACAAGTACATCTGGTTTGTTTCTTTGCTTCTTGGTGATATATATATTTATTCCACACCCATTGACGTGAGGCACATGTATTCAACGGAATCCCAGCCATTGCATACTTATAAGTGTATACCTCTAGTGGAATACAAGCCGGAACTATTCTTGTTGACGTTGTCGCCAAGAAATATGACGAACATTACGTCGATCATCCGCTTCCGGTGATTCCCCCCATACTTACTGGTTATTTGTCAGACTTAAATCACAATAAAGGTAGCTATAGTAACAATGGAGGTGACATTCATGGATTGAACTTATCTGACCGAACAGTGTAGAATAAATACAGAACACAACTTGCATAATAATCTCGAATGTTTTATCGAACTCGTTGCGGACGGCGCAAAGTTATATTTCGCTCTCGCGAAAAGATTCTCGATTAATATGCGCGTTGTGTTCTTTCTATATATATCTCTGGCTTGTACTGGATATGGTGAATTCTTTCCATTATATATGTAATTTTATGATCCCACCCTTATTCCATTCAATAAACTCATTCTATAACTTGTGATATGCAACTTTCGTTGCATAACAGGAAATAGTGCCTGGTGACCTTTGACTTCCGGTTTGTTGTCTGTTTACATTCCGTATGCTATGTCTCAAAATACTATGGCTTTCAAAAAAATTTTCAACTAACTAATGAATGAAGAGTTTGAAAAGATAATTCATAAATTATAAGCCATTAAATACATCAAATGGTTTTTATTTATCTGGGACTATTACGTAATGTGGGTAAACAAATTAAACAATGCATAGTTATGTGAAACATCTTCACATGTGGTATAGAAGCCGATGTTAGTTTCACATCCCATTTGTTGATTTAAGTATGTTTTATTGAGGTTTTGGATCATATAATAAATATGATCTACAACTTGTCCCCATTATATAGTGGAATTTAAAAAAAACCTCCAGTAAATTAGGTCTAGACTGAGCCTTTGGCTGAACCTTACTGGACAAGTTTTGTAAATTCCGCTATAAACTGATGAGTCATTGTAGATCCTCTATTTATGGTGAAATATTTGATTAAAGACACACTGCATGTTTATTTCAGTGAATAAGACATCACTTTAATGTTTTATATATTGATTGCTAAGACCAGATTATATTCTTTAGAACTAATTCCCAAGTAGTATATATCTTTTTATTTACAGCATATTCAAAGTGGCAGTGTCAGGAACAATTCTATCAAACATTCGTGAATGTGACAGATTTCAATTAATAAATTTAATTGGCTCAATCTTGGTTGCAGATGCTATCAAAATAAATTATATATATCTTCGTCAAAGATATCTTGCCCACTAAACTTTTAATGGTATAATCGTTTCTAGTAGAATGTTTAAAAGTTTTCAGTTACTCCCGGATCCATTTATTGTAAATGGTACAAACCTTCTATAGTATGTCTATTCCTGGGAATTCCAAAAGATGACGTAATGAGCCGGTCTTTAGTTATTACCTGGAACATGTGACATTTTCTATAAAAGCTCTGTTGGCCAGGAAACTGTCTTCTATTGTAGAGATAAGTTGACTTTTTATTCCCTTGGATAATTATTATAGCTTTTCAAAAGTGAATGTTGACACAATGCATTTGCGTTTTCATCATTTTATATTATTCAGTTATGGATTTTGAAAGTGCTGTTGACACAATCATATGACAATGCACCATGTATTTTTATACACGCTTTTTGAAAAAAGGTTGTATTATGTTATCAGTATATCTTAGCGTCGTACTGTCTAGCTGTCTGTCCGTTAACATTTTTGGTTTCCAATCGATAACTCCAGTTTGGATTATTTTATCTGAACCAAAGTTAGTATGTGTATTTCCCAGCTAGAGATACAGGCCAAGATCGAATATGGGTTCCATCCAATTATTTTTACATGAGTTATGGTCCTTTTTCGACTTAGAATTTGACCGTCTGTTAACATTTTTGGTTTCCCACCGATAACTCCAGTTCGGATTATTTGATCTGAACCAAAGTTGGTATGTGTATTTCCCAGCTAAAGATACTGGCCAAGTTCGAATATGGGTTCCGTCCAGTTAGTTTTACATGAGTTACGGCCCTTTTTATATGCCCTTTTTGAAAAAAGGTCGTATTATGTTATCAGTCTGTCTGTCTGTTTGTCTGTCCATCCGTCCGTTAACATTTTTGGTTTCCGATCGATAACTCCAGTTTGGATTATTTGATCTGAACCAAAGTTGGTATGTGTATTTCCCAACTAAAGATACAGGCCAAGTTCGAATATGGGTTCGGTCCAATTATTTTTACATGAGTTACGGCCCTTTTTCGACTTAGAATTTGACCGTCTGTTAACATTTTTGGTTTCCGACCGATAACTCCAGTTCGGATTATTTGATCTGAACCAAAGTTGGTATGTGTATTTCCCAGCTAAAGATACAGGCCAAGTTCGAATATGGGTTCCGTCCAATTATTTTTACATGAGTTACGGCCCTTTTTCAACTTAGAATTTGACCGTCTGTTAACATTTTTGGTTTCCGACCGATAACTCCAGTTTGGATTATTTGATCTGAACCAAAGTTGGTATGTGTATTTCCCAGCTAAAGATACAGACCAAGTTCGAATATGGGTTCCGTCCAATTATTTTTACGTGAGTTACGGCCCTTTTTCAACTTAGAATTTGACCAATTTCATAACATTTTGGTTTTCGACCGATAACTCCAGTTTTGATTATTTGAGCTGAACCAAAGCTGGTATGTGTATTTCCCAGCTAAAACTACAGGCCAATTTTGAATATAGGTTCTGTCTAATTATTTTTACATGAGTCATGGCCATTTTTCGACTTAGAATTTTACCACATTTTGGCATTGAAATTAGGGGTATATCAGATTTTCTTCAAATGTAAGCTCAAAGTATTATCTTATTTTGTGATAGTACAATTCGAAATGGCTAAAGGGCGTATTTTGCCACGCCCTAGCGATGCTCTTGTTCAACTTAGAATTTGACCAATTTCATAACATTTCGGTTTCCGACCGATAACTCCAGTTTTGATTACCGGTATTTGATCTGAACCAAAGCTGGTATGTGTATTTCCCAGCTAAAACTACAGGCCAAGTTCGAATATAGGTTCTGTCTAATTATTTTTACATGAGTTACAGCCATTTTTCGACTTAGAATTTGACCGCATTTTGATATTGAAATTAGGGGTATATCAGATTTTCTTCAAATGTAAGCTCAAAGTATTATTTTATTTTGCGATAGTACAATTCAAAATGGCTAAAGGGCGTATTATGCCACGCCCTAGCGATGCTCTTGTGATTATTATTATTGGCTTCATATGGGAAAATAAAGCTTGTGTTTTCATAATAGAAAGTTCCCCTTGATATAAAGCTGTTTTTCTGTGTTTTTATAAAGCTTTGTGTCTATCTTAAAATCTGACATTATGTTGGTGAGAAAACTGAAAATAGATGGCTATTTTGACATGACTAAAGACGCACATAGCTTATTTATGGCAATAAGAGTATTGTGTAAGTGTGCAACTTATATTGGGTGATGACTTGTAAAAACGCGATGCCACATTTTAAGTTTATCGAAGTCTCCTAATTTCGTGATAATGTTATAACTGTCTGATAACTCACAGCATTTCTTTCAATATGTTTCCCCTTGTTCGAGGTTTTGGCTACTGGGATAAGGACGCTAGAGAATAGTGCTCCCCTCACTAGCTTAGCAGCTCGGGCGATGTTTATAACAAACAAGGATCAGGAGGGGTACCACATTCAATCACATCTAGGTTCCTTGCACCATTGGTCGGGATGTCAATATGCTCCCTCGGGGCATCCCATTGGCACACTGACGACGGTGTGCTACTCAACTAACACTCGGAGCCACCTTATCTGTAGATACTTAGTCTATATCCCATGGTCTGCATGGCTGGGGATGCACCCTGTTCTTCATATTTTAATCCCTACATGTGTTCTGATCCAGACTTCAGTCTGGGGCTATTTGTTGAATTTATCACCTAACCACCCCAGTGTAGAAATGAACCACAAGGAATCAAGTGACAATAAAGGACAAATGAACTATTTTCTGTATCAGACCGAAATTTGTGGAGATCTGACATTCTGCTAAAGGGATCTACCTCATTCCCAAAAAAGACTTAATATTAAATGTAGAGATGGGCGGTTAACCGTGGAATCAGTTCGGTTTCGGTTGTCGGGGGGAAAAACCGTGGTAAGTTGGGAAAACCCGTTGTTTCGGTTGTCACAACTTCCTGTAATCATGGCAGAACACGACGAACAAACGAGTCCTGTGTGGAAATATTTTTCAAAGAAAGATAAGAAATCTAAGTGTGCCGCCTGTAATATATGCAGAAAGGAGTTCGCATGGTTAAATCGCGCGACGAATTAATTACGTTGCTTCCGTGTACACCTATTTTCGCCGTAGTAATAAGTAAACACAACACAAGTCAGTTTATTTCTCATGTTATTTTAATCATTAAGGCCGTACAAATACTCTGAAAGGTGAATTTGATAACGAGGATACGATATCAAAAGGTATCAATGATTGTTACCCGCATTCCCTATTAGTTTTTATCACTGTTTGGATGTTAAATTGTCAAATATATTTGTGCGCCGTTGATTAAAAATGTTATGCCGGAATCGGAGCCGGAATGAATTATACCGTTTGTCGGTAAACTGTTAAGAAATAGCACTCATTCAGGTGACTTGTATTGGATGCATGTATACTGTATAGTGTGTACAATATTATGTTCCCTAAATATGGTAATAGGCATATAGCCAGATAATGTAATTGAGAGATTCTAGTCATGTTTTATTTTCATTTTGTTGTTTATTTCCAATTTTATTTTTCAAATCATAACTATACACATATATCTAGTCACACACATTAGTTTTATGCCAATATAAATGATCATTATATTATTTCACACTTATGATCATATGATGCTGAATTGCAGTCATACACAATACACAGACTCACTTGCATTCTAGCACTGCCACTCGACATGGACATTAACAATATACATGTAATAGTAACAATATGATACATAATTTAATATTATAAAAGGACATGTACCTCACAAGTTATGGTGATACAATTGGTGTGTTTTCTTTGTAATATGATGAAGCATAATTAGATTTTGTTCACATTAGTAATTTTTATTAATAAAAACCGAAACCGAGACTCAACTCTTTTTCCACAACCGAAACCGAGGCAAAATTTCACAACCGCCCATCTCTAAATAAATGCTATATCTGAGATAACACCTTTATAATAACTACCAACCGATTTCGTTAGTCGCTTCTGTTTCTGACTAAAAATAACCTGCTTGATTTTGATAATTATCAGAGATAAAGAAGTTATATTGATAACAATTTGGTAACAATTGCAGCAAATTGATGTTGCAATAAATGCCATATAAAGGTACTGACATGCAAGTGACTTCACTCAATTTCCTGTGTAAAATAATCCAAAATAAATGTATCTTGTGTGCATAAGAGAAGTGTTCATTGTAAATGTATGTGTTATTTGTTTTTTCTTACTAAACTTTAATTCATCATTTCATTAATCTTCTCATTCTCTGTTTTTCTTCCTCATACTCAATCTTGTCTTCCAGTTCTCATTGACAATTTACGTTATGTACACTGTTCTTTTGAGTGCTTGTTGCCTAATTCTCTTCCTCCCTTGAAGTCTCTATACACATACTGGGGTCACGTTCCATAATTATATTTTTGGGAAGAAATAAATACACTTGTCAATTGATTAATATATATATATATTCTCTGAATCATTATATATATGCTTCTTTTGACACAGATTCTACTGTACAAAAATAACATTGTTTAATTAAGTTGAGAAATGACATCTTGAAGACCCTCTCTTGATAGAGATAGCATTGTAACACATTTATGTTTTCGTAATTTCAATGATTTATAGGGACACTAACAATTACAGAATTAATGTTGCAAAAAGTGTATTTATTTGGTATTTACTAGCCTGCATGATCTTGTCACCTTTGTTTTCGAACAAGTCTTTAATTGGGATAAAGCCAATAATGATACATTATATACTTTTTTTTAATATGTTGTTTTTGTTAGTAAGTAAGTAAGCTATTGTTCATTTTAAGTCGATTTGTAAAAACATACAAACATAAGTCTGTGGACATTGAATCCACAGAACTTCTTTTAATACTATAGTTAAAACAGATAAGTTAACAATACATGTACATTAATAAGTTATACCAGCAGAGATATAAAATATTTATATATATATTATATTTGACACAATCACTGAAACAGAGAGTTAAGCATATTTTAAAGTTTCATTCACTTTAAAATTATAAAGTTATGCAATTGTTGTAACTTGCCAGTTCTGTGTTGGAGAAATAGTGCAAAAAACTGATAGCTGCATGCCATTAAGAAGTACTAACCTTGCAAATAAACAATACAATTCTGACCTTGCTGCCTCCCCTTTCTCCAGAACAGAACTGTGTATGGGGCAGGACTAGTAATCTAGGATATAGTTCATGAGAAATGTGATGTGAAACAGAAATATAAGTTTGGTGATAACAGATGTTAGAGTTATATCTCTTGATGTTCCACATTTAAATCTGGCTTTTGAAAGATTGAAAGATGGTGCCTTCCTAAAGATATTGTGCAGCTCATTCCAGAGAACAGCAGCAGCTTAGCTAAAGCTCTGTTTTTCAGAATATGGTTGAATTGACTTCAGGATATTGTGCAGAATGTTCTGATATCGAAATGAAAAGCTTTGCTTCTTGAAGTTTACTAAATCTCGAAGGAAGCTAGGTGTCCTTCGGTACAGGATATTATAGCATTCAAGAGTTATTAGCCTGAAGTGGTGTATCCTCAGCATTGGCACTCCTGCCCTTGCCAGAAGACTTATTATTGGATTTCTAGAAATCACAGTATGCCTTTCTTTTTTCAGTTACAACATTGGAAGAGCCAAGTGTACCTTTCAATAAAGAACAGACACATATACAGATAGAGGCCGGGGGAGGAGTTGTAATAAATTCATTTGATGCATCTGAAGTAAGCTATTAATTAGCTACCAGTATTCATTTAGAATACAGACGTAGTGGTTCTGAATACCAAATTTACACCACTTGTGGGATTGATGATTTACCGCACAAGCTTTAGCGAGTGAGTTAAATCATTAATCCCATGAGTGGTGTAAATTTGGTATTCAGAAATACTATGTGTGTATTTTGTTTATACCATGATCCTAATGATAAGAATAATATTAGAAAGTTAGAACTTAAAACATTGAAGAAATCTGACAACACTTCAACCCTCCATGTACCCCATGGCAAGCCGGAAACTCAGTGCATTAGTACTGTTACCTGGCGAAGGGATATGAAACCTGATGGAATTGTGAAAGTGTATAAAAAAGCTACTGAAATTTATTATATCATTTATTTTTGAAAAAATGGTCCGTATTATTTAATGTCCGTCAGGGTTTTCATAAAATTTCAGGAAGCTCCAGTCATGGAAGGGTTAACAGTTTGTTCTAAGCCTTGAAATAGTGTGTCTGTCATTTGCAGAATGAGGTCCCCAGAGGGTGAATTTAGTGATGCTACCCCGCATAGTGGGCTAGTATCACCAAATTCACCCTCGGGGAACCTCATTCTGCTGAGGTGTAAGCAGAATGAGGTTCCCAGAGGGTGAATTTGGTGATGCTACCCCGCTATGCGGGGTAGCATCACTAAATTCACCCTCTGGGGACCTCATTCTGCAAATGGCAGACACACTATTTCAAGGCTTGGTTTGTTCCAAAGATTGGGTTTCCCTTTAGTGGTGAGCAGATCCCATTCCCCAACCCCGAAACAAGCTTCTGAATATATATAACTTATACAATATTGTGAAACTGCTGTTGTCTTTTCTTCTTTAGCATAAGTCTGCCCGTGAAGTCATCATGATAACTGACACATACCAGAGGACAGTGAAGTACCTGCAGTGTTTGGCTTATGGTATTCCATGCATCTCCTATTTATGGATTCAACAGTGCTGTTCCAAGGTAAGTTTGTGCTCCTTTAACCCTCTCAACCCGAGAGTCCGCATTACCAGACCTTATATACCTATAACCCGGGAGACCGGGATACCAGTCTGGCAATCATATGATATTTGAAGCAATCATATGAAATTCAGCACAGTAAACTCACATATCAATTAGAATTGTACTTCTGCTTTTCACACACGATTCACATGTTTACCCCTGTGACTTTGGCAAACAAACTGATGACAGAGGATCAGTTTCTTCATGCATGTGCAGAGGCATTTTTCCGCCAAGGAGAAGCCCTTCAACTGAACTATGTGGATTATTATCCTCGGCCTTGTGTTATCAGGAGGGTTAAAATTTATTGTCCCTTTATCGCCTACTCCGGTCAATCACCGATCGGATTAGCCCACGCATGAATGCGTCCCGTGCAAATCCCGCGCTCCCAACAATTCATCTAGCCAGTTTTATTTCTCTCCTTGGACCTATCAGACGTGGTTTTAACTAAAGGAAGTATTTCTCTATTGCGAGTTTATCAACTCAATATTTATTGTTGATAACAAACTTGCAATTTATCCGTTGCTTACCCGGTCGTTTAATATTTTAAGTTCGCGCAGAAACTCTTCGTTTCATAGTATGCGCAACGCTATTTAGAAAAATTCCGTGTTTTTATCAACACATTTTATCTCGAAAATTTTGGGATTGGAATCGACAAAATCACGTTGAGAAATTCGCCATTAATGGCCATTTTGACAATGACTACAGACGCACATCGTTTACTTGTAGCGAACCTATATTGCATTATTGTGCAACATATACGGTGGCATGAATCGTCCGATTTCTGAATCCACGTGGTACGGTATGCGAAGTCTCCTAATTTTGTGCCAACTCTATTTCATGAAGCCGACTTCTCGCTACGTTCATTTCATGTACACTACCTAATCGTATATGCAACAGCTCTGTTAGTGCGCAGAAAGTTGGCCAGGACAGAAATGTCTCCTTTGGCGATAATTTACATGTATTAATAAACAAGATAGAACTTGTAATCCAATGAAATTTCTTTTGCCTCAACTAATTGTAAGTTGAAGTTGAGCGACTGGAACTTAACCGACATTTGGTAAATGATTATCACAGAACATCATTGTACATATACAACATGTCGTTATAATTAATTGTGCTTACCGATTAATATTTGCAAATCTTAGCTAGCCCGAATGTATTACTATTAACATGAGGGCTCGTATTTGGATACTTGGAACGTCGAAAATGTTACATAGACTTCAAGTTATTTATTTGAAATTCTGACTGTTCTTGCGATTCCATTTCCTTTCCCTCATTGTATTATCGGAACAATCGTTAGAAACAATGAGATTATGTTTGTTATAACATATAGTATTATATGGCCTGTGTTCAAATAATGCTGTGTCTCTTGAATAGTCTCTTTCTTTACATGCCTGTCCAGTATTACTGACAGTGTCCGCTTGCTACGAATCGTGCAACTGGTTTGATTGGGGACTAGGATTATCTGACATAAGATTGGGCACCAAGGATTTTCATTTCAAGTTCCAGGGCTCAAATTACATTTAATTTTACGAGAATCAAATGCTGAATCATGTCAGTCATAAGGCACTGAAAATTGTAAAGTTTTGTGAGAATCATTACGGGAATCGATTCGGTGATTCTCATCGAATCTTGAAGCCTGAGTTCCCATTGTCGAATGGCGATCTCCATCAATTCATATCGGTACTCTGTCATTATTTCGGCGACAATTGTGTCTGTTTCTTTGCAATCACTCAATGTATTTTGCAGAATGGGCTTCCCTGTTCCATGACTGCACAGATATGCAAATGCAGTAGCCTGAACCTTCAGCTATAGTTTGCTTAAATATCCAAGGATACTTCCGTCCGTGGTCAGATCTCTTTGGAGAAATTTTGGATGAGAGCCTTTGGCTGGCCTACTTGTGGCAAGTCACCATATCCGTGTGACCTAGCATGGTCGCAGTGTTGAAATGATTCATTGGCTAGCTAGTGTCTCAATAAATTTTCAGTCAATCAATGTTTATACTTTTGATGATTTTGATGTTTGACATTTCCATGTGTTCACTGTAACAAATAGACAACATCTGAACTGTTATCCTCAGATATTAGTGTTTGTCGATACATTCAAATTACGAATTTAAATGATACAAAATGGTGAGCTTAAAAACATGTATGGCCAGCCATAATTGTTCCATACTAGTACAAGGGTATCAGTGCCTCAAAGGCTCAATGACATACGAACTGACTATATCAATATGTCGTAAATTTTCATTGGTACCGACATACTTCTGCGCTTTCAATCCGTGAATAGTCAAGGTGAACTACTATGCATTTATATTGTCATGTGCCCCCGATGCACTGCCAATAGCCTTTCCAACAGAGTCCATCACTTGGCTCTCTACCTTCTATTTCCACATATAGAAAAGATCAAATGTCAAATAGCCTTCACTCACGTATAAAGCACAGTTACATGAAATGCATTTATATTGCGCAGGGCCGCTGCCACTATAATTTCCATCAGAGACCAACACATGGCTCTTTTCCTTCTATTGCCTCATATCCAATTGATTATCGGGCAAATAACAGAAAGGACAGCATTTGTATTGTCACACATATTAAGTGCAGTTACATAAACAGCGTTTATATTTATATTGCGCACGACCACTGCAGGCCTGCGTATTGGAGGCGAACGGCGGTTCGGTTCACCTGGAGGTTGTGAAATCTAGGTCGCTTCAAAGTTGTATGTGGCTCTCGTGATACTGAATATAACAGTTTGTGTAACCTATGGGTACCTAAGCACAACCCGACAACCGACAAATACGTTACGGCTTACGCTTCATTTTGCATTCTGCAGGCCTGCCAGTGCCAATTTCAAAAGGGTCCAAAACATGGCTCTTCTCCTTCTATTACTACATATCCATATGATTATCTGGTGAATAGAAAACCTAAATGAATAACACAAATGAAAGCATTTGTATCATCACACATATAAAGCGCCGTTCCGCAAGAAGCCTTTATATTGTGCATGACCACTGCCCAGTACCAGTGACTGGCGGGGTGCTACCATCGTTGATTTGGAAAACAAATCTTCAAGGGGAATGCCACCGCTCCTGAGCCTTAGGGTGGGGAAGACTCATCATGTGCCACTAACAGCGCACCAGCCAACCAGACTTCAGTTCTTCCCAGATGTAAACGCAGCTCGAGCTCTCATTTGCTCTCGCAATTCAGAAGACGGATGTACTTGCGCCTGTATAATCATCAGTTGTGTTTTTCTCAAATTCAATGTCATTGTGGGATAGACCTCAAAACATGCATGTTCCATGACACTTTCACATTCCCATAATTTAACTGCGATGGGAACGGTTTTAAATATACCTTCCAATAGTTTAATATTGAATCAACGATTACTGTGACCATGCACATTTTGTCAAGAGGGAACAGTGCACAGTTTAATATTTGTGAATTAGAAAATTACAATTGCATACGGCTGCGAGAACAATTGCTCCTGTCTCCTGGGAAGGACTGAGACTTCTGACTCTTCCCCACGGTCCGTGGCCCACTCCATTACGAGAGTGGGTCTTGTCCCCCTGGAATCATACTCCCTCAGGATATTCCAGGCCTGCTCCACCATCTGTGGACTTTCCGTAAGTGTATAAAACGTTCTCCTCACCGTAAGCAAGGACACCGCTATGCTCTTGCACAGGAGAAATCGGATCTCATCGTCCTCTTCGCCGAGAAAAGACAGTATCTTACCTGCGGTTTAATTTCTAGCAGGTAAGATCACGTGGCCATAGTAAATAACGGAATTTACCTTATTAACCTTGTTTTGCAATAACTAACAAATGTCTTGTCTTGCTTATAGTCGAACGAGATTCGACTTTGATGGCTGTACAGGTTGCTCATGATTATACGCGATATTGTCATAGTTGGTTGAGGGCCCATTGGTCCATGGTTTTACATTTTGAGCAATCGTACCAGTCTTAACTCGGGCAGGAACCATTCGGTCCCCCCTGGTCATGCTGCAAGCCCCGTCTTCTGCAGACTGTGGGAGGCAGGGTGCCGTCCTCCGGAGATTCGGGCGACCAATCCTCCAGGACACAAGCACCCGCGCCTTTGGCGACTGTTCTGGGTGGGGAAGCCTCGTTGTCCCGTGCCGCACAAAGCGCACCAGCCAACTGGCCTTCTGACGCTTCCCCACGGCGCCGTGGCCCACTCCATTACGAGGGTCGGTCTTGTCCCCCTGGAAACGTCATCCCAAGTGATACGTCCAGGCCTGCTCCTCTGCCGTCAGGGGATCCTAGTGGTATGTCATCGACGTTTATGTCAGCGTGTCAGGACCACCTGCATTTGGGAGATTCGGTGGGTGGCTTTCCCTGGTCAAATGGATCCTTTCAATTTCCCTTTTTCCGCCATTCTGGCCTTGGGGTGGGAAATAACACCTTCAAATCTAACTGCGAGCGCAATTGTTCCTCGTTCGAGCCATTCCCAGTGTGGGCTTCCCTGTAGTACCTTACCTCAACCTGATGCAGGCTGTTCTGTTGCTGGCGTCGATCCTGACTTGCTTTCTATAATTCTCCTGGCGTCTGATGGCTTTGACGACGATGAGCAAGGATCTCGGGCCGACGGTGGTTCCCACTGTCGGTCAAGGATTCTGTCGTTCCTTGGGAACTCGCTTTGCGTATGGAAATGACACGGGTCGATCTCTTGTAAAAACTTCATCACAGGATATGTGTCAAATCTTGTTACAATGAATTACACAAACTTTGCACAACTGTACCAGTCCTCAGGCTGTACCAGTTCGCGCCCCCTGGTCCTGCATCAGCAGACCGTGGCAGGCCGAGTGCCGTTCTCTGAGATTCGGGCAACCAATCCTCCGGGACAATAGCACCGAGCCTTTGGAGGCTGTTCTGTGTGGGGAAGACTCCATTTGGGAAGATATAAATAGTAAATACAGGAATCACTATCATCGCATGAAACGAGAAAAAAGCAGCAGAAGAAGAAGTCTCTACTTGCTCGGTTTCTACTAGTAGCTGGCACGTATGGTATGGCACTGCCTGGGATGTTGATTCCAAAAAACAAGGGGGGAGGTACACGCTTGAGCAATGCTGGAATCTGAATTTATGAGCTCTTTCACATAACATATCAAAGCTGATTCATGACTAAATCACATTTACATGAAATCTGTTTTGGAAGAGTACATTCCCGTCAAACTGGAATATTAAATTTATTGCTCGTTGCCTCCTCCTGGGCTTGCATTCTAATCCACATAGTTCAGTTGAAGGGCTTCTCCTTGGCGGAAAAATATAATTTTAAAAATTAAAATTAGTTTTTCCTCAAGGGAAGCCCGAAACTGAACTATCATAGATCCCTCCCATGGCGGTGCCATTCCCAACCCCGCGACTCGCAAATCTTATGATTAAAAGTCGGAAATAAAACTGGCTAGATGAATTGTTGGGAGCGCGGGATTTGCACGGGACGCATTCATGCGTGGGCTAATCCGATCGCTGATCGACCGGAGTAGGCGATAAACGGACAATAAATTTTAACCCTCCTGATAACACAATGCCGAGGATAATAATCCACATAGTTCAGTTTCGGGCTTCCCTTGAGGAAAAACTAATTTTAATTTTTTAAAATTATATATTTTGAGAATAAAATAGTTTGCTTGTTATCGTTGGAAAAGGACAAGAGTTTTTGTTAGAAATGTCAGGATCAAAGCAGACATTAACTAGAATTGTACTTCTACTTTGCCCTAATAATGATTCACATGTTCATTCCTCTAACATAAACAGCCATATTGGTGACAGGGGGGGCCTCTTTCTTAATGCATGCACAGAGGCGTATTTATAGAAATGTTTTTTATCGTTGGTAAATGAGAAGAATTTCGTTATAGTGTGATCAAACGGAGCCACAATATAATATACTAGAAGATGCATACCGGTGTTGAAAGTGGAATAGACTGCCTCGCTGAAATACCTTGTGACATATTTCACCACACACTAGTTCAGTTCATATTATATTGACATGTAGTTGTTTGTGTAGACGTTCCATGACGTTGTGTCATCAGAAACACTATATAATGTCAGTCGCCTCAGGTGGGGACCATTTAAAATTCAGGATGTCAAGGTTCAAAGGGTTAAGGCCCACACAATCTTCGAGGCCGCAATTCATAATGTATTTATAAAATTCTTTATTGCTATCAATATCTTTTTTGTTTCATTTATGGGCATATCAAATTGTAAGTAGCCGAACAACATACTGTATTATACCAACTGTCTTTTTCGGCTACTTACAATCTTATATGCCCATAAATGCAACAAAAATTACATTGATTGCTTATAACATCAACATTAATTTCAACATATTATAAAGAAATGTCTCAAATCTGTTTGGTGTAAAATTTCACAATTTCCGTAAGGCGAGTACTTAGTTTGGACGATTGGACGAAATTTGATTGCCAATTTTGCCTACAAAGAAATGGCGCATTAAAAGAAGTTCAAACAATTTTGAGAGAACGTTTATTTGGCATCAGTTATTATTAAAAATGCAACAAAGCAACCACTTTTTACTTTGAAATGAACACTTACAATTCACTGAGAAATGATCGGTTACCAAGGACACACCGTAAATAAATGGTTACCCTACAAAATTCCTACACCAGTGAATCAGCCACTTTAAGGCCACACAAAGTTGATGATCTGTTTCTCTGACAATTTTGTTATCAAAATGGGCAGGCAGATTTTAATATTTATGTTTTACCTGCAAAATTACCCATCAGGCAGGATTTTATTTGTTGACTCCCAAACTAAATACAGCAGGCAGGTTTTTATGTGTTGACTCCCAAATTAAATACAACAGGCAGGTTTTTATGTGTTGACTCCCAAATTAAAAAAAAAAATTGTGGATGTGAAAAATTACTTTTTCATTATTAAGTGTTAATGTAATCCTAATATAACTTGTTTGTCCATTGCCAAGAGGCAGGATGATTTATAATTTTTATTTTCAATGGTGCAGTAAAATCAGTCAGCGGACCATATTTTATGAGGGGGCAGGTATCTGAGAATCAGAATTTCAATTTGACCCTACACCTTTATACATCAAGAAAATTAACTAAGGCATTGCTAGGACTTGTCCAATCAGAATTAAGGAAAATGAGAAAGAGAACTATAATTATATACTGTAATTATATTGGATATCATTGGAAAGAGGAAGCTCAAAAACAAACAAATCAAAGTTATCTGATCAAACAAAAATTTTAATATGAAAGAAGAACTATGTTATTTGCCAATGCACTAAGGATCGTTCTTGATGGTTCTGTACCTTTAAATATTACACTATAAACTGTAAACATCTCCCTTTTTTTACAGAACAAACTCATTGAGAGAAAGTCCTACATGTTGCCAGCAGGAATAAACATTATCAAGAAGAAATTAGAAGAATGGTGAGCAAGTAGTCACATTGGAATGCTGCAATAAATATTTGTCCTCATTCTATATAAGCAAGTCCCAAGTTTGGAAATTATCCCATGCAACATCATAACGTCATAATATTAACTTGATTTCTTTCTATGAATTATCAGTATATTATGGTGTCTTGTCGACATCGGTTCATGTTATGGTGTATTTTATATGGGTATGAAAAGCATTGGCATATGTAATTAATACCGTAAAAACCATGGCTACGAAAATATGTTTCGAGACAAACAGATTTTCCAATTATGTGATGTTCAACTATGGTAAGCTAATGTTTGATCCATGTTTTTTTTTCAGTAATCGATGGGGAGCTGCCCTTTCAGGTGTGAAAATCATGGTTGACTCAACCGACAAAGATTTCAGAGAAGCATGGTGGTCCATAGTGACATTGGCGAAAGGTCACATATACACCAAATTCCCCAAAAGTTCTTCACCAGGTATTAAATACTAACCTCTTCTCTGCTGAATGACGTTTTGGCTATATTTCAGTGGAAAAATATAAGGAGAATATCTCAATAACCCTAAAACTTGCTACATGCAAAGGCTTTTTTCATAAACCATCCATGGACATCATATACTGTTTCAATTGTCTGATTCAATGCACTGGTTCTGAGTTCCCTTTATGTGTAATGGCCTTTATGTCTGTCCACATAGGGATCTCAGCCATGGGTTATCAGATCTAAATGAAATCACTTTAGCTTCCACCGCAGTGTCAAATGGTTGTTCAGTCGAACCTTTCCAAACCGGACCCTCTATAAACAGAATCCATCTCCACACCGAATAAACTGTTCCGTCCCGAAATTACCCAAGTGTATTCTCACTAAAAATTAATTTTGTAATCCAAAACCTCTACATTCCAAACACCGAATGGAATTTTAAGTTTGTAAGCGCAGGCTTTCTACCAGGTTTTGGGGAACGGGTCCTGTATCCGCCGAGGGGAAAATGCAGTCAATATTTTCAATGTCGTGGAAACACTAGTGGACCTACTTTTGTTGTATCGGCCAATAGAAGAATCAGAGAGTAGATTTGCTGATTGTTTTGCATCCATTTTCTACCCAAGTTACTATGCTATCAACCGCAACAACTTAAAACCTAGAAAATTTATTAGATAAAAATTAATTGCCAGGTTATAGATAGGTGAAGGCCTTGCGTTGTTCCCAGTATACGGAAACACGCCTGTTGAAGTTAAACGACTCACTATTCAAGACTCGGCAGATAGTTCGGATGCATAACGTGCCGTAATATAACACTCAGCAAATAGACAATTAGCAGGTTGGAAGCAATGAAGGAATAGAATAAAGGCGCAATGTTTTAGTTCCAAATATCAAGCTAAATTATAATAAACATAGATAAGATGCTTTGAAAAAAATGGAGTGATATATATATTTTACAACATGAAGATAGAATCAGTGGGTATGATTAAATTATCGGCGGTCAAAGCATGTGTTCTAGCGATGTCGGGTTTGATCACTTCCTCAGTTCATCTAACTGTGTCTGCAGGTTGGAGCTAGCGTGCAACGTGCAGAGCCGGGTGTGCTCGTTCAGAATCCGGAACATTTCAGTAAAAACTAAATAAAGTGTACTCTATATTCTAAATGGAACACATCGACCCTGCACGTTGAATGTTAGCTCCGGCCTACAGACATACTGACATCCAACTTTTAGTGTTAGATCGGTCCGAGTGTGTATTCTCGCTAGAAATCAAATAAAGTTGTCAACTATTTAAATTTCTTAGTACTGTCCCAACAAAATTGAGAAGTAAACATCTTTATACATATGGAATACGTCCTGTGGTATGACAGAAGGGGGAAAATTGGCTGGGGGAATGGGACCCTTAAAGGGACTCCCTGCCCTACTTCAGTGTGTAAGTATCTTATTAGGGAATATGTGGGTGAAAATCACCATTTTTTTTGTAATGGCTCTATATCCGTGATTTTTACACCTGAGATGTTGTATGCCATAAAACAGACTGTTTCAATGAAAAGGTTAGGGAAACACCACATACGTAAGAAACTCATAACTAAATTAAACATGAAAATGAACTTGGTTTTAATCTTGTTATCAGTGCTATCCCCCAAAAACCCAATGTAATGAACCTGGGTTCCCTTGAATACAACCATGAACTCTTTAGGTTAATGGAATTGCTCATTCTTATCTGCTTCCTACCATAAAGTTTCAACCACAACTATCCCGTGATTTCGTTAACAGATGTCCAAAAAAAGTTTACTGAGATTGCAGTCGCAAACAAGTGTTTAACAAATGTTTGAACATAGTAACCAATTACAGTAATGAATCTGAACTGGGAAATGGGTATGTTTAATCTCAATTCCACAGGTGTTTGTATAAAAATGTACTGCAATTACTTTGTACCAATGAGAACTTTCCCCGACTGATTGAAGGTGCACTTGCAGGGTTTCAGGACCATGCGCACAAGTTTGAGAAATGTGAAATTGACTTTATGTGGCATAATCTTGAACAATTTAATTTCAGACAAAATCGATGTGATTGTGACGGACGGCTCTTGCAGTGATAAGGTGCTAACACAGGCTCGGGAGAAAGATATACCTCTGCTGGCTTCTGAGTGGATTATCCAGAGTCTTATCACTGGCAACCCTGTGCCATATAACGCTCATCCTCGATTTGCGTATAACTATGATCACAATGCATAGATCATACTCCATTAATAAGCATTTTTTTTCCACATGCATCTAAACAAATTAATTGGTTGCAGCTGAAAAATTGGTGTGTACCATCTACCATGTATGGTACAAATAATGTTGATATCTAGATAAAAATGTGATTTCATTCATCATTCATCTGTCTATCTATCCACTATCTTTGTATTTCTGTAAACACATTTTATTTGATGTATCCGGCATCTACAAATGGTGATAACTCGAACAATTATTGACGGGTTAGAACATTTTGTGGCTGCTACCTCATACTCACACAGCTATGTAATCAGTTCCATCCACATTTTGTTAAGAGTGATAACTTTAACAATATGAACTGATTCCATTCATATTTGGTATTCTCGGTCCACAACAGCTATGGATATCGGTTGGATTGATGCTGTTTTGGACTGAGTCCCACCCCATTGCTCTTTCCTTCTAAATGTGTACTATATGTACACATGGAGCCCGGGCACTCACATAAATTCCTGAATGTGATTAATCATCTGACATGTCTAGGGAGGGGGAGTAGTAAAAAGTTTGAAGGAAGGTATTTTTTTTTGCATTTGGCATTTTCGGGAACACACCAGCCACAAACCTGCAAAAAAAAAAGGTTTTTACTCCCAATTTTTTTACACCCACCCCTCCAAATATAACTAATTTTGGTCTAAAAACTACATAAAACCCTACTGATATCACTTAAATGACTGGGAAATTATCTCCTTTAGTTCAAATGACAGTTTTAATCTGTTTCAGAAGCTGTTTTAATTGAAAAAGTTTTAATATAGGCAAATATGAAGATTGTTTTCAAATACTGCTGATAGGCATTTGTCTACCACATATATGCAATGGAGTTTCCAGGTCAGTGTGCTAGGTCTACCTGGGTGGTCAAATTCCATACTGCTAAATGAATATTCAAATGCATCGGTGTAGTAACAGTAACCCATCAGAAGCTGATAGGTGCACATAAAACGCCTACATGTACCTGTATAATGTATATGCATCAAATTTTACAAAAATAAATTATAAATATCCCCTGCATATCCACTGAGATATCATTTACATGAACCAAACATGTATTTTGGCTATTTGGCTGTAATACATTTTAAGCTGATAACATCTGAGGACAGTAAACACAATCTTGACTTTTGAGTCATTGTTAACATTTTGTAGACATCCATGAAATGTCAGTAATGTTGTTAAGCTCCAATATAGAGTTGACATATTTTTTAAATAAATACATAGAGGATATTTACCAGGCTGCTGTTGAATTCATACCACATTTGTTAGTCTACTGGAGCAACATCTATTATACTAAATTACAAGCAGTCACTTTACCAGACTTGGATACTAAGGCCCATATGAGTCCCAGTAACATACATATGTGGTGTTTTTGCAGTTATAGTATGTTTTAGACTGTTACAAATGTCAAATATGGGCACAACAGATCTTTAGCCAAAAATTTGCACGAGTCTGTGAGGTTGTAAAAATGAGTGTTTTGCCTCTTGGAAAACACTCACTCACCTCGGCATACCTTCCTACAAATTTTGTATTCACCCCCCCCCCCCCCCCCCCCCCCCCCCAGTTATAAAAAATGTTACGTAACGTCACAATCCCAACGTAAATACATGACATCATATGGGCTTTTGCCAAAACAAACTCTGGGTGTTCTCTGAATACCCCACCAACAACTAAAATGCGTGCATTGTGCGGTGTATTGGCTTAAGACAAGATTCTGAGCTTTATTCTCATGTAAATCTATATAGCGTGTACCTTTGCACAAAAAAGTTATGAATTAATTAACTCAGAAGTTTGCATATTCTTGAACAAAACTCGTATGACATGCGTTTATATCCGACAATCGTTAGTGCGAATTATATAATTTAGCGGGAATTTCTTCACACATTGGGAGTTATAAATACCACAAGAATACATCACTAAAGTTTCTACCTATAAATATATATTTTTATATCTGTTATGGGCCATATAAGGCGATATGACCTAACGCAAAATGAGAGGTCGCGAGAAGCAATATGGCGGCGCCGTAATTGCAGAAATGTGATAAAATGGAGACTGTATCCAGTTTTTAATCGGCTGATACTTCGTTATGCCAAACACAACTTCGATATTTTTTGGACAGCTAAAACAATTATAATATGAATTTTATGAAATACTATTTTATTTTTTTTAACATTGAGTATTTATCGAAATATAAAAAATAAAGTGCAACACTGCGACGCCAACGGTAGAACAAGATTACGTCATGGCCGTACGTTCTGGTCGGAATACCGGCCAGCCGGGTTCAAAGGGTTAACATTTGTCAGTCTCCTACAGTATACTGCAATCTGCCATTTGTATCGTTTTGATCTCCTTGACCTTTTATAGTATATTGAGCAGAGGCTGGCAATGTTAGCCCAATAATTTTATATGTAATTCCCTTGTGACCTGCAATCCCGCACAGTCGTTATTAGAGATTGCAGTTTATTTATAAACCATTTGTGACACTGTTATCTGAATGTTAGTAGATCATTATCACTGTGAAGTCTCTTTGCATCAAAAATAAAAAAAAACAATTTGATAGAAATCATGGTAATATACCTGGTGGAAATGTTTTGAAATTTTGAATCACGGCAGCCGATTTTGAATTGAATAAGACAGACGATTTTGAATTGATTCACAGTGCACTATGAACTTGGTCATCATAGTCATCAAATAACATTTGTCTATTCTTCCAAAAGTCAGATGTTTAATCAGGGAATAAAAAAGAATGCCACTTTGCTTGCCCGTAACAGTTTGATTGTCTCTTGGAAAATAACGTCTCTCGCTGTCAGTGGTCGGGTTCTCAGTTTTAACTGTCTAATTCCTTTTGAAAACCAGTTCCCATGAAGACACACTGGCAGCTAGTCCAAGTCTTCTCGTACTAAAACCGGCTAAGATATTGGGATGGAGGTGCCGGTCTTTAGTCCGAGTTCCAGGCCCATGGTCTCCTTTGACACGAGTTAATCGTTAGTGACCCGCTCAAATAAAACCACAATTATATGAAATAAAATATCACAATTGCTACAATAAACGGATAGTTTCCGCAGAAGACATGCTATTTGATCTGAAACCCACATCGGTTGTGAATTGAAAGCGGTAATTTAATGTGAAAAGAAACTTTTGCCGCAGTGTTTACATATTTTTTAAAGTATGCGAACTCAGTTGACCTTGCGAACTGCGTTCGGCATTTTCCGGTGAAAATATTCCGTAGATTTTCAATCAACCACGCACGATGAATTCTCCATTGTAATCGTAATTATACGTGACAATAAATAAATTATTACATAGATTAAATACATATTGAAGATATAAATGTAATACATTAAATAAATTACGGGAATTATAACCATCTCACAGTTTAAAACAGTGTAAACACAATGACCATTAGAATATCATGGGGGCCGCCATTTTGTTTGTATCGAAATTCGTCTCGGCCAAAACAAACACCGGACAATGCCGAAGTTCTTCGGAACCTGAGTTCGGCTTTCAGTTAAGTAAACAAACAGAAAAAACAGCGATGTTGGTGACAATCAACCGGAATATTCTATGCGTAATTTAACATGAAAGTTAGATTATTATACACCATTATGACCATGATATGTCTCTCTTTCCGATGTATATAGCATCATGTATTGATTCATTAGGTAAATCGAGTAAAATACACCACAGATTCCCGCCACAGATCGTGGGCGTAACTCGTGTGATAGGATTGGTATGCAAGCGGGCTGGGACTAAAAACAGCAAATCGCCATCCCAATATCTTAGCTGGTTTTAGTACAAGAAGACTGGGACTAACTGGCAGCGAGGTTCATATAGAGACTATAAATTTCCCAAATAATATCACATGTCTGTTTTATGAACTTGTCACTAATTTGTGTTTAGTTTTTAAACTGTTTAGGGCTTAGTATCAGACATTGTGTATTTATCTTCACATATATATGTTATTTTTGAGCCCAATGACACTATAATTTGAGTAAGTATTCATTGATCCTGTTCATATTTGAACAACAAGAATTTTTCAAACCATCATATGAAAAACTTGATTTTGTTCACCTTTCTTATATTTTTAAATATCTAAGTCTGGTTTTATAATCTGTATTTTGAACCAATCTATCCAACTTTTATCTCAATTTTATTTTATACCTTTTTCAATTTTTATAGCATACATTTATCAGAAATTTATTATCTTAGAAATTCTAAAGAAATTTGTCCTGTGAGATAGGACACGAGAATTTTTTTTTTTAATTTATGTTCGTAATTTTACAGTATTAAATCGCATGCATTAATTGTTCTTGGCAGAAATTGTTTGATTAAAGTATGTTAAATATTGGTATTGTTAGTATTGTACAGTAAAGAGTTTTTTATGTTTCATAAAAAGGTCATTTTCTTTAATCTCCAGTTTATTCATTACAGCAGTTTCGCAAACTTACAGTTACAATTACAGATAGTGCACTACTAGTATGTCACCAATGTATGTGCACACCCTAACTGTAACCGTGAATCTGTAACCACCATAACAGATAGGGTATCAATTTCTTCAGTTTGTACCAGAACTTCAGTTAAATATGCAGTCAGTCAACTAGTTTGAGATATCATTCAGGTTGAAGATATGAAACCTGCCAACCTACAAAGTGAAAATCTGACTGATGATTAGTCCTGTGTTGTCAATTTCATGTCCCAAAAACGGTGGCTTCATTTGGCGTGGGGCTTTGTAGAAGTATATATAAATGGATAAAATACTTGTGTATTGCGTCATAACTGAGCTGCATACAAATAACCAAATCTTAAAATCAAAATGTAACCTCAAATTGGCACAAAATTAACAAAATTATAAATCTAAAATGGTATGTCGACAAGGACCATAACTGCGATAATAATGGGCAGACCGAACCTATATTCAAACTTGATCTGTGTTTTCATATCAGTAATCCATATACCAAATTTGAAAACAATCAGATGTTCGATCAGATAGGCATCGCCTTGGGCATAGGATTATCCAATTAAGGAGATTTGACGGCGCTCATGGATTGACCAGTGTGGGATTTACATATGCGCGATGAAAAATCATAGCATCATCCCCTATCTGTATGAAAGCTCTGAGCTGAGAAATTTAATCGTAGTGACCATGCAGATAAATTATTTGGTGATCACAAACATCTTAATTTGTGAATGGTGTTATGTTATGTGACTGTCATTGGAGCCGTATTGCGAATGATTTTATTCTAAGGTTTTTCTAAATGTCCAATATGCAAACATATGTTTTGGTCAAATTTTTCTACAGTCTGCTACAGTTGGAAATTTCATGCCTGACAACAAAATTGGAAATATCAGATCAAATCTGATTGAAATTTTTTGGATTGTGTTATTGTGAAATTTTTTGTTTTTGACCAAAAGTAAGATACAATTTTTGTTGTTTTTGACCAAAAGTCAAATACGTTCTTACTTTCGGTCATATCTTTGGACTGAAGCGCTATCAAATGGATGTGCAAAATGGGGTGCAAGATTGGAAATATCTCACAGTTTGCATAGGTTAAATTTTGGAAAAGTCCGTCTCATAGGGTACAGATGGCATTTCCAGGAAAATAGGTCGCCTTCATGGGGTGTTAAGTTGACACTCCAAAATCATGGGAAAGAGGTTAATTTTCAAAATGGGGGGGGGGGGGGAATAGCTAGATATGACCCCTATCATTAATTGTTATCTTGGTTTTCGCCTTTACGTATAAAATGCCTCTGATCATGAGAAATGACAACGCTAGCTAATACTCCGCCTCCAGTTGGCATTTGATGATTTCTGACCTGGTGGCCTGCCTTTCAGCTGATCAGATTTGCATCAAAAGCACGTCGCAAAAGACTCGTGCCAAATTTTCCCCTCTGGACAACATAGAGCTACTATTAAAGGGTCACTAACTCCTACATGCTGTCATAAATCAACATCCTTAGTGATAAACTGTTGTATATTCCAGTGTTTTATCAAAACGTTGATCACAACAAAAACAGATTAACTTTTATTTGTATTTTCCCAAAATATTGAATAACCGGAAGTTACAACGGATACTATACATACTCTAAAGACGGAAATGAAGTAAAACAAAGATGGAACTCAGCAGAGCAGTTAATGTTGAATGAGCATGGAGTGACCATTACACGCATGGAGTGACCATTACACGCTTATACATTTATAAAGGAACTAGCATGGAGTGACCATTACACGCTTATACATTTATAAAGGAGCATGGAGTGACCATTACACGCATGGAGTGACCATTACACGCTTATACATTTATAAAGGAGCATGGAGTGACCATTACACGCTTATACATTTATAAAGGAGCATGGAGTGACCATTACACGCTTATACATTTATAAAGGAGCATGGAGTGACCATTACACGCATATACAAAACATGGTATACTGAATTACATGTGTCCGTCCGCTCATATCTTAACCATGGGTCATTGGATCTTGGTATGCAGGTTTGGCATCGGGAGGGCTTTCAAAAGATTCATTGATGTTCACATTACGTTTTCCGTTCAAGAGTTAACCCTCTTTGTTATCTGAAAATGTTGGATTTCCATCCGTCTGCTCATATATCTCAACTATGGGTTATTTGATCTCCATGATATTTGGTATGCAGGTTTGGCATCAGGAGGGCTTTCAAAAGAGGGTTTATTGACGTTGTTCACATTTTCCGTTCTTGTTTCCAAGCTGCCCATATTTCAATTTGTCACCATGGGGGTATCCCAACACCTGTGGTGCAACCTCTTGTTACATCTGAGTCGGTGAAAATATCAACTTGAAAGTGCATTTTGGGTTGGAAATATCCTTAAATATTGTGAACTTCATAGAGGAGTTAATGGGACATCACACTTTGTTTTTGGACCAATTGTCACTTTGATCGACGATGTAGACCAATTTTCCAAGTCACTGATTATTATCCCCCGCCAAATTGAAAATTTGCAGGGGGATACTGGAATGGGTTCCGTCCGTCCGTCTGTCCCGAATTTGATCGAGTCAGAACTTGAACAAATGTCAACGGATTTCAAAGATATTTTGGTATATGAGTTCACCTGACCGTTACCTAGAATGAGTTCTCAAGCCAGGTCCGGCAGGATATTTTTACCAGAGTTATTGGACTTTGTTTATTATTGTTGTTGAATTTACCAAATAGCATATAGACGACGTCACGGGGCTCATTTCCACAAATCTCTATGGATTTCAAAGATATTTGGTATATGAGTTCACCTGACCATTATCTAGAATGAGTTCGCATGCCAGGTCCGGCCGGTTATTTTTACCGGAGTTATTGGACTTTGTTTATTATTTACCAAATAGCATATACATGTAGACGTCACAGGGCTCATTACCACAAATGTCAACGGATTTCAATGATTTTTGGTGTGAGTTCACATGACCAGTATCTAGAACAAGTTAGAAAACCAGGTCCGGCAGGATATTTTAAGCAGAGTTATTGGACTTTGTTTATTTATATGTGTGCAAATGGACTAAGTCACAGCGCTCATTTCCACAAATCTCAATGGATTTCAGAGATATTCGGTAAATGAGTTCACATGACCAGTATCTAGAATGAGTTCGCAAACCAGGTCCAGCCGGTTATTTTAAGCAGAGTTATTGGACTTTTTAAAATTTGTTACAATAATCTGCACTGGTGATTTCAATTTCAACATCCATCAGGAGAAATAGGTGTCTTCAACTTGAAAACATCTTCAAAATACATCAATCTGTTGTGCAGATACTTGGATACATATACTTGGAGGAACACTCGACCTACTTGTCTCTAATATTCAAATGGACACACATGCTTTTGCAGTTCCGTACACAGACCACCATGTGATATGGGCGGTCAAGAAGTAAAATGTCATTCTAAGAATATTTATGCATGGTTATGGAGATATTGAGGTATATTTTATCAAATATTTATTCTTTTTAATTTTGCTCAAAATTTATATCAACGGATTTAACAGATTTTTGGTATATTTGTTCCCATGACTAGTACCTAAAATGAGTTCGCGAGCCTGGCATTTTGACAAAATCCCACCTCTTATTTACCACATACTGAGAACGTAAACTTTATTGAGAATGCACATTTCGGTGGGGGATACCGCCGTCTCTGACGGCTTGTTTTTTTTTAGAGTGCTTTGATAAACGGTTTTAATAACAAACTATGCCATAAAATACAATTAAAATTCTATAATTCATCCCACCATTTGAAACATCAATGTCTCAGAAGATGCCCATAGAGAAATAGAAAACTGAAATCATATAAAAAGACTTGCCCCGTTATGGCTCCCAGAATTCAAACTAAAAATATATTTTCAATGGAAGGGGAATAACTATATCTTAAGATATCTCACAAGCGCCTTTTTATAAAACCATTTAGACCTGTTTGAAGCCCAATTATCCATGGACCCAAAACACCATACATGTATGTCAGATTAATCAGTCAGGTAGTTCCAAGGTAGATGTTTTAATGAATTTTGTATTTTAATGATTTTATTCGACACAAAAGTGTTTAAGTCCCCATAGCCCCGTCATTTCTTAACAGGTTGACCTCATGTTAACAAATCTGAATCTCAGTCACTAAAGGATCCTCCATACTATATGTAAGCTAAATAGTCCAACCTCTCTTGAGAAGACATTTTAAGTATTACTATAGAGACATACAGTTATGTCCCTGGTCCCACCCTATTTAACCTGGTGACCCCATCTGAATAAATTTGAATCCCAGACACCAAAGAACCCTTCATAATAAATATTAGTAAAATAGACCTGATGGTCCTTGTGAAGGAAGCATATTAAGAGGAAAACTGTCCTTCGCTTGGCCCATATTTAAAAAAATCTGAATTGCAGTCAAACAAGAACATTCCATGCTAAATAAGCCAACTAGTTCTTGGCTCTTGCAAACATATTTTAAGAATTACTATGTGGTGAAATAGTTGTGTCTCTGGCTCTGCCCTTATTCAACTTTGTGATCCCATTTTCACAAATCTGTCACCCAAGGTAATTTCATACCAAATATTATATAAGCAAAATAGGCCATTTGATTCTTGCATAGAAGACATATCATGAATTAATATGGAGAGAAAGAGTAATGCAGCTGGCATTGCACCTACTTGACCTGGTGACCCTGAGTGAACAAATCTGAGTCACAACCAAAGAAGCCTCAATATTAAATATGAGCTACATGTAAATAGAGCTGCTTGTTCTTTCAAAGAACACTTTTCAAGTGGATGTAGGAGTGTTAAATGTCCTGTTGAAAGATTTGAACAATACATAGATTGTTGTTGTAATTGGGAATTAATTACCTCTAGCAGATCTCCAGGGAATGTTTATAAAAATGTCAGATTTCACTTTACATGTGTAGGCATACCCGACATACAGTTAGAGCAAAGTAAATGCTTCTTATTAATGATTGTCAAGAATTAACTATAATAAAAAAAATTTATTTTTTATTTTTTATTTAAGTCCCTGGCCCCACCCACATTTGACCCAGTGACGTCATTTGAACAAATCTGAACCCCAGTCACCCAAGGATCCTTCATACAAATATGAACCCATTTGGCCTAATGGTATTTGAGATGTTTAAAAGAATTACTATGGATGGAAAGAGTTATGGCCCTGGCTTCGCAACTATTTGACCAAAATCAACAAATTTTTGCAAAAAAAGCAAATTTCAGATTACATGTATTACTCGCTAAATACTGGTTGGAAAATAAAACTACCAGAGCAATCTCAACCAATTTTCACTCTGAAGTTGCCACATCCTTGACCAGAAAGCGATTAAAAAACAGCCGTATATATAAAGCGATATCGATGGGTGAACAACATTCTTTTCAATGTATTTTTCAAGCATGTGTTGGATTCCCCTCCCCCTCCCGTTCTGGCACCAAAGAATAAAGTAAGTATTCCAGCTACTATTATTGTTCACCGACTTCATTCTGACAGCTTGCTGTCATATTGCGTGACTCATTTTTTATACAAAGCTGAAAGGCAGGGGCCTGCCAGGTGAGAAATCATCAAAGGACAACTGGAGGCTGAGTATTAGCTATGACAACGCAAGCTGTTTGTTGCAATACTAGCTCTAACATTTTATTACTGAAGTTCTTAATCTCGTGGATTCAAATGGGCTCATTATTGGTATCCGTAACCTCCAGAATGTCCCGATAATTTCTTAATTGATATTAATTGATGGACACTTTTCCAGACATGTGTCCTTGATTCATATCTATTATATTTGTGTGGAATATCGTTAAAACATGAGTTTAATAAATAATTTCTGTTTCTTATGTTGTCCAGATCAAGTCGTGTTTCTTAAATAAATACTTAATACCACAAACTCCAGTTTGGCAATAAATGAGAAAGAAGAAATGGACAAGTCATCATCTGGTTTCACTATTTATTGACTAATGCCATTGTCCGTATAAGAAATAAAACAAATACAGACATGTACATTAAAGGCACCTGCACACGGGTTAGTCATTTGTTAGATTCATCATAGTTTATCTATTGCACTAAATTGGCAAGCTTATAACTCGGTTGGATAGTTAGGCAACAATTTCATAAAATTCTTGCATTTGCTCTGTTGCATATTGTTTTATTTCACAGGTAATCCTCCAGCCGATTTTTGAGGCATACCCAGTACTTAAATTTGATTACAATTTCTTGAAAACTATCAAGTCATTTCCATATTGCCGTATATCTACATGTAAAATGTTTTAATGTATACATCGTAATGTTTTGCAATAAACATAGATTAATATGCTTCTGAGACTTATCAGTAGTAAAAAACAACAAAATTTAAATAAAACCTACACTTCCTTCATGATTTGCCTGTGAAACAAGATATATCTCTTAGCCTGCTCTAATAAAATGTAATAGTTAAATAGATTGATTTATTGTTCGCTCAAATTAATTGAATGACTTTTAAGATGAACCTGCTGTGGCATAACCTGTTGTGGCATTATTATAAATCCTGCTAAATATTCAAATAAAGCAGGTCACCTAAATCAGATAATTTTAAGCCAAATGTTTCTAAATATTTGAATTAATTCCTGTAAGAAATCAACATCAAAATGAATCATTGGTACAATCAGGAATAGAGCAAAGCTCTAAACATTTTAAATAAAGCAAATGAGGCAAATAAGATGACACATACACTATTTGTATATACATGTACAATTCAACATTCATTTTATTATAACATTAGTTATCTCTCTTGAACAAGTGGAGACGCTGCCAGGGATTTAGAATAAGTATGCACACTAATTATAATACACACGCTGAGACAAAGTATACAAATTCGGCCACGGTCAACTTATGTGACAAACATTTTAATTAACCTGCATATTGATCAACTGATGAAGATTTTCAGCAGTAGTGCCAGATTGGAAAACAAGATGCCTTCAATATATATGATTTTTCACTATATTTTCTGACCAAGACAAAAATCCCAACAGTTATTGATTTATGTCATGGGTACTGATTAAAATCAAATTGTGAGCAAATATTTTCTGGAATTAACTATAAACAAATATCAGGCAAGACCAAATAAATTTAAAGGTTTATGAACATTCTGTTCAAAATTCCTGGACAGCAGTCTTCAGATTCACGTCCGCAAGGAAATTTATACGCAGGTACTATTGTATTCAAATGAAAATTCAATATACGTGGTACAATTATACATGGAACTGTTAATTGTGCATAATAATTGTATCATTTTATGATAAAATTTGGTCACATTACTTTGATATACATATATTTTACAGCTCTTTCATTGAAGTAGTGCATTGTCTGAATAATATAATCAGGCATGAATATTATAGGTCACTTTAAGTTGTTTTTTTTTCAATTTCTCAATGACCAACTGTTCATAAACCACCAAAGAAATATGGTCTTGCCTACTAAAAAATCATTGAAACAAAACCGTGTAATTAATATCATTGATATGAGCATTTCTTAGTCAAATGTGTGAGATCAACTAGAAAATGACCAGTATTATGCAATCTTATGAACTGAATTTATCGAGCAATGAGAAAGAATAAATCACAGTAAACCAGCATGCTTAAAATAGTAGAAAGATGAGTAGCAAAACTGAACAAACTTCAACAAAGTTTGGTCCAGGATACACATCAGAAATTCTGTTTAAGAAAGGAATGCTCAGAAAAATGAACAGTAGCTCAGAGTAGCTTATCATTTACATTCAATACTGTTTGTTAATTTACCAGCATGATAAACAGCAGAGATTCATCCAAACTATCTAAACAGAGGGAGAAAGAATGAAGATATCGACCACCCACATGCCAAAAACACTTATCATGCAAAAAGTTTTCAATGAAATGGTACGAGTATTAAGTAAAAAAAAAAAAATTCAACGATAAAAACATCAAAAGATGAAGAAAATTAAGTAATAAAATTCTAATTTCCGTTCAAATGTTTGTTCCGAAGACAAACCACATAAGCTACATTAATTGGAAGACATTCTATTCTCAATAGCCTTCATAGGACATGACTTCACATTTTGATTTCAGTTGATATTTCAAGTTTTGTTTTATATATTAGGAGAGGCTGGCATTAGAACTACAAGCAGATAAGAGGCCAATATTGGTATGGCTTATTAATTAAGGAAATACCCATGTTCTCAAGTAGTTCGTTTTTGTTGTTGTGCAGATAAGTGTGAAGTGTATGGAAATGAGGATCTTTCAAACTCAGTAGTAAAGAAAGCCACAGCAATTTTATTGGTTGGTTCACGAACATCAGAGTAAAAAGTCGCTGGATGGAGAGGGAATTTTTTTGTTTTGAACCAGGCAATTAATTTTGAATCGTTTTTTTGTTTATGTTTTTGACATTTTCAGTAAATAAATAGTGGTCCGTGGATTCGTAAACCAACAAATTAAATTGGTGTCATGTAACTCTGCTATATCAGAGATTCAAGCATTCAACTAAGACAATCAATACCCTGTTCTACACCAAATGCAAAAAATTACTGCAAATGAATATCATTTGAAAATTTCTCACAAAACAATTCTTCAACATAAGTTGCTGTATGTACAACACTAAGGGAGTATAAATATAAAAGCAACTGAATCAACCATCTTGGCATCAAGTGAAAGATTGGTGATAATATGATATGATAGATAAATCACATGCCTGAAACATTCTCTAAATGTTTAAAAGAGAGCAATAACTAAGATTTCTTTGACAATAACACAGGGCACAGGCACCTCACATTTTGAAGACACTGACCCTAGGCATGTAACTGACAATCTATGAATCTGATACCCCCCCCCCCCCCCCCTTGCATGGAACAAACAACCCAATTAATTGAGATTTGACTAGCTCTGTCAGTTCTGGACAAATTATGACAGCTCGGTATGTGCTGCACATTAAAGATAGTATATCTCTTAAGGACCACAGTTACAACAACAACATAATATTTATCCCTTTCATGATTGGAGCTTCTTGAAATTTTGTGAAAAACTTCTGCCAATGTATTCTCTTATAGATTTGATCTCCCATAGGGAGCCTCAAATATATAAGAGAATGCATTGGCCTAACAATATTTACCTTGCCCATGTAAGATTGGGTATGTTATTTGTCTATATTACAAGACATAAAAAGTTAGTTTATGTCTGATGCAGCTGAGCATAATTCATGGTGAAATTTCTTATGTGAAACGACATTTGCTATGATTGATATTAATCAATATTAATTGATAGAAGCTTATCCTGGTTTAATATCTATTAATTTATAACCTGGATCTCTAGAAAACTAGTTGGCAAGAGAGACACTATCTTTAATCTTGCGTTGAAGCATTAATATATAGGATTATCTTTTCACAATGAAATACTCAATTCAGTACTATAAAGGCCTTTGTTGGCAGATCAATTTTTTTTTTTTTTTAAATTATGCCTACGGTTTCCTATGCAATGAATTCACAAAACAAAACAAAATCTTAGTTATGGCAATCATTTAAGATCAAATCGTGGAAAAATTAGAACCGTGAGGGCTGGACAGCACAAGCTCAGTAATAAATACAATGTGAAACCGCAAAGCAAGTCAATGTTCAATCAAGCTTGGCAGCGTCTTCAATTTTCTTAGACACGTAGTCGCTGGCGACACCAGATCCAACATCCTTAGCAAGACCTTGAGCTGTGAATAGATAATAATATTCCATTAATAACTTTGCATGTGACCAAGGTTGGAGGGTAATATTGACAGGACATTGACCCCCATTTCCTGTATAAAGCTGCAAATTAATCAACTATGAGCTCTGAATAAAAAATGGCAGATATAAATATATATGCAAATCATAAGACAGAAAAAGACAGCTTACTGTCACAGATACAGCAGGAAAGGGACTGCAGAAAACTCGGACTATGGTCTATGTATTCCAACTACTGATCAATCACTTCTATGGCAAACAGATGGCTCTGTGGCAAAATAATCATCATTTTTACCAGACTTTGCTAATTTAAACCAATATATTGGAAATGGAGAGGTATGCATACTAAAATTGGCATTCATCCTATTGGCATTCAACCTATACCACCAATCTATTTACAAATCCTACGATAACATTACCAAATTTACATCTAGAATTCCTATTCAGATCCTATTTCTAGATGATGGAGCTTCCCCCCCACCCCCCCCCCCAAGATGACATAATAAATTTTGTCCAGATATGAAGTGCATGTCTGGTATAGTAAATGTGAGTGCATGTCTGGTATAGTAAATGTGAGTGCATGTCTGGTATAGTAAATGTGAGAATCATAGTATTTAGTAGTAGTTATAAAAACATAGGATGTGAACAAATAATCAGCAATAAATATCTTTTGGCTGACAATTAAATCCCATTAATAAAAAGAGAAATGGAATATGAATAGGAATTCTAGAGATGTAAATCATATAAGATTATTGTCAGTTTCTTAAGAGAATGTGTGACTACAGCCTGACTGCCCATATGTTCCTGAACAACAGAAAAGCTAAATCTGAAATATAAGCTGGCATAAATTGGTCTTGAATTTCAGGTGCACTTCCAATTTGGAAGTCAAATTTCTCCAATTTCACCGACCTATTCAAACTCCCTAATGATCATTATTAAAGAAGTATGATCTAAATCAGACATAGAATTTATTATAATCAAGGAAAATTATTACCTATTTCTGATATTGTACAGCAATAAATACCAACTCTTGTTTGTTGGCCAAGAGAAATAATGGTGTCTCTAGTCATGGGTGATAGACACCTTATAATTTCCTGTTTTTATTGTAAGCATTAGCTACTATGATAGAATCATCTCAGCGTAGTTATCAGACAAGATGACAGATCAAACCTATTGAGTACAGAATTAATGAGCATGATAAGCATAATCAATATCAGAAAATAGCCACATTTCAATGATTGGGAGCATCCACATATATATTCAGAAATATTTTTTTCTACAAAGAATATATACATATAATAAACTGATACATTAACGGGATAGACCAGACTATATCTGAAATTAGCATATGATGATGAAAGCCATCTACTCAAACTTCAGATAAGATCGCTAATATGAGTCCTCAAATGTGTGGTTGGATTTTGTTTCTAGATTAGTCCAGGATAGACTGCCCTGAGGCAAGGTGCGACAAGAAACACTAGCACTGTCCTGCATACGGTATAATAATTTCAAATGAAACCAGGTGATCTAATTCCAAAATAGCTGTCGACCTGTAAAACCCACACCTTGTTTATAGATACATGTATATGTATATATTTCTCTTTGAGAGTAGTAATAGTATAAAGTTATTAATACAATGTTGTGTACAGTATGAGTTTTTCTTGTACTCGTCCAGGTTGTGGTGAAAAGTCATATTGGACGACACCGTAGGGGCGAGTCCAATATGACTTTTTCACCACAACCTGGACGAGTACAAGAAAAACACATACTGTACACAACATTGTTATAATGACATTTTTATTATCCATCAGTATGTTTATCCAAATTTTGGGAATAAAACTTTAGTGGTTATTTTTGGTATTTGTCCACACTTAATTCTCTATAAAAGCCGTGTGAGTTGTGTATGATCATCAAAATGCATGATTTGGAACACGAAATGAAAAAAAACTCAATGCGGAAGTGAAACGTCTGCTAAATCCACCAGTGTTGCGCGCGCATCACAATTTCACCGATTCATTTCGCAATAGTTAATATGTGACTTCACAGAGTCCCAATAAAAAAGTGATATTGCACACTTGGGAGTCCAATATGACATTCGGGAGTACAATATGACTTTTTCCCAGACTATCACGTGGCAGCTTTTGCCCAATCGAAAATGGTGTTAGTTAAGGGATGGATAATAATATGATTTATATGTTATATTACGGTTTACATGATGCTTAAAATGTGATAACTGATTGCTCCCTGGGGGATAGTTACTTGATTCAGTTGCAGGGACATCAATTTTGATAATAAGCACAACGATCAGCCTAACTTATTATCTGAACATCCCAACAAAGGAATGAGAGTTCAAAGTTGTTTGACGTCAAGCTATATTATCAAAAATGCAGGAAATGTAGAATATTCACTTTATTTTATTGAATGGGAGAATCCATCTTATCGGGAAAAAAGAATTAACCATTTCATGACTGAAGCTGCGCTGGTGCAGCATTAAAGATCCTGTGCCAATGCATTCTATTAAATATGCAAATCTCCCATAGGGAGCCTCGCATATAGAAGAGAATGCACTGGCTTACATGGTCAATGTAAATATTGTTAGGCCAGTGCATCCTCTTATATATTTGAGGCTCCCGATGGGAGACGCATATATAGAGAATGCATTGGCACAGGGTTTTTCGCAAAATTTCAGGAAGCTCCAGTCATGGAAGGGTGAAAACCAAAAAACCAGAGTCAGTCAGTCAGTCTCCAAATGTTATTAACAGCAGTAATTAGCTATATCATATATTTCAAATGAATTTCACACCCACTCCCCCACACCCCTTCATCCACATAAATATCCATAGTTTTTTTTTGCAACTATTGGTAGTGGAAAATATGGTATTCTCCATTCAATTTGGTTGACACCCATGATGCAAATCATGTTGTCATAAGTTTCTATTTTAAACCATGTCATCACCCAATCAATAGTGACGTGGCATTTGCTTGACTGTCTGACAGCAATGGCATTTAATATTCACCTTCGCAGACTACAAATGAATTACTAATTACTCCTATACATCCATTGGTTCCAATTTAGTGCACAACAGGGTGGACGGTATGAACCATACTTTAAATATTAAAGATGCATTCATGGTTCTAGCTCCAGTTACCTCAACATACAAACTATAATGTTGTACTACTATTGACATACATGTATAAAGTAAACTACTGTTGACATACTGTCACATACATGTATAAAGTAAACTTATAATATCCAACAATGTTATTTTGCTATTGGAAATTAATCCTTCCATGGCTGGAGCTTCCTGAAATTTTGCGAATACCCTGTGCCAATGCATTCTGTTATATATGAGTCTCATATGGAGCCTCGCATATATAAGAGAATACATTGGCCTAAAATATTTGTGTAAGCCAGTGCATTCTCTTATATATGTGAGACTCCCTATGGGATACTCACATATATACATGTAAGAGAATGCACTGGCACAAGATCTTTAATGCTGCACCAGTTCCACTCCCATCATGAAAGGGTTAACAAGACAATTATTGACGTCCCTTGAAATCATCTGAACTATAAGAAATAAATCAATAAAAAAAAAATCCCAATCCAGCCCAATCAACACAAAAGTATCTTTCAGTTGACTCTTCTTGTTCCATGTGTTATTTTACACACTAGAATATAAGTAACAAGAGCATCACTAGGGCATGGCAAAATACACTTGTGGTAATTCCAACAAAGGGTCATAACTTTGATAAAAATTGGCGGGTGCATGGAACCCAAATTCGAACTTGACCTGTATTTTGGGCTAGCAAACTCACATACCAAATTTAATTCCATTCAGTTCAGACTTACTAAAATTATTATCCAGACAGACCAATAACATAATACATTCCCCGTTTAAAAAAAAATTGGTGTCAGGTTTCAGACAAGCCCTGAATCAGGGTTTCCGCTAGGGGGTAGGGGAATGGGGCCGGTAGCCGTCAAGGGGAAAAATCCAGGTAAAAGTAGCCTGTTTTAGCACTGGTTGAACTACTTTCGTTATATCGGCCAATAGAATCGTGTGAGAGTAGAAATGGCAGATTGTTTTGTTCCATTTCTGCCCAAGTGCCAAGCTATCAAACCTTATACATGTACCTGTAACTTTAAAACTAGTAAATTTATTAGATATAAATTAATTTACGAAGTACAGAACACCAGTAATTTGGATCCCGAGTTAAACGTGCTCGTTAATGTTAAAAGACTCACTGTGGAAGACCCAGCAGATATTTCGGATGCATAACGTAATCGGAATATATTTTAGCAGCTGCAGTGTAAATATAGAAGGCTGATTACATATCTGGCCGATGAGTATTCTTTGTGGGCAGTGGTAAGATGCCTTGTTGCCCGGTGCGGCTACTCCCACATTTCTCTCTTGCTCTATTACAAAGTGAACAGTATATTTTGCGGTATAAAACATGACAGGTACGATTAAAATACTGCTCTTTTGCATAACATAACCGGGTACTAACCGCAACGTAACTAACCAGCCTCAAAGGCATAGTTTCTAGCGATGTCAGTTCCGATCACTTCCTGTTTCAATTTTATGCATAACAACGCGTTTAGAGTGTGTACACTCACAAAATATAAAATAAAATAACCTTTTAAAATTACTTAGTACTATTCCAACAAAATTCAGAAGTTTTAAACATCTTTATACCCGAGGGGAACGGGGCCGTCAAGGGGACCCCCTGCCGGTATAGCGGAAACCCTGCCTGAATACATGTTTATTAGTAAATGTTATCACAGAAAAATGTGGGTTAAGTCCAATGAACTTTGACTGGGCCAAGTGCAGATAAGATCATTGTTATAAATTAATACACCATTAACCAAAAGCTTTTGATCCACAAATATCTTCACCCGGGCCTGTGATGCCGCAGCAGTTATTACATGTAACATAATTAATACAACCATTCAAAGTATTTACACATCACTGGGTTTCCGCTAAACATGTAACTCATCTCCACCCAGTCAAAAGCACTGAAGGATTATTACACACTCAAGTACACTTATGTGAGATTAAATGGTTAAGGAGTACAGGCTCCATGAATAGTACTTGCATCATTATTCGATATTAATAGTAAGGTGAAGGTGACTGGTCACACATATTTGTAGCAGGTATTGACAAGCATTTGCGTGACTGGTACGTGCCCTGCTGAATACCAGTACTAGTAGTTGTTTTGCATGCATTTAGAACTATGGCCTACATGTATTTGAAACTGTATATATTATCAGTCGTTTTAGGCTATTATAATTTATATGACATGCCAAGCTATACTGAAGATTTATGCATGCTATATTTGAATATTTCTGAAGCTTAAGTTATGGAAGTTTTAGATTATTTTGTATATCAATTCAATCAATGGATGAACATCAGTCCCACATTTAAAATCTATTATTTATCTATTTAAAATGTACATGTGTTTGCAATGTACTGTTTGCAATGTAATAATAACAAATAAATCTTCTTTGCAATGTATACAATACCCAGATTGACACCTTAAATGTGGATGTGCAATGTTACAACATAATCTATTGGCTAGATATTTTCATGTGATAGCTGTTCAGATTGCCCGTAAAACATTACAGGATTTCAGTGCAATAAAAGGCTGACTTTGGAAGTTTCTAAGGTATTTACGCTAATCTTCGAGAGTGGGTTATTTTAGGGCAGACCAGCCCTGGAAGGAAGTAATGGGGGCAAACAGGAGTCTATTATATAATACTTCAACAAATGGAAGACATGAACTAACAGGCTGAAATTGAGAATTCATAAATTATTTCAAATAAAGAATCCATCAATTATTTTATTTGCTCAAGGAATATATTAAAATTATAGGCCGATTGTATCGGCCAGATGTGAAACCCATACCTTCAACCATACTGGCTCAAAATCAGCTATCTAGAACTTAATATACAACTGTAAACATAATGTGGAGATGACTGGAGAAATATAAAGGGGGGGGGGGGGGGGGGGGGGCGGGTTCCATCATTTACTTGGATATGTATAAATATGAGACTGATCAGATAAAAATATTGCTTTGGATAGCATGTGTTCTAGATGCCAACTGTAAACTCAAAATCGAGAGGTCACCCTGAAGATCCATAGGGAGTTTGGTGATGATCGGTCAACGGATGTGGTCTGTAGGGCGCGTCGAAGGATTTTGTCATGCAAAAGAGTACAGTCCAAGATGGCTGCCAGTGGTCAAAACATTTCTCAGATAAATGTGGGCTACAGGGTGTGCCGATGGATTAAAATTTGAAATCCAAGATGGCTGCTGTGGCCGTTTATTAACAAATTTCATAAATAATATATGGCTCCCATCTAGAGGTCACCCGAAGATCCATATGAAGTTTGGTGACGATCGGATGAGGGATGTGGCATGTACGGTGTGCCGAATAATTTAGTCATGCAAAGAGTCAAATTCATGATGGCCACTGGCAACCATATTTTTCAACAAATTTCAGAAAAAAATCTATGGCTCCCAATTCTAGAAGTCACCCTGCAGATCCATATAAAGTTTTGTGATGATCGGACGAGCGATGTGCTCTGTAGGGTGTGACAAAGGATTTAGTCATGCAAAGAGTAAAATACAAGATGGTTGCCATGTTTTTCATCAAAAAATTTCAAATTTGACGGCTCCCATCTACAGGTGATCCTAAACATGCCTGTAAATTTTCAAAACATATCTCTCATAAATGCAGGCTGCTGGGTGTGCCGATGGATTCAAACTTGAAATCATAGATATTTTTTTAATATTTCAAAAATAATCTATGGCTCCCATCTAGAGGTCACCACGAAGATCTGTATGATGTTTGGTGACATTCGGGTGAGGTATGTGGCCTGTAGGGTGTGCCGAAGGATTTGCTCATGCAAAGAGTAAAATCCAAGATAGCCACAAGCAGCCATGTTTTCCAACGAATTTCGGAATATAGTGATTGGTCCCATCTCGAGGTCACCCTGATGATCCATATAAAGTTTGTTGATGGTCGGATGAGGGATGTGGCCTGCAGGGTGTGCCAAAAGAAATTGTTGATGGACACATGGACAGGCGACACACCCCAACCAATAGCAATTGCTCAAACTGGACTAAAAAGGGTTGGTTTGTTATAAAATATTTTTATATTCACACCATCCCATGAAAACTACATTAGTGAGTAGGGTTAAGAACCACCTCCAGCATGAGTTGTAAAGTTGAGCGAGCATCTATACTAGAGGGATCTATCAAATGTGCATGAAATTTAATGACATAGGCCATAAAAATTAAATACCTACATGTATATAGATTATCATCATGATCGGCAAGTGTAATTATTTGTAAAATGTACACATGTACATGTATATAAGGAGGGACTTTCCTTGGTCACTAAATTATGATAAAAAAAATAATTAACAAAAACTAACATCCTTCATACCAAACACCCCCCCCCCCCCCCCCAATTCAAATTGTCCACAAATATCTGATGATAATCTTGGTATTCAGTATTTATGGTCATACATATTACTAATATAACTAGTTTCATCAATGTACTATGGTGAAAACACAGAAATGATAGATGATTGCCTATAAACTAGTCAGAGTAATGCTGATTACCTTACCAACAAATTGGCTAACTTATAATAACAACACACATTATGATAGTGCTTCTCTACCAGAGATCCACTGCAGTAAGAATTTGGTAATCTTTTAGGTTTTTCTATCTCCCATCAAGATGTGCAGTGAGACACAATATCAAACAGGGAAGACTGTTCAGCAAGACTGTTCAGAATAAATTGCTACAGGTTTAGTCTTCCGACATGTTATTTTTTCCTGCAAGCAATCTGCCATTTCTAGCCAGGATCATTGCGGTCAAATAACCAGAGGCATTTACTGTACTAGCCAGCTTCTAAATATATTCAATAATTATTACATCCTAAAACAATTTATTGGATAGGCAGCAGTAATCAGCAGATGTAACAGAATCATGGCCATAGCTACCATTTGTTTTATTGGGTTTCTGGGATTAACAGTAAAGAGGTATAATAAGGCTGTAATGTTATGAAGACTCATCAAATCTGTTTATTTTTTTAGAAGTTTTAAAGTGGTATATGATCTTTTAGCCTCAAATTAAATGTACAATGTACTTTTTAATCGCTTTTGTTGTGTTAGACAAATCAGATTTATGGAGGCACTGACTCAGTATACAGCCCTTGAAATTGACATTTTTCTATGTCATTGTCTTTTGCTGTAGCTATTTTTTTTGTACGGCTGAGTATGAGTGTTCATTGCTTCAATATGCGTGAACAAATTATCATTGAAATGGCCATGTATTAATCAGAATGGCACATTGAGATGTCTCTCAATGCACAAGCTTGACTGATTTTTGGTCATGTCGGGGTTTGAACCCGCATCAACTTTGTCTACCAGAGACTGCAATGAGGGTATCATGACCTAAGATATATAGGTCAGTAAATATATGAAATATTTTATATACTTGATATTCTCTGTAAAACTTTACCAAAGTGGAAGAAATTTAATAGCTGTTTTCAACTTTCTGCACAAATGCCTTTTTATTTTTAACATATCAGCATAAAACTGACAAAAAACATTATTTGTTGTTATTCCCTGTAGAAAAAGGGGAATTTTTTCCCTTTCTTAAAAATGTCCCTTTCTTAACTGTTCTGAACTGATAATTAACAAATTTGGATAAGTCTTTCTGACAAATGCTGAGACAATATAGTCCATTTCAGATATTTATTCTGTGTAACAACCGCTTTTGATCATACTATAAATTATGTACTAGTATGTTTAATTTGAGGCTTGAAGATTTAAATGCAGATATTCCAGGGACATGTTCACAATTGGCGAACATTGGAGACCTATTAGTAGCTATGAAAGACTGCCACTTTGATCATGATTGTCAATTCTTTGCAGTACTATATGAGCCATAGTACTTATGGAACCAGGACAATTTAATATATTATTATTAGACACTTCATTTTCTATAGTATTCTGCAAATAGGTCTGAAATAACTAATGTGTATAAATAAGATATATATCAGAATGGATGGAGGCACCTGCTCAGTATGATGTGTTGCTTTGTATGTTTTGCATGAACAAATTATATTTCTTATCCAAATGGCCATGGTACGATCAGAATGGCACATTGAGATGCCTCTCAACTCAGATCAAGCTTGACAATCAGCCCCGATTTTTGTTACATTAGGGTGGAACTGAACGTTGACTGTAGGAATTTTGTCATGGCAACATTAGGTAACTATAAGGAGTGTTCATTTTCTTAAATCATTAAACAGTATAAACAAAGTGATGTTAATCAAACTTACATGAATCACTTCCTGATTTATTTGTTTGTGATTCAGCAGCACTATGTTTATATAGCAGTCACATCAGGAAATGAAGAGTATTCCTTAATAATGCCACTTCAATTACATTGCATATGCTACAGGAAATATATTTAATGAGTCTTCCCTTCAGAGCTTGAAATATACATATGACCACATGTGACTCTTTTTATGTGACAAGTAGATTCTTGTGCTACCTGTCACTAATGACACATGAGTTTAACTTGCAGACTTCTGTTAAGAGCATACAATGAATTATAATATCTACTGGTCAGTTTAAATTTGATATTTTCAGATCAAATGAAGGGATTTGTCTAAATCGCCCATGGAATCCATAAAATTCTAAATGGGAAGGAATTGTATGAGAATATAAAATATCATTTTAAAATTCACAATACAGTTATACTGGCTGTAACAATGCTATTAAAGATTAGATAATTATTAGTATATAATTAAATAATCTGCTCAAAACATGGTATGATCCAGGTATTCAAAGGAAATATTCTGAGGCAACAGGCAGTATTTCTACCTAAACACAATGTCAGAACGAGCCCTGATTCCATCAGTTCAGGAAGAGGATCCCAGTTTACAGTTAGATTAGATGCTGGCTCTATGACGCTCTGCTATGTTGGCCATCATAAGAGACTAGTACAATCAATCTGCCAGTTTGTAAATGATGTCACAGGAGAACAAATTTCTCATCCAATCAGAAGAGCACCCAGGTTGTCATCTTACTAATAGGAGTGTTGCTAATGATCGCTTCCAAAAAAAAACAATAAGCTACTGACTGAAATGATTCCGAAAACTTGTATAAGCATGTGTATCTTTGCCAAAATGTCTCATGTAGATTTTTATATGCCTACTGTATTGTTGTATGGAAAATAGAGCACACAAGCCTGCAAATAGTGTCTGTCATTTGCAGAATGAGGTCCCCAGTGGGTGAATTTAGTAATGGTATCCTGCACAGCAGGCTAGCATCATCAAATTCACCCTCTATGGACCTCATTCTGTTTAGACTTCATCTTCTGGGAAGTATCTATGGTCTCAAATTAACATTGTTTTTAGTTACTTTTTCCCTTTTCTTCAGTTACTAATCTCCTAATTTGTAAAATATAAAATGCATAATCGAGGTGACTAATGGGAGAACATCAACTTCAACTGGGGGGGGGGGACTTCAATCTGATCCAGGGTCCCCATAGCAGTTGAGGCCTAAGCAGTATGAGCTACTCAAAGGGTGAATTTGGTGACACTAGCCCACAGTGTAAGATAGCGGCACTAAATTCACCCTCTGTGGACCTCATTCTGCAAATGACAGACACACTCTATGCAGCCTTGAGAGCACAGTCAGTTCAAGTTACATTTACAGTCACTTGTATTACATGTATAGGGCTTTCCCCTCACTTTCCAGTTGGAGATTATTATGTCATGATGCCATTAAATAGACAGATATTATTTAGTCTGGTGATGTAATAATGGCAGATTGATTGCGCTGGTCTCTCATGATGGCGTGCAGAGTGAAACGACATAGCCTCACAGAGCCAGTGTCGAGTCAAAGGTCACATATACACTTATACTGACATAGGAGGACCAAGGAAGTGAAGCCTGTAATATCTTGGGAACAGAATTCTCCTCGGAATAAACAATCCAGATAAAACAAAACTGTACATTTTACATGCAAGGGAATTTGAAGGAATGTAGAAAAGAGCTGGAATGTTCTGCACAACAACATAATAATCCAATAAAAACTGCTGCTAGGATTCATCATCAAATTGGGTTTAATCTACCAAACATTCAAAGCCACATTTAATTCTGCGTCTAATTATGTTTATCAACATTGGGCAACAAGCATATAATTTTTTTTAGCACAAGGCAGTAAGAGAAGAGAGGTGAGCACAAGGTTTAATACCTGCCGATTTGGAGCCAAATTGTGATCTCTTGGCAACCCCCAATTGTGAATGAAATGCAAGTCAATAAAAAATTATTGTAAATTAATCCTTCTGGTAGAACTATCAGGTGTAAGAACACCACTATTCTCAAACGAAAGTTATGTTCTCATCGGAAACCAAAAGGTGATACATTTTAGTATCTTTACTGTATGCTCCCTTTATAAATACAGTCCATATAAGGCTTATAAGCTATGCATGTACATGTAAAATGTGAAAATGGTGCTAAATAAAACCAAATTATAAAGTTGTGCACATAAACTGTTTACAACTTCATTATTAATGAAACCATTTTAATAGTGTGAACAACTGTGCCATGTTGATCGTTGGTAATGAATTAGCTGCAAAGGTAGAGGATGGCTAGTTAAAAGATGATGATGTCAGTATAAAATAAGGATTTAATTTATTGAAGTGAAATTTTTTTTTTAATTCTCCTGGTCCCCCAACCACAAATCTACTACTAGTATCACATTTGCAATTTAAGTCAGAAAGACAAACTATGTAACCATTGTAGTACACATACTCAACATTCTATACAGGATACATTGAGAAACTTACTTTCATTATTCCATGCTTTTAAAAGCCATGCATATACTGGAGTTCCCCCATACATAAACTACCCACATTGACAGATATGATAATCAAGCAAATGCAATTAATCTTCCCCAATACATGTTCTCCACTTTCATATTTTCAATTTTAATATCAGCTTTTAAAGGGATACTTAACACTAAATCCGGCCATTTATGGGACCATCTTCTTTTATACTCATCAGAATATATGCAACAAATGAATGAATTTGAGCCATGGATTAGTGCAAAATACACTCATGTGCTCTGTAAACGATGCAAACAACATGTTCATTATAATTAAAATGAATATAAAATAGCTGGAGTAATAAATTCATTTTCATTATAATGACCATATTGTTTTAATACATCGTTCATAGAACACATGAGCATATTTTGCACTAATCCATGGCTCAAATTCATCGATTTGTTGCATATATTCTGTTGAGTATAAAAGGAGATGGTCCCAAAAATGGCCAGATTTAGTGTACAGTACCCCTTTAAGGGCAGCAGGATTTTACAATTGATAGAAAACTTTTCATGTAGCTTGCTATATAATATGCAGCATAAAACTCTAAAATACATATCCATAACTGAAGAAGTAGAAGCTGGGAATCATGCCACACATACTGTACATAGTGTTTGAACATTTATTATCTCAGTTCATACCCAATGTACTAGACCCCGAAGCCACGACAAATAGTTTTCATGGCTGGCTCAACCGATTTTCATGGCTGGTTAGCTAGCTAAGCCGGCTCAGTCACGACGTTTGTGGCTGACGAAATATGGCGGCTCAGCCGGCTGAGATGTTATCATTCAGCGTATTTCCGTTTCCGAAATGTTCCTAATCCCCTGTTATCGGTTATAGATGCCGTTTTTTTAGCGTTTGTGGTGAACCCGTAGAATTCCAGACCACACGTAATCTTTTGATGTTGGGCTTTTCCATTACGGCGAAATTCACGAAGGACTGGCATGGATATACTATGTAGTTTCCCATCTAATCGGTATAAGTAGTTACATTAATGGGACTTCTGTCGACTTCAGACTGCTATCATCACTGCCATCTTGCGATATATGCATGCATCATTGAATGATGAACCGGATAGTAATGATATATACTATTTCAAACTATTTTCTATTCTTATGTGTATATATTGACAAATGCCAGTGATGTCTGAGACTGGGTGTTGTCGATATAAACAATTTATATTTTAACCCTTTCAATACCGAATGGATGCGGCGCCCATTCAGTTATATGAAAGCATGCATTGGGATAGTCTATTCCACATTAAGGGGCCAGGTGTTCTGATAATATAACAACCATGCGAGTATGCCAATATTAGGCAATGCGGTTTAGTTCTTTGCGATTCACAGTACAGTTGTGCTTGACATATAAGCCCATGCACATGGCTCAGCCATTTTACAATTCCGGCGGCGGAGATTTTTAAATGTGGCTGGCGTTAGAAATAATATGGCTGGCGGCGGCTTGTGGCCAATATGGCTGGCGGCGGCGGCGTACGATGGCGGCTTCGGGCTCTACAATGTACCTAGTGCTTGTGGATTAAAATCGGCCCAGAAATGCATTATTTTCCCAATATGGCACTTCAGTGCCCTGACTATGTCTACCAAGTGATTTTTTCAATATTATCTATGACTGAGTATCGAGCCTTTTTCGTTGAGATGTTCAGTATGTCCAAGCACATTAGAAAATGGAGTAGATCATCAAAAGAAGTCAGATGTTATGATTTTAAAACTGGAATCTTGAAATCAGTCACCAATTAGCCTATTAGGCCAAAATAAAATGGATCCCTATTTCTGGTAATGGGTACAAAATAAATTGGGGCGGGCAGGCAGGTAGATTTACCAAAAAAAAGAGGCCAAAAATGGACTTTCAAATGGTGTAAAATAGTTTTGGGAGCAACATTTGAAATTATGAGACAGGCGGGTGGGAAACATGTTTTCAATTTATTTTGGCTTAACAATTACAGATTGATGACTTTAGTGTAACTAACATATTACTATATGAGAAATGAATAAGTAAGGCTCAGCCAAGATACTGTAGATAATGTTTAGATGCACACTGCAAATCATTAGTCTTTTTAGTATAGAAACACAAAATAGATGTAAAATCCAGGATTTCACTCGGCTGTGCAGAAACAAACTGGTAAAAATATTAAATCTTGATCAATATTATCTAATAATTAATAAATTGATCAATCCCCTCCCTAAATTAAAAAAAATTTATCATGTAAATGGCCAATCGAGCTCGCAGAAACCACTTCACGACAGATTCATTATTAAATATTGAATCTGTAAAGCCGAATATTGACAATAGTGGAAAATCTTCACCACTGGTATATTTTGATATTCCCTCTCAGATTCTAAATAACTATTACTTATAAAGTATACAAAGTTTAAAATGAGCCACACCGTTCAATGGTACTCATAAACATTTAATCAAGCAAGTCTCCTCATAAATTTGATTGCTCAAAGTGATAACATCCAGGACAACAAACAATCCAAACATTGAAACACAAGATGAGCTCCTTGAAAGCCTTTTAACAGGAGTTATTTGAAATCTATTAGATATGGTAGATGTGAATAGTGTATCAGCCTAATAATATTGATAAGCTAAATATTAATTTTATGAGTCATTGTGCAGAAGATTCCATGGCCACCTAACATCAATTGTGCAAGAATGCAAAACATGGGCAACAATGAGGGAGACTTACCAGCTTCTACTCCTCTACGTCCTATACCAAAAACTAGTCAACAAAGATCATAGCATCAATTACGAGCAAAATTGGTGAGGTAACATAACATGATGCAATTCTGGCAGAAATAGAATACTGTACAGATGGTCATCTCGAACATACATTATTTAACCCTTTCAGAGCCAAGTCCGATTTTTGTATCAACCCATATTTCCTTGATCATTTTTCAAATTTATTGATTATAATAATGCGATACATTGATGGAAAGAGCTCGAATGTAAAATGATCAAGGAAATATGGGTTGATACAAAAATCGGACTTGGCACTGAAAGGGTTAAAGATGTTGTCATAGATCCAAACCCTAACATTACAATAACAAAATAATGGAATTCAGCATTGCATATGACTTATTTCTGACATAAATACATTAGCAACCACATGTTACATAATTAATCCACATAGTGATAAGCAGGTGATGTCAAATTGATTTAATCATGCCCATCTGTGAGATTGACTAATAGGAATAGAGATTTAGTAACAGGATATGAAGAGATATTAGGTTCTCTTTGATTAACAGACACAATATTGAAATTTTAAAGTCCCAGCCCAGATATTCATTCGAGTCAGGGCTGGCAGCATCCACAGAGTGCATTGATGTCATCACTCAATACCGTGACATTAAACAGTTATATAGTCATAACTCGTATCAATTGCATACAATGAATCTGGTGAACCTCATAATGGTAATTTCACATCTAACAGACATGATAAAAAGTTACAGGACTCTCAGTGGCTGGCCATGCCATTTGACGCTCAGCAAGATTGATCTCAGTATGGCATTGAATTGAGCTTAAAGCTTTCTGTAATTTTATAGAGATCATCATCTTAAAGACTAGTCCAAGTCTTCTCGTACTAAAACTAGCTAAGATTTTGGGATGGAGAGATGCTAATATTTAGTCCGAGATCGAGCGCATAGCCTTCTTATGACACGAGTTACGCCCAGGATCTGTGGCGGGAATCTGTGGTGTATTTTACTCGATTTACCTAACAAAGCAATACATGATGCTATATACGTCGGAAAGAGTGACATCTTATGGTCAGAATGGTGTATAATAATCTAACTTTAATGTTAAATTACACATAGAATATTCCGGTTGATTGCCACAAACATCGTTGTTTTTTCTGTTTGTTTACTTAACTGAAAGCCGAACTCAGGTTCCGAAGAATTTCGGCATTGTCCGGTGTTTGTTCTGAGTATTCTAGTTTCCGTTTCTATATATAGCGCGGGGTTTTCCGAACAAAATGGCGAAAACCGATCGCCGCAAAGTCCAGTTTCCAATGTTCTTTGAGAACAATTCCCGCACTAAAAACTTAATGACATAATGGAGGATCAGAAAGGTAGTTTTGTTGACAATTTTCGCAAGCAACTTGTCAAAATTGGAGCAAATTAGAACTCTTGTGTCTGACTTGCCATGCGTGTGATTTTCATCCATGTGCATTTTGACTTTTGTGTTGATAAAATAATCGGAGAACCGAATCACACAGTTTCGAAATATAGTTCTTCCGTTTTAGTGGGACTTTTCAAACTTAAGGTTAAAAATTTATACAAATTTTGTTTGATTTTGTGTGTGCTTAACAAGAGCAGTATATTGCTCTGTTCGCTTAGTATATATCTTAATTTCGCTGAAGTCCACCAAATGTGGGAAATGTAGCACCATATTATTTATTCTAATGCTCGTTGTGTTTACACTGTTTTAAACTTTGAGAGGGTTGTAATTCCCCGTAATTTATTTAATGTATTACATTTATATCTTCAATGTTTAATTAATCTATTTATTTTTTATTTATTGACACACATAATTACGATTACAATGGAGAATTCATCGTAATTTGCGTTGTCAGTCGAAAATCTAATGAATATTTTCAACGGAAAATGCCGAACACAGTTCGCGAAGTCAACTGAGTTCGCATACTTTTAAAAATTTGTAAACATTGCGGTAAATGTCTCTTTTCGCATTAAATTACCGCTTTCAATTCACAACTGATGTGGGGTTCAGATCAAATAGCATGTCTTCTGCGGAAAATATCTTTTATTGTCGCAATTGTGATATTTTATTTCATATAATTGTGGTTTTATTTGAGCGGGTCATTAACGCTTAACTCGTGTCATAAGAAGGCTATGCGCGCGATCTCGGACTAAATACTAGCATCTCTCCATCCCAAAATCTTAGCTAGTTTTAGTACGAGAAGACTTGGACTACTCTAAGACAAGCAAGAAAGATCTATATCTGCCAGAATTCGAGAATCAGAACAATTACGAACAATATCAAACAAGGATGAACCGGGTGAGTAGCATGTCATGAGGTGAACTATGGAATGCAAGGCATTTCAAGCAGTGTGGGGTTAATATTGTTTTAACCCTATTATTTTAATTTGAGAATTCCACTTTGAAAACAATACATACTGGTATTAGATGCTTATTAATGAGTGAATTCATGCATTTAATAGCATGAGGAAATGGGTGCATTTAGAACAGATGCTCTAGATAGATGTTCCATAAAGCAGAATAGACGTGTCATTAATATTGTGCAAGTGCATTTAAAGCACCTCATGGCAACCACCAATCTTGATAATCATGATTTTTAAAGAGAAATATAATTATCAATTTAAAAATAAGCAATTAATCAGTTGAAGTTTTATTACATGTCTCTTTTGGAAACTAGAATGGGTCATGCATATCCAAAATAATATTACTGATTTCAATCAAGATCAAGAGCTATAGCCTATACAAATTCATTGTTTTTCACCGCATGTCCAAGAATGGCAGTTCACTTGCAGAAAGTGAATTGTGATAAATTGCTGTTAGATATACCGTTAGAATGTATTATACACATTTTAATTATAAATGGTAATTCCTAGTTTTCATGTGGTTTTCACGAAAAACGTTTTTCCCCCCAACAAAGATAATAAACATATAGCCCATGATTGTACTAGATCACAATATTAGATCTGTTTATTTTTTTAAACATTGTGGATGGAGATATTAACATACAGACACCAACCTATGATAATTGCTTATCTTGGGTGTCTCCAATTGAGCTACTGAGGTATGGAATCAAAAATATTTAATTTGCTATGCTAGATGCTAGCATGTGAGTGTTATGCAGCAATAGGAATGGAAGGAATGCATAGAAAAAATTGAATCACTCACTACTTTAATCATCATTTACAAATTTTCGACTTCTTAAAAGGCCAGTGACTGAAAGGTGAATACTATCATATGACAATATTTCAAGTTTATGATTTTGTGGTCTGTAGGTCCAAATAGTGTTTGGGAAAAAAAAGTAGAGGTGGTGGCAATGTGAAATTAAACTAAAATAATGTCATTCATAAATTAAAGCAAGGTATCACGCATGCCAACAATATTAGTAATTTAATTACAAGCTGTGAAAATTAGTTCACAATATTCAGAACCCCTAAAAATCCAGATCAAAGTTACATGTTACTGATATCACCACCAATACCAGTTTATGACATGTTGAGAATCCTTATAATGCAAAAATCTTCGTTGGAAGAATTCTGCATGAGAATTATCTTCAGGGGCCCATGAAATTCAAGTTGGTACAGATGGTAGAACAGTAAAAAACATTGCTCCACATATTATTTGAAGGCATCTTGTTGATAGGAAATTAATATCTACAGTCCGAATAAACTTCCGACAATAAATTACTTCAGTTAATATATAATCTGAGACATTCATATGCACAGATTTATCAAAACCAAAGTATTTCCCTGCAGCATATGACACCTCATTAATATTTAAACTTCCAAATGAACCAATGATAACAAAAATTCGCAAATTTGTATTGCACATACATTGTATACAAAAATGGTTGCTGCTTTTATAAAATCAGATCCGCCCAGATATAGATGTGGACAGACTTTTCAAATTTATTTGTTACTAAAATTGTCTGATCCAGATGGTTTCATATATCTTCAATGATTGTCCAATTATATATGTGTTAGATATTTGCCTGCTGTCCCAGTGTTCAATTATGGCTGATCCATGGAGCAGTTGACACAGGCAGTCACAGCCCAAACACTATTCTATCTTAGCAGGCCTGGAAATCTCAAGGCGGGCTGCCCGCCTACAGCCCGCCTAGAATTTTCCAAGGCGGGCTTTTTATCGCCCGCCTCGTCTACGATAGGACATTTATTATTTAGTTATTTTATTGTGTTTAATGAGTAAAATACTGCATCGAAATCGTAATTATATTGTACAGTGTGGGGACTGTGCGCATGCGTAACCTGACGGTAATGTCAAATGGGAATTATAGCGGAATCAGTAAATTCCGGAACGAACTGTTTCGTAAATCTGATCTTTTGATCGATTCTCACACATTTTATGACCAAAATAAATTATTTCTCTTCATAAGATTGAGCTTACAATATATTTCACTGGATAAAATGAACACATGTTTGTGGATAGTGAGAACCAAATGTCACTGTCCCAATTAAGTTCAACCTTTCGTTCCATTTCCGGTTCCTATCAGTGAAAATTGTATTTAGCTTGCAGCCGTCTTTTATCGCTTCGATTGATAATATTTTAATATAATTAGCTAAATGTATCCACGTATTCTAGTTTACACTGTTATTCAATTATTAAAGTTCAGAAACTAATTTCTATGTCCCCAATTGCAAACACTCAGTAAATCTATAGATAGCGACTTGACTGCTGCAAGCAGCAGTCTGCGATCGGCAATGGAATATGGATTACATTCAGAGAAAAAGCAGTCGATATTCAAGTGCAAATATACTGGATTTAATATTGTTCTTGATTGTGTATTTTATGTAAAAAATTACACTTTCATGGAGAATGCTTTTAACGTGGACAAACTCACCCAATTCCGTTGCATGGGTTGGACACCGACTGACAAATTGTTGAGTACAAACACTCTTACATTTTGTTTCTTGTTCATATAAATTAATCATAACATATAAAACATAGTTAAATATTCACCATACCATAATTACTGTGGGGGATTTTGACATTCACAACTCTGTGGACACTTTGTTTCCACATAAATTTTTTTTATTTAGATGGAGTTATACAACATCAAAAATAGACAAACTAACGGCAGTAGTAACTCAGATAAAATAAATCATAACTTTAAAAGTTGAGGAGGGCTATAGCCCTCCTAGGCATATCTAGGAGGGCTATTAATAGCCCTCCTGGATTTTCTAGATTGCCAGCCCTGTCTTAGCTGTTCCAACTTGATATAAACAGGATGTGGTGTGTGTGATATGGAACAGGACCATGTAACGTGACAGAGGGTTGTCGCTAAATATATTTTCATACTAACTGCACTAAAACTAGGCTGCTATATTACAGATCTGAAGTAGGAAGCACTTGTAGAGTTACAATAAATGGATTCATACTTAAACAATGATAGAGCCTATGAGTATTGAGTTATTGAGATTATTATGTCTTAAGCTGCTTTCATATACATGTGTTTAAAGCATGTGTTTTATGAACGCATTAGGCAGACATAAGATTCATTGTTTCGAACGTGCGTGAAAGCTCTGCATTTTTATGAGAAATTCCGAGTGACGTCATTTAAATGTAATTTTATTTGGTATTTCCCCGAAAGTTGGCATTGCAGCAGTTTTGCTTTTACTCAGTTGAAGATCATGAAGGAAGTTTATGAAATCAGTTACAACGAAGATCTCATATAACTTATTCGAAAATATTATCCATTTATACAATCCAAAGCATCCGAGCCACCATGATGCCCAGAAATGACCAAATTCATGGGACCAGATCAAGACTCCCATCTAAAAAAAAATCACGTACCACCATGGTTCGAAACATGATACCACCATTGTATTACTATGGTACGGTACTACAATGGTTCGACGTGGTACTACAATGGTACTACCCTGGTACTACCAAGGTAAAGTAAAATTTACCATGGCACTCTACCATGGTACTACCACATTACATTGATATCTACCACGGTACTATACCATGTTAAAGTTGGTACTACCATGGTAAAGTGATATTTACCATGGTACAATGGAACCGTACTAGGGTATACTCTACCATGTTAGTCTGTTGATGCCATTATGCAGTGTATTTTGTCATATTAGACTAGATTATTCTACTTTATATGTAGACCAAGTCTTCTCGGTCCACAACAGCTTGGGATATTGACTCTACAAACAAGGTTACATCTTTCGTTGAGTCCATTTTGAACAAACAAAGAGAGCTAAATGTATTGCTTAGTGTCAAATGCATGCGTTAAACGGACATTTAAGGGAAATTTATGTGAAAGCAGCTTTATGGCCCAGGATGACGCACTAAATCAATGAATGCTGTAACCTTTATATTGGTAGTTTGAAATCCACTTTTTCAAGTGCAATGACTGAAAATTTCCAGGAAATCCCATTTGTCCGTTTGCTCATTTTTTTTTACTCCATGGAGGTGTTTGTTAACCCTTTACCCAACAGAACGGCCCTGTGCCAATGCATTCTCTTATATATGCGAGTCGACCATAGGTCGCCTCGCATATATAAGAGAATGCATTGGCTTAACACATTAAAAATTTTAAAATTGCTAAAGAATGTAAGAAAAAATGGTAAAAAGTGTTAAAAAAATATTTTTTTTAGGCCAATGCATTCTCTTATATATGCGAGGCGACCTATGGTCGACTCGCATATATAAGAGAATGCATTGGCACAGGGCATAACTGTAACTATCACAATGTGGTCAAGGAGCCAGTTCCAATGATATCCATATTTGTATGGTTCTATTGAGACAGACCGAAGATATTTTAGGCTGTTGAATCTTTATTTGGCCGGTTTTGGCCGGTTTGTTGGGTAAAGGGTTAATGCCGATCTATTGTTAAGCATGGGGAAGTCATTAATATCGTCAGAGTAAAATTATTATAGTTATGGTCTGCAAGATGAAAATCTCAGAATCAGCAATTTTTCAACCAAAGCTCATCCCAGAATCAACCGACAAGTGAATCAATGCTTCTGAATAAAGATTTAACCACTCAAAACTATCTTAATAACTTGTCAATAATTTAGGATACACGTTTTATTAACCCTTTCTACACTAAATGGATTATCCCATTCAGTTATAAAAGTATAAATTGGAATGGTCTATTATTCATTTAGAAAGTTAAGCAGGCGACATATACCAAAAGTGCAGAAGGAGTCCTATTTATCGGAGCGAACTGTTTAAGTAATAAGTTCAACAAACGACCTATGGTATGGTCATTTGTTGAGTTGATTATCTGAACATTTCTGAAGAGAAAACTAATCATCATTAAGTTTTTAGTATAGACAGGGTGAACCAATTTTCTGCCATTCTAGGAATCATTATCAAATGCTAAAATAGAATCCGCAAGAAGAATATATCTGATGGACACACACATTGCATATCTTCAAGTGCTGCCTCCTCAAGAGCATAAGATATCAGTGGAACTAAGACATTATTAGATTTCAGTGGAACTAAGACAAACAACATCTAATGAGTATATAGATCAATCATGATGATTACCTTCTTTGACAGCATCCGACACTTGGTCTATGGTATTGTCAACTTTTGACTGATATCTGAGTAGAATGGGTCGAATACATCTCTTGTAAATGGTATCTGATCCGTTCCATTGTGTTGGGGCGAAGCAGTATATCAAGAATGCACACTGTCAAGAACAGAATGAGAATACTTTAAACAGAACTAAATATAGGATAATCATAGAGTACAAATAAATATAAATGAAAGTGTCAATGACACTGTAGCTCCATTTGGGGAGGTGAAAAATAAATATTATGCTGAGCATTCAATAGAATAATAAAGAGAAGGAAAGTCAAAACATTTCAGTAAAATTTGATAGTGTAGATGAAATAATTTTCATTTCAAATATTTCTCCAATAATGTGTACTTTAGGGTGTGCCGATGGATTAAAATGTGAAATCCAAGATGGCTGCTGGCAGCCATGTATTTTTAACAAATATCGGAAAAAGTTGATAGCTCCCATCTAGAGATCACCGCAAAGAACCGTATGAAGTTTGGTGATAATCGGATGAGGGATGTGGCATGAAGCCGCATGATGACTCCCATCTAGCTGTCACCCCGAAGATCCATATTAAAATTGGTGATGATCCGATGAGGGATGTGGCATGTAGGGTGAGCCGAAGAATTTAGTCATGTAAAGAGTAAAATCCAAGATGACTGCTGGTGGCCATGTTTTTGAACAAAATTCAAAAAAAATTGAATCCCATTGACTTTTACACCTAGAGGTCATCCCGAAGATCCATATGAAGTTTGGAGATGATAGGATGAGGGACGCGGCCTGTAGGGTCTGCCAAATGATATTGTTGATGGACAGACACAAAGATCTGTGAAAGATACGATACAGATATGTGCAAAAATAACTGCCAAGACGCAAATTAAGTGCATGTACACAGCTAAAAATCTTGTTTATTCACGCGACTGACTGGCTCAAAATTGTATTGTTCCTTTGAAAGTTTTAGATAAGAAATAAATTTTATTGACCCATTAGTCGGATGAATGAAGTTACAGTCATTGTAGTTCAAAGTACATTGTACCAACTTGGTTATTTCCGCATGGAACAAACTTTTTCGTCTTGCATTTTCACTTTTAACTCACATCAATTCAAATAAAATGCATAATTATTCTAAGACAATTGACAAAAGTTAATGATCTATTGAATGTAGTTCATGTTGACCATGTAGCCACTAACGGATCCAGTACAATAATTTTCGTGATATTTCCCCACATGGTAAAACATTTCGTTTCGGTTCGCATTCCCATTTTTGCAATGACATGCTTCCCCATATGTCAGTTTTGCTTTTCAAGGTAAACACAGACGCTGCAACTTCTGTAATAAAGTAGCTTTTAACATGCATTCATTTTGAATTTATATAATGTTGCGCATCATCATATATAAACTCCTTTTTGTGTGATGCACGATGATGTAGTTTAGTTGATATAGTTCATGGAAATTAAAGTTAAACTTGAATTGTTTTGTTTGTACTGTAACTGGATTATTCCAAACAAAGACCAAATACAGGAATTGGCCCTGTTCTATGTTTTCATGATCTTATTTGTAATGGTGGTATAAAAAACTTTGTATGATTTTCAGCTGTACCCAATGCAAACAACTTGTGGCATTTTAAAGGCATGGATGGTCATCATTGTAGGTTATAATTTAGAAATAAAAGTTACCAATTGTGACAATTTCCTCAATAATATACAAATAGTATAGTATAATGATAGTTTGGATGCGATATAATCTACGAACACACTTCGTATGTGAAACATTTCAGTTCGGTTATGTTACGTTTTCGCAAAAAGCACGTTGTTTGGTTTCTCATCAGTCACAAAATTACCTGTAGATTTCCAGAAATCGTCATTTATTGTCTCGAAACTTACACAACTAGAGGTGTGACTGTCCCAATGGGACTACGGATACCCCCCTGTTTTAAAAATACTAAGATGTTTCACATGTCAGTAAACATTTAGTTAAAATAATAAAAGAACAGTTCCCATTGCAGGTGTACCGTGTACAACCATAACCCTAATCTTATACCTATTGACCAAAAAATGTAGGAATAAAAGCTTGGACAAAATCATGTACGTTGCGAAAAAAATTCTAAGTCGAAAAATGGGAATAACTCCACACAAAAAATGTCGGACAGACGTCATAATCGCAGGTACACAGGTTCCCATGGTACTAAATATCAGTGCCAAGATTAAAAATCATTGACCGAAAAATGGAGGAATAAAAGCTCGGACAAAATTATGCATGTTGCAAAAACAAATTCTAAGTCGAAAAAGGGGGATAACTCCACCAAAAAATGTCGGACAGATGTCATAATCGCAGGTGCACAAGCTCCCATGGTACTAAATATCTGTGCCACGTTTTTTTTAAATTGACCGAAAAATGTAGGAATAAAAGCTCGGACAAAAGTATACATGTTGCAAAAAAATTCTAAGTCGAAAAAGGGGGGATAACTCAACCAAAAAAAGTCCGACAGACGTCATAATCACAGGTGCACAGGTTCTCATGGTGGTTGATGTCTGTGCCAAGTTTCACGGAAATTGATAAAAAAAATGACTGAGAAAAACTCCGGACAAATTTGTGTCCACGGACGGATACGACGGACGGACGACGGACAAGCTGACTCCAGTATACCCCCCCTAACTTCGTTGCGGGGGGTATAAAAACAACAACCATGTGTTCGTACAACATCACAATATACAGGGCTTGAACCTTCTGGTTCGAGGCACAAAATTTGCAATATATACAATTTCTCCTTCACAGGATTTATCATAGACCTAAAAGGCAATCGCCAAGTAGTGACAAAAATGTATAATATACATGAATAAACAAGAAAGAAATGATATGACGAACACGCCATTTGCTTCAAGCGTAGCACACTATTGCATCATCTCCTTATTTAGACCACACAACTTACGAGATACAACAAAATATCATTGTAAATTCATTATTTGTCGCCTGACGTAAAATTTTATAACATCTTGGGAGAAATAAAATTTTATCTCTTTGCAAAAACCATTAGGTACAAGTGTTCTGTCTCATCATCACCCAATCATGCATTAACGTACATCCGCTGTATTTTGCACTGACAGCGGGTAGTATGGGTCGATTAAAATGAGACTTGTTGTGATTTGAATGAGATTGCTGTACACATGCTGCCAAAAATTTAATCTCCGCCTTTCACACCACCCCTTACAGACAATGCAGTGAAAGTGGAAAATCTTCATCGGACTATGACAAGTTCCGAGTGTTTGTTTATATACAAATTTCTGTAACGTTTTTGGCTTTTATTTACATAACACAGTGTACTAATTTGACAATAACATACTATTTTCGTGTTCTTTATGATTGGTATAAAAACAATGTATATATTTTAATATTCTTTCTGTTTATGGCGGGTTTTAGCGGAAGTGACTATTTTAACAGCAATACCCACTGCGAAGGCCGCCAGCATCTTTAATCACAAACACAATATAATGGTTTAAACCACAAAAACACGTTCCATTAACAAACTAACCTTGAAAAACCAATAGAATGGAATCCAAAAGAAGAATATATCAGCAAAGAATTCTGCGCAAGAGAAGAAAGCAAACACAACCCAGTACATCAACCACTGAGTGTCATCATCTTTATTTGTACTCTCTATGGCTTTAAAGCTGAAAGAAAACGAGAGAAAAAGGTTATATGGCAAACAAATTTGAAAAATTTAAGATTATATGACTTTTCTGGCATGCAAAAAAGTCCTGGGTAATTACAGTTACATTGTACCAGAAGTAGAAGATTACTTCAGAAGACTAAGTGGAGATTACTTTACAGCTGTTGCATTGCTTGTCTGATAAAACAAGTGCAACACACAGAGTATCCCTCACAAAGGTGGCTTTTCGCTGGGAAGTGGCTTAAATTTGAAACATGTTGTAATCTGGCCTGCAATGACTGGACAAAACCTGTTACATGTGGATACTGTTCATCCCATTGTGATTCATGAATATACCAAAGAACATTCACATCTGATCTGAGATGATCAAGATACAGGGATGGACATACTTTACACTCTCAGGACCATAACATCAGAAGAAATTAATGGACAAACCATGATATGAGTACATAGTCTTCACTTCATGCTGCCTCATGAGCATACTATAGAGAAAGTTTCAAAATTGTTTTAACCCTTTACCCAACAGAACGGCCCTGTGCCAATGCATTCTCTTATATATGCGAGTCGACCATAGGTCGCCTCGCATATATAAGAGAATGCATTGGCTTAACACATTAAAAATTATAAAATTGTTAAAGAATGTAAGAAAAAATGGTAAAAAGTGTTAAAAAAAGATTTTTTTAGGCCAATGCATTCTCTTATATATGCGAGGCGACCTATGGTCGACTCGCATATATAAGAGAATGCATTGGCACAGGGTATAACTGTAACCATCACAATGTGGTCAATGAGCCGGTTCCAATGATATCCATATTTGTATGGTTCTATTGAGACAGACCGAAGATATTTTAGGCTGTTGAAGCTTTATTTGGCCGGTTTTGGCCGGTTTGTTGGGTAAAGGGTTAAGAGATGCACGGACAGAATCCATTTCAATATACCCTCCCTAATTTTTTTTGCGGGGAATAATTAATATTCCAGATGGCTTTTATGAAGATAAAATGCTTAGGGATCAATCCACCCATATTTTGAATAACACTTAAAACATGTTAATATTTATAATGTTCCAAAGATCTGCAGACTTGTTTAATGAATTATGTCTTTAAATATGAATTGATACTTACGAACAATATGCTGGGTAAATGAAACCAATGAAGTTACACAGGAATTGTGCACCATATCCCACCATCAAATAGATAGACAGAATTGCTATTATTCCTGGAAAAAAAATATTTTCAGGTAATAGATGCCTCAGTTTCAATAAAAAGATCATGCTCAGTTACTACGTGTACAGGTATATACAAGGGATTAATCTTCAGTGTTAGGGTACTGCAAATTTTCAATTCAAGTTTCAAATTTGAATTAAAATTTCGTTAAAATGCCTGATAATCTTTGGTAATAAAACCAGTAGTTTTACAATCACAGTTACAAGTATCGTAGATTAACTTATCTCAGCCTCCAGATGTTCACATATTAAGACTATCAGTGCCATATCAGACAAAACAAACTATTTTAAGAAAAAAAAGGACCATGCAATGCCAATGAAGTTCAGAACTGTTCTAGTTGCAACAATCATGGCGAGTTTATATCACATAAGCGATCAGTCATTTCCAAAATTAATCACAAAAAACAAATGCATCACAGTACATGCTACTACGTTAGTTACTGTAGGTGCAATCAGACTAACCTAGCTGCAAACTGAGTTTTCCATTTCCTTAAATTGTGAAATCAACAGAATCCCCTTCTTCAGACGGAGGGAAATGTTCAGATAATTAGTTCAACAAACAACCTTGTTGAACTTATTATCTGAACATTTCATACTCATCAATGAGTATTTAGTAAAGAAAATGTTAAGTTACAATATATTCACCAAAGGGTCTGGCATCTTATATGGGATAACTACCGTCCAAATGTATGGTATGACAAGAGTAGATTTGAGGTGGTAGGCTATCGTTTCATCCAGTTTCATGCATTATAAGTTCTAAATAAGCTTAGGCCAAGTTAGGGTTCAGTCTATTAAACCATTTACTTGTATGAAATACATGATTATGTTAGCTTGATATCCATATATCGATAGTGAGTGCATGTACATTAGGTCTGTATGAAATTACTGGAAGGGGAACCTCTGAAGTGAAGTCGGACGTCAAAATATATTGTGAATTTCCTCTACAGTTATTGGTGGTGGGTACAAAAAATTGTCAGTATACTTGTTTTACCCGCGAATTTATCGCTGACATTTTGTCTCAAAGTTTACAGTAATATAAAATATCAATGTTTATATGTAGTACCAAATGACAACATCCTTACCCTTCAAATTGTCAAAAATAAAACATAATCATGATTCCTCGACTTTATCTACTTACAATGCTGAATATGTTCAGTACTTGTCTTAAACTATCGACTGATTTACTATATACTACATGAATTAGATATTCGGAGTTTGTTGATGCGCTGATAATTTTCCCAGCAACTATAGGGGTACCATTCCCTCAACCCCTAGCGTAAACCATGGATATGGGTAAGGGGGGGTGGTTACTCTAGAATTATCAGAGGGATGCCTACGTCTGCTCTGAGCTTATCGTTCAGGGGAGTACATTTATGTCTGGTGACTGGTCTGAAGTGAAATATTTTATCATCTACACATGTACAGTGTACATTGATGTGTGCTCATTATGTGATTTTGTTTGAAAAATTTACTTGCTACTTTATAAAATAATGAAGATACTCAGAATATTTGCAAATATATTCACCAAAGGGTCTAGCATTTTATATGGGATAACTACCCTCCAAATGTATCATATGACTTGAGTAGATTTGAGGTGGTAGGCTACCGTTATAGAAAGTTCTAAAAAAAAGCTTAGGGTTCAGTCTATTAAACCATGTACATGTACGAAATACATATACATATACCGGTATACATAAACTCAAACCTAAATGTGTATGTATACAGTTACTTACGAAACAATGTAGAACGACAATCTAGTACAGGTAGACCTTCCATAGTATACAATAAAATCAGTTTGGAACTTTGGAGGGTGTAAGCTTCTAAATACCGGTAGTATTAGCAGGTATAATCCCTTAATACTCAATATTAGACAACATTCACATGTCACACGCTATTTAATAGTCATGGGCTCCAAATAAACATGCATGCACATTATTTTCTTGGAAAATTTCTCCCCTGAACAGTGCTTTAAATATTTGGGTCTGCACGTTTATTAATTTTGAGGCTATGAAAATTGAAATCGGCACTTAACTCAAGATTTCTATATAATTCTGTTTGTAAAAATATGAGCTTATAACTTTATGCCTAAAGTAAATAACTAAATTCTACATACAAGTATATGGCATATATGTACATGTGATCATTTAAATATTGAATAAAACACCACATGACACATAATATGTTGATTCCTATACTTGACCCACTATAAAAATAATTTGTTTAACCGCAGTTATGTTGATGTTTTGCTTAGAGTTCCCCCGTGTTATTATTTGGGTCTGCACTTTTATTAACTTTCAATGGAATTCTCCCCCTGCACTATTATTTGGGCCTGCATTTTTATCTGGAGCCTGAGAGTACTGCTGCATGATTGTGGTACATGCATGTGTAAGTGTAACATGGTTTTAATTGGAATTGAATAATTGGAATTGAATGTCTTAAACTTGTACAGTACCATTACTGGTTTAGAATTAAATGGTCGTGTGTGAACTAAGGGTAGGGTCCTGCGAATATTTGAATATGATCAAATCGAATACTGCACAGTAATCGTGAATCAAATATTGAATCAAATATATCAGTTCGGGTCCTGCAGATATTTGAATATGATCAAATCAAATACTGAATCGAATACTGTATTCACAAATTAAAAATTGAATCAAATATACCAGTCCGATGACAGGTAATAGCGAATAGAGAGAAAACCCTATGTTTTGAGTCTGGTAAATAATTAACCCTTCCGTAACTGGAGCTTCCGAAATTCCTGTGCTAATGCATTCTCTTATATATGCGAATCTTCCATAGGGAGCCTCGCACATACATGTATAAGAGAATACATGTACATTGGCGTAACAATATCTACCTCAAGTGACCTTGCATCGGTGCCAAATGCTACAATCTATTTTAGTGTGACGATATTTTACATGTACTTGTCACAATACAACAGTTAGACGTGAGTTATTAACACTGGACACTGATTTACAAGTACAGTAATGCTCTAAGTAATCGACTCTTTAACCATAGCAGAATTATGGGCAACTTTTCAGGATTCAGTCGGAAAATATGGCTTGTTGCCATTCATCGGAAAGCTCTCGGGGAGAGCTTTCCGATGAATGGCAACAACCCATATTTCCGACTGAATCCTGAAAAGTCACCCATAATTCTGCTGTGGTTAAAGAGTCGATTACTTAGAGCATTACTGTATTTGTTTTATTGGAAAAACCATGTAATACTAAAATAGTCATGCAACAAGTGCACCGCTAGGCGGAGGTAACGCCCCCGACTGTACAATCAGAGAAACTTTCTGGTTAAGCGCTATAAAAATGCCACATGTTGTTCTATATTAGCTTCAAATTTGGTCTGGTGCCACAAAAATAGAAGGAAAACTGAATTTTCTAAAAAAAAAACTGAATTTTTTAAGTCGAAAAAGGGTCATAACTCTCACAAAAATTATCCGATCGAACCGAAATTTTATCTTGACCTGTATTGCGATATTGGTAATACACAAAAAAACGGGTTTTGCAAATAAACAATCCAAAATCAAGTTATCATCTGGAAACCAAAAAAAGTAGCAGAAAACTGAATTTTCTAAGTCAAAAAAGGGGCGTAACTCTGGAAAAAATGGGCGGACGAAACCACGGCTATGGGGAAATCTTGTCCCCCCAGCTGGTCTATTGGCATACCAAAGATCAACTGAATTGAATTAGCGAAACCAAAGTTATGAGTTGAAACGTTCGCATGCCACAGAAAACTGAATTTTCTAAGTCCAAAAAGGGGCGTAACTCTGGAAAAAATGGGCGGACGAACCGCAGTTATGGGGAAATCTTGTCCCCCCGGCTGGTCTATTAGCATACCAAAGATCAACTGAATTGAGTTAGCGAAACCAAAGTTATGAGTTGAAACGTTCGTACGGACGGAAGGACGGAAGGACGGAAGGACGGACGGAAGGACGGACGGAAGGACGGACGGAAGGACGGACGGACGGAGGGCTCCACTATATACCCCCAAATCTCCATCGGAGATCGGGGGCATAATAAAATGGTTCCAAGAATGTTCACTTTGGGAAAGATTGATGTTTGATCTGAAGTAAGGCCAAAAAAAAAAAAAACTTGTCTTTTTCCGATTTCATGAGCAAAAAAATCCAGATAGGCAGGTAGGAAACAAAATATTTTTGGGAATTTTTTTTTTTCCAAAAACATCCAAACAAATTTTTGTAGCATCTATATTTGCACCATATTCTAAAAAAAAAAGAGAAAAGTTGTTTTTTCTCAATAGCTGTGTATCCAGTTGCTGAAGTTTCTGAGAGAATATTAGCTTTATATCTGTCAATATACCCAAATCTTGATATAAATAATGATACCGGGTAATTAATTATAAAGCGAGTATTTAGAGTTCACTGCGTCATTGCAGTGGCTATTCCCATAACAGCATGCTGTGTTTATAAAGCATGAGTTTCCTGTAAGTGAACAATAAACCATCTGCTATAAAAATCCCCATCCACCCATAAATACTCAATGTTTGTTTCCATAATAGTGGAATTTAGTGTTACACCTTTTAACGCCTACCTATCACTCAAATTTAACTCAACTGTTGAGAAATTCTATGAAACAATCACTTATCATATATGTCCAAACTCAATTAAATTCTATTAACCAGCACCCCTTGTCCCCTTCACACATCAAATTGAGTTAATAAACATACAATAATGGACTTTAATGTTCCCTATTTTCTCGATAGTCTATTCTGGCGATGTTAATTCGCGTGTTATTGGGTGTTTCTTGTCAATTAATGACTGCAACTAATAGAATATGGAAGATGATTTTGCATATTTGGACAGGGAATTATTCCAGGTCGCACAAAAATGTACAGGTATGTCGGGAAACACATAAGTTTTTTTATTTTAGGCCTAAGGTGACAGCAATTTAATTACTTGGTCTGAACATGAGTGGAAAAAAAACCCTAGATGGAGGGGGGGAATTTAAATCTTGGGCATATTGTTTGACGAATTTCCCCGCATGATCACTGGTGAACTAAACATCATTAATTCATTTAGATATCATTTATTAACTTTGACTTCAATGATAACTTATTTTGCTTGGAACCCTGAGACAACGTGCATCGGAACATTATTAGATAATTCATGTCCAATTTCATTGTCAGCAGATGATGTTTTAGCTGATAGGCTTTTAATAACATATTCATCGCCCACGTCCTTAATAAGGTCAGAAACCTTTGAATTTAAATCAACATTTATTAGTTTTTGCGATAAAACGTTACCGCTAACGGTAACAATTTTGACACTAAAGTACATTCTTTCGATCAGCAGACATGCTTTCACGGTTTCAGTTTCGATTTCAGTAATTAACTACGGAAGTGAATTATTCCCCTTAGCACCATTCAAAAAGTAGGAATCTGGACTCTGCAGATGTCGCTATTTGCTACACGATACATAAAAAACGTTGAACATGCGATTTTCCTTAAAAAGTTGTCGGAGGGTTCGTAAACCAAGCAATTAAATTGCTGTCGCCTAAGCACCGGTAGAGGTTATTCAGAGGAACATTTCATGAAAAACAAGAGCATCGATATGGGCTTGACAAAATACGAGTCGACTGTGGTAATTTCAACAATGGGCCATAACTCAGGTGAAAATTGGCAGGCGGAACCCAAATTTGAACTTGACCTGTATTTTGTCCTAGGAAACTCACATACCAAATTTTATTCCATTCAATTCATATTAAGGCCAAATAAAAAAGATAACATGTTTCCGTACATCGACCGACCCTAAAAATAACCCGCCGACCCTAATCTTTTTATTGATATTTTGAGAAAAAGTCAAAATTTTCTAAAAAAATAAATAAATAATTTTTAATGTTTTTATCGCCAATGCTCATAAATATTTATAATCATTAGGTGCAAAACACATGGTTTCTAACATAAGCCTGTGATAAGTGACATGAAGTGTGACAGTTGTCTCAAAAGCCACAGGTGTGTGATGGGTTGTGGATTGATAGGCATGAATCTTGCAATTTTAATTTCAAGAGAGTGGATCTCATGCCTGCTTTACCATTATGCCTTGTTTGGGACTTATGGAACATATTCATGAGTTCCAAATAAACATGCATGCCCATTTATTATTTTCTTGACAGCATGAGAAATGTACATTTCCATTTCGTTTGACACTTAATATTCAAACAACATTTTACTGGTACACTTCATTGCTTCACCCACCATGTTTCTTTTGCACACATTTAAAAATGCTGGGTGCTATCTAAAGGGGTACTGAATCTGCCAATTATGGGACCATCTCCTTTTATACTCAAGAGAATATATGCAGCAAATTAATGCATTTGAGCCATGGATTAGTGCCAAATACACTGATGTGTTCTATGAGAACGATGCAAACAACATGGTAATTTATATGACTGGAGTCATAAATTCATTTTCAATATACTTACCATGTTGTTTGCACCATTCATAGAGCACATAAGTGTATTTGGCATTAATACATGCCTCAAATTCATTCATTTATTGCATATATTCTGTTGAGTATACAAGGAGATAGTCCTACAAATAACCGGATTCAGGGTACAGTACCCCTTTAATATATTATTTTGTTCAAAATAAATGTTTTGTTTTGATAAACTTGCTTTTATAATTGACACCAACTAATGCTACACAGGTTTTGAAAATGTGCTGAACAGTATATTCGTGTCTTGTCATGATTTCTGTTAGAGGATCTTTGTATAGGTTGCAAGGAAATTTAAAATTAACTGAAGACGAACTGCTGGTGGCTGCCAGACTTTCGGGAACACACTTAAAGTAACTGCATTAGTGCTGATCACAAACCCTGTGTACCCTTCAGCAGATTTTCAAAACCTGTGTACCGTAAAATACCCTTCAGCACTTTTATTTGGTGAGTGACCCCCTTCAGCCCAACTGACATCTTCAACAATCAGGCAGAATATCCCTTATGAACAATTCAAATATATAGGTTCTATAATATTTTCGGACATTTTATAATACTTTTATATTTGTGGATGCGATACTTGGGTCCATCACAGAAGATTTTATGGTTGTGTTTATTTAACATTTAATAATTAACTCTGTACACACTTTTGTATAGTGTGGTTGCTCTACGAGAGCGGATAGATCAATAGAAGAAGAAGAAGAAGAAGGACATAAATTCTGAGCCCCATCCCTCTGAGTTTATGGCCAAAATCAGTATGTGAATACTGAAACACACTATTAAGAATAACAGCAAGTTTGATATCTTGTTCAATGTTAATGTATATTTCCACAAGTAATACTTTCCCTACAACACAAGTAGGCATTTTATGTCATTTCGGTGAAGTTCAATATTTCTGCAGCTGGAAAAAAATATCAAAAAATAATATAAAAAAAACATTTCCCTACCTACCTACCCTAATTTTTTCTCTCCGTTATCGGAAACATATTATCTTTTTTATTTGGCCTAACTAAAGTTATCATCCGGAAATGAAAATTAAGTGCAAATTCCAACAAAATTGACCGTAACTCTGGTAACAATTGGGCGAAACCTAAATTCGAACTTAACCTGTATTTTGCGCTAGTAAACCCACATACGAAATTCAAGTCCATTCAGTTCAGACTAACTAGAGTTATCATCCTGAAACGAAAAAGCGAACGGACGGACATACAAATAACATAATATGTCATTTTTTTCTCAAAACAGGCATATAAAAAACTGTAAGTTGCACTTCTGCTGTTTTCATAATCAAATTATGGCGCTGTTTACCCTAGCATGTCTATCTATCAATCACCATCATGCAGATACATTTAGATTATTCATGTTAGATGGTAGATTGATGATAGACCTGGGACAAATGTCCTCTAGCTATATTGACATGTAGCGTAAGCAAAGTAACCACAGACAATTGTGACGTTTGAACATTCTAAAATAGGTTTGCCACGATTATTCGACTAACCTTCAACAGGTGTGGTATCGACGGTTAATTACCCTCTACAATGAATCACCCAAAGAGGGCGGATGGAAATAGTTGTGTGTGTAAGCAATACTATGCACCGATACCAATCATACCATGCCTGCAAGTTCCGGTAACAGTTAACAGCGTATGCAGTGCAATTTATCACCCAACAGCCTTTCTGTCATCAGACTCGCCACTTCCGATGCGGCTTCCTTTGCTTTTGATTGGCAGGCATCTTCGAAGAATTCTCTGTGTGACATGTTCTCACAGTCCGTGGCAGCTTCCTATAGTATGCCTTTTATATCGGCGTCGACGCAACTTTTTATTGAAAAAATCCAGGTTATAAATGTGACTCCATCTCCATCACCCCTTAAGGAACAGATAACTAAGAAATATATTCCCCACGTTATTTTTGGACTTTATAAGGTTCCTTGTCAAAACTTTATGGCATGATCTATGTCTCCCCCACAGAAGCTCAAATATCTGCCATGTCTACCTGTTTTCTCGTTAACTTCAGTGCAAGTGCACACCTTTCGCCACAGTTTCATGTCTTAGTCGACTTAAAAGTCTTAATGGGAAGCATGTGCCATGTCGAAATATGTTGGCTCCCGGTCGAGATTAGCTTTTCTTTATGCAATTTTGCAGTTACTGTCATGAAATTACTAGTACACACGCAACAGCGATGTAAATAGTGGATGTAAAGAAGTCATCATAATTTCGCATTTATCACTTGTTGAAGTTGTTTACCTGGATGTAATACCATAAATATAGCCTTATAGGGTCAATGTCGTTTCGGTCCAGAGACGTTTCGGCTCAGTTTTAAGCCGAAACGTCTCACTTATTGAGCCGAATCGTCTCAACTTTTTCTGACTTTTTATGATATTTTCTTTGAATATTTCGTGCATTTATGAGTTGTTATGAGGGAATTTTGTTATGAAATGTGACTTTTTATGACATTTTCGTTGCGTAATTCAGTATGTGTTTATGACTTATACCAATAAGATATTTGAATACAATGTGACTATAGCGGTGATTTTCTTTGCGTATTTGTGAAAGAAATGTGACTTTGTTTTAGTGATGAGCCGATTGTCAAATAGAGCCTTGCGCCGATTGCCGATTATTTGAGATCACAATCGGCCGATTCAGGTGGCGATTCCGATTATTGTAATAATTATACCAGAATATGTTATATGTGTTATAAAATACTTAGAATTAGAAGCAATCAACAACCGTAGTAATATGCCAGTACACAGTATACATAAGTATACGTTTGTGGAAGTATACATGTATAGGTAGGTATGGGCGGACTTGTGATCGAATACAGGAACGTGTCCTGCAGAGGCTGTGGTACGGGGCCTCGGTGTATTTATTGTAATGTATTGTATCGACGAATCGACGGTGCAATGCATTAAACTTACCCATGTATTATAGGCTATTTCACAACAAATTGTTTGAAAGTTTGATGTAGCCACGTGCATGACGACATATCCACGGCCCGTTTTTGATAACAATTCATCAAACGGCATTTTTCTTTGATCCCAATTCAAAGACATCACATCAAAGGAAATGAGACGACTGAACTAGTTGCAAGTTACACCATGTTCATGTCAATTTCGCAGACACGATTTGATTGTCCATTTTGGCATGGTCATCAAAATAATCATTGGTGGTGACCTATACGTGACGTCACATGAGGCTGACTGGATGAAATGACATTGTCTTCGACTATTTAAAGTTAATCATTAATTGAACAAACAGTGAAGTTAGATGCGCAATTAAATGTCACGTGACATGCACTTTCGGTTTCTACAGTTTATATATTAATACCCGTTTTACACTGTGTGTACTATATAGATAGATTTGTTGAGCTGCGTATGCATACATTTTGATTTTTGATAGTCTGACATATACATTAATCAAAATGTCTACATGTTGACGAACAATAAAGTTACGTATCGGCGTACATGAGTCCCATGAGATGTAATTTGTGTACATGTACATCATCATATAATTTATGATTACGCGCAATCACGGCGTCATCATCGCAGCTTGGCTCTAACCCAAAGTGTCACGTGCTTCCCGGCGATCACCACTGTAATATATTGTTCAAACATAGACCCAGGTACGGCCGGGATATTTAAGAGGACATGGCTGTATATCAAGTTTGTGTTTGGTAAATCACTTTCCCCATGTTTACTGGTCATTTATTCAACAAAACATCTTCATATTTAAAACAGTTTATTGAAGAAAAACAAGCACCCGTTTTTTATTTAGACAATCGGAAATGCCGATGTTATTCATTTTTATGGTTTCGGACTAAAACCATAAAAATAAATAACATCGCTAACATCGCTTAAATGGTCAATTGTTGTGACTACAACTGTATATGTGACATTGTTTCGTTTGTTCATATATTCCGTTTGTGCTTTTACGATGTCGTTTATTTATGTTTAAATTTGCTGAAATAAATTGTTATCCATCTCGCCAAAACTGTTGTCAAATCTGTCATAATCTCCAACAACACATAGCATCTTCACAAAAAATTTGCAAAAATCTGGGAAATTTTGATATAAAGTGGTAGTATATTGATCCTAAAGCATAACCAAATTGAGAAAAAATGAAATTTATGTGACGTGATTTTTTTCTGAATTTTCGAAAAATTGACGTCAAATTTTTTTTTCTGCCAAAATGTTTAAGTCCATTCAAAGACATGCATAAGGCAACAAATTGTTTGATACTTGTCATCGAGCTATTATTGGGCAAACAGACATTAAACTGCCACTAAACAATTGTTATCCAGAAATCACAAAGCCTGTATCACCTGAAAACTAAACTGCATGTGCAGGGTTCATTGCCAACTAACCTGATTATCCTAAGTTGAACGAACCTGCCCCAAAACTTTATCTGGGTTATCTGGAGCCTGTATATACTGTATTGTATGGTACCACTTAACAAACTTACAAACATGTGGGGGGAGGGACTCCGAGGGAGAATTAACACAAATCTGCAGAGAGCAGCAATGTTCTGAAATTGATATTGTTTTAAAAATAATGCCATTTGCATAATATACACTGCATTTTCGTGACTTGTTGGTTTGTCTTATCTTCTGTGTGTTGTGATAAGCTATATAAATGTACTGTACACACATGCCATTTTAATACAATATATGTTTATTTGTTGAATTTAATTTGTTATTTCATCAATTTGAAATAAAAATAAGCACAGTTTATTATGAACCTGTCTCATGTTAATACTTTCCCAGTAAAGGTATCGGTACTACTTTGTACATGTAGTAGTAAATTTTCCAACCTTTGGGCTTGTGTCCTGGTTGGTCCCTTGTGGTCAGTCAAAAACTGTTAATTTAAGAACACAATATTTTCCTACATTTGGTTAAAATTGTGGGCGGAAATGGTCATCAGTTGGAAAATTTCCAAAGTAACAGGGGTATGAGGTTTGAAATTTTCCAACGCTGTAGGAAGGCTTGAGGCCAGTCTACAGATTCTAGGATTTAGGGATTTTCTTGATCAGATTTCAAAATTTTCTCACACCGGGCCGAATCAATGGTCTATTCAGAATGTCCTGATTTCTCTCCTAGGCCCTGTGAATATGTCTGGAGCCGGACCACCAGATGGTTAGGATTTATCCAATTTTCAGGTTCTGATCTATGAAATTTGTCATACCGGGTATATAGAAACATGCTTCTGTTTCTCCATCGGACTAACCACAAGATAAGAACCATAATAATCAGTTGGGGAGGGGGTTTGAATGGAATTTCAGAAAACTTGTGTTTAGTCTGATTCAAGGGAGCTGCAATTGGAATTCACAATGTGGACACCCCTCTAGCCACGTCCCTGATTAGTACAGTATCAAGAAGAAAAAAGTATATGGTCCCTAAATGAAGGGGAGACTTGGAAGTTGCAAACCTGCATGAAACCCACAATTTTATAAACATGTGAATATCTGATCAGAAATTCACAGCACATCAACCTGACATCACCTCATCAGTCTTATTTTAATCTCATGATTCTTTGTTGCCATTTACAGCACAGTTCTCTATAATCACAGTTATTTACATGTATTATGTTTATCCACGTATTTACATATAACCAAGTAAAACATAGAATAACTGAGGCAGGTTGTTGTGACAGTTTGGGGCGGTTGTCCCTGGTTGGGTTGTCCTATTTATTTTGGTTATGATGATTAATTTATATCAAAGAAACAAAAAGGATGTTGATGGAAAATTTCTTCACATTGGTTTTTAATACCCACCAATATACTCTACTCGCATCGCTTAAATTTGAGCTACATGTACATCATCATTAATGTCACTTTCTTCATTGTTTATTGGCAACACAAAAAGTTAAATATAAGGCCAAAAAAAAAAAAAATTGAAGAGCATCCATTTACAGGCAGTAGTGGAAATAGTTGCAGAATTATATGTTTGAGATATTGATTTGTCACCTACGACAACGGTAGCACAAAACAGAAAGTTTGACCCCCCCCCATTCACAGTCTGAGTAACAGGACCAAGGCAGGACAGGGTGTGCTGATGAATCAAATATTAAATCCAAGATACAATTCGGGGAAAATTATCACCCCAAGAATCCATATGAAGTTTGTTGACAATTAAATGAGAGATTTGTGGCATATAGGGTATGCCAACAGCAATCATTGATGCACGCACAGACGAACAACAACCCATGACAACAGATGACAATAGCTTAAACTTTATTTTGTTCAATTGAGCTTGAAATGTAGTATAAAAATATGTGTGAGGAGATGTGGTCGGCTTCCGTCAGCCTTGCAACATACCACATTTGACCCCTTGTATCACTTCGGAGTCAGCCTTGCAACACTTATGAATGCCGTTCATCGAAAACTCCTTTGCAAAATGTATTATTGAACTGGGCTTTGCATTGATACAGATGATGAATGATAAGAGGCGATTCGTTCATTGTTTTTTTAATTGACAAAGTTAGGCAAATTAAACCTAAGAAAACAAACCTTAAAAATCTGGAAAATGAAAACAAAATTGGCATACTAGTACATATAAAGCAAGTGCCTATTTTAATCTGTTACGTTAAATAATTAGCCCAAAATCATTTACAGTGAAGCAGTTTGATGTAGTTTAAATTTTAGACGAACGTCGAAAATAGGAAAAATTGGTACCGGTACATGAAAAATAAAAAAATTCTGAATAACAAAATGTCAAGTCGAAATTAGCTGCTGTCAAGTGTTATTATTTCCACCTATAAGGGCATTCTCTAGAATATTAATGACGTTTTATCCTGCGATAAAATCCCATAACACTAACTAAATTACGTGAATATGTACGTTCATTATGGCCCTAGGGCGCTAATGGGATATGCTCGTCGTTAGCACGAGATGGCCCGACACGTCACGTGACCAAACTGTCGATGACTTTTTCGGAATTTTGTATTCTAATAAAGCTTTTTAACGAAGAAATACCCGATTGCCATGTGTTACATAGAACACATACCTAACTAAATGGTATCCTAAGGTAAACACAGGTATATATTATTTCAATTTAAGCATTATTACGCGAGTTATTTGGTCTCAGATGCCGGTGATATTTTGCCTAATTTCGATGTATTTTGGTCACATGATTTTTGTTTTGATCACGTGATAATTGTTTGCACACAACCCAGACCATCCATGCGATTTATGTAAATTAAAAAAATATCTTATTATATATATTTTGATTAAATTGTGTTAATTCGGAGATGTGAAATATTTGTTGTCGGGGTACGACACTTACATAATGATAGTGTGTGGAAATAATAGTAATAACATGATTTTTCGGGCATTATGGTTTCTTAACGGCCCTCCCGGAATGATTAACAGCCCTCGTGCCTATTAGCGGCCCTCGACTTCGTCTCGGGCCGCTTATAGGCCCTCTGGCTGTTAATCATTCCTATCGGGCCGTTAAGAAACAATAATGCCCTCAAAAATCATGTTATTGTTATATTGATACATGTTCCAAAACTTTATCGATATATATGTAGTTTATTCTTCTTCTTACCGTGTAAATCAAAGTCGTTTTATCTCGCAATGTTGCGTGTTTTAGTGAAAATGCAAATGGAGTTTTTCCGTTTCGACAGATGCAAAACGCGGAAAAACGAAATGATCTGATCATGCTACAACACACAATAAAGTGATGAAATAAATCAGCGTAAGTAGTGATTAAGCTGTATAAGCCGAGTTAATCCCCTGCAATCAACTCCAATTAACACATACAATATATGGGGCCGAAACGTCCATGGACCGAAAAGGTCTTGAGCCGAAACGTCTCCGGACCGAAACGACCTGTTCCCGCCTTATACTAACTTACTAAGTTATAGTATGCATAATTATGAATTGAATTGTATTAATATTATCAATTATGACTTTATCAAAGTTTATGTGAATGATTAATCGACTAGCCATCGGCTATAAGTATAACGGTCAGTTAGTCGATTCTGAAAACTAATATTCGTGGCAACTCTATTCTAAGTTAGCTGAACACAGGTATAGTAGCTGCATTGTCATATTTGCCAGACTTGTTCCAAGGCTGTTCGTTTCCATTCCCCCCCCCCCCCACCCCCGAGCACATCGCATGATCGCTGCTCTCAGTCGCAGGGCGTTTCTTTCCGTCGCCATTTTATATTTTTATACTCACCAAGCGCCAAGTATAGTCGTCTGACGCCTGTTTTAGATTCTATTTTAGCCAAAAGATCTGTGAGTGTGTTCTTCTCATGAAGAACCTTGTCCAATTTGGCTTTGAAATTATCGAAATTCTTGGTTACTGCGCCCGCCATGATTGAGTTTTCAGACCGATAGTAATAATGTGCACTACGTCATCAATATGGGGGGATGTATATAGTCTCGAATATCTTCGAAAATAAATGTGCAAAAGACTTGGAATACCTATAAAAATAAAAATAAAAATTAGTTCAAACAATAAATTATGTTAGTGATAATTTTGTAAATGTACAGAATAAGTTTATAATAAGCTCGATAAAATAAAATATATTTTGTGACTTTACAAAATATAAGCAGGTCAAGAATATCGACCACTTTTAAATAACAATATAGTCAATTTCAAATTCAATAAGTTTTATTTGATATTATCGAATAATAACACTATATACATACAACAGGACCCAACAAAAATCTGCGCTTATGAGGACAGGACCCTTATACAAATATATTACATTATAGTCCAGTGCATTTATGGTTTCACCTCAAACTAATTGCAACACAATGTTACTCAGTGGGAATAAGAGGTTATGAGAAATACAGGGCATATGGATATCAATTTATTGAGTTGTATGACTTCAAATATGGTATTTCATCACACCAGTTCTGTGTCACAAGGCAAATATGGCAGTTCATAGAATGGGACACACATTTTATTTTTGTCTCTCGATCATAGATGCATGAAGTAATAATTGTTTGTGCACAATATAGTGAGGCAATTAACTAATACAACAGCAAGTTATCCCTTCATTTTTCTCTAGTTTTTAAAATACTAGACCATAAAATATGGATTTTAGCTAATTATTATGGGAGGCCAAATTCACATTTAATAATGAATTGCGCTTAAGCGCAATTGATTGCGCTTAAGCGCAATTGATTGCGCTTAAGCGCAAATACCACATATTGTGCTTAAGCGCAAATAGGGCATTTACGCTTAAGCGTAATTAATTACGCTTAAGCGCAATCAATTGCGCTTAAGCGTAATTGTGACTACTATCTAACCTACCCATAAATTATTAGCATGACCTGGTGTATCACCTAGCAAAACAAGATAAGCATTGGGCTAATTTTGACCTGTACTCAACAGTCAAACTGTGAGTATGTGTTAAACAAGGAGAATCCCCTAATTACATATTATCAGCATCCCTCTATCCAAAGAATTGATGTCGCCTTCCCGGAACTCTAGTAATGTTTTGTATGATGCTTTTAATGTATTTTTGCACAGATTTTAGCCTTTACTATGGTAATATCCTATACATGCATGCGGTGTCACGTACTGCATGAGGACTTTCTTACCTCATACAGTAATGCTCTATTTAATCGACTTCTTAACCACAGCAGAATTATGGGTAACTTTTCAGGATTTAGTCAGAAATATGGCTTGTTGCCATTCATCGAAAAGCTCTCGAGAGCTTTCCGATGAATGGCAACAAGCCATATTTCCGACTAAATCCTGAAAAGTTATCCATAATTCTGCTGTGGTTAAGGAGTCGATTAATTAGAGCATTACTGTATGGTTTACTTATTGACTTAAATCAGGGGGAAAAAACCCTATTTTCATATTATCAGCATCCCTGTCCAAAAAATGGTGTGTAATTACTGGAGCTTTGGTGTCTCAAATCAGCAGCTCTTGCACAAATCTATAGTATTTATGGCCAATTCATATCACAACTAGGGGTCTGGGAATTTTTTTTATTTTATTATATTAACAAAAATTCCTAGACCCCTGTGATTCTCAGATAGTAAACTTTTGTCCGTGTGCGTCAGTGTTCGTCAACTAGTTGGATGGATTATTTACGATGTTTACTCGGGACAATATTTGAATTTGGGGCACCAGACGTATGGATTGGGATACTCATTAATTGGTTTTGGATACTAGGTAGGTGACTCAGTATATTGTTTGGTACACTCGTTAGGTGGTTTGGGACACTCATTTTATGTACGGTATTCTGAAAATAGATGGTGGCTTTGGAAACTTGTATGATGGCATATATACCACTACTTATTGGCTATATATTTATTCGATATTTGAAGATTTAGTTTAAAAAGTAAAAAAGTTAGAAATTTATGGGATGCCAAATTGACATTTAATAAATAATTGAGCTTAAGCGCAATAAGGAATATTCCTTATTGCGCTTAAGTGCAATAAGAGATTCCTTATTGAACTTAAGCGCAATTATATCTTCCCTTATTGCACTTAATCACAATAAGGGATTCCTTATTGTGCTTAAGCTCAATTATTTATTCAATGTCAATTTGGCATCCCATAGAAATAAAAGTGCAATAAGAGATTCCTTATTGCACTTAAGCGCAATTATATCTTCCCTTATTGCACTTAATCACAATAAGGGATTCCTTATTGCGCTTAAGCTCAATTATTTATTCAATGTCAATTTGGCATCCCATAGAAATAAAAAAAAATACTGTCACTTCAATTGTTTACTTCCGATTACCATTTCCATTTCAGTACATGAGAATGGCCCTATAATTAATTCTCAACATTTTCAGGAATACCAACGCTTTGCCAACCGTGGTAATGGCAACTAAATTTTTAGCTTCTTGGCTTTAGAAAAAAATTAATCCAACCCATGACATTTCCTTGAATCCCATAATTCTCATCCTTAATAGCGATTAATCCTCGGTGTAATACTGTATCAAATGCCTTCATGAAATGTATATGATGTGTGTTGGTTGTTCCTCGTCTGATTGGGTTTATCAAAATAAAAATAAACCAATCCTCGCATGGTGGACTGTTTTTGACCCTAACTATGGTTCTTCTTAATGACCCAAGCAGGCGTCCAACTTCCGGGTATATATAGCACCAGCTCAAAACATAACAAAACAAAACACAACAGAAACAATGGGTAAAATTTACTAGTGTTTTCATTGAATAAACAATTTAACCATTTTGGCGTTTATGAACATATATTAAATATTTCACTGTTCTTACAATATATTCGAAAGGCCTACATGTACACGATCTGTGTGAATATGACACTGACCAGCTGACGTGACAAATCACTGAATCAGCTGATCTGCACGACCAGGTCAGGCACATCCTGAATTCCACTATTATAGCGATATGCCACTATTATAGTGATATTTGACTATAACATATTCATTTTTCTTTAATTGCGTCGGGAATAGGATTGAATCGGCATACTACCGGAACAGCACCTATGACCTTTCGTGTGTATTCATGCGCACAACACATTTTGAATCGGTAAAAGTGTGTTTTGTAGGTCACGTGACACCAACATGTGGTGTTATTTTAGCAGAAAAACAGTTTTCTGTCGTATATATATACTACCGGAACACATCCTATTTTACGGTTAAAAGTATGGGAATTAGGATGCGTTCTGGAAGTATATATTTCGGTGGAAAACATGATGTTCTGCTAAAATGTTGGTACCACGTGACCCTAAACAACACGTTTACCGATTCGATTGATGCTGTCCACATGAATACAAATGAGAATACATAATATTGAAATCAATTACCATATATCACATGCCATTGTGTTTATATTCATATACATCGTCATCTCGATTACATGTGTAGTAACTAGTAAGCATGATGAAGATTGTAATAACATTTTGATGCCGCGATGTTCTTTCTGGGTCAAGTTTGTTTTGTCACGTGATACGCCATGCATGATGGGTACCTAATTTCATTATTTAGCCGATTCAAACAAGCCTTCGCGATTGAATAAATTATAAAAAAGATTATGACGGAAATCTCACATGTCTAAAAATTATACTTATCAACAACGAATAGAACATCCACATAAATATTAATTCATATCCGCAGCTTAATGATGCATACATGGAAAATGCAAGATATGTTTTTGTCACGTGACGTGGGTCATCTCTGAGTGAAAATGTTTTCATTATGTATCTGCAGTGAATATAAATGCATATAACATATATACCAAGTTACTACTTTTATAAAGACACTGTTATCTTCCACATGGACTGTGCTATGAAATTTCATAAATGAACGTACCTTAATAGTCGAATTAATTAAAATCCCATCACACAGTTATTCCAAAACACTGAACAAGTCACATCTCAAACAATACACATGTCATACGCATGTGAACGTCACTCAGTAGCGGGGGTCATATGTCAGGCCTGGCCTTTTAAGGCGGGCGATCGCCCTCGCCCGCCTCCGCCCGCCTGAAATTAAAATAAGGAGGGCGCCTATCGCCCTCCTCGCGTAAGTATAATAAAAAAAAAAAAAAAAAAAAAAAAAAAAAAAAAAATCAGTGTTGGTATCTTTTAATATTAAGTATATAAATATTATGGTTTACATATGCATATACATATATGCCTATACAGCAGAGTGCTCTACCTATCATTAGCTTATGTCAGCTTCCGGTGGGTAAGACATGGTACCTCTAATTGTGGACTCTTCTGCTATAGGGCATCCCCCCTTTACTCACATAATGTGGGTCACACAAAACTACATTTTTTCCCTCAAGAAACACTGAACAAAATCCACAAATATATGCCAGAATCGCTCTCAGGGACACTACATATTAAAAATTTCCTGGGGGAGGACCCCCGGACCCCCCTAATCATGAGAGGGGGACACCCCCTCTCAAACTCACCCCCGCTCGCCTCTGCGAAACTCGGATGATGCTTCGCATCATATGGTCAGATAAAATAGCCCTCCTGGGATAAATTAAGGAGGGCGATCATTGCCCTCCTTTCAATTTCAAAGGGCCAGGCCTGATATGTCATGTCAAAGGTCACTCAAGTGTTGTCATAGTATCGGAAAACCGAGGTGCGATAATCAAATTTTCCGCGCCTTACTTATATATATATATATATCAGTACAACTTTTCTAAACCACATGATGTTATTCCCACACAAATGCAATTAATCGCAATTTAGAAATATGTAGGACGCGGGCCTCATCACCTAATTATTGATATCTATATATTATCTTTATGTATATTAAACCACGCATTAATTCATAATGCACGAAGTGTCAAACAGGGGGGGGGGGGGGTGACAGAATAGGAATTCTCGCTCATCACCTAATTATGTGATATGTTTGTCTTTACGTATAACCCCCTAAAATATCCAAGCCCCTGTTACGATATCTCACCCCAAAAAAAACCTTTACTCGGCAGGATTTAGGGTTGTTTTTTATTAATTATTTATATATATATACTACCGGATCAGAACCTATTTTTTGGTTAAAAGTATGGCAAATAGGTGCTGTTACATCATTTAGATTGATTTAAGATATACATACAGCATATACATTGACAATATTTATATCCCGTCGCTCTATATATATACTACCGGAACAGCACCTATTTTATGGTTAAAAGTATGGGAAATAGGTGCTGTTCCGGTAGTATATATAGAGCGAAAGGATAGATATACTGTCTATATATGTTGCAAATGACTTTTAATTCAAGATAAATGATGTAAATAATAGCAATAAACTCACTATATCGACGTCCTTCGCTATATATATACTACCGGAACAGCACCTATTTTCTGGTTAAAAGAATGGGAAATAGGTGCTGTTCCGGTAGTATATATATAGCGAAGGACGTCGAAATAGTGACTTTATTGCTATTATTAACATAATTTATATTGAATTAAAAGTCATATATAGACAGTATATCTAACCTTTCGCTATATATATACTACCGGAACAACACCTATTTCCCATTCTTTTAACCAGAAAATAGGTGCTGTTCCGGTAGTATATATATAGCGAAGGACGTCGATATAGTGAGTTTATTGCTATTATTTACATCATTTATCTTGAATTAAAAGTCATTTGCAGCATATATAGACAGTATATCTATCCTTTCGCTCTATATATACTACCGGAACAGCACCTATTTCCCATACTTTTAACCAGAAAATAGGTGCTGTTCCGGTAGTATATATAGAGCGACGGGATATAAATATTGTCAATGTATATGCTGTATGTATATCTTAAATCAATCTAAATGATGTAACATCACCTATTTGCCATACTTTTAACCAAAAAATAGGTTCTGATCCGGTAGTATATATATATAAATAATTAATAAAAAACAACCCTAAATCCTGCCGAGTAAAGGGTTTTTTTGGGGTGAGATATCGTAACAGGGGCTTGGATATTTTAGGGGGTTATACGTAAAGACAAACATATCACATAATTAGGTGATGAGCGAGAATTCCTATTCTGCTACCCCCACCCTATGTATATCTTAAATAAATCTAAATGATGTAACCGCACCTATTTGCCATACTTTTAACCAGAAAATAGGTGTTGTTCCGGTAGTATATATATAGCGACGGGATAAAATTATTGCCAATGTAAATGCTGTATGTATATCCTAAATCAATCGAAATGATGTAACAGCACCTAATTGCCATACTTTTAACCAAAAAATAGGTTCTGATCCGGTAGTATATATATATAAATAATTAATAAAAAAAACAACCCTAAATCCTGCCGAGTAAAGGGTTTTTTTGGGGTGAGATATCGTAACAGGGGCTTGGATATTTTAGGGGGTTATACGTAAAGACAAACATATCACATAATTAGGTGATGAGCGAGAATTCCTATAATGTTACCCCCCACCCTAGTTGACAGTTCGTGTATTATGAATTAATGCTTGGTTTCATGTGCATAAGGAAAATATATAGAGATATTTAATAACTAGGTGAAGAAGCTCGCATCCTATTTTTATAAACATGCGTGTGCTATCAATGAATGCCTTGCTATAAAGGCGTGCCTTTTTAGAAAAGCTGTAATGTTATGATCGAGTTATATATAATGCTCGGCTATTCACACAATTGTAGCTTTTCTGAAGATTACCTTTTATGGAATTCCGTGTATTCCTAAAAACATATTATGTTTATAATCCGGAATTTAGAAAAGCTAAATTGAATTTAAAAAGTGGATAGTTAAAAGAGTGTTATTTTACACACATTGGCTTTTCTAACATCCCCTGTTTAACCCTGCGTGTGCTATCAATGAATGCCTTGTTATAAAGGCGTGCCTTTTTAGAAAAGCTGTAATGCTATGATCGAGTCATATATAATGCTCGGCTATTCACACAATTTTAGCTTTTCTGAAGATTACCTTTTATGGAATTCCATGTATTCCTAAAAACATATTCTGTTTATAATCCGGAATTTAGAAAAGCTAAATTGAATTTAAAAAGTGGATAGTTAAAAGAGTGTTATTTTACACACATTGGCTTTTCTAACATCCCCTGTTTAACCCTGCGTGTGCTATCAATGAATGCCTTGTTATAAAGGCGTGCCTTTTTAGAAAAGCTGTAATGCTATGATCGAGTTATATATAATGCTCGGCTATTCAAACAATTTTAGCTCTTCTGAAGATTACCTTTTATGGAATTCCGTGCATTCCTAAAAACATATTATGTTTATAATCCGGAATTTAGAAAAGCTAAATTGAATTTAAAAAGTGGATAGTTAAAAGAGTGTTATTTTACACACATTGGCTTTTCTAACATCCCCTGTTTAACCCTGCGTGTGCTATCAATGAATGCCTTGTTATAAAGGCGTGCCTTTTTAGAAAAGCTGTAATGCTATGATCGAGTTATATATAATGCTCGGCTATTCACACCATTTTAGCTTTTCTGAAGATTACCTTTTATGGAATTCCGTGCATTCCTAAAAACATATTCTGTTTATAATCTGGAATTTAGAAAAGCTAAACTGAATTTAAAAAGTGGATAGTTAAAAGAGTGTTATTTTACACACATTGGCTTTTCTAAAATCCCCTGTTTAACCCTGCGTGTGCTATCAATGAATGCCTTGTTATAAAGGCGTGCCTTTTTAGAAAAGCTGTAATGTATATAATGATGCAGTTATATATAATGCTCGGCTATTCAAACAATTTCAGCTTTTCTGAAGATTACATTTTATGGAATTCCGTGCATTCCTAAAAATATATTCTGTTTATAATCCGGAATTTAGAAAAGCTAAACTGAATTTAAAAAGTGGATAGTTAAAAGAGTGTTATTTTACACACATTGGCTTTCTAACATCCCCTGTTTAACCATGCGTGTGCTATCAATGACTGCCTTGTTATAAAGGCGTGCCTTTTTAGAAAAGCTGTAATGCTATGATCGAGTTATATATAATGCTCGGCTATTCACACAATTTTAGCTTTTCTGAAGATTACCTTTTATGGAATTCCGTGCATTCCTAAAAATGGTCGGAAAAAACTGCCGAAAACGGAAAAATAATTTGGCGGTGGGGTGGGTGGGTACAAAAAATGATCGAAAGGGAAAAAATGCCATATGTGCCTGAATTTTTTTCCGACCCCCCCCCCCCCCCCCCCCCCCTGCCAACAATGTTAAAAATCAATGCAAAAACATGTACATAACGATATTTATTATGTAGTGGATCGATATGTAGTGTTAAATACTTATATAACATTTTTACTGAAGTGGAGACCATATACTGCCTCATGAGCATGGTCTCTACATGTGTTCATGATTTTCCCACGGGAGCCCAAAATCGGACATAAGCGACTCTACTAGTTAATATTTGTCAAAAATATTTTCATCAGATATAACTATGGTTATGACATTATATGTGACAAATACTCATATTAATATACTATATACATTACATAACGTCTCAGTTAGATTTTCATTATGATGAAGTTTAGATATATATATATCACCAAACTTCCTATAGATTTTTGGTGTGACCTCTAGATGGGAGGCATCAATTTTTTCCGAAATTTGTTAAAAAACTTGGCCGACAGTCGCCATCTTGGATTTCAAATTTGAAGAACTCTTTTGAAAATTTACAGGCTTGTTTAGGATCTCCTCTAGATGGGAGTTATCAATTTTGAAAGCCGGCAGCCATCTTGGATTTTACTCTTTGCATGACTAAATCCTTTGGCACACCCTACAGACCACATCACTCATCCAATCATCACCATGCAACCTTCATATGGATCTTCGGGGTGACTCTAGATGGGAGCTATAAAATTTCTGAATTTCATATAAAAACAGCAGCCATCATTGATTTTATTTACTCTTTGCATGACTAAATCCTTTGGCACACCCCACATCCATCATTCGATCATCACCAAATTTCTTAGGGATCATCAGGGTAACCTCTAGAAGGGAGCCATCAAATTTTTGGCGAATTTCATCGAAAAACATAGCCGCCAGCGGCCATCTTGGAGTTTATTCTTTGTATGACTAAATCCTTGGGCACACTCCACAGACGACATCCCTCACCTGACAATCACCAGACTTCATATGGATCTTTGGAGTGACCACTAGATTTGAGCCATCAAATTTTTCCGAATTTTGTTGAAAAACATGGCTGCCTGTGGCCATCTTAGATTTTAATTCTTATATATCTTGTGTTCACATCTAGTTTCATTTTGCATGACACTTGTCCTAATTTTCACAATTAAAGGCAAAAAGAATGTATATAAATAAAAACAAAAATTCAAATAATTTCACTATGGGCCTATTTCAGAATCAAATAAGTCCAATGTGAACCTATTTGCACAAGATATGTTGCATCAGATATGTATGCTCTTTATATATGTGTTTTCACTGTGGCCCGCGCCATCTAACGGAATAACGGGTATACATGTAACTCCACTATGGGCTTATTCCAGAATCAAATAAGTCCAATATGAGCCAATGCCAATATTTAGGTCCAATATGAACCTATTTGCACAAGGATATATTGGAGTAGCATAATAAATATTATCTATATATATAAAAGAGTAGGATTTGTATGTCATATGCTGGCCTGCGCACAAAAGGGCCACAGGCCCCTGCAACATTGCATAAAGGCTCCCGAAAGAAGCCTGTTCGAGCTTTTTTGAGTGTTTTTATAAAATAGTAGGATCTGTCTGTTCACAATTTTTTCCCAGACCCCAGGACCGATTTCAACCAAATTTGGTGTGGTGACTCAGGGTACCGTGGCAGATGTTATAACAGGGTTTTTTTTTTATTTATTTAGATTTTATTTAAATTGTATTTTATTTAAATTTCTTTTTTAAATATTAAATTGAGCATGCAGTTCAATACTAAAAAAATACAATAATTAAAAAACTTTTTTAAATTTTTTATTTAAATGTTACACTGAACCAAGGAGTTCAATCTAGAAACAATAAAAATTTTAATTAAAACAAAAATTAAATCAATTTTTTTTGTTTTTTTTTAAAACAAAATGTTTAAAAGATCAATATGTAAGCAATGCGCACCAAGGAGACTGTTTCATCTAGTTATAACATAATGGCAAGCGCTGATAAACCAATTAATTTATTTCTGCAGATACCTTGTCCCCTAAGCTCCTCCCACTAGTGAATATGTGTGGAAATTAGTTTTGTGAGTAGTATGACATATGTTGAACTAAAATATATCATTCTGATATGTCTTTTTTTAAATGACTGAATGGATCAAAGATTTTTATTCGCATTAATCACGATACAGATAGCTGCAGAAAAAATAAATACAAATTTATCTATTGTTTGGACCTGGAAGCAGTCATGGGTGCTCGCAGAATTAATACCAACATTTGTGCCACTGACACTGTCACACCGACAATTTTGAAGTATTCAAAATAACTATTTGATATTTTTTTGTTGAATTGAATTTGATTCAAATGTCAAGGTTGAATCGAATAATGAAAATGAATATAAAATATTTGCTATACCTAATGTAATCATATCTCAAACTGTTTTCAAGAGGGTATATTGGTATGTTTAATTGAACCATATATTTAATATATAAGTTAACTGATCAAAATCCTTGTCTCCAGATCCTGATGGCATAACAGATTCTGTAATGGAAGCAAAAGATAATTATGTGCAACAGCCGTTAGGATTCGACATCGGCAGCAGGTTCATTGGAACAAAGTTGTTACGTGTTGGAGGAAACAGTGTTGTTGTGTCTGCATTCGACAACAAATTATGTAGAGCTGTTGTGATAAAGAAGCTATCTTTTGATGACAAGAAAAGTTGCAAATATGTGATACGAGAAATCAGAATTTTGAAACAATTAAAACATGACAATATTGTGAAGTTGCATGATATTCTTCCACCTGCAAGTGATTCGACAAAAGCCAACAATTTGAACAATTTAACCAGTGTTTACCTCGTTCAAGAGATCATGGACACCTCACTGTATGATATTATTCAAAGCAGTCAGTTATCCACTGACCATATATGCTTGTTTAGTTACCAGCTTCTCAGGGGACTGAAATACCTGCATTCAGCAAACATCATCCATCGAGATATAAAACCGGCCAATATTCTTATTAATAAAGATAACTTGGTTGTAAAGATTGCTGATTTTGGACTATCCAGAGTTCTGGATGTCAACTATTCTCACAAGGTAGGTTGTATATATATTTTTTTTAATTCTAGGCTATTCCAAACATTATCTATTGACTGGAATACGGAATAGTGATGAATAGATTATCAGCACTTGGCAACAAACATTGACCAGTTATTGGTAATAGACAATTAGCATCAGTAAATCAGCCATCTATCGCCAATAGTATACTGCAGATTATCACAGAGGATCGACTTTATATTACTGTTGCCTACTCCAAGATTGTTTGAAATTCATTCATTTCTGTTCAGTATTCTACAATAGTTTTTACAGACAGTAAAATTTATGTCCAGTAAATGTAGATATACTGTTCAGTTAAATAACTATATACATACATACATGCATACATACATGTCAATGTATACCATATTACAGGACTTTTAATACAATAAACAATTGGTTTATACATCTGCCAATTACTACGTATGTACAGTGAGAAGTTAGCTGATGGTGGTTTTTACAGATCAGTTCATTGCTAGTGTAGTATAGCTTGAAATACAAAATTCATTGACCTCACCTGGTTTTAAAGAGATGAAAACCTTTTACATATGAAGAGCCACTTGAATCTGTCTGACTCTGAAGTAAACAAATAAAATATCATTGATGCATTCACATGTTCCGTGTTGTGTGCATCACGATGAAAGGGTCAAATGCAAGAATGGGAACCAAACTTAGTTGGGCGTGGCATGCGGCATGTTTACTCAGAAGTTTATGTTTACGAAGAGTGACAGTGATGAAGAGATTGATTATGGCCCTACATGGTCGGCACATTTGCATAATATAATAATACAAACAAAGCAATAGGTTCTAATTATGATGTAATTCAGCAACAATCGACTTTACATTTTGATGCCGACATTGAAAAATTTGCAAGAAAACGTGGAATAAGTACCACAATGTATATTAACAATTTAACATGTGTTTTTCAGGGATTTCTAACCGACAGTGTTGGTAGTTGTTGGTACAGAGCTCCAGAGCTAATCCTTACACCTCGAGACTACACACGAGCCATCGATGTTTGGAGTGCTGGGTGTGTTATTGCAGAGATGTACCTCAGTAAACCACTGTTCCCTGGTGCTCACGAAATGGATCTGCTGAGTCTGGTGCTGCGGACATTAAATCTGTCTGAGAACGAGTGGAATTCTGTCACACAGTTACTGCCTCTCAACATGGTCAAAAAGTTTAGTCGACTAACTTGTAGCCTTTTACCTGAGAAGATGTCATTTGCTGATGAAAATGGTAAGGGACAGTCACACTGGATGAACGACATCCAAAAAACCTTGATCATGTCCAAATGAAACCTGAGAGAACTCAATAACCCTTGATACATTGTTCACAATAAATCTTATTTATATCAATATTTTATCCAGGGTTCTTGTGTTCTCCCGGGCTTCTTGTAGACACAATCCAAGTTTCTTGTAAACAAGAAATATTTTTTTCTGCTCAATAACCAGGTCAGGCACATCCTGAATTCCACCATTATAGTGGTATATCACTATATGACCATTACTATTTTGTGAATTTGATAAAAGAGGGATAATCCAAAATCATATTTCACACAAATTATTCAAAATCAGTGTCACTCTAATTTTGTATCATACATATGTTTTGTCCAGGAGAATGATTAATCATGACGGCACATGATAAGCAACTCAATTACTATATTAGCATTCAACTAGTTTAAATGTTGTTAACGAAGGAGCGATTGAGTCATCCTGTTATTGTCATTTAGAAAGGCATATATTGGTAATATTATCGAATAATAAAGCTGGTGCAAAAGAATGCACAAAAATGTTGTCAGAAGACTGTTCATTCGCTGCGATATTGTTAAGAGTGAAATTTGGCTGCTCACTTGTATGCGCCATCTATTCCTGATGCAAATAAAGGAAACATGAATATGTTATGGTCATGTACCACTATAATAGTGGAATACCACTATATTAGTGGAAATCAGGATTTGCCTGACCTGATAACATGTCACATTAATTTGACTCATGAGTTATCTCACTTTGGAATCCAACTGTATCTATAGTTCAGAAAAGATTTGTAGTTTACTTTGACTGAAAATTGGTAAAATTAAATATTTTGAATCTCTAGATGTGAAGAACTGAGATTTCTTGGATACTGACAAAATTGGTCACCTCATGATCAGCCCCACCTTAAAGGTACTCAATCCGATCAGACGCTCCTAAATTACTATTTCTTTGACTTCGGGGGTAAAACATATTTGATTCGAGTCGAGGAACCTACCCATCAACGCTCAGATATAAATTTTGAAGTTTGTTATTTCTACTCTTTCTGGCCCAAAGAAATACACCGTCAAAAGGATGGTCTCGGTCAAATTGCGGATGAAGATGGATAACTAAAAATTCAAGCGGTTATTATTACCAATTGATTTTAGAGTTATCCATCTTCATCCGCAATTTGTCCGTTTGACCAAGAGTTTCTGGGCAAATTATTAGTACACATCTCAAGAAATAACAAACTTCAAAAATCAATATCTGATCACTCTGAACTTTGACGGGTGGGTTCCTCGACTCGAATCAAATATTTTTTACCCCCGAAGCCAAAGAAATAGTAATTTAGGAGCATCTGATCAGATTGAGTACCTTTAAATGATGTTCAGCATCATCAATAGTACATGTAGGTTGCTTATCTGAGCAGAATAACACAATTTAATTTTTTCATTTTTTTTTTCCAGTTTGCAATCTTCTGGAAAAGATGATAGCTTTCACTGCAGAGAAGAGACTACAGGTGCATGCTGCTTTATCACACCCATACTTCAACCAATATCACTGCATGGAGGATGAACCTGTGATCAGCAAGCCCTTTCATATTGAGCATGAGGTGAGAGTTTTGTGTGTGCTGAGATAGATTTATCTGGATGGGCAGCCTTCGTTGTAGGTTATAATTTAGAAATAACATTTATCAAATTATGTTAATTTCCACAAGAATATACTAATAGTATAGCATAATGATGACATGAATATTGTTTTATTCACAAAACCCGCTTTTTGTCAGAAAAAATTCAGGTCGAGTGTTGTTTAGTTTCTCGCAAAATGCGAAGTGAATTGTTTATAAGCAGAGTCATGATAATGCATCAATTCCTTATTTAGAAAAAAAAAAGTTGTGTTTTGTTATTTGTCTGTCTGTCTGTCTGTTTGTTATCATTTTTGTGTTCGACCAATAATTATAGTTTGCAATACTTGACTGGAACCAAAGTTGGTGTATGTGTTTATCAACCAAAGAAGCAGGTCAAGCTCAAATATGTGTCCGGTCCAATGATTTTGAAGTGAATTACTGCATTTTTGACTTATAAATTACATGATTTGATAACATTCACATTTTTGGTTTTCAGGTTGGAATATCTGATTGTAACCAAAGTTGATATGTGCATTTCTTAGCCAAAAATATAGGCCAAGTTCGAATATGGATCTGATCAAATGGTTTTTTCATGAGTTACAGCCCTACAGCTTAGAAATTACATGATTCAGTCCTGTCATTCAGAGGCGGCCGTTCGCCCCCGCCTGACTTTGCCCACCTAAACTCTAATTTGCGTGGCCTGTAAAGGTGGACAAAACATTTCTGTCGATCATTGTTTCACAAGAACATTCATCGTGGTATCCTCAATTGAAAGGATTGACAGGTAATTTCTGGGCAGAGCTTCAGTGTTGACAATTGGATTCAACCAATCACAGTGACCCTTACATTCAGACTGGGGAGGGGGCTGGATCTTTGCTCTTTGCCACAAATGATTGATGTGCAGAGCTTCAGTGTTGACAATTGGATTCAACCAATCACAGTGACCCTTCCATTCAGACTGGGGAGGGGGCTGGATCTATGCTCATTGCCACAAATGATTGATGTGATTATGTTACCAGGTGCCCTTTGTCCTTTGACACTTAAATTGCTACAGTGAGTGAGTAAGGCCGCGTCTACACTCTTTGATCTTTGCTGAGTGTTCTCACCGAGTTAGATTGATGGCTGAGTTCTTTGATGTCTTGATCCAATTTAGTTACATGGTGTCATGGACAGTTACTGAGTGGTGTCTTTACAATTGCAAGGTTGTATGTAAAACCATTTGTTGTGAGTACAGCATAGTAGTCCTTGGAGTTGCATAGTCATAGAATTATATGAACCATTAAGTCTTGATAGCAGGGTTTTAGATGTCACTTTACCCACAAGACTTATACGCCGAGAGTTGCAATACAATGGTCAATATAGAGGGAGTCAATTGAGTATTATGAGACCATTTGGCAATGCCGTGGTAAACTGATGTTCCCACTGCAAATGGCCCAGTTGGCCCAAGGTCTGCATTAAGAGCAGCAAGAATACTACCTAGTGAAATTTTATGTTGAAATTAACTTTAAATTTTTTTTCCAAATGTCCTCCCAAACCCACCTCCATCTCGGGCCTACAGCCCTACAACTCTTTGCATGACTAAATCTTTTGGCACATCCTACAGGTCACCTCCCTCATCCAATCATCATCAAACTTCATATGCATCTTCGGGGTGACCTCTGAATGAGAGCCATCAATTTTTTCGAAAATTCGTTAAAACAAAATCTTGGATTTTATTCTTTGAATGACTAAATCCTTTGACACACCATACAGGCCACATCCATCATCGGTTCATCACTAATTTTCATATGGATCTTCGGGCTGACCAGCAGAACACCCTGCAGCTGCCATTTATTAGAGAAATGTTTTGAATATTTACAGACATGTTCAGGATTACTTCTAGATGGGAGCTATCAATTTTGAACGATATTCGGTCAAAACATTGTTGCCAGCAGCCAACTTGGATTTTACTCCTTGCAAGGCTTGCATCACCAAATTTTATACTTCAGCATGCACTACACCCAATATTTTTATTCAATTGACCCCAAACTTCTTAATGCTGTTCTGGTTGAACTTGTATTATGGTACTTAAACATTTATAATTTCTGCATTATTAACAATATTAACCCCTTCCACCTAACCATCTATGAACAGATCCATATATATATGCTATTTGATATGATAACTCCAATATTTGTTATCCAATTGTGTTTATATTTCATGGCACAGTATATGATGGCACACCCCTGACTTATATAGTGAGGGTCATTTGGTTGAATTGCTTAAAAATATTAACCCTATCCAACAATTCCATAGACACATGCTATCCAATGTGACAAATATATTTTACCTGATGATCACTCTCATAATTCAGATCCAGGTAATCATGACCCATTATTCACCTGTATATATTTTGGTGTCGATTGTTCTTGAAAATATTAACTCTATCTCAAGCCATTACATGAACACATGCTATCCAAAGCAATACTTCATCTGATCAGTCTCATATTTATACACATCCAAATTAATTTTGGAAACCATAATATATCTTTGTAATGATCTCCACATTATGTGTACAGGCATATATTTAGTTTTATATCCCTGATTTCCAGTCAGTATGGTTGAGGGTATGGGTTTAACATCTGACGATCTTGAGGCCCCATGCTCGGATTAAATAACATCTGGTTCAATAACATTTTGGTTTCTGACCATTAACTCTATAGAATTGGTTATTTGCTCGTAGCTGAAGTTGTTTGTTTGTTTCTCTACCAAAAGTTTAATATGGGTTTGGTCCAATGATTTTTGCATAAGTTAAGGCCCTTTGTTGAATTAGAATTTAGAATTCACCTGATTTTATAAAAATTTTGTGGGCAAACAAATCAGTGTATTTAGCCCCCAGTGGTGCTCTTGTTTTTTTATACCCCCCGCAACGAAGTTAGGGGGGGGTATACTGGAGTCAGCTTGTCCGTCCATCCGTCGTCCGTCCGTCGTCCGTCCATGGACACAAATTTGTCCGGAGTTTTTCTCAGTTGTTTTTTGATCAATTTCCGTGAAACTTGGCACAGACATCAACCACCATGGGAACCTGTGCACCTGCGATTATGAAGTCTGTCGGACTTTTTTTGGTGGAGTTATCCTCCCTTTTTCGACTTAGAAAATTTTCGCAACATGTATACTTTTGTCCGAGCTTTTATTCCTACATTTTTCGGTCAATTTTTAGCTCAACTTACTTTTGTAAGTTTGAGCTATTGCCATGGCTTGGCGTCCGTCGTCCGTGTGTGCGTGTGTCCGTCAACAATTTCCTTTGGCGCGGGCTACTGGTCGTACCTTTGGTCTGATCTTTATGAAAATTTTGCATGAATGTTGACATTGACATGTAGATGGGAACGAGTCATTTTGGGGTCATTCGGCCAAAAAACATGGCCGCTGGTGGCCATCTTGGATTTCAAAATTCAATCCATTGGCGCGGGCTACAGGTCGTACTGTTCGTTTGATCATCATGAAATTTGTTATGGATGTTAATATTGACATGTAGATGGGAACGAGTCATTTTGGGGTCGTTCGGCCAAAAAACATGGCCGCTGACAGCCATCTTGGATTTTACTCTTTGCATGACTAAATCCTTTGGCGCAGGCTACAGGTCGTAGTTTTGATCAGAACTTCATGAAATTTGTCATGGATGTTAACAATGACATGTAGATGGGAAAGAGTGATTTTGGGGTTGTTTGGCCAAAAAACATGGCCGCCAGCAGCCATCATGGATTTTACTCTTTGCATGACTAAATCCTTTGGTGCGGGCTACAGGTCGTACCTATGGTCTGATCTTTATGAATTTTATCATGAATGTTGACATTGACATGTAGATGGGAACGAGTCATTTTGGGGTCATTCGGCCAAAAAACATGGCCGCTGGTGGCCATTTTGGATTTCAAAATTGGCGCGGGCTACAGGTCTTGCTGTTCGTCTGATCATCATGATATTTGTCATGGATGTTAATTTTGACATGTAGATGGGAACGAGTGATTTTGGGGTCGTTCAGCCAAAAAACATGGCCGCCAGCAGCCATCTTGGATTTTACTCTTTGCATGACTAAATTCTTTGGCGCGGGCCACAGGTTGTAGCTTTGGTCAGAACTTCATGAAATTTGTCATGGATGTTAATTTTGACATGTAGATGGGAACGAGTGATTTTGGGGTCGTTCAGCCAAAAAACATGGCCGCCAGCAGCCATCTTGGATTTTACTCTTTGCATGACTAAATCCTTTGGCGCGGGTTACAGGTCGTACCTTTGGTCTGACCTTTATGAAATTTGCCATGAATATTGATATTGACATGTATATGGGAACGAGTCATTTTGGGGTCATACGGCCAAAAAACATGGCCGCTGGCAGCCATCTTGGATTTCAAAATTCAATCCATTGGCACGAGCTACAGGTCGTACTGTTTGTCTGATCATCATGATATTTTTCATGGATGTTAATATTAACATGTAGATGGGATCGAGTCATTTTGGGGTCGTTTGGCTAAAAAACATGTCCGCCAGCAGCCATATTGGATTTTACTCTTTGCATGAATAAATCCTTTGGTGCGGGCTACAGGTCGTAGCTTTGGTCGGAACTTCATGAAATTTGTCATGTATGTTAACAATGACATGTAGATGGGAAACGAGTCATTTTGGGGTCGTTCAGCCGAAAAACATGGCCACCAGCAGCCATCTTGGATTTTACACTTTGCATGACTAAATCCATTGGCACAGGCTACAGGTCATACCTTTGATCAGATCATTATGAGATTTGTAAAGGCTGTAGATGGGAACAAGTCATTTTGGGGTAATTCGGAAAAAAACATGGCTGCCGGTGGCCATTTTAGAATTTACTCTTTGCATCAATAAATCCTTTGGTACACCATAATCACCACATCCCTGATCCGATCATTATGAAACCTGTTATGAATGTTGATATTGACATGTACATCTAGTCTTACTTAGACATTTCAATTAGCACTTTTCCTATTCCTCCATTTACTGTCAACCATTAAATTATTCCCCTACCTAAGTTGAGCTACAGTGTCATTGACACTTTCATTTTAAAACGTGGCACAGATATTTAGTACCATGGGAACTTGTGCACCTGCGATTATGACGTCTGTCCGACATTTTTTGGTGGAGTTATCCCCCTTTTTCGACTTAGAAACTTTTTTTGCAACATGCATAATTTTGTCCGAGCTTTTATTCCTACATTTTTCGGTTAATGTTTTTTAATCTTGGCACTGATATTTAGTACCATGGGAACCTGTGCACCTGCGATTATGACGTCTGTCTGATGTGTGGAGTTATTCCCCTTTTTCGACTTAGAATTTTTTTCGCAACATACATAATTTTGTCCAAGCTTTTATTCCTACATTTTTTGGTCAATAGGTTTAAGATTAGGGTTATGGTTGTACACCTGCAATGGGAACTGTTATTTTATTATTTTAACTAAATGTTTACTGACATGTGAAACATCTTAGTATTTTAAAAACAGGGGGGTATCCGTAGTCCCATTGGGACAGTCACACCTCTAGTTTTTTTTGGTTTTTTTATTGAACAGCAACTGATATTTTGTTTTATCTTTAGGTTGATGACATCCCTCAAGGACTTCTCAGAAAACTTCTGGTTGAAGAAATAACTAAAATGTCTACATCTGATGAAACGATCTTTCCAAGTAAAGAGCCTGTGGACTGTGATTCTAATAAATCATGTTCTGTTTGTGATAAATTAAAACCATGTGGTTGTGCAAATAATTCAACAAAAACAACAGCAGGTTGTTCTGAAAAAGACCTTCATATTGAACTGGATGTGGTTTATCCAGAAACAGATGCCTCACAGTCACATAAGAGTATTGCTGAATCAAACGATATATCTGATGAGGTAGCCAGGTTAAATATGAAAAATCTGACTTTCTTCAACAACAATGAAGCGCTGATGCCCAAACCGAGATCGGACCGTGTTAAAAATTCTTCTAGTTACGGTGCCATATACAACGATTTATCCGCAGAACTCTTTGTTGATATTCCGCTTGAAAATATTGATAAAAATTCACAACTTTCTCCTAAGGAGAAAATGAATATGGGAATGGAGAAGAAGACAAAGAAAAACATAGTCATAGATGAAAGTGTTATGGAGAAGTCATTGAATGTTAGAAACAAAGACAAAATTAATGCTGAAAGGAAAGCTGCTCATACTACCACAGAATCAAGTTTATTTCTGAGAAGTGAAAATAAACCAGCAGCATCATCGGTGACTAATAGCAATGTAGTTATACGTGACAGACTAAGTCTGCAGAAAATACCAAAGGAGTCAAACACAAATAGGGATAATTTTTCTGGCAAGAAGACAGGACGGCGCGCCTCTCGTCCCGGTTTGCAGCAACAGGTGTTAGACTATGATACATTGTATCGGCTCCCAACAGATCATTTGCCTCCAAGGCAGTCCAACAAACTCAGAAAAAAATTACCAAATATGAAGGATAAACATATGTTGAATGAAGTACTAAATGCTAGAATAAAGCAGAGTATGCGAGCTGATAATGATAAAGTGTGCATCAGTAAGGACAGGACATGTGGGATTGAAGACAAGGCTTGTTCAGACGTCAGAGTTGATTCTCCAACTGAGAATACTAGTGAAGACATTTACCTGCATTTACAAGGGAGAAATTCCCCTAAAGATTCTAATTCTAGTGACGATGACATCAAATTATGATGAACATTTATTATAGGTATTACTTAACCCTTTCTTTACTAAATATTCATTGACGAGTTCAGTAATGCCCTAAATAATTGACTCCTTAACCACAGCAGTATTATAGGTAAATTTGGCGTGTTGCCATTCATCGGAAAGCTCTCAGTGAGAGCTTTCCAATGAATGGCAACAAGCCATACTTCTGAATAAATCCTGAAAAATTACCCATAATTCTGCTATGGTTAAGGAGTCGATTATTTAGGGCATTACTGTAGTTCCCTTAGGAAATGTTAGATAATATGTTAAAACAAACGGCCATCTTATTATCTAAATTTTTCCCTGCATTAAATAGGAATCTTTCCGTACTTGTATCATTTGTCATCCTGAACATTCCTCCAGATGAATAATAGGACATTCCAATGTATGCTTTTATAATTGAATAGGTGAATCCATTTAGTAAAGTAAGGGTTAAAATGTAGTCTCTTTTCCCTGACAATTATATGTCGATTCATGGGTATAAATAATAACTTGGATTCAAAGAAACCAGTCAGTAGAAGTTTCTGTTACTAGACATTTGACTTTTCATTTACTTTTATCCACACACTAACTGAGGTGCTGGGATAACTCATGTTATAGAAGTATTTATTTTTAATTGCTATATATATATAAACCAGTGTTATATAAAACAAATATTGAGAATAATAGTAGAGGAATGTGACCACAATGAATTACTGTGTATGAATACAGGATTATAACTTTTACTTTCATTTAAAGTTATAGGCCTGATTTGAATGTTAGAAATGTTACAACATTAGTATTGTAGATATCATTGGGAACTTTATTCAAGTTGGACATATGCAGTAGTTTACCTGGCCCATTAGATATTTTAAATTAAATCATATTTTCAGAAAAACAGGGCTGTATTTAATTTATCCTGCTAGTATCAAGTTGGTTTCTTGTCATTGATACTTTTAATGGAGAGGTTTAGATTGGATACTATGAATGTCACACTTCAAGCATCGACAGACCATAACTCTGTACCTATTGTGTGAAATATCACCCATTGGTAGCTGAACTACAATCTGTCAATAAGCAGGACTTTTTTCCCGCACAAATAGCAGTTGCATGTCACGATGGATTTACGTCGTGTACAAAATATCTGCATCATCAATTTGGCTGTGTATGCATGTGCTCCAAATAATTATTCTGACATTGAAATTGTTATCCAATCTATAGACATCATAGACATGAATTTGAAAGAAGTAAAACCACTACCACCTATATATAAATATATAGACGCAGCTGTCTTCACTCAGGCATTCGGAGGTATTCTATAATGCTTGCCTTATATGGTAATTATGAGCATGTATCATGAGTTTTGTTATTTTCAATCTATAAAATATGGCAGTTGTCTGAGAAGGGAAGGAAATTTGACTGTCAATAAAGATTTAGTTGTTGGGATTTGACAATTTTGTATTATCATAGAATTCATTTATAACAGATAGATTGCTTATACAATATTTCATTTATTCCAATATCGAACTTATCAGCTGTAATCGGAAGCTCTGTATTATAACAAAATTCACCCATGTGAACAGTTTAATGCAGACAACATTTTGTGACATCGCAACAGGACCAACAGAATTGACCAACATGACACAGTTGTCTGAACTGTACTTAAAAACCCAGTTATTTGGCCACATAGAACTCACTCCACATTATACTAGCTCTGACATGTCTCAACTTTTATTATAAAGCCAAGCTTGCTCTTTGGCTAACCCAGTTAAATCGTTTCTCTACATTTATTTTGTATGGTTTTCGAGAAGGCCCTTAACATGCTGTTTTCTGTGTTATGATACATGCTATATTCAATCTTTTGTGTTTGAATGTGATATTGTTGTTTGTATTAATTTATAGGTACAGTTCACGTGACCAGGCTCCAGTTTGTAATGTTCATAAACCATACCTCTCATAACATGGAATTCACTCCCATAATCACAGCACTGGGACCCTACATCATAATTTGCTTGAAAATGGTGGCAACATCTCACGTCTGGCAATTTCAACATTTGTTTTTTTCCTTTATTTTCCAAAGATATCAGGAAGCTATTAGACTAATCCCAAAAACTCATTCCTGTTACTCCAAAAAATGGATATCGAACAGAGTTGCTTTCATGGAGATTTTGGCGTTCACATTTCTCCTCTAAAAATGGTGACTGAGTCACTTGAATACTTATCGTCTCTACAGTCATATTTATATTGGGGCGGGATTCATGGTGAGCTATCAAAAACTGATACATAGCTCATTCACTATCTTTTTAGGTTGAGTTATTTATGTAGGTGAAGAAAACGATGAATACTTACAATGTACTTCGATGTGAGATATCTTGCTGCCATTTACATGTACAAGCAAATTATGATGAACGCTGAACCCTGAACCATGCAGAGCACAAAATAATGTTACTTCTATTGTCACATTTGAATGAAAATGACAATTATGGGCAGCATTTCCAACACATGAAATATAAAGTATCTGCAATGTTTGTTGGGTGCAATCACTAGCATCAAATGTAATGATGTAAATAAAGATCTGCTAGCATTTATATCAACCAATGTGACTGGCACTGAATGGTCAAATGTTCTTATTTCCATTGATTAGGTACCCAGTATCTACCAAACATTATTTAGTTAGGGTACCATGGATCTCATAATCCCACCCCAGAGACACATGCCTTCTACCAGAGCAATAATTCACAAGTTGACAGCAATTTCACCATATTCTGGAATGTATTTAATTCGGATGACTAATTGGAATACATTATATGCAAGGATACTGCCGCTTCAAGTCAGATGACCTATCTATAAGTTCCTGTTCCTCAAGAATGATTTGGAAAGTTTGGGGTCTGCTAATCAACTTTTCTCAAATAAACATTTTGATGGATACTGGGTACCTATATCAATGGAAACTTGCAAACAATTAGTCGCTCAACTTTACACAATTCATACTTTTTGTTGAGAAAGAATCAATCAAATTTATATGGAGTCTTATAACAGAACAAGTCACTTCACAGTGGCCATATTGTTGTCAAGCACATTATATTATATTATTTGTCTAGAATGGAATTTATGCTTATTGAATTGTTGAGTAATATACAAATTTTATTGTGAGATGTATTGAATGTTCATGTTTTTGAGTCTGTATTTATATATCAGTATTAATGGGTATTAAAATTTAAATGAATTTTTGCAGTATCTTTAATTAACCCAATGTTTCTCAAGCAGCTACATTGTATTTCTGAGAATAAAGGAAGCAGGTATCTATGTATTAAGGAGTCCATATAAGCCATGGTTTTAAAAAAAAATCTCAGTTTGATAGATAATGTAGTGCATTTTTTTTTTTTTAATATTTCATGCAAAACTATCAAATGATCACCTCAAAAAATCTTTTTTTTAAACCACTTTTTAAAAATATAATTAGAGCATATCTCTCATATTGTGAGGGCAAACATGTGTTGTTATAGTACTATAGCATACATTAGTTGTAAAGGATTATGATTTTTTCCTTCAAATCGGTAGTTTAAAATGGGGATTTTTTTGAAATTCAAGAATTGCCTACTCTAAGGCCTGTTTTGTACGCTCGCCAAAGAGGGGTCCTGCTATCTTCACTTGGCTCGACATAGGTGCATATGTGGCAAATGTTACTTGTGTTTGATTTATATGTAGAGCCAACTGGCATGTGGCGAGTGATCCTGACCCTGGCTCATACAGACCCTTGTTGATATGGACCCTGGCTCATACAGACCCTTGTTGATATGGACCCTGGCTCATACAGACCCTTGTTGATACAGACCCTGGCTTATAAGGACAGTCTGATATGGATCTCGAGATATGACTAAAATACGTTTTCTCTTAATATGTTTGAGAAATTATTTAGACAATAAAATTGTAGTTCAATTCAATTAATAGTTGAATTTGAAATTGAAGTTGTAATTTTATAATAATGAGATCTTAATTGTCATGTACATGTATGTTCTCACATTATATACCATCTTTAATCAGAGCATAGTACCTGCACGTTTACTCCTGCACATAAGACTTCCAAAATGACAGTCAAAATTGAGAGTCGTTTCTAAATATTTGTTGGTAAATTTGTATGAGCATTGGCCAAACTCAAAACCCCAAATGTGAACATTAGGACATTGTATATTCATATATATTAATTAATATCCCCATTAATGGAGCATAATTAAAGAGGTGTATCACATAAATGTTCAGTAATGTTGAACTATTGTTTTGCAGAGATCATGTTGAAAGCATAAATCAGTTACATATTGACTTTATTACGAAAGATAAAGGGCAGACATGTGGATACATCAATGTCAACTAATTATCGGTTTTGATAAGCAAGTCAGGCGCGATGTTGTTTCTGCTCAATTATTTGTTATAGAAACACTTAATAGATTACCTAATTATTGAAACCACAACATTCAAGCCCCAAGATAGATATAGTAATGTATCGCTTTTGTGGCATTTCACTGATCAAATATAGTTGAACATACTCGATATATTAACACACTGATTTTATATACCATGAAAAGTACAGAAATCATAGAAATTATTCAACTTTCCGCGCAGTGATGCGATAACATGTGCACTGATTATGGGTGCAATGTGGTGGTGTGTCCATGGCTGAAGTGAACGATTGTCTGTAGCACATACAAAATAATATATACAGCAGATACAACAAAATAGCCTTATTTACTTGAAACAAAAAGAAAGCATTATATAAAAAAAGCCTGTGTCCGTATCAGCCAGGGTCCGTATCGGCCGTATACGTTGGTGGTTAATATACTCCTCATTCTCACTTATATTAATCTTTCTCTGCCTCAAATTACAGTACTACAAAAACGGGTACAAATAATTACTTCATTTTTTAACTTATTATCTTATATATTTCCCTCCAAAGGATATGAATCACTCTGCACTTGTATTCTCTTTTAGTCATACTGCTGTCTGCTCATTTTATCTGAACATCCCTCCAAATGAATAATAGACCATTCCAATGTATATATGCTGTGGTCATAAAACTCTTCAGGGGAAGATATCCAGGGGGGATGACGTGTCACACTGGCAGGAAAAAGTGATTTTATTTTACATATAAACTTTATTTATCAGATTAAATAAACAATTTGTAACATTCAAAACGTTTTCCAATAAATATCACAGAAGAAGATATGGAAGAACTTCATAAGAGAATTTCGTAATTTCTCTGAAAGATTCATTTAATGATTTCTTTTGATTTTGGTTCAGGGCATTAACTCAATTTAATAAAAATTCAAATAATCTAAAGCTCTATTAGGGCAAGTCCAATACAATGAAAACTATTGCATGTCACCACAAGAAAAAGAATTCACAACAGCCAGATGCAGTAAGACATAAATTTTTCATACCTAAATTCCAACTTCACAAGTATTTTATTGTATCCAAAACCCCATAAGACACATGACATTATTTTCATTTGTGAATATTTATTCATGTGAAACTTTAGCGAATATTGAGCACATGATCAGCATCGAAAGAGAAAGTTAACAGTATTTGAAAAATATGCTGAAATTTTGTGGTGCATTTTCAGATTTTCATTAGTTCTGAGAACTATATTGTATCTCAAATATTCAAGTAGAATTTAGGTGGAGGAAATAACATCATAGTTTACTTCTGGCAATTCATTTGCCTCAAATCTTTTTAGATAGTACATTTTCAAATCAGTAGCATATCATACACAATTGGAATGCTGATCCCTTACACGAACACTGATATGTAATTAAAACTCAAGGGTTAACAGGGAAAGCCTGATAACTTTTTAGATTAATTCAGTACCATTAGTGAACATCTGAACATACGGATCCATATAGCATATCAATATGCATGGAAAGAATCTAGTACATGCATGTATAATATTGCTACTGATCTGCTGTTATGCAATATATAGGATTATGATAAACTTATATTACATATAGCAAAAAATGTAAATTAAAACATTCAATGAAAAGTTCCTGTTTGTTCATGCACAATACAGGTGATAATGCTTAGAATTTTCAAGATAGCTTCAAAAGGGTTGGAAATTTTATTTACTGTTGTTTATATACTTCATCTATAAAAGTAGACCAATTAATGATGTCAAAATGTTTTCCCATTAATATCAAAGAAGAAGATATGGAAGACCTTCATAAAAGAATTTGGTAATTTCTCTGGAAGATTCATTTCGTGATTTCTATCTAAGGGATTCCAAACTAGAGTCGCGGGGGCTGAGTATTGAACATAGAAAGACACATTTGTGTGAGCATGTTGACGCTACATGTACTACACCCGCTTGGCATGCCCCGATGTAAATTTGAGTTGTCCCAATAAATTCCTGTCATGCCAGCACATCCAAAACACAAGTGCCTCTCTTTTTATTTATTTGCTAGATGAGTGGATTCTCCTCATAACTCCTTTGAAAAATATAATCCTTTATCACAGTCCAAAGATCATATAAGAATTCCAGGATAACATGTCCAAAGTTATTTAGATTGGCATCAGCTACGGAATCTTAAAGACTAACAGGAAGAACAGAGTGATATAAAACTGTAAAAAATATCTCTCTCTGTTCAGCTCAGTTTGGAAAAAATTCTATTCTAATCACTAAAGATCCTTATAAACTGCATTATGAGCTGCAATTTCTGCATTGCCGGTGTCAATGGCATTAAGAAAATCAAGTTCATTGTCTCTGATTTACATTATATTTCTGCAGCTCTCCAAAAAATAAATTCCTAACATTTGGAACACCTTAGATCGAAAATGAAAGATTGTAAATATACACATAACTTAAACAAGACAAACAAATCAAATATTATCAATGTACTCCATTATTTATAACTGCACTCTTGAGCCTGTTATATCTGCCATAAATAAAATAAAATAATTAGTTAACATGTGAACTGTATATAAAGGCAACTTATGTTAATGTATGTTGACTGTATAGATCATTTAATTAATCAATCATGCTTCAGGCCTTGACCTTTCTTTAACTTATTTTTTATTGTGCAAACCATGTAGGGTGATTCTCAATATTTTTCAGTTAGAAGTGAATTTTAAAAGACCACTTTGTAATGTTTACTGAAATGGCTTTCATAGGACTGATCCATTTCTAGGATCTCCATTGTCTTAAATGATGGAAGCAGCCAAGTAAACGCTCCACACACAGCATTGAATTACAGCACTTCACTATTCTTGTATTTGGCGCCTTCAATATTCTGCTTGCAACAATTGTAACATTCCACCATGTGAAATCTTTAATGATTTTAATTTGTTATAATTTAGAGTGTGACAGATTTAATGAGCTTCAACTTAACCGTTTGTAACAATTAGAAGAAAAAAATCACAGACTTTGCTTTTAATCACACATCATTCGAATCAACTTGATTATTGAAATATAGCAAGACTATATTTATATAAGTATATATATTTAACATAGGAAGACTTTCCTCAAGGAAGAGCAAGTTTTAATATATGGTACATATAATTAGGGCCCTGCGAATCGGTGGTGGGGTTTACAGTCAAATCGAATCTTGAATCGAATCCGGGGTGAGATTCGTGAATCGGGGGTGAGATTGGGGGTGAGATTCGTGAATCGGGGGTGAGATTCGTGAATCGGGGGTGAGATTCGTGAATCAAATAGAATCTGGGTATCATAATACCAGTTTTGTGAACCTGGGAAATTTAGTGCCCTAAGGCCATGGAATAAAACAAATTCAGCATTATTAGCATGTGTACTGGGGAAAAATGGGATATGTAATTACAAGGGTGTTAGATAGGTGATAGAGCATGTTCAGTGTTCACGCTGGACCAAACAATATTTTCGCCCAAAAGTTTGGCCAAATGAAATTATTTTCAGCCAAAGTAAAAAAACTTAAAATTAAAAAAGCTTGGACCAAATCCTCATTTTCTGAGCTCACAATGAATGACTAAAATCTCTGATTCAACAAGACTGGTCGCATTTGTAAAATGTTTTCAAAATGTTTACATTTGTGTGATTGGGTGAGAAATGCAATGTATTACTGTCGTGAACGTCGTTGGGAGGTATGGTACAAATCAATGCAACGAGATAAAAACAGCGAGTAGAATAAAATTTCAGGCTTTATTTTAATTGACCTGTGGTTAAATTTAGAACAAGGCATCTTCAACCTCGTATTATTTTTCACCCACAAAATTGTCAAGAAAGGTATTTGAATCCCATGGTCGGATCGAATTGGCCAGCCGATTTGTGAATCAAACAGAATTTTGAAGCTTCGCAGGACCCTACATATAACATAGCAAATGTTTGATTATCAGAAATTTCATATAAAACTGACGAAGAATGAATTAGCCTAAAACTCTCTCCTGAAACCAACTCAGATATACAGTTGCCATTTTGACAAGAGGAAACATCATATTCTCTGCACCACAGACACTGCAATGTCTACAATTGACAGCTTGCATATTCAATGTCACCTCACAATTACTGGTGCAAAGCTCCCATTGTAGGAAATAACAGTGTTTACACACATTTTGCCTCAGTTGAAAAATGTCAGAATACACTGAGAACCTTATTTTCATTGAGAGTTTTCCATTTACACAGACTCCAGGGAATGGTTGGGCAGTCTGATATGTCATGTGGATGATTCTGACTGATACAAATTGCGATCCAAAAATATTCCCCCTTTGAATTGAAGATTATTGCGTATGAGAAAAATGACGACCGTTAATCAGAATAGCCAAGTCATTTTCAGCAGTAAAGCCTTTGGCAATGAATGAATGTACAAGCATGCTGGTAAAAAATATTCAGAACAGTACTCAAAACACTTTTAAATTAATGAAACAAAACACTAACAAGAACATTACCGTAAAACGGGGTGACTTTGCCACCTTTTTGTCATATTTCTATGTAGCATTCAGTCACAAGCTAAATTCAGAAAACAGTTCTACAGTCATTTAACTCAGGTAACTTCATGCTATATATTTCATGTGTGGTTATAGTCCATGTATGTTTGGAATGAGAGCATGTACTGAAAAAGTTGGGTGGCAAAGTCACCCCATGGGTTGGGGTGACTTTGCCACATGTCGGTACGATTCTCTGTATGCTTCTATGTGTGTTGAAAATAACAGTGCCACATGTATCTATTGTCCATTTTATATGGGCCTGGTATAGTATAATGTATAGATTTTGCTAAAAGGGTCATTCATTCACATGTAAGTAGACCAGACCGCTTTGGACCAGTCCAACTCCATACAAGGGTACCAGACCAGAATGGCCTGGACCGGACAGGACTGCCTAGTCAATGGACTGGACCACGCTAGACTGGACCACCTAGGGTGGTCCAGTCTGGTCTGCATCACTAATGTCTTTATAATCTTGATTACGAAATATAGAGAACACATAATTGTCAAAATAATACATGTGCTAATATTGTACAACTACTAGGATAGGCTGTTTTTGGTGTCACATGGAGAAAACTATGCTACTGATGGGACGATGTCATAAACTTCACTCCAAAGAGCGTCTTGGTTATCACTGAAAAGTCACAAAAAAAGCATGACCTAAGCTAAATACTCTTAAGAATTTCAAGTCACATGTTTTTCCAGATTGCATCCAATACAATGGATTATGGTGATGATCTCACCAAGATACATGTATCTGCTCAGATTGTGATGAAGGAACTGATACTTCGTAAATGAGTGATAGACCATAATTACAGTTAATCTGGGCATCTGGATTAATGCATAGTATTCTGTGATGATCACTTGAATCACTTTATTTTACACCTGTATTCATATGTTTACTCTAGTCCTATTGTTTGATACTGTAGTATGTGTCCAGTACACACATGTGAATTAACTTTGAGGAGCGGTGTGATTACACATCAGAGATGTTTTTGCATGGAGGTGGGTGACCGCGATGGTTTTTGTGGTATAAGATATATCACCCCCCCCCCCTCACCTGTATTAGAAATACTGCCCAATGACTGATATCCACATAACAACAGGTTTACCAAGCAATGAGAAGATTTGAGCTTGATAATGCCTTAGTAACTTAATGTTCACCACAGTCATGGCTGAATAAAACCTATGATTCTAAAATGGTACAAATACATGTATTCTACTGGTTTGAAACGGTATTGCCTTCAATGGTAAAAATATCCATCTATAGGCTTTTTGCAGTTTTTATGCAATAGGGCTTATTAGGAAATACCATGCTAAATTTTTATACATGAAGATGCAAGTTTTCATACTAATAACTAATAACAGTATTAACTGAAGTAAAGTGATAGCTTCTATATAAATATATGTGGCTTGTAAATTTTTCTGTTCTAATTTAATGCGGGGTTACTTTGCCACTATGGCAAAGTGACCCCGAGCGATTTTAATTCTCACATGGAAATTAGTTTTTTTCCAAATTGCAATTAAATAATCTAATACCAGGAAAAAGTAAATATATTCATGGAAACAAGACCAAATAGCAATAAACATGAACTTTCCCTTAGGTGTGTATCATTGCTGGTCTCGAAGAAACCCTACAAATTTGGAGTTATGTAGAAAATTTGCCAAAATGTTCTATAAAGGTCGTGTGGTGACCTTGACCTTCATAATTTGTATACATCAATTTTTGTGGCACATGTGATATAATCTGAACTCGTAAAATCATTAGTACATATAAAACATTTTGCTATCTGGTTATTGGTGCTGAGCTGTTAATTCTTAACTTTTTCTCAGTGACGTGGCAAAGTCACCCCGTTGGTGGCAAAGTCACCCCATTTTACGGTACATGGAATAAGAAAACACATAACAAAATTAACTGGACACTAACACAAATCAAATGTATTGGCCCAATAAATTAAGATACCGTACTCATATTTAAACTCGCGCAGTACTATTTTTCACACACCCGTTGGTGCACGAATTTTAAACTGAGCGAAAAATGGTATGACTCCTGAGTTTAAACTAATAAACCACAGGGAGAACAAGATCGAGGGTTATGTTGATGAGTTATGCACGTTACGAAAGGTTGGACACTCAATAGACAATTATGCCTATACGTGTATAGGCCTATATTGACATTCGGTTAACCAATATAACAAATTTAAAACCATTACGCAATGCCAAATGACGTACACATCATGGTAATGTCGACAATATTGAAATGCTTGTAAGAAAAACACATATTAGAGATTGCATGTGCACGAAAGCACATCCCCCCTATTCATCACTCTGGAGTGACAATGTGACATTACAGTCTGAATTAGTTTGTCATCACAACCCGCAACCAAGTTTGATTTTTTTTAAAGTCAGTTGCCATCTCGGTTGTGGTTTTCTGTTTACGAGTTCAATTCATTTGTGTTCATGCAGTCCACAACTATTTCAAAAACATAATATACACATCCATCATCACAACAAAATGATTCAGTTATGGTCTATAGGATGTAAACCCGCTGTGACTGTGTTTTATATACACATGTATCTTCAGAAATGTATAGGAACTGAAACTGTCATCAGATCCATGACTTTTACGAAAATATTTCTGTCAGTTTTTAATTCGCACAGATAGGTGTGTGAATTTAAAGTGCACAAATTCAAAACTCAGCAAAAAATAGTACTGCGTGAATTAAATAGGAGTAAGATATATGTTATCTACCATAGCTCTATCTATCAAACATGACAAGCCAATTTTAATTTATTTTTCATTAGAAATCCTAAAATGACCTAATGAGAGTAGTCAGTGTAACAGTTTCAAAATATCACACTCTGATCTTATAACAGTGGAGGTGACGTTGATCAGTGGGGATACTAGTCGCAGGTACAAACGAGCCAAACACTCCATTATAAAGAATAATATAACAATGCTGTTCTAGTATATATCTAAGGTATTTCTTGCATTTTATGGGAAGATTGAAATGGCACTTTGTGCTTTTTGTACTCTTCTCTGCCCTTTGTGGAGGGCAGGAGAAGCGAGTGTGCCCCTCTGCACCCCCCCCCCCCCCCCCCCCCCCCACCACCTGCTCCAGCACTGCTGCATTTCCATATAAGTTTTAAATATTCGCAAAGATGAGATGAGTCACTCATCAAATAAATTATTTTCCGTTGCAGTGACAGACTGACAGGTACAGAAAGATTTGAGTTGGACAATGCCATTTCTGGGACCTTTCATTGACAAACCAGTTAATTTCAAGGCTACAAATTTTCAGTGTTGAAAGATAACTCCATTAAACTACACTGATAAATACATTATTTCTTGAAAGCAATCATTACTGGTATATCCTGAGATAGGACCTGAGAAAAAATGGCCTGTGACATTAATTAATAATTTGAATGGCCTTGAACTCTATCACACAAGGACTATCATTTTTCTCAGTTGGCCGATGTCTTTTCGTAACTGATCCTCCAGAATCTTCTGTTTACCTTCGACCACAGACTTCATGTTGTTTATGCTTTCATGCACCGACGAGAAACCATCCCGACATTCTTGCTTCAGCTTAACAATTTCCTCTGCCTGTTGTCGTAATTCGAAATTTACTTTTGATAGAATCTTTTCTTGTATTGCCTGAGAAAATAGGTTAGTTTTTAAAGATATAGCTTTCAGTTATGTAATATAAAATGCCATCAAGAAAAGGATATACAAATACAAATACGTCCTTCATACTGTAGAATAATTTTAATTCGTTGTGGGTCTATTATTCATTGATTTCTTTTTTAAGAGTAACTTCCCATCAGAAAAATCTTTCATTTACAAAATTCTGAAAATTTTCAGATGGCATGGATTCAAATTAAAATAAGTTTTCCTTCATCAATTGCTAACAAGAGCATCACTAGGGCATGGCAAAATACACCTGTTATATGTGGTAATATCAACAAAGGGCCATAACGCTGGTGAAAATTGGCAGACAGAACCCAAATTCGAACTTGACATGTATTTTAGCTAGTAAACTCACATACCAAAATTCATTCCATTCAATTGAGACTATCTAAAGTTATCATCTGGAAACCAAATGCGAACAAACATATTAACAGACTGATGGACTGACCAATAACATAATATGTCCCATTTTTTATTAAACGAGTGTATAAAAAATAATAGAAGAAAAATGAGTGGAATTAGATGGACTAATATTAAAAATAAAGTAAAATTAAAAAAAAAAATTATAACACCCTGATTTGGTATATATACTTCTTTGGCTACTGGTACTTGAAATATCTATATAAAAGCCTAGTGATTGTCTGTGTGTGTGTCTGTGTGTTTATCTATCACAATTTTGGCATGTTTTAAAAATATATCACCCCATGTCTGGTTGCGCCCATATTTTGACCATGTCCTGAGGCACATCTTAGAATACGACACGCAAAATTTCAGGTGAGATATAATGCGTTTCCCAAAGGTTATCAAGGTGATATTTTTACTAATATAATGTATATAAGACGATATAAGACAAATGTGGTTTCAGCAGCGTCTGTGCCACAGCTAATTTCTGGACAAACTCTGTGTACCATTTGCCGGCTTCCTTTATATTGTTATCAGCAGTGACGATATTTTCCTGCAATCATGTTTGTCACCCATCATTTTTGACCTCAGATGGGCATAACTGAGCAATACAAAGCGTTCCTTATAAGCTTAGAAAAAATGTAGGAAAATTGGTACACATATGTTCACATGAGCAGGAGAATATCATGGGATAGGCGCCTTTGATCTCAGATGACTAGATCTTTAAAAGGGGGCTAATAATTTGCATGATCAATGCTGTTTACCTCTGGTGACTAATAATTATTTAAAATTATTTGAAGAGGCACTAATTATTTCTTCACACTATTTTCCTGCATGTCATGTTTGTCACCCATCATTTTTGATGGGCAACCACCGAGTGTTGTCATATATACTACATCAAAAGATAATATGACAATTAATAGAAGCTGAAATTAAGATTGAGAACTCACATTCTGGAATTGATTTAGACGTGATCTGTCATCCAACATCATGTCTTCTAGTTTCTGGATCCGATTCTCCATTGCATAGAATGTATCTTCAATTTTCCTATCAGTTTTGTCCTGTAACATAACATAAGATGGACTCTTGAAATATTGGGCTAAAAAATGCCACTGGAAATTTTTTCGGAGGCGCACATTTTGTTCCGCTTCTGATTCCAGAAGTTCAATGAATCGGAATGACGCACTAATATTTTGGCACCCAAAGTTTGTCTCTGAAAGTGGACTCTCAGGGGCATATATTGTTCATATGCAGGTGTTTTAACTATTTATCAACCTATTTTCATATGCAGAAAAATACAAAAGAGCAAACTGCCAAGATGCTTTAACCCTTTCTATACTAAATGGATTCTCCCACTCAGTTATAAAAGTATACATTTGAATGGTCTATTAATCATTTGGAGGAAAGTTAAGGATATATGACCAGATGACAGCCACATTAAATTATTATAATACAAGGGAAGAAGGATTCATATTAATTGCTAGGACATGTTTAGATAATAAGTTCAACCAATGACCTATCTGAACATTTCCTAAGGTCAAGAGAACTACCAATCAATGAGTATTTAGTATAGAAGGGTTAAATTAACAAGACAGTCAATGACTGTGGGGTCGCTCTCCAGACTGCAAAGACTGATAAGACTGGGACTCTGGAGACCAAAACAGTCAGCACTTTTCATAATCACTTTAAAAGAAGTAGATTTAAACAGGATATGTGGCTAGAGAGACTTCAAGTATGTAGCTTGGTAAAAATCCACCTTGAAATTGCCAACTGTACACTACTAATCACCCCCCCCCCCCCCCCCCCCCCCCCCCCCCCCCCCTCCTCCAGCTCAACAAGTCCCCTCCCGACCGGGATCCAGACTCCCAAGTCTTAGGTTGGAATTTCACAACCGACACCTCAAAGTTTCTCAATTGTTGGAAATTTCCAATCTCACAAGCGCCTTTTTCTAAAACCATTTAAACATGTTTGAAGCCCAATTATCCATGGACCCAAAACACAATACATGTATGTCAGACCAATCAGTCAGGTGGTTCCAAGGTAGATGTTTTAATGAATTTGGTATTTCGATGATTTTATTAGACACAAACGTGTTAACTCCCCATAGCCTGCCATTTCTTGACAGGTTGACCTCATTTTAACAAATCTGAATCTCAGTCACTAAAGGATCCTCCTGATTCCTCCATACTATATGTAAGCTAAATAGTCCAAACTCTCTTGAGAAGACATTTTAAGAATTACTATAGAGACATATAGTTATGTCCCTGGTCCCACCCTATTTAACCTGGTGACCCCATCTGAATAAATTTGAATCCCAGACACCAAAGAACCCTTCATACATATCATAAATATCAGTCAAATAGACCTGATGGTCCTTGTGAAGGAAGCATATTAAGAGGGAAACTGTCCTTCGCTTGGCCCCTATTTGACCAGGTGACCCCATTAAAAAAATCTGAATTGCAGTCAAGGAAGAACATTCCATTCTATATAAGCCAACTAGTTCTTGCAAACATATTTTAAGAATTACTATGTAGTGAAATAGTTAAGTCTCTTGCTCTGCCCTTATTTGACTTTGTGATCCCATTTTCACAAATCTGATAAGGATAAAAATTAAGTTCCCCAGTTGAAGTTGGTGATATTCACCCATTGGGCACCTCATTTATGAATTTTATCTTCTGCAAATTAGGGGATATAGAAACTTCCTAGAAGGGAAATTTAACTAACAACAATGTAAATTTGATACTATAGATACTTCCCAGAAGATGAGGCCTAAGCAGAATGAGGTCGCCAGAGGGTGAATTTGGTGATGCTAGCCTGCTGTGTGGGATAGCATCACAAAAAGCGTGTCTGTTCCTACATTGTGCATGCCTGCATGGCCTCAAGCAACACAATGTATTATACAACAAGCCTTGAAATAGTGTGTCTGTCATTTGCAGAATGAGGTCCCCAGAGGGTGAATTTAGTGACCCTAAATTCACCCTCTGGGGACCTCATTCTGATAAGGCCCTCAACTGCTATGGAAGACCTAGAATAAAATTGAATTTCCCCAGTTGAAATTGGTGATGTTCACCCATTGGGCACCTCAATCATGAATTTTATCTTCTGCAAATTAAGGGATACAGAAACTTCCTAGAAGGGAAATTTAACTAACAACAATGTAAATTTGATACTATAGATACTTCCCAGAAGATGAGGCCTAAGCAGAATAAGGTTCTCAGAGGGTGTATTTGGTTATGCTAGCCTGCTGTGTGGAGCAACATGAATTCACCCTCTGGGAACCTCATTCTAAAAATGCCAGACACTCTTGGAGAAAATGAAATTAATCTGATTTTAATGACCACTGAGTGATAATGTAAACAACAAGGGTGCTTCATTGATAACACCATTAATCTCATTTAAATTATGAATGACATGAATACACTCCCTGGGGACTCTGCCTATAGCTACAGAATACTTTATTTACCTGTGAGTTAGGAGGTGAGATAGGGTGGAATGCTGTTGGTTGGGGGCAGGGTGGGGTTCTGGGTCATGTGGGGGGGGGGGGTGATAAATTTTTGTTGTATGTTAAATTGATCAAGGAGTTCCTGAATTTTTTATTATTTTTTGGGGAATTATGGCCCTGGCTCCACCCCTATTTGACCCAGTGACCCCATTTGAACAAATCTGAACCCCAGTCATTCAATGACCCCACATACCAAATATAAACTAAATCGGCATAATGGTTCTTGACAAGAAGTCGTTATAAGAATTACCAAGGAGGAATATAGTTATGGACACAGTGACCTCATTTGAACAAATCTGAATGACAGTCACCTAGAGAACATCCACACCAAATATGATCAAAATGCAAAAATGTAATTTTTTGGTTTTTAGAGTTATGTCCCTGGCTCTGCCCCTAATTGACCCAGTGACCCAATTTGAACAAATCTGAACCCCAGTCACCCAAGGTCTCTCTGTACAAAATATAAGCTAAATCGGCCCAATATTTTTTTAGAAGAAGTCATTGTAAGAATTACTATGAGTTATGGCCCTGGTTTCTCAACTAATTGACCGGGTGACCTCATTTGAACAAATCTGAACACCAGTCACCCAAGGACCCTCCATACCAAATATTAGCTAAATCGGCACAATGGTTATGGACAAGAAGTCGTTGTAAGAATTACTGTGGAGGAATAGAGTTATGGCCCTGGTTTCACAACTATTTGACCCAGTGACCTCATTTGAACAAATCTGAATGAGAGTCACCTAGGGAACATCCACACCAAATATGAACCAATTCGGTATGATGGTTTCAGAGGAGAAGATGTTTTTAAAAAAGTTGACAGACGGACAGACGGCCAGACGGACGCACGGACGGACGACGGACGAGGAGTGATGACTATAGCTCCACCGGAGACTTTGTCTCAGGTGAGCTAAAAACTGGGCAAAACACATTACATTGTAGCTTACCACAAGAGAGTCCCGGACATGTGCAGACTTGTCAACCATTTGTATCATCCGCGTTTCAAGGTTTTCTCTGGCGGCCTCCTCACCCAGCTTGGCCTGTTTCACCATATTCCTCCCTTCCTCTAAAATCGCTTGTGTTTTGGAGTCGACCATCCCTAACTTAGTTTCGTGGTTTGTCTCCATGTGGTTCATCTTGATATCCTGTTCGCTCGCAAATTTTTCCATTGATTTTGACAGCCCAAGAATCTGTAACAATTATTGGATTTTCTGTCAGTCGTCTATAATAAGTAATTCAATAGGCAATAGGAATCCAATTGCAATATGGAAAACTCCCATCAAGTTAAGATTGTGCCGAACAATTTTATTGATGTCACTCTACTTTTCCTAAGTAGGTCACAAGAGTACACAGAAATACATATTATAACATGCAGACTAAAGTGAACATTGTCGCCTTTACTGACAAACAAATTAAACGTGAATTTAGGATACTATTAATGCCAAATGCACTAAAAAAAATTCATAAAATAGTAACTTGAGCAATGCATATTTGATCTTTGGGATCAAAGGCATCTGAATTGCTAGCTGTTATGTGATAGCTTAAAACTTGCACAAGCAGGTGACATAATTTAATCACAAGCTGTAGTTCATGGAATAAGGTAAAACAATTGGTTGCCGTTAATTGTCCTATCTGAATATACCTTGATAAAATCAATCACAATTGATTGGTGATGCTGTCATTCTTCCAGAAAGCACAATTGTGTGAACTAGTTTTCGGAGATTAGCCCTACACATGTTTGGAAATATGCCAACCAGTAGAAGTTTTATTGCAACTGGAAAGTGATTTCCTGTTGCTTACTCTCCAGATATAAGTTAGCAAAACACATAATTTTAATATAAATTATAATATATTGGAGAAGGTATACATTTTGGACAATATTTGGATTAAATTATAAACATAACTCGTATTTTGATTAAGCCTATGAAGTTATAAATTAAAAGACATATTTACTATAATATATAATACTAGCCGATGAGCCCGACGTTGTCCGGGCTATTCAAAAACCAAATTTCAAGTCGATAGCTCTACCCAGCCCGACGTTGTCCGGGCTATTCAAAAACCAAATTTCAAGTCGATAGCTCTATCCGTTTCCGAGATCTGGTCTGCGCATGCGCGAAGCTGGCGTCGCACGGGCTCGGCGACCCGATAAAATTTGTATCCGGGGCAAGATACATTCACATACCAAATTTCAAGTCGATAGCTCCACCCGTTTCCGAGATCTCGTCTGAGCATGCGTGAAGCTGGCGTCGCACGGGCTCGGCGACCCGATAAAATTCGTATCCGGGGCAAGATACATTCACATACCAAATTTCAAGTCGATAGCTCCACCCGTTTCCGAGATCTCGTCTGCGCATGCGCGAAGCTGGCGTCGCACGGGCTCGGCGACCCGATAAAATTCGTATCCGGGGCAAGATACATTCACATAGCAAATTTCAAGTCGACAGCTCCACACGTTTCCGAGATCTCGTCTGCGCATGCGCGAAGCGGGCGCCGCACGGGCTCGCCAATACGACAACGACGACCGCCTGGTCAAACTACACACACGTACCAAGTTTCGTCCCGATCGGTCGAGAATCGTAGATTTGTATAAATGACATACATACATACAGACATACAGACAGACAGAGGTCTTCAAAATATATAGGAGACATACAATTAGTTTTCAAAAACTTTTGGTTTTAACCCCATAAATGTATACAAAACAAGAGTTACTTTTTAAATATAAATGATAGCAAATTAGACATAGATTACCATTGAATCAAGTTTATGAATCCTTTCCGTAACTCTTCCCTGAACACCGACACCCTCGTTGGAAATCATTTTCATATTGTCATTCGTGCCTTTTAGCTCTGATGACAGTCTACTTATAGCAGCATCACACCTGACAATTCTGCCTCGCAGGTCTCCGACCGAGGACACCTGGTGAACTTCCATGTTTTTGAGAGCGTTGTTGGTACCAGCAGATGCATTGTCTCGAGCTCTTATGTTTTCATCAACAGTCTGTAATGACACCAAAAGATATTCAGGCATTTGGAGACAAAATGCAGAGGTGGTGGTAGGGACGGTGGAAGCTGGCAAATAGTGGGATTAACATGTTTATCAAAAAGTGTGGGTGAAATTTATGAGAAAGCAAGAGGGTTGATCACCAAATTCTTATTTCTTGTGCAATTGTTAAAATTTTATAAAGGATAGACAGTAAGATTAACTATTAATAGACATGAATATATGGTGAATTTAAAATCATATACTAGTTTCCATTTATTCATTTACTAGTCATATATATGTATATCATAAAATGTTATTGTCTTTGAATTGGTTACCTCTGACTTCAATAAGTCTTTCTGAGGCATAAGAAGTCTGTATAATATTTATGGACCAACAGTAATGCCCTAAGTAATCGATTCCTTAAACACAACAGAATTATGGGTAACTTTTCAGGATTTAGTCGGAAATATGGCTTGTTGCTATTCATTGGAAAGCTCTCAGGGAGGGCTTTCCGCTGAAATTTCTAAGAGTGTGATAAAAGTGAGAATTACTGGGTATGATTTGAAGCTCAAAACTCTAGCTTTCCTGATAATCCATTGCATGTCGGAGATGTATAGGTTATCTCCACTGTGTGGGTTTCCGAGAAACACATTCAAGGCAAGTTACTTTCTCTTGTTACCATATTGACGATTATGGAAGATGAGCTGACCAAGGGAATGCAGCAAGCTTTGAATACCAATTCCAGGACTCAACAGGTTGGGGAGGGAGGTGGGTGTTTGCTTACATATAAAAATCACTCTTGACATGTTGCTTTCATAACATTAATTACAGCATTAACAATTAATTAGTGCATTAAAAAAAGGACTTATGATCATATGCCCTAAATCAAAACATTACATTTTTCGAGGAGAGCATCCATTTTTTCAACATTTTGTTCATTGTTATCGTGAACGACTCAATTGATTGGAAATAATAAATATATTTGTGCAATAGTGTGAAGAGAAAAAAAGGAATGATAGATGCCACGTGCTTGTTTAAATCAAGATTATAAGAAACAAAGTGAGTCTCTTTAAAGCAGTCATTGTTGTCATCCATGATATTGGCATGTTCAGGTCTGAAAATATCATTGCAGATTGAGGTCCCCAGAGGGTGAATTTAGTGATGCTATCCCACACAGTGGGCTAGCATCACTAAATTCCCCCTCTGGGGACCTCATTCAGTTTAGGCCTCATCTTCTCTGGAAAGTATCTTTATTATCAAATTAACAAGTATTTTAGTTTCCTTAGAAAATATTTTTTCTTTTAATTTAGTTTCTTTGTATCCCAAAATTGGCAGACGACACAAACAAATTGAGGTGCCCAATGGGTGCACATCACCATCTTCACCATCTGGGAATTTAAGTCTGAGTCTAGGTCTCCGATAGCAGATGAGGCCATGCAGAATGAGGTCCCCAAAGGATGAATTTGGTGAAGCTAGCCCACAGTGCGGGGAAGCATCATTAAATTCACCCTCAGGGGACCTCATTTTACAAATATCCAGCAGCATATTTTCAGACCTGGGCTTGTTCCCATCTACAATACGGAATCGGAAGTACAGTAATGCCCTAATTAATCGACTGCTTAACCACAGCAGAATTATGGGTAACTTTTCAGGATTTAGTCGGAAATATGGCTTGTTGCCATTCATTGGAAAGCTCTCGAGGAGAGCTTTCCGCTGAATGGCAACAAGCCATATTTCCGACTAAATCCTGAAAAGTTACCCATAATTCTGCTGTGGTTAAGCAGTCGATTAATTAGGGCATTATTGTACCACCGTAGATGTTTCTGCATGAATTTGGGCAAAAAAATGTATGATAAGTATATGTATTGAATACGTTTACTGAAATCTTACTTGTATGTCTAGATTCAGTCTATTCACAACAGCTGTTATAGTACGAATGTGTTCTTGTAGAAGTGCACGGTTCTGTTTCTCAGATTGCCAAGAACCCTGGGTTATGTTCAAGCTGTCTACAATGTCTTCTTTTATCCTTGTAGCCCTGTCAATGAGAGCGGCACTAGTGCGCTCTTGGTGATTGAGTCGCTCCTCGAGAATGTCCAATCGTGTGGTGGCCTCATGAGGAGGGGACTGTATTCTAATTGGTGGTAACTGTACGGATTCATGATGCTGAGCTGCCATTCTTTTGTCGTAATCCGCTTTATATGTTGACTTGTACACGTCCATGGCCATTGTTGAAAGTTATATCAATGGAAGAACAGAAATCTTTGGAAGGTTCTGGAAGACTGGTATCCTGGAAACAAGAGGAAAGATGTCTGTTAAATAAAGTGGGACATTATGTTAAAACACGTAATATCTCTTCCCGTACAACACTTACATTACTGGTAAGAACAGAATTTTAATGAAACTCGAGAAGAAAAAGCACATGCAAAATATATGTGTGTCACACTTAATTGGCCAAAATAGTGTAAAAAAATATTAATGTTTATGTGATTTCTGCATCTAAGTTAGTGACAAAAAATGAAGGTATAAACAGAAATTAATGGCGGCCAATTTACTGCACAGGAAATATTTTTTTCACATTGATTACAATAACAAATTATCTATATTGTTGTCTTCACATCATTGATTTCAGATACAAATTATTCTACAAATGAAACCAACAACATTTACAGAAAATGTCATATAATTATGTTTTTTCTTGGAAGTTTTGGCAGTGAGCAAGAGTGATTCACAAATTCCATATATGGTGATGCTTAGTTCAAACTGGAATTCCCCAACACATGTCATCACAAATATAAACAAACACCTATTTCCATGCATGATGTTATATAACATGTCTATTTGCATGAATATAAAATGATTACAAAATTTTTAATCCTCCTATATTCCGAAAATTTAGATCACCAAGCAAAGCCATCGCGAACTGTGGCCTCTCACACTCTTGTGATGGTGTCCGCGACTCCGTGCATGTCAATAAATTTCTAGAAGAAGCCAGTGGATTTTTAGCTGGGCTGACACAAATTTGAGGTTGATAAAATTTCAAAACTCAAATCTATTAGCTCTGAGCTTTGATGGGGTGGGTTACTCAACTCAAATCAAATATTTTTCACCCCAGAATCAGATCTGAAGAAATTGTAATTTAGAGGTGTTAAATCGGACAGGGAATCTTAAAAACATAAATATTATATGTGTGTATGGTAGTACATCATTCTATACCCACAGTTCCACATCAACAGATATCAATATTTGGAACAAAACCCCTTTAAAAAAAATACTTAACCCCAAAACTTACTTTTTACTGGAATGTTTCCATGGTCAGAAACCAAATTTACAGTAGCTTCTTCTAATTACATGTACAGTTCTTACATTTATAAGCAAAGGGGATTAGAAATCAGCAATGGGTTTTTCGTATGTCACGTGTATAAGACGCAGACATGAAAAATCCTAAGAACTTACCATAATTACTGTTATAGTCAGATCAAATATTCAAGATATGAAGATAAGTGTTGACATATAAATCCAGCACAAATAAAGGTGCAACCGTAAACTTGTTGTTCACAAAATTACTTTATTGGAATTATCACACACAAACTTTTTGTTGAAAATGGTAATAAAATCTAGTGATATAAATGCCAAGCCTTTGCATATGAGTAACAGAGAAACATTATGAACATTTAAATTAAGGACAGAGATCTATACGGTAAATCATGAAAAATTTATTTCATAAATATTTCTTTATATGAAGCAGAAGATATGAAGGGAATATTTTAATCTAGCCAGGATTACCTACAAGTAAATGAGACTTTGCATATAATGTTATGGAAACATCTAAATATCAATTTGCTGAAAAAAGTTCTCACAAGCAATTATAAACTTCAACACATTCAATAATTACATGAAGATATAATTTAAGTAAATATCCTTATGTCAGGATTGACACCAATGTCAATAATTTATTGTAGCAATTCTGAGTTACAGTTAAATTAACGATATACTTAAAAAATGTCAAAGTTATGCATTTTGATACCATGAACAATCCTTGACATTGACAGCTTGTGCATAATTGCGAAGAAAAGTACAATTTACATATCAAGATTTAGGGAAATTTGAACAAATTATATTAAAAGGCACTCGCAGTGGATAAATTTACGTGAAAAATCATAAAAGTTAGTACAACCATCATCAATAAGAAAAACATGGAAAAATATACATATTTGTTCTTATTTTTATTATTGAAAACTTCAATGATGAGACATCGCATGTTAAAGTCTTTATCATGTTAACATTACTGTTACAGTGCCAGCTATTTTATCAACAAATAGTTGAGAAAATTCGGATAAACTCATGAAGGTCTACATTACAAAAATGTCTGAGCAGTAATTTTCACATAACAATGGCATCAACAGGTAAAATTTTGTAAAGTCTTTAGAACTGTTTCTTAACGTTCCTTCTCAGTGATGATGATTTTACAAACCTTTTGATTTTTCAAATTTACCCACTGCGAGAGCCCTTAAACTAACAACATGTAAAATAGAATAAAAAATAAAAAGTTCAAAATATAACCTTATCTGCCAAAAGGTAAGTAAGATTGATAATAATATGCAAATTTTGCATGGTTTACCTGATCAGAATGTTTTGAACGAAGATTTGTTAGTTACCACAGGGTACAAACTATTCATAGGTTTTCATGCACAAATAAAATGAAAATGATTAACAAAGATTTCATTAGAAGGATTCACTTCATTTGTTTACACAGTGCTTCAACTTGTGTCCTCTGATAAAATGGACTACCCATAGTTAGTCCATATCTATAAATCTATTGGCGAATCAAATCAATAAATTGGTTCAATTGACAGAATTCAAGGAGGGCTATTATCAAGTATTATGTTTACAAGGGTGTGAGTGCCATTATTCGGATATAATATAATTAAATCGAGACCCCTACCAAAGTTTGTGATTCAGGACAATGGATTAAAAGTCAGAATAAGAATAATAGTTCCTATTATTTATAACATAAAATTCAAATTAACACTGCTCTAAGGGCACTGACCAAGGCATTTGGTAAAACCATATCCAATCATGGCTTTAATCTATATGTGTATACAGTAACGCCCTAAGTAATCGACCCTTTAACCACAGCAGAATTATGGGTAACTTTTCAGGATTTAGTCGAAAATATGGCTTGTTGCCATTCATCGGAAAGCTCTCCCCATAATTCTGCTGTGGTTAAAGGGTCGATTACTTAGGGTGTTACTGTATGTAATGAGCATGGCAGTTACACACTGCTATACATTTGGATATTGCATGGAATTGAAATTCCACACAATTTAATTCCTAAAATAAGTTACAAATTCTAAAGAAAATAGACTCAAGCGTTCTATTCTACTGTTTGACTAATATGATTACATAATGCAAACCTGTAAATAAAACTAACAGTAATCAGCACGACATAATTTCCTGAGAGGTTAAAGTTGAACATCAGAAAATAATAGAAAGGTTTAGATCATGAAGAAATTCTAGCTTAAAACTTCATGCACTGTCAGCTACCAATGGTCAAATGATGCTGGTGATCGTTAAATGTTTTCACGTATGGATAGATATTATCTATCTTTATTGATATGTGAGAACGTCTGCTGATCATATGCATCATCGGACCATTGGTTAATGGTAGCTGAAGTTTGAAGTTATTGATCTAACCACCATATTATTGAATATTTCACCTCACCCAGAAATGGCAGCTTCTGATTGGTCGAGAGCTGTGTCCTATATTAGTATAGCATTGTGCTAAATTTAACATGCTACTACCGGTATACTAGTATAGTATCATTCTAAATTTAGCACAATACTATACTAAATTCTGATGTGAAAAGCATAGAACAGAGACCATATCGATAGAAAATATACACATGTATATGGAAATGCAGCCACCAATTTACTGATGCGTACTAGTGGCCAATTGAAACAAAAACATTTTTGGTAGCACTTTTTTTCACAGGAACAACATCAACTTGTGGTTCCGTTCCGGGTTTTCAAGCATATAAATGTAACTTAAATACTACGTGAAATGGCTTATCATTAAACTTTCAAGATATATTTTTGAGTATATTATATTTCTTGTAAACTGTTGATCGGCAACATAATACTTAAATTGTTATCAGTAAAATGAGTTGTGTTTGATTTCTATTATATTCTCCTGAAGTGGACTTTACTTTCAAGAGTCCGGCAGTTTGTATTGGTTGGATACAGTTTAGGTGGTATGCACACTCGAATTGTTCATGAAATATAATAAATAGAGCATGTCTTGTCATTGACTACATGGGTATAGTGCCCAGTGGGGTGGATACAGTTGATTCTGCTTTGTGTTGTGAACTACATGTACACCCACCCAACTGGGCACTACACACGCATAGTCAACTCCAACCCCTGCACTATTTATTAAATATTTGCCTGCAGAATTTCATTTTCATGTTTTGAGAAACAGTCTTAGTTGCAGATATTAAAATTGCGAAAAATGTTGATACAACTTTTCATATAATTGCATGGCTTGAACTTACATTTTAAAATGTAGGTCTTTTGGTAACAAGAACAAGCAATGGCTGTTCCAATTGACTCTGGATTTATATGGCCATAAGATACATGTAGAGTGGGTAGAATACATGTATACTTGGGTCAAGTATAGTAGTATACCATCCATAACATACACTGTGACTTGAATGCCAGGGCCAAACAAACTGGCTACAGTAAAACCTCTCCAAACCGGACCCTCTACAAACCGAATCCCTCTCCATACCGAACAAATTGTCCCGTCCCGAATTCACCCAAGTGCATTCTCACTAAAAATGACCTCTATAAACTGGAAACTCTCTAATCCGAACATCGGATGGCTTTTATAGTCCGAAAGTGAACGAATACATTAATTTTTACCTCCGAAATTCAAATGCGGAAAGCAATACCAACCGAACGCACATGTGGTAGATTTGACATACTTGATTCTGAGCTCGGTTTGGCTCTAGTGTAGACTGGGATCCTTTATCAGTTTAAATTTCTGGTCTATACATTCAACTCTGAGCAGGGATTGTAGTTTGGGGGGCTAACCCTGGGATCTTCAAAAGGGTCGAGTGACCCTTTCCTTAACCCCTCATTTTTAGCTTTATTCAGAAATCATGAAAAAAAAAGAAGCAATTTTTTGATATTTCATTTTTTCTTTGACTTTTTCTTCTTGTGCCTCTTCGTCGGTGGTGGTGAAGACGAAGAGGCATCCAAGGGAGAGGTGTTGCTCATGCTGCTGATGTTTCCTTGGTCTCCTTTGATGATGTTGTCTGCAACAAGCTCTGCTCGTATTGCCCTGGTGTCCTCGATCCGAGCTCTCATTCTGTCACGTTCCGGTCCTATATCATGGAATTTCAAGGAATGTTCCATGACCCTGATCAGCTCATCGGAGTAGATCGGTGCTGTTTCCTCGGTGGGAGAAGCCGGCCTCTCCAGGTATTCCGGCGTGGGAGGGGCGTCGGTGTTCGATCCCGCCCCTGGTGGGAACTGGCAAGGTGGTGATTCCAGTTCCACAGTGAAGTTCGCGGCAGGAACGTCCCTGGTGGTGTCTGCGTCCCTGTCTCCGGCTGCTTCCGTGACGACAGCAGGGACCTCCGGCAGATCCACGGAGTCCCTGCTAGCTGGTCTGATGTCGCCTGTCTTCGGGCAGGTCGGGTCATCTGGGCGTCTCTCAGACAACTCCGACCCACCGGCTGTGACGCTGGACGCCTGGACCACACGGGGAGGGGTGACCGGCAGATCAACAGTCACCCCCATCCTCTTCTTCCACTTCGCCGTCTGGCGGCGTCCCTTCTCCGTCTGGATGGTGTCTTTTTCTTCGGAGGCTCTTTCTTTGAGTGGTTGTGATGGCTCATTCATTGTGACAGGTTCATTAAAACTTTATTGATGACAATACACTACCATTGTGTACTTTTAGCTAATTAGAGTTTAGTTTGGACAGTGGTCATATAAATATGAGTCCATTTCAGCTCAGTGATTGATGTAAAAACATAGTGTCAGTTCTATATTCTCTGTGAAGTCACCATTGTTCACTCAAAGTGTTAAATAAGCATACAGTTATCTAATCCAGTTCAAAGCGTTTGTCAAACAAAACACCACTAATTAAATTGGTATGAATATTCAATAGTACAAAACTACTATACTAACGATGTGACATTTTTTAGTGACATTTTAAAAAAACACAGTAAAATTTATGTTTTCCTTGCTTCCTGTCTTTAACATCTATATATACATGTATTATATCTTAATAGACCACATTTTAATTCTTATTATAACATGTTTTATCTATTGTTGTTTATATTTTTTTATTTGGTACTTTATTCAATACAGATTTACTAATCAACAATGAGTTGGATGTGCTTCGACAACTCTTAGTCTTAGTAATGACGTCAATACATTCCAATCTTAGTGCGATTTTTCTATAAACCGAACACCTCTATAAACCGACAGTACAAGTATTGGTAGGTATAAATTTGTCAAACTCAAACCTACCAGTACAAAATATTGAGTTTCATCAATTATACCTAGACTGGATCTAATGTAGATGTATATCAGTTATTGATTAAAGTTTCGAATATGAAATATTACCCGAATGACCTATGGTATTATTCGTTCAAGTTATCGCACTGTTAAACAAATTCATGCAAACTACATTAATTAAGTTATTAAGAGCTGTAACTCCACCATAAATAGTTAGGATGGGTTGGTTTTTGTTATCAAGACATTAATGGAAGTCTCATGTTGACAAGTAACAAACAAATAAGTTAGCATTTGTTCAAGTTTATATATTGATAATTCAAGAAAATTAACTAAATAAGTGTCATGTTTCTATCCAAATAGCCAGAATGGGCTAGATTTCACGTGAAACTCCAAAAAATATAGTAACATATATGTTATGTTATTTTGTATTCTGAAAACTACACCCTGTACTAGTATTATTTTTTTATTTCTGAGAATACTCCACCCAGAACTATTATTCCTTTCACTGTACAGTGAAACCTCTCCAAACCGGAGCCTCTACAATCCGAACCCCTCTCCATTCTGAATGAATTGTTCGGTCCCGAATTTACCCAAGTGCATTGTCACTAATTATTGCCTCTGTAATCCGAAACCTATGTACTCCGAATACCGGACAGCTTTATTAGTCAAAAAGTGAACAAATACACTAATGTTTACCTCCAAAATCCGAACACTTAAAGCGATGGAAGAGACCGAACGCAATCAGTTCAAAGGTAATGATGTGAACGTTTCCGCTTATGAGTTGACTTGTGTGTGACCTCGATCACCGTCAGTGACAACAGTTAGTTACAAACGGAAGAAGTGTTCTTAGTACATTAATAAAATTTATTTACAAATTAAAACGAATATAATGCCTGAGAATAAAAAGATACTGCCATATTTATATTTAATCTTATTCTAAATAAATTCCAAAAGCGATACCAGACAAACGTGCGTGCACACAGGTAATGTACTTTCGTACTATTGAATAACCGTACCAATTTAATTAGCGGTCTTTTGTATCAGCAAAGCTTTGAAACGGATTAATACAACAGGTGTCTAATTAGATGCGCCTAAACCAGAATTGGTTACTGCACTGCACCCCCTTCAGATACATGCAGATACAGATAGACACATGTTTGCTTATATCACAAACTGATTGAACAATGGTGACTTCACAGGTAATTAGAGCAGTGACACATTGTTTTTACATCAGCTATTGTGGTGGAATGGACTCTTTGTTTTTACAACAATTGTCCAAATCTAAACACTAATTCGCTAAAAGTACAGGATGGTGGTTTATTGTTACCATCACAGTTTTATTAAATCAACTTATCACAATTATTGAGCCGTCGGGGAAAACGATAGCTGAGTTGAAATCTACCCTCAACAACTTTGTTAAAAAATGCGAATCACCGTAAAATGTTTCATTTCCGTGTTTCCTGGTTTATCTAATCATATATTTATTTCTTATTATAGCATGTTTATCTATTGCAATTTATTTTATATTTTTTAGTTTATTGAATAAAGTTTAAGTAATCAGTAATGAGGTGTTCGGGTCTCGATAACTTTTACTGACGGCGGCAATATATTCCGATGGTTTTGTGATTTTCTGTAAACCTAACACCTCTCTAAACCGAACAGAAGGGTCAGTCCGAAGGGTGTTCGGTTTAGAGAGGTTTTACTGTACTATCACCTGAGAGGTCAGGTTACTTACATTTTCAGATTTTTGCAGTTTTATGACATACGGGTCGCATATACAATGACAGACAACAACTAGATAGAAAGTTTCATTTAATCAGCAATCAAATAAACTTTGAGACGAAAATCTGTTATTTAAATGTATTTTTATTTCATGATGTAGAAAAGTATACATTTGTCGCCGAATGTCACAACTTAGATTGGTGCTTGCCCTAATGAAACCAGCCCCATTCGTAGTAACCTCACCCTTTCTGCAGTACTATCATTATACTTGTGGGCAGTCAGGAGTAATAAGGGTTTCATGTATTACCTGAACAAAATCAGGTTAAAAAAAAGTAATGAAAGGAACAAATGAGTTAATGAACACAGTATTAGTTAACACTTCCAATTCAACGGTAATCAAATTTTAATATATACCGGATAAGTTAGTAGACATGAAATTCAGGAATGAGTGAAACAAAAAACAGTACAAACATAAAATAAAAAAGATCTCAAATACTTGAAAGACAAATGATACATTTTATAGTTATCCATACATTCATGATAACAGCTGATGGGAAAATCCAAAACTGAATTCTTTATTTTTTGTTTCTGAAATAAACAAGGAACTTGATATTCTCATTGAAATTAAATAATGATTTTATTTTATTTAGTATATTAAGTATTCAATCAAGTATGTTGACTGATAGAACATAATGACAAAAGAAGTTTGCAACATACCGGTAGAATGTCCACCTGGTATTTCCAGGAGAGGACCAGCTACATGTACATCCAAGAGTTTTAAAAGAAGCGTCAAGTAGGATCTGTCCTGCCCTGACATTCAGTAATGCTCTAATTAATCGACTGCTTAACCACAGCAGAATTATGGGTAACTTTTCAGGATTTAGTCGGAAATATGGCTTGTTGCCATTCATCGGAAAGCTCATCCTGAAAAGTTACCCATAATTCTGCTGTGGTTAAGCAGTTGATTAATTAGAGCATTACTGTATCTATTCAAAAGATCCCTGGCCACGGGGGAAGTCCCAGCAGACTGGAGAGCACCAACAGTATGTCCAATATTTAAGAAGGGGAATAAGAAGAAAGTTGAAAATTATAGACCTGTTAGCCTCACAAGCATAATCTGCAAATTATTGAAAAAATCATCAGGGACAAACTCATGGAATACATCAAGACTAACAACATACTCTCAGAACCCCAACACAGATTCCAGGCAAAACGATCATGTGTAATGCAACTACTGGAAGTACAGGATGACTTCACCATAGACGAAGGGCATAACATTGACATAATATACCTCGACATCAGAAAGTCCTTTGACACCATCCCGCATAAGTAACTTATGGAAACAGGGGTAACATCCATCAATGGCTACAGAATTTTCTGACAAACCTGAGGCAGATAACCCAAAAATAACATACTCAATTAATGACTGCAAAAATATCATTGAAATCCAATCCACAGATACTGAGAAAGACATTGGTGTTATCTTTTGACACAGCACTAACTTATGATTAACACATCTCATCTTCAGCCAACAAAGCAAACCAGAGAATTGGAATGATTCAGAGAACTTTTAACCACATTGGGGCTATTCCACGCGTGACTGACGTTACAACACAAATATTTTGGCGATTCAATAGGTCATAAATTGTAGAATAATCATCAATTTAGAATATCAAATAATTTTATATTGAGATATCTACCTAGAGTACAAAATTAGACCAAGATGTTTTTGACTCGATGTATTGCTAAGATAGGGTATCCCGAAATGATTTCGTGACTGACGTTACATAAAAATGACATGAAATTTCACCACCTATGGTTCAGTGGATGATTCCGCCAAAGTAGAGCCTTACAGTTAGCAGTTTATCATTGATATTTTTAACATTTGATTGTTCTTCCCTGGGATATAAACATGAGTACTATATAATAAAAAATACAATTTAATTATCCATATTTGTCTGTGACTGACGTTACCGTGACTGACGTTACATTTTTATAATTTTTTTGGGAATATCATAAAACACATATTTTTACCATTTTTATGAAATATAATGATGCACAATCATTTTAGTTTCCTACTATTGTGACACTGGGTGTGAATACTAGTTTTAGTAACTTCTACCGTATTGCCATGCGCTCATGGCCGAAGACATTCATTTTGTTCCCAACATCCATTCCAAAGTGATTGCATCGGACAACCTCAGTCATTCTAAAGAGACTCTCATTCCATTCATGGACCAAGCATTAGAAAGTTTGCCGTCATATATAAAATATGTGTCTGTATGGTCTGACGGCCCAAGTTCGCAATTTATACAGATATGTCGCGTCCGCCATTAAAGCATTAGAGGACAAACATAACCTTCATATTATGTGGAATTTCTTTGCGACATCACACGGGAAAGGTCCGGTTTATGGAATAGGTGGCTCTGTGAAACGCTTTGCGTGGAATGAAGTGAGCAGTCGGAGTCACATCGTCACAAATGCAAATTCCTTCATAAATGCAGCAAAGGACATGCGATATGTAGATGTCCTAGAGATGACACCGGCTGAGATCGAGCGTCGTGCAAATGAACTTAAATTAGAATTGCTGTTCCAAAATGCTCCACCCATGGTGGGAATAAAAAGTTTCCACCACATCCATACAGAGAGTGGAAGCGCGAAAGGATTTATGATAACTGCCGATGCAGTGTTCACCAATGTCGATTCAAATGTAAACATCAACGACTGGTGTTTAGTTACTTATGATAACTGTCATTTCCCCGGTGAAGTGCAATAAATAGTTGGAGACAACTATGAGGTGAAAGTTATGATGCCGGCTGGCAATTATTGGAAATGGCCCTCTAGAGAGGACCAGATATTCTACCACAAAGAAAATGTTAACTCGTTTAGGACGGGAAACGGATATATCCGTTTCCCAAAACATTACCTACAGGACGGGAAACGGATATATCCGTTTCCCACTTCATGCACTTGTTATCAGCGAATGAATATTTTATAATTAAATGTTTGCGCATAGTATCATGTATTCAATATATAGGCCGATCACTCAGTGAGGGGTCCAGGAAGATGTAACCTATTTCTGGCGTCACGTGGGGGTCGCGTGACGTGATTCGTGACGTCATTGTTTCAAAATGTCGGCGCCTAGTAGCCTAAGCCGTAGAAGCGTAGACAAGTTTTCGGTTGGTAATCACCATGGCAGGTGAATCTTGACCACTTCAGCGGAAGGACAAAGAAGCGAGAGCAATTTAAGTATATTCCTGGACCATATGTTTTGGAAATTAATTACATTTGATTCAAAATTTCGCATGCAGACATCTCGTATAGCGAAATTACAGCCCCCAAACGCATAATTTTCTGAAAATCGGTTGCCGTGTCAACCGGTCGCACTTTGGTGGTATCCACCCAAAATGTTTGGAAGATTCATAGACCACGGATGATCACCCGTATATTATGAGTTGTCACGTGGAGAATTCCACATGACAAATAGTCTGACCCAGCATTAAATTAACGCATACATTGCTATAAAATGATAACAAAAAGTAAGCATTTTAACGTTAGAAAATGGGGGTTTGGTGGCCATTTTGAATGGCGCCCTCTGTCGGTGATGAGTGATTTTCGATCAAGGTTAGTTCCAGATGTTGGCAAAATATTCCTGGATCATTTAACTTTGGAAACCATTTATATTTGATTCAAAATGTCGCAAACATATCGTCATATGGCGAAATTACAGCCCCCAAAATCATAAATTTCCGAAAATAGGTTGCTATGGCAACCGGTCGCAATTTGGTGCATGGTATCTACCCAAAATTTCTAGAAGATTTATAGACTACGGATGATCACGCATATAGTATGAGTTTTCACGCGGAGAATTCTGCCATGGCAAATGGTCTGACCCAACAATGAATAAACGCATAAATTGCTATAAAATTATATAAAAATAAGCATTTCTGCAAACTATCTCGTCTGTGAGTAATGTTTTCTCAAAAGAATCACGTCCCAAACGAGTTAAGAAACTGAAACCACCCGTTCTGGTCAATGCGCGTGACCATTTTTAGTTCTATGATATCTGAATGTTAACCTGTTAACAGATAATTGCATTCAATAGAATGTATTGAACATTGTTGTTTATTTGATAATAAGCATGTGAAATTTGTCATTATATATTTATTTAATTTCTAGGCTGTTCGCTAGTAACAACAGAATAAATTACATTCATGGCGGCAAGATGTCATTTGAAAATTGGGGAAATTCTGTATATATTGTAATTATATTGAAATGGTATAATACATTGAATGAAGTAATTAGTTATGGAAATAGTGTGACACATTTTAATATTATATTGTCCTAACTGCTTAAGTATGCACATAAGTAAAACAGGACATGTCGACAGACATATTTTGTGTTCAATTAAAAAATGTGACACGTTACACCCCGTGACTGACGTTACATTGTGACTGACGTTACATCCCATAATTTGTCAATTACAGTAAAATATGTTAATTAATTGATATATTTTCAACTGTATCATATTATCAGTTTATAAAACATGATAATCACACACAAATCCAAATTAATTTGTGAAATAATTTTTCCTGTCAAAGAAAAGTTGTAAAATATCGTGACTGACGTTACAGTTGGGACCATGGTTTTGGAGTGAAAATATTATCAACCGGTTTACCTTTTACGAACAATGCCATACAAATATCAATTGTATCTCCTATGAGAAGTGAAACTGTATTAACATTGATTCCATCATATAAATACTATTCTCAGTCAATGGCTTGAAGTTATGTATGATCAGAAAGCAATAATACACACTTTCTAAGCAATTCAGTCAGGTGTGATATTTTTTTTTAGATCAAAGACACCACAGTTATTATTTACATTTTTCTGAAAATTCAATATTTTTTCTTTCTTTTAAGTTTAATAATAAGTAATCGGTCTACATTTGAATTTTTGGTAGTTATGTCATGTTGGCCGTGGAATTGCCCATTGACAAAAGAATGCTAAAAATCCTGTACAAATCACTCATCAGACCAATGGTGGAATATGCATCTTCCGTGTGGAACCCACAGAAAACATCAGATTGCATCGAAAATGTCCAAAGAAGATCAAGCAAATTATCAACAACAAATAAACTAAATAAAACGAATGGATAAATAAAATGCTCAGATTGCCAAAGCTGCACTTCCGATGAGAGATATGATCCAAATGTACAAGATCATCAAACAGAAGGACATAGCAGTTCTCCCATCATTGAAGAGATCACTCTCAAATAGAAAGAAAAACTACAAAATGAAATTCATAAAAACAATAGCATTAAAAATAGCTTAAAATGTTCGACATAATGTACTATCAGTTTAGTTTCCTGTGAACGACTTTCGTTTTCGCAAAAGAAAAACATGGCTTCTTATTATTTTTCAAAAGTGAAATCTACCTCAGATTTCTCGGTACTAAATGTTGAATTTTTAATAATATTTAATTCTATTGGACATGTTAGGTAATATTGGTCAATTATGGACTCTTTATATATGCCTTTCAGCTGGTGTTTAATTGGAGAATCAATTCAATGGGTTAATCATTCATATTTAATATTGCCCAGATGCTCCTCATAGATGCAGAGGAGCTCAATTGCTTTCAACTGAATTTAACTCAATGATGACTGGATAGTCACTGCATGATAACTAGTTAATTGATTTGATTAGGCAAACTAGAGGAGTGACTCCCAATTGGACTATTAAAGGATAACCCCGTGTTTTTAAAACATTAAGATGTTTCGAATGTCAATAACATTAAGTTAAAATAATAAAATAACAGGTTGCCATTTCAGGTGCACACCTTTAACCCATAACCCTAATCCTAAAGGGCATTACATCTGAACCACTTTTTGACATTTGAGACCTGACAACTGCCATACTAATATTTCAAATATGGATCAATTTTATTTTTTCCAATGACAAACCTGCTCATCATTGATGCTGATTGGCTTATTCTTCAGAGATATAGCCTGGCAATTTTTGTTACATACGTTACATCAGAGAAATAAATTTTGTGGGACCACGTGTCTTTGAATGGATTTTTCTCTAAATTCTCAAAGTGCCAATTTATCAGAGTATATAAATTGTTGGTTGGTGAACAATAATTATATTTTGAGGTCAGGGAAATCAATTCTATGGAAACAAAAAATTATTTGTGATAGGAATGACTTTGCAGCGTTACGTGCCTTTCAAATTTGTTTACGTGCATTACATGTTCAAATCAAAGCCAAAGGGATAATTTTGAAATATTTCTACATAGAAAAGAAGATTTCCAAATTATTTCTTTGAATAACTCATAATTTCTGTGGTTGAATCTTGCACAATACATATAGTGAAATATGTAGACAAACTACGCCAGCCTCAGACTGCAACTTATTTGAGTAGTCCAAATGCATCAATAAAATAAATTGAATTTCAAGATCAAAATTAATCATCCATGTATTCTGGATGAATTTATAACTTGTTTGACAACAGCTGTTATTATTGTCTAGTAATGGTATTCAAAACTAGCAACACCAAATTCACAAGCAGGGTGATGCCTATGCTAAGAATGATAATGTAATTAAATTACACCCCTCACACTTTAATCATCTTTCCCTTCATGACTACAAGGCTGATTCGGCAAAATCAATCTTGTATTTTAATTGTTGCTATTAATATATGTAATAACTCATAGTGACCATACATGAGGATCATGTCTGACATGGATTTTATTTTTACTAAATAGAGAAAGATGTAGATTCACTATCAATTTAAATCAATATAGAATTCATATTTGAAATTAATTGTCAAAACAATACTCGTTTTATAATGTTCTAATTTAACTCTTTTAAACAAATAAACATGCTTGTAAACCATCAATACTGTTCAATAATCGTCATTGAAGCACCTACAGTAACAAGATAGGATTCTTAGTAGTCCTGTGCCAAGTTTGAAATAACTAAATTCCATGAATTTTGCAAAAATAATGATTATTGAAATGAAGAGGTACTCATAAGTACTAGTATTAAACTGTACAATGCAAACGTTACCCCATTAATCTATCATTTTCAGAAATTGTGTAATTGTCTGAAAATATGGGGTCATATTTCTATATATATCTATCTACTTGATACTCCATCGCCCTCAATGTGATGAGGATTTTGTGGAGGTCCAAGGTGCTACCACGGCCGAGTAACTTTATAACCCTGTGGTGACTCCAGTAGCATTCTTTAATGTGCACACACCGAGGCGTGTACATGGGTCAGCCATTAATGTCCCCGCCCGATCGGACAGCGTACTGCACCCACGACAACATACCTGGACAAGTGTTGTAATGGGGGAAGTCGGCATTTTGCATTCGGATCTTGATTCAGTGATCTCGAATGAGACTTTTCAGCCTGACAAACTTGGTATCTGACCGAGTTCTGAGTATTGTCAGAATACCCTGACCAGGTTGCGATCCCCGGTCCGATAGCACGAGAGACCAGTACGCTACCTCTCGGATACCGACATTTATGAGAAATGTCATTAATGGATGAGATGGCACTATACTTCACAAGAAAATATAATAATTATATCTTATAATATCAATTTCTTGTTTCTAAAAAGATTTATCCTGGTTTGGACTGTTTATTCAACCTTGAAACTAAACAAGACTGGTCAGAGTGATATGTAACGCAAGTAACATTACGTGCATTACACACATGGTCAGTGTAAATTTAATTGGGTAGAAACTGGGGGGAAATTGCAGGATATGAATAAGGAATTAACTTTAGCTTTTAAAAACAGGTTTGGGAAATTTAAGACTGTCCAGAGAAAAAAATCTTATGAATTGTGTTATATGCATTACATCAGATACAATTTAACATGAAGTTTTTTTCTTCCGAATTTGGTGATTGAATTTACTAGTACCTTTTACAATTTTTTATCTGATAAAGTTGTTACATGTGTTTCAGAAAGTGAACTTGAATAAAATTACTACTTTTTACTTTTTAAATACTGTAGCATGCTAAAATGATGCTAAATCTAAGTAAAAAAAAAAATTTTAATGCAAGGTTCTAGAAGCCAATTGGTTAAATTTCTGTTCAAAATGAATAATTCAGAGAAATGCTAAAAATAAATTTAAATACAATTGTAATATATCCAAGTTTTAATTTTTGCTGACATGGTTGACACTTCTGGAGAATCGCCCTAAACTTATTGACAGAAAAATGTGGGAATAACAGCTCGGACAAAATTATGCATGTTACAAACATGTTCTGTCGAAAAAGGGAATAACTCCACCAAAATAGTCAGACAGACGTCATAATCGCAGGTGCACAGGCTCCATGGTACTGAATGTCTGTGCTAAGTTTTTAAAAAATTGGACCAAAAATGTAGGAATAAAAGCTTGACTTAGAGTTTTAAGAGGTAGCAATGAAGCATGTTTTACACATATCGCGACCCATTTTTGTTCAAAGGGAGGTGCTCTGGAGGGTTTTGAATCCATTTTTTGACTTAGAGTTTTAAGAGGTAGCAATGAAGCATGTTTTACACATATCGCGACCCATTTTTGTTCAATGCAGCGCTGTAGCGGCTGCAGCAGTGCTCTGGAATGTTTTAAATCCATTTTTTGACTTAGAGTTTTAACAGGTAGTGCCCTGGCTCAATGAAGCATGTTTTACACATATCGCGACCCATTTTTTTTTTCAATGCAGCGCTGTAGCGGCTGCAGCAGTGCTCTGGAGTGTTTTAAATCCATTTTTTGACTTAAGAGTTTTAACAGGTAGCAATGAAGCATGTTTTACACATTTTATTCATTTTTTGACTTAGAGTTCTAACAGGTAGAACAATGCAGCGATTAGATTAAATCTTTGGCTGTAAACTTTTTTCTAATCTGATTTCTTGTAGCAATTGCAGCAGGGAAAAAAATGGATACGTCTAATTTTTTGACCATATTATCTGCCATATATGATAGCACTGTACAAGGTGTTAATCAAGGTGTTAATTAACTACTGCTTACTCTACAGACTATGGCTTATGCTATCTCTGAGTTGTTTTGACTTTATTTCATTCAGTATAAGACTTTGTTTAACTCCCCTCAGTCTTTATCTGGGCTAGCGACCAGCAGACTTCATCGAAGTCAGGCGGTTAAAAAAAAAAAATTCAGTTCAGGTTACAATTGAATTAGCTTTAAAATCCCAATATTTTAAGGATATCTAATGCAAATGAAGTGTCTATTCTGCATGCTTCGACTTCTTTATCTGCACTGGGATCGTACAAGTTTTCAATACTAAAGCAAAATTCAACAATTCAGAAATGTTGGATGAATAACAATTGTGAAATCCTTAACAAAAATAAAATATTACAAAACAATTGGAAGGCAAAATAAATAACTCACTTGACAGACAAATGTACCAACTTTCCTACATATATTCTAAGCTGTAGATAAGAAACGCTCTTTATTACTGAACCCCTTAAAAAAAAATGCCGTGTACAACATGTGACCAACGAATGGCCAACCATCTCTCATGCAGATATTCGATTAGATAATTATTTTTTTTGTGTTGCAAAGTATTTCATTTTACCTGACCATGATGTAAGATTCCATTTCAGCTTTCAGCCAATCAAACAAACACATGGTAACTCTAACCGAGAAGGATGAAACTAAATAAAAACACTTTGAGTGCGAAAATAAATTGTTCAATCGCAGAAATGTTGAAATCGCGAGCATTTTCATATGCAATTGCACAGAATTAAACTCTCAATTGCATATTCTCATTAGCGAATTCCAAAGATACTTTTACGTAATAAATCGTGAAAGCGACCTGAGCCCGTGCCTACTAATTAAAAAAAATATATAACTTTAAATCCGCCTGACTTCGACGAAGTCTTCTGGTCCCAAGCCCAGATAAATACTGAATTCCAAGCTTCAATTGATTGACAATTAGCAAGCTCTACTGAAAGAGCCGTGTGATATATAGTTATATATCTGATCCAACTACTAGTACCAATTTTCCTACATATTTTATTACTGAACCCCTTAAAAAATTCTGTGTGCAATATGTGACCAACGAATGACCAACCATCTCTCAGACATTCGATTAGATAATGATTGTTTGTGTTTCAAAGTATTTCCTTTTACATATGCAATTGCACAGAATAAACTCTCAATTGCATTATCTCATTATCAAATTCCAAAGACACCTTTACGTACTAGTAATAAATCACACCAGCGACTTGAGCCCGTGCCTACTTATTTTTTTTTCTTCAAAACAATATAACTTTAAATCCGCCTGACTTCCACGAAGTCATCGGGTGTCAAGCCCAGATCAAGACTGAGGGAGTTAAACAAAGTCAAAACAACTCAGTAAATTGAGTAATGTGTAATTAACAAAGAGATAGAGTATAAGCCATAGAGTAATTGGTAGTCAATTAACACCTTGATTAACGCCTTGTAGTGCTATACGGCCAATGTTATATTCGTTTGTGTTCATTGTTTAGTAGCTTTGTATTCAAATAATGCTAATAACTAAAAAAATAAGTCATCAAAGTTGGCAATAGCACCACATACACATAGCATGGACCCACACGCACCCACAAACATAATTCCACCCTTCTATTCCACGTTTTGGACCTGTGTTCGTTTATGTTCGTTTGTGTTCGTTGTTTAGTAGGACCCCCACTCGAACCAGTGCTCAAAGTTCAAATGTATAAATTTATAACTGTTTATAATGACCAGTAGGTTAGTAACAGGGCCTGCATAGATAGATAGAACTGAATGGTGGATAAATAATTCAGATATAAATTGGTCAAACTGAAAAAGATTTATATTGAGGATAATCTTACAATTCAAAATTTTGACTTCAATCATCTCATTATGTTAACAGATAATACAGGCCTAACACACTGTATATGTCAGACAAGACCTGAATGAGTCTACAATGAATGGCTGAATGGTGTTGATAGCATAGGTATTCACATTATACAAACAATTCATTGTCATATAATAAATAAAAAAGTACCTGGTGTTTGTATCACCCTATCAGGTGTAGATATAAAAAGAGGTGCAAACCACTCTAACCAACCATTACATTCCTACTTTACTGAAGTTAAGTCTTTGAAAGTTTGACCAGTTTGGTGTTGCAAAATAATCATGCCATGACATGAACCAAATAAAAATAAAATATTATTTGGATCAAAATTTTGCAGAGCCAACATATATCGTTCAAAATGAATTGAATGTCATATATTCAAGTTAAAGGGTCATATAGTCTAGTACTCTAGTATTGATATATGCCAATATGGTACACAGATATTTCGATCTTTTTTTACTTTTTTTGTTTTACACCAAACAAAATAGTATTTTGTTACTGTTATTACCAGTCTGCATATGCTTGAGTCGTATTCTTTTTGCACAGAAACTGACATTTCTCATTTTTTTTTTACCTCAGACCATTGGAACACAGGTTGAAACAAATCGGTCGACGATAGTCACTCGAGTTCTGAGAATGAACTTAGTCTTATGAGTTGTGAAACTTCGTAAACTTTTGACAAGTTTTGTTTGACGATGACGCAGCTGGGTGAAATAAAAAATGGACGCGACTGATTATATATGGCTAAATAACGATGTAGTTGAATCACGACGTGTTCTATGTCACTAGAGCTTTACTTCAGACTAATCTTTTCCATCTATGAGATTAATTTTGAAGAGTTTTACCTAAAAGAAAAAATCTTTTCGATTGGTTTCTACAGCATCGCCGCCATGTTTTGTAAACAATCATGAGCGCCACCTTTTAGCAGAATTTTCGCGAAAAGGTCAAAGGACGAACATAGGTCAGAGGTCAAAAAGAACCAGCTGAAGTAGTACGGAAGCACGTTCATTGTCGCGCCGCCTTTGATCATAAACAAGTGCTTCTATTCATAGAGCTGAACAAAATGGAATTTGAATTGTGAAAACACGAGGAAATATGATTATTCGTTTAGGACGCGATTGTAGCTTTCAATAGTTTGGATATATTGTTCTGTTGGGGGCTGTTTGTTTCTAAATAATCCCCAATAACAAGTTGTTTTTATGTCACGCTTCGGAGTTTGAGGCTGTGGGATTTAAATTTTTAGCGCCCAGCCTGCATCTGTTTGCTTACCAGTTCTACATTTATATACCGAACCTGAAGAAATGGCAACAAACGGTGTTGTAAATGAGGCGGAACCCCAGAGTTTCCGATGTAAGTATATTTCTATTACTCATAGTGTGAGTATTAAGTTGTGTATTTTCTTCATTCACTTTCCAAAAAAATTTCAAATCCATTTTAAATTTAAAGGGACATTTGCTGTACCTAGTCCACCAAAGTAGACTAATCAGATAAGCCATCATATTCATAAGGGATATTTTATTATTTGTGCATTTATCAGTTCTCTTAGGCCTTATTCACAGTTGTAAATGTCCACAGATAAAATAAGTTATTTACTGATAAGTCTACTTTGGTGGTAGATCATGCCTGCCATGAATCTCTACTCAGCCATGGCATGATCTACTTGGTGGTTGACTATAACACATTTTTGAATTTTTGTTTTTTACATATATGCCAGGTGCTCGCATATTGAAAATGAGATGGCTATAATCATATGTCGGAAGGGACTACCCACATAACCAATTTTAACTTTACCAGCAGGAACACCCCCCACCCCAGTCAGATTTAATGTCCTATTGAATTTTTACATACCGGTATGCTGGCATATTGAGAATGAGATGGCAGCTGGCTATAATCATGTGGGAAGGGGAAGTTGTTACAATTGAACTAAGGCCTAAAAAAAAGACATTTGTTTCCGCTAACCCGACCGACCCTATTAACAAGATGCAAAACATTTATATATATTGACATAAGAAATTTAAGTTTACAAAAAGATTTAAGTTTAACAGTTGGAATCATACTGTAAAGTATGTTTGGCTTTAAAAGCCAAACATACTTTACAATATCTAGCTTTCATCTGTGAAAACTTCAAATAGTTTCAGTTCAGGTTTGTTATCATTCAGCCTTCAGACTTCAGTATTTCAATCAAATACAGTACAGGAATATTAACAATTTGATCGAATCAACCTGGTTATCAGATGGGATCTCATAATACCAAATGAATAATTAATATAGAGATTAGTACTATAAATAGTAATTACTAACTTAATAGACATTGTTTCTGTACTATATATGTAGTATATTATGTATGTGTCTTACTTGAATTTTATAAAATAGCCATTTATATGAATTAGAGTGATAATGGTAAGTCTCATTTCAAGCAGGATAAGCATAATCCATTGAACCAAAAGATATCTGACAGTGACTTATAAGCATTTCCAATCCATACATATATAATTTTTTTCCAAAGTTATGCTTGAGAAACTTGATCAAATTGACCTCTCAGTAAAATTCAAAATACTGACTCAAAGTGCCCTAGATTAGCTCTAAATGCAATGGATTTAAAAAAAATTCCAGGGGCCCCACCATCAGCAGGGGGTCATCCCTCCCAAACCTTCCTCCGCTCAGGACTTCAGGTTATGCCTTCGGCATATCATTGCTCAACATCAGGTGTCCCCAAAAAATACCTAGATCCTTCACTGAATGCGGAGGAGAAGGTAGTGTTGTGAAGCCATCATTAAGAGATCGGTACAAGATGGTCACTCCAATATGTGAACAGTGCAGTGGCGCTGGACTGACTCCAGTTGTCGCCAGACCATATGGGAAATATTAGGATTATCAAAAACTATATTAGTATATAGACTGGTATATATGTAAATATTAAAGCATATGTAAGATTGAATTGGAGTTTCTAGTTCCTCTTGTCATCTGGGTTAACCTGATTGGGGCTAAGAAGTGCATAGTTTGGGTTATTGACAAGTATTATACAATTATTTTTCAAGATACTGAAAAAAAAAAGTTAACAAAAAAAAAAAAGTTAAGCCTACATACCTACCCTAATTTTTTTCAGCTCGTTAGCGGAAACAAATGTATTTTTTGTTTAGGCCTAACCACTTATTTAAACCCATCTTGACATTGCCAGCAGGAACATAGCTACATGTAGAGGAGGGTGTCTTGACCCCCCCCCCCCCAACTTTGACAAAATTTTCAATGTTCAAATGAAAATTTCGGAAATGGGACTATTCCCGCCTGTGAGCGAACCCGCCCATTCGGCTGCAGGCGAACCCGTCCATTGTGAACATGCCCAGCTAAAAATCATAATGGTAATCAGTAAGGGTGAGCACAGTCCTAGGAATCACTGTCCATGTAACATTGAACTTGATTAAAGTACAATAAATCAATGAATATATTTGTGTGGCATAAAAATTTGTACTCTGTAATTTCTTGCAAATCATCTGCCAATGAAAATGCAGTATACAAACTTTTTACTTTCCAAACTGTTCTTTATATAACTATAATAACTAAATATAAAATATTATTAAATAATATGTTATTCAACTAACAGTGATTCCTAGGGACTGTGGTGTGAGTGATTATGAGATGTGCTATTAGGCTGATTAGGCTATGATTGAATGATAAGGCCAAAAAAACAAACTTATTTGTTTCCTATTACGGTGCCAACAAATTCCAGGTACAGGTACATGTAGGTAGGGATTTTTTTTTTTGGTAATATTTAAAAAAAAAATACCCCGTACAGTTAAGAGGGAAATTAATGCTTACTCTTTACACTTGTGTGAAGGCTGTCCATGTATATTGCAAGTAAACAGTTAATAATAATAATGTAGCACAATAATATGATATAAAGTATTGTCAACGTGGACAAGGAATTGCATCCCAGGCTCTCAACTACCGGTATGCAGCTCTCTTGCAATTATTCTTTCAGTTTAGGTTTGTGGTGGCACATCTTCCTGAGAGCACAATCGTCCAGACAAACACCATTATAGGGCTTTTCTATTACTTTATTTAACATAACTTGTAAGATATTAACCCAAACCTCACTTAAATATTTGGTCATACACCTCTGGACCAAAGACACACCTCCACTGACAGGATAGCTCACATGCGCCTCAGACACATTGCACTGGATCTAAATGTTCCTCTGACACATCAGTTGCATCGAAATATTTGGTCCCCCACCTCGAGCACACTGAAAATGGTACCACAGGCCCACACTTTGACTGAGGTGCCACACCTCAGCATTCAAATTGCCCCCAACTTCGAAGTACCTTACACACACTGGCATACCGGTATGCATGCTTGAAAGTTTTATACGCACAAACAAACCAGTAGATAATTTCATGTGCTTTTTTAGTGCCCAACCCAGAAGGGTGTTTGATATGGTTATGGTAGACAAACAGTCATCTTTATACTGTGTATATACATACTTGTATTAAACTATGCATGAACACTATGAATCCTTGATTGACCGGGGATAGAAACTAGTGTTCAAACGACTCTGGGATTCTGGAGTCGACTAGTCAAACCCCAAAAGTCGACGTCGACTAGTCGGCCAAATACATCACCAACCTTATACTAATGAAACACATGTGAAAGAAAATTACAAATTCCGTGCCATCATCACAATATTTACACTCTACTGTGATCGGAGAATTGAATCACGTGACACGTCACATGGTTTTGTTGCAAATGAACCGGTGATCTAGAAACCCAACGATCGCAAATAAGTTCCCTACGAATCTACGAGGATAATGAGAATAAATAATTGAGGAAATAATTGAGGGATTTTCTGTTTAATCATGAAATCAAATAAATACTTCCCTGCCAGGGTATAGAAAATAAACGATACTCAGTCTCAGAGTCAGCTCAGAATAAAAAAAAACAAACGAAAACACACGCACTGTGTCTGTGACACACATTATGATTATATATACGATGATGCGTACATAGGCCTACTTTGTATTATAAAGTTGCCATAACTTCCGTAAGGCGTACGTAGCAAGCGGAGAGTTAGACTCGGTTAGTATCGACGAACACTTTTGTGGAAGCCTCTCCCTCTTTACATGTGTTGGTTAGAAATGCGCACTACGAATTTTTGCGTCCGCTGTATAGGGAGTATATATATAAAAAGAATAATAGACATAGACTAGCTATCTTTGCTGCTTTTCTGACCCACATTTAGTGAAACCATGCATTGTCAAGGCCAGCTGATGAGATTATATACTGTATTCCGACTAGTCGACTGTGGAAGTTAAAGTCGATTTTCCGACAAACCAACGTCGACGATTATTTGTCTACTAATCGTTTGAACACTATTATAAATAGAAACTTTCAATTCTGAAATGGAAAAGTCTTCTACATGTATATTGCTCTGACAGGTTAGACTTCTTACCACCAAGGCATGGGAGTATCAAACAAACAAGATTACCACAGGCAGGTTTTAAAAACTGCAGATTTATTGCTGATATTGGGATTCATCTGCAACCACAAATGGACATGTATTTTAATAAAAGTATATTGTTTTTGAAAATTCCATCTAAAATTATTCCTGCTTAATGTAAACATAGTATATATTTAGCCATATAGATGCATTTACATGCATGTATTAAAAAGCTAAAAAAAAAAGAAGAAGTTTTTCTTTTGGTTTGAAAATTTGAAAAAAAATTCCAGGGTGACCCAATTTCGGCAGGTCGGTCGGGTAACTGGAAACACAGATGTTTTTTGTGTGGCTCAACTACATGTAGGATGTATTTGTATTTGATAAAACAGTAAATATTAAATTTCAAACATTAGGCCAAAACAAAAAAACTTCTCTGTTTCCGATAACATTGGGAAAATTTTCCAAACAGACAGGCAGGGATTTGTTTTTTTGGAATTTTTTTTTTAAAAACCTTGGATAAAAACATGTTGTCCCTTGTTCATTCACTCTGCAGTAAGATCTCTACCAATGTTGATCTTAATAACCCACTTATTCTTGCTTTTGGGATTAGGAAAACGATAAATTTAATGTTCACATTTCACGCTCTAACAGACTAGCTTTCTGGAGAAAATTGAAAAAAAAAATGAATCAGGCAAGAAAATCTCAGCCAGGCAGGGTTTTAAGATTTAACTTATTGCTCAATTTAACCACAAAAAAAATTATATATATATTTTTTTGAATAAATATTTTTTTATTTATTAAATAAAATATAAAAAAAAATCATTAAATTTTTTAAGAACTTATGACATTACATCTTCGGGAGGGGGAGGGTAGGTACCTCTAGTCACTCCATTAAATTTGGTTGAAATCAGGGGTTAGGGAGAAAGCATGAACAGACGGATGTACGGAAATGTCATATATGGCACATAATGTGGTCAAAAAATTAGACATATCCAGCTTGAATTAAGTGTGTCTTGCGTTTGTAGAATGAGGTTCCCAGGGGGTGAATTTAATTATGCTACCCCACATGGCAGGCTAGCATCACCAAATACACCCTCTGAGGACCTCATTCTGCTTAGGCCTCATCTTCTAGGAAGTATCTAGAGTCTCAAATTGACATTTTTAGCTGCTTTTTTTCCTTCTGTTCAGATTCTATATCCCCTAATTTGCAGAAGATAAAATGCATAATTGAGGTGCCATGGGTGCGCATACGTCACCAACTTCAGCTGGAGAATTTCTGTCTGTCCCTAGGTCTCCCATAGCAGTTGAGGATTAAGTAGAATTAGGTTCCCAGATTGTGAATTTGGTGATGCTATCCCACCTTACAGAATAGCATCACTACTTTCACCCTTTGGGGACCTCAGACAGACTAAATTCAGGCTTGGCTGTTCCAATATTATTTTCTTAACAACCGCTTTTCTATGTGAACTCATTATACCTGATTATGGACAAACAATGGAGGTATATTGCTGTTGTTGGATTGAAACTGTCGGTCTGTCAGAGTGTCCTTCCATCCATTGGTCTGTCCATCCATCCATTAAAAATTGTTTTCTTCTCGCGATCCATATGAAATCCCTACCTGTAGGCGACTCACATTCAGATTTGTTCAAATAAGTTCATCGGGTCAAATAGGAGGGATGTCAGGGCCATAACTTTCTCCCTCCATAGTAATTATAACAACTATTACTTCTCAAGAACCATCAAGTCTATTTAGCTTATATTTGGTATGCAGGGTCCTTGGGCGGCATGTTCAGATCTGTTCCAATTTGGTAATTTTTTTGAAAATCAATTAACTTCAACTCTTAAAAGCGACTGTTTAACATTACTATATGAATAGATCTCATAGATGGGGATTCATGTTTGTTCAAATAGGGGCAGAGGTAAGAGATTTAGCTCCCCCACCCACACTACCTGTATCTATTGTTGTATGCTACTGGTATAATAATATATAGATTCCTCTTGAAAATTTCATTTCTGTCAGATACAACATTAGTTGTAGATTAGATTTTCATACCAAAAATAAGTTAGAATAGTTCTCATAATTTTATTTTATTTTCTAACCAGTATGTTTTAAACCAACAGTCCATATTTGCCTACTTCATGTTAAACTGTTGTACCAAAATGGGGCACAAATTTTAACTTTATGGGAGATGTCAGGTTGGAAATTCTCAAATGTTTGAGAGCTTGAAGCACCCATTCCATTTATAAAATTTCAAGATAAGAGGGATGTGCAAAAGGAATTTTGTGAACTTAGGACTATGGTATGGTTAAGATTATCTTGTTTAAAAGGGGGTTGGAGATTTGATAGTAGTGTGTACTTGGAAATTTCAAGCATCAGCAAATCCCTAGCTATGTCCCTGTTTAGAACTACATGTACTTGTCTTAAGTTATTTTGACAAGTACTGACTGTGTTAGTCTTCAAAGTCCCTTTCTTCTCAGTCTTTACAGTAGGTGAGCATCTCCACAGTCATTGGCTGTCTTGTTTATGTTAATTGTGCATTTTGAAATTTTGAAAAAATAACTTTAGTATACATGCAGTGTGTCATGCACCTTCTTCAAAGTCTAAAATGAGCTCTTCGATAATCTTCTCAACCCAAACAACACCATGTTCCTGCTGGAAAAGTAAAATACATGTGATTCTATTAAGTCATGCATGGAAACTTAATATTAGAATGGTTTAAAAATGAATTTTCAAAATGTAATTTATTCTCATACTGATTCATAGTTCAGACCTACAAGCTAGTCCTATCCTATTTAATAGAACGTGAAATAGATAAATAATTAAATATTAAATAAATACAGTAATATTTGTTTGTATTGTTTGTTTTTAAATGTTTGTTGATTTAATAAGCAGACTCCATTACATGTACCGGTACTATTATGTATGTCTGAGTTATGGCGGCACGGACTCAGTGTGAGTGTTCATTGCTTCATATTTGCTTAACTCAGCAAGTGTGAACAAATTCTCATTTCTTATCCAAATGATCATGTGTCAATCGGTATGGTACATTGAGATGTCCCTCAAACCAAATCAAGCTTGAAAATTGTCCCGATTTTCATCCATGCCGGGGTTCGAACCTGTGCCAATCTCGTCTAGCCCAGACTGATGATCTTGTTAGCTTTAATAAAGAATCTTGAACATGAATAACAGGAATCCTTATCACAACGGTAAAGTGTTGAGTTACTAGTAGCACATATAAGTGCGTTACTGATAACGAGGCCTTTCCATTACCACAATTGAAATAACCAGCCGAAAATTTCCTACCATCTAGAGGCCCTGGGTGTTATGTTGGAAATTTCCAACATATGTAAAGCTCAATTTACCAGTTGGAAAATTCCAACCTTAGGGCAGGGGGGTGCAAATGTAAATAGTATTTGTCACATTTGAACATAAATTAATATCCCTCCCCTTCCATGCATCAATCCGTCTGTGTGTGCATGGGGGCGGCATCTGTACATCTGTCTGTTCAGGTCATAACTTGAACAGTAGTGCTCGGTTCTCAATGAAATTTTGCATAGATATTCACTACTATGAGGACATCCAATGGAGCATTCAATCGTTTTGTACTTTTGTTTGGGTTTTCCATTCTAGAGTTTTTCATCTTTGTCAATCTGGAAATGTTGGCTTTTTGTCTGTCCAGGCAGATATCGCCACCACCGGTTGTCGGATCTCAATGAAATTTGGTATAGATGTTCACTGCTACCTTGTTTCGGCTATTCTCTTCTAGAGTTATTTATCATTGAAAATGCTGATTTTTGTGTCTGTCTGTGTATCTCAGTCATAGGTTATAGGTATGCCCACACTATGTGGTATGTAGTGACAGTAGTCCAAGTCTGCTCCTACGTACATGTAAACCAGCTAAGATATTAGGTTAGTGAGATGCTAGTAAACTAGCATCTCGCTATCCCCATATCTTAGCTGGTTTAGGTACAATCAGACTTGGACTAGGTGGTATGCTATCCATACATAACTGAACTCATACCATACACTTAATATGTCGGGACCTACTGGTACTTCTGCACAATCAATGTCTATGGAGATTCATATTGGGTATTTAGAGAATTTAGTGCATCAAAACCAGCATGTCTCATCGTTTCAGACATTATCAGATGTTTCAGGAGCGTTTATTATGATAGCCTTCCTGTGGGACCAGTTTTATGGTTTTCACTGTATTTTCATTATAGTTTCCCCAAGTGCTGCACAATGGTCATAACGTTAATGGCTCATCGCATGACATCATTGTACATACACTATTAATAGGTTGATAAACATCAATTTAAAATTTCTTTTCCAATGTATTATACATTCCTGTTTAATTTTTCGCATGTAGATCCACTGAGAATTGAACAAATCCCATCAACACACACGTACCGTATCATACATGTAGTAATTGTTGAGTGCTCAGTGAATCACTGACTTTCATTATAGACCAATGAAAACTAAATGTCTGGTTCGGGGATACAGGCCAGTCAAAAATAGGGTTGGTAGGTACTGGCTTAAAAAAAAAAAAATAATAATTTTTTTTATTTTGACATATTTTCATGTGTTCTTCAAGACTGAACTAAGATTAATTTAACTGTAATAAACACAAAGCTTTGATTAAGAAAACAACCATTCTGAATTTCTGAGAAAATGAATTATGTTTTTTAATTTTATGAACAAATTTACAGAAATGTCAGAAGAACAATATTTAAATATTTAAAGGCCAGTAGAGAAACCCAAACCACAAGTATTAAAAAAAATGTCTTTATTCTTTATCTTATATAAACTACAGGTACCATGCAGACACTAATACAAATTTGTTGCCATTCATCGGAAAGCTCTCGGGGAGAGCTTTCCGATGAATGGCAACAAGCCATATTTCCAACTAAATCGTGAAAAGTTACCCATAATTCTGCTGTGGTTAAGAAGTCGATTACTTAGAGCATCACTGTACATTGATTTACTGCTCCAGCTTTGGCCTGATCAGCTTAAAATTGTTAGTATTATTTGTAACAACACTCAAATTCAGCACTCCTCATTACACTGTTGAATTTCCTTTCCTTTTCTGATTGCCGTACATGTAAATGCTAACCGAGTAACTCTACCATATACTCTGCCATCTAAACTACTCTAGTTGTCTAATGTCTATACTCGATATACTGGTTTGGTGTGATTATGTCCACAAGTCACCGAAGAGCAAATGCGATTGATAATATATTCAATTTTTAGCTAAAATTTACTAAATTTATTAGTAAATGTTTAAGCACAGGTGTACCTATCCAGATATCACAACATTTGTCCATCTGTATATCCATATATCTCAGCCATGTGTTATTGGATATGAATTAAATCTGCTATGGAGGTTTGCCATCATGAATACTTCAAAAGAGGGACAAATGATGTTTGTGCTTTCTATTCTAGAGTTATCTTGTTTGCCTACTCCCTATATGTAGCCACCCAAGAAAAAGCTGCCTACTGGAAATTTTTTATCAGCCTGATTAAAATGTAATTTTATTTTATTGTTTAGCCATATTTTTCACAAAATTTATGTGATTTTCTAACAGTTTCTATGAAAAATTCATTCATTAATTGACTAAAAATTGAAAGATAATACATTTATTTGATATGACCATAGATCTGATATCTTATAGACATAATTCAATATAATATATATATTAGATGACATACAGGCACATGTACTAGTACCTACCAAAACTTTTTACAATGGTTAGGGAATAGGCAAACAAAGATTTTAACATTAGTGGCCCAGATTATCTTACACTGTATGCATACATGTATGGAACAGTCTTTTAGTATGAACAGATAATGTTCTTTCCATGGCAAACAACCTTCAAGTTATTTTACACCATGCCCTCTTGGCCAGGCTAGTGAAGCAAGGCTAAATAGATTCCATCCCATTTGTAGATAATGTTCCCTTCTGAAGTTGTGCTAAGCCAGACCACAGGAGATAATGCCACACAACAGCTGATCTCTCTACACCTACCCCATACCAGCCAGCAATTCATTACATGGGTAGTTATCAATGCTCTCTGACAACACAGGTGTCAGGGCTACTGGCATTTCACCAGGGTACTTGATTTATGTGTTTAGAATGTTTGTGTAAAACACCTATATTAGCCTATATTAATGCATATGCTGCATTGTATAGCACTGTGGGCAAGAAGTGGGTTATCTTAAGAACTTTAGTTTTTTCCTGCTGTTCTCCTGCTGTTCTTGACTTCATTCTTTGATTGGAATTTTCATGGTGCTTCATTTAGGTGTTCAGGCACATGAAGATGTGTAAAGTTACAAATGAGTTTAAATACTAGTATGTAGTCTAGCATATGTGTAAAACACATACTGGTACACTGTATGTTTAATAGCCTAGATATGTCCATTATGTACTGACATTCTGCATAATGGCATTGCATAGTGTTTTGCTGGAAAAGTTACTAGTATCATAACATTTAATAAACAAGTCCACAGCCCCCTGGGGAAAATTACTAAAATACCAATATAGATTATACCAGTGTATATGTTACAGTTAATATGTATTATCAGTTATTATGTATAATCACTGAAATTTTCAGTTATTATGTGTAACGTGATATACATGTACCTGATTCACTCAGTTAATATATACAGGTATAATACCTGAAATTTTCAGTTATCATACATAATAACTGAAATTAGGAGTGTTTCATTAACTGTAACATATACAATGGTATAGTCTATATTGTTATTTTAGTAATTTTCCCCAGGCACCTGTGAACAAGACTTGTTCCTCTTGCTGTTCTCTTTGACTTCATTTATTTGTAACTATTGGCAATTTACTTGTGTGTAAGTGTTCGGGGACGCCAGGGTTATTTAAGAACACCCAAGTAAGTTTTATCCCTCTGATCTATTCATTTGACAAACTGAGTCATTCTATATGAAAATAAACTATATTCTCCAGAAATATGCACGAATATCAACTGAAGCCCTATGTATAGGGTCCCTATAACCAAAACCTGGGGAGGGGGATATCGAGCCTATCTTTAAGTGCCAAGATTTTGACCTGAGGATGCCTGAGTTGTGTCTAGTTTAAAGTGTTACACTTTTGCACAAAAATAACTAAACAGGAACAGGTGGAAGTGGTGAACCTTTGTTCCTTTAACACAATCGTGTGTAGAAGATAACAACCAAGAGGTCGAGTTTACTATTTAACTTGGATAACAATCTCACAAGACGCTAAAACTGTGGTAATTATATAAGATCGTTATTGCATAATTACTATTTAACTGGCACAGCAATGCACATCTGCACTGACCCTATGCATCTGGAGGACCAAAGCGATGCTCCTCATGGAATATGCCACCGCTATGCAATAATCAAGATTGAGCAGGTTTGTCCCATGCCGTAATTGATGGTGCCAGGATATTAAACAATTCTATTTGGAGTTACATGTAACTCCCAGATTGACCGAACAGCCTCAACAGAAATTGTGACCATGCAGTCCGGCACCTCTGGAATTTGACAATCCAAGCAAGAATACATGATGAGAACCAGCTCCAACACATATTCAATGCATCCTTTGATTGGAATTTTAATGGCCCTTGGTTTTAATAGGCCCCTGAGCAGTTGTTCGGGAACATGTACCAGTTGATGTGTAAAGTTACAAATGAAATTACCTGTTCAGCATCTATGGGTAGAACATGTGTATATTTAGGGTTTTCTAATAGGAGTTGGGGGAGCAGGACGGGAATCCTATAGCCACTGGAGGAAATGTCAGTCCATGCAACCAACTGCAAATATTGTGTATTAGTACATTTGTGTACATCAGCCCATGATATAGTATTTGTAATTGAGCCCATATTATTTGTAAGCCTATATATTGTAAAATAAGTCAATAGAAAGTCAAAGTATTGCAGTTGCTGTTTTGTTTATAACAAACTGAAAGTTTATTATATGCCCATATGAAAAAAAATGGTCTAATATTATTAAGCAATAAGTCCGTCCATCTGTCCAACCGATAACTCCAGTTTGGATTATTTGATCTGATCGAAAATTGATATGTGTATTTCCCAGCTGAAAATACAGACCAAGTTCGAATATGGTTCCATCCAATTATTTTTACTTGCATTTTGGTTCTTTTTCGACTTAGAATTTGACCACATTTTGGCATTGAAATTACATGTAGGGGTATATCTGATATTCTTTGTAAGCAAGGGTGTTTTCATTGTATAGTACTATGGGTGGAAAAATCTGGAAAAATGGGTTATATTGAGAAGCAGTTTAATTTCTTAAATTTTCTTCCTACTGTTCTCTTGACTTGATTATAAAAAATTGAATGTGTCCTTTGGTTTAAATTTTAATTGCTCTTCGCTTAGATGTTTGGACACTTGGTCAAGCAGATGTACTGGTATATATTAGTATGTACAGTAATGCTCTAAGTAAGCGACTTCTTAACCACAGCAGAATTATGGGTAACTTTTCAGGATTTAGTCGGAAATATGGCTTGTTGCCATTCATCGGAAAGCTCTCGGGGGGAAAGCTCTCCCCGAGAGCTTTCCGATGAATGGCAACAAGCCATATTTCCGACTAAATCCTGAAAAGTTACCCATAATTCTGCTGTGGTTAAGAAGTCGCTTACTTAGAGCACTACTGTACATACCGTATGGATTGGAGCTACAGATACAATGTACACATGTACGGCATAGTTTTTCCTTTCAGCTGATGCTATCATTCTAAGGTTCAAATTCTTCTTGGTTAGTTTATACAATAGTATATTTTCTTCATTTATCATCTACTAGCTGATGTGCCCGACTTCGTCCGGGCTATTTATGGATTTCTTTGTGATCGCCTCCGTCTGGGCAGAATACAATACTGAGCAAAAAGAAAAGACTACTCTGAAAAGTATCAGGAGAAAGAAAAAACTATTGAGAAAACTATTGCAATGAGAGATTGATCTACTAATTCAACGTGAAAGAAAAAACTATTGTTCGATTGGTCCAGAAACATGCATATATGAGTGTATATGAGCGAGGTCAAGGACACAGTCGCATGTGAAATTGGACCCGCTCATACCGGTATTGTTCCCGGGGTCAAAGTAGGCCTACATACCAAATTGGAGTCAGATCGGTCCAGCAGTTTTCAAGTCCATAACACACATACATATATACATACACACAGACAGAAGTTCCAAAATATATAATGGACTAGTTTTTGTACTACCTGAGGCTGCCATTCTCTGGCAATCTCAAGGTACTATACCGGTATTGTTGCAGTACTCGGAGAACTGAAAGTTATACAGTAATGCCCTAATTAATCGACTGCTTAACCACAGCAGAATTATGGGTAACTTTTCAGGATTTAGTCGGAAATATGGCTTGTTGCCATTCATCGGAAAGCTCTCTCCGATGAATGGCAACAAGCCATATTTCCGACTAAATCTTGAAAAGTTACCCATAATTCTGCTGTGGTTAAGCAGTCGATTAATTAGGGCATTACTGTAGGTATCCTCGAGTGTGGGATGATACAGGCTAATCTTACAGGCCCATTTTTGTCTAGTCACTCAGTGAAATTATTTGAACTAATACAAGGAACAAGTCTATCATATCATGTACATGCATCTACCGGTATTGTATTTGGTGACAATTAAATGGTACATAATGACACAATAGCACACAAAATAGATAACTTTATCCTTGAAAATGAAATAAACTACGGTAAATACTACCCCGGTAACTGAAAATAATGAATCATCAATTAATAAAATAAGAAATAGCTAATTGTTGAACCGCTTGACCTGTATTCACTGCAATGATAATTTTTTTCTAAGAAATTATATCACATACTAGTAAGTATGGAAATAGTCATATAGATGTACCATCAATATATTCCATTAATTCTTCAAAGAATATCTGCCACTTAACCCTTCCATGACTGGATCCACCTGAAACTTTGCGAGAACCCTGTGCCAATGCATTCTCTTATATATGCGAGTCTCCCATTACCTTGACCTTGTAAGCCAGTCCATTCTCTTATATATGCACGGCTCGCATTATGTAAGAGAATAAACTGGCACATGGTCTTTAATGCTGCACCAGTGGAGCTGCCGTCATGAAAGGGTTAAGACAAGTAAATTATGGAACACGATGCTGTTACACTAAAAACCGGTACATGTACCAGTATGTGCAGCACATAACTCTGAGATTCAAGTTTTCGTTCACTTGGTGCACTAATAGTGCCATTGATATTGTGCCCTATCACAAATTCATGCAAAAGTTTAATATGTATTTATGCAGAATCTGACATTATATGTGCTCTGGTATTATTCTCAATCTCCGGAGGGTCTCCTACATGTACACTGTATTACAGGGATATTCACACCGTCCTTCTATTACCTAGTAGACTGGAATAATTAATCTACTTATGTTGCATTTCTAATCCACATGACCTTTCATCTTATCCTATTTAGTAGTTGACTGGACTTGAAACTATCTACAGATACTGGTACATACCCATTTAACCTTTTGACTTCTAAGAGTTACAGGATGATATCTCAAACATTATTCCTGGATTGAGAAAGACCATGAATTTGTTTGTCTCGCACGGCATAATGAGTATTTACATGTAACATTACCAATTTAATTAACCCTTTCTGTACCAAATACTCACAGGGGGATTTGAAACGGTGTATGATGTTCCAGGATTGTGAATGCTAGAAAATGGACAAAATAGCAACCACAAGTGCGAAGCACGCGTTGGTGCTTATACCTTTAATAGGAGCAGATGAATGATGGCGTCATGTAATTTTTTCTATATTTACGTGCGCTCGCGCAACATTATGGCGATCAGACAGATTCGTAGCTTGGTGTCACTCTGTTCCGTTTCACTCCATGACGTCACCAAAAACGACGTAAAACCTCGTGGCGTTCTGACATTTTTACTGTGCCGCGTTTTTGCTATGTTTATTTTATGTGTTGTTTTCGATTATTTGTTTGTCGCCGATATCGCCATTTGTCGGGATTCCATGTTTCTATATTTAAAACTGGTATGCTCGTAGTGAGCCTCGATTTCGATTTATTCTCCCAGGTCAAAATACGTCAGAGTTATGACAAAAATAGATCGACCTACATTTTCTCCATTAGAACTCTACATCAAAGAGTCTATAGATCGACTCCTTCTGGACCTACATAGACTCCTTCGTTTGGGTATTTTTACTTATAATTGGGAAGTTTTATCATTTTTGGTTCGTGCGAAGACCTCTTTTTATCGTGCGGGAAAAGAGAGACATTCAAAACGCGATTTCGTAATTCGACGCAATAGGCTGAATAGCCCAACCTTCAGCCGAGTTCCGGGTCAAATACGACGAATGACGTAACACAAAACAAAACGCATTTGTTGACACAAACACCGTTTGAAGAGTTTATTATTACATAAAATGATCGTTATTGATTAATTATTGATTAATTATTCATATTTATTGTTGCATATTGGCTGCTATCAATATTTACAATTAATTTTTTCATATAATTGCTCCTTTGGTCAACTTTGACTATCGGAAAATGAAAATATGCCGCTGAAAAAAATGTAATCGATATTAAAGGTACGGTTGGCCTTGACGGTGGGTATCCTGTGAAAATATTTCCAACCGTCAAAAACCACCACAAACAGAAAGAACATCAAAATGTAGACAGACTTTGTCTGTATACAAATAAGAAATATCGCATAAACAGTATGTTATTGTCATATGGTTGACCATTGTTATGTAAACAAAAGCATAAAAAGTTACTTTTCTGGTGTTCGTTTATATTATAATGGTAAACATAAAGAGCGTTCTTTGTGGGTGAATTCCTGATACGGAACTACTAAAGAGCGTTTATGCCATTTGTGTGTGATTAGCCAGTAGCATTGTGCTTTCTTCTGTAACACAATCAGGCTCTTGCTTAGGTAAAATATAGTAGGTCTTTATGATAACATGCTGTTTACGCGATGGTCTTGGTATATATGAACGAAACTGTATGCGTTTTACTGTTTTTTCTGTTTACGGTTATTCGAACAAATATGAATATTTTCGACAACTAAGGCCTCATGTGCCTTTAAAGTCTCATCCTTTCGGCAACATGGAATTGGTTTTAATTACTTAAATGATTAATATAGTAATTTGCCTTTTATCTGTGATGAAATGAGAAATGGTAATTGTCTTTTTTTGCTAACATTAAATTAAATTAAATAAATTAAGTAAAATACAGTGAAATTATTTTTTAAATTATTTTTTATTACATTTTTGCGCACGTTGGCATCTCTCTGAGTGCATTCTAGTTTCTATAGTGATGAGCCAAATTCCGGTGGCGTGTACAATATTTTGTGAAAATGACACGTGACTTCCGGTTAACAGCTGTTTAGAGATTGTAAAATTGCAGAATCGGCATTGGATCAACTAGATGAAAATAAAATTGTCAAATTCACAACTTCCGAAGAATTCTCATGTGATTTAGGCATATTAGTTTCATTTAGGTCAATTTCGTTAGTAACCTTAATAAAAACAAGAGAAGACGTCATGGCACGGTTCATGACATCAATTACGCCATGTTGGCTGTGTGGGCCAGAATCCTGACACGATTGCACAATCCATGACAATACTTGTCATGTCATCTCCACCAGGGCCATTGCATGCTGTTACATAAATTATTCTTAGCATTATGTCCTGGATGAAAAGCCAATTCTGGGCACAGCGTGTATGCTTGCTCCACTACGTGTCACGTATGATTCATTTTACCAATGGCCCAACACATGATGTTGTTCAGCAGCGAAGAGGTTAATACACCCACATGTGCTGGTACACTCATACTAGTCTGCAATAAAAATACATGTAACAAATGTCAAAGCTGTGTCGCTGATGAGTATTAAATATAAAATACCTAGTAGGCTTGCCCTGATGACATATAAGGATTTTTGTTGCTAAAAATTTATGTATTTTACTTTAATTAAAAAAACTCATTTATCTTGTAGGTGAAGACCATAGAATGACGGCAGATGAGATGGATGAGAAACGAAAGGAGAACATAGCTTATCAATATCTGTGTCACTTAGAGGAGGCAAAAAAGTGAGTCACAATGTTATTTAAGCATCATTCAAGTGTGACAGAGGAAGTATGCCAAGTAGATGGTGATGTGACCTGATCAGTCGTAAATGAATTTCGAAGTACAATTGCTAGCCACGCTCATGCGCGACTCTGGGAGCAAATGTACGCTAAGTTTACTAAGACTGTGACCTGATGTATACACAAATCCAGTAATGTATGTACATTAAAATAACTCCAAACTCAACAGGCAAGGTACCCACTCAGTTTGGAGGATTGGTCGGTTTTCAGGAAAGATATTCACGTCATGTGAATTGGGTGGGGTTGTTACCAAGGTGACTAAATGCAAAAGTCAACATTCTTCAATTCTGATCTACAAAGATATTTTTCCTCTTACTTAATTACCGTAATTGAAACATGTTGTAAATATTCACTGCATATTAATATGAAAAACATGCAAAACAGCAGACAGGTAATTAAATGGCACATTTGTTAACATTAGAAAAAAACAATGGAATGACATTTGGTTCAATTAAATTCTAGAGTGTAACAACTTGTACTCTATCATGCTGGGCTTAGAGATTGACTAATGAGAACAGAGATCTATGAACAGAAGACCAAGGGATATCAGATTCACCAGTTCTTTGATGCTTGTGCACGTTAGTGCACCTGGGTTTGAAAAGTAGGGTACAAAATACTGCGCGCGTTGTGATTTTGGATATTGTAGTTATACAGAAGAATATTTCCCATAGGCACACCAAAGACAAATGGTGAACTTCGTACCTGTTTGCATTCTCACATTGAAAGCATAAGTAACATTACAGGACTCTTAGTTGCGAGCTACGGTGTCATGTGAGGTTGAGCGAGATTTATATCACTGGGAAAGTACCTAATCAAGGAAGAATCGAGAGATTTTTTGAAGACACCTGGTTTCCAACCATAAATATCGCCATATAGTTTGAGATGATTTAGTAATTCTGATTGTACAATTTAAATATGCAACTACCATTAAATGCTCTATTGCAACTGCAGGTTTATGATTTACACAATACCAGTATATTGTTCAATCGGGGAACATTGCCTTGAAAATGTGGAATATTCAGGTTGACTAAATACTGTCCACTAGGAATTTGGGGACATTTGAGCTTCTAGAGGTTTGGCACCAAAACCTATAACAATTATTGACAACAGCCCTGACCACAATGGTACTAGTATATGTCAACCCTTTCTATACTAAATACTCATTGACAAGCTGGTATCCCTTTAGGAAATGTTCAAATAATAAATTCAACAAACGGAAATGTTCAGATAACAAATTCAACAAACGACATACAGTAGTGCTCTAAGTAAGGGACTTCTTAACCACAGCAGAATTATGGGTAACTTTTCAGGATTTAGTCGGAAATATGGCTTGTTGCCATTCATCGGAAAGCTCTCCCCGAGAGCTTTCCAATGAATGGCAACACGCCATATTTCCGACTAAATCCTGAAAAGTTACCCATAATTCTGCTGTGTTTAAGGAGTCGATTAATTAGAGCATTACTGTATATACCAGTATGGTCGTTTGTTGAATTTATTATCTGACCATTTCCCACCAATGAAGAGGATTCCTTCTCCATTTTGTATTGTCTGTCGTCTGCTCATATTTCCTGAACATCTATTGACGAGTAATTCAGATAGTAAGTTCAACAAACGACCGCATTATATGAACATATACTTTTGTCCATTTAGTTAACCCTACCCAACAGAACGGCCCTGTGCCAATGCATTCTCTTATATATGTGAGTCGACCATAGGTCGCCTCGCATATATAAGAGAATGCATTGGCTTAACACATATTAAAAATGATAAAATTGTCAAAGAATGTAGAAAAATATTATAAAAATTGTTAAAAAATGTAAGAAAAAATTATAAAATTGTTAAAGAATGTAAGAAAAAATGGTAAAAAGTGTTAAAAAAAGATTTTTTTTAGGCCAATGCATTCTCTTATATATGCGAGGCGACCTATGGTCGACTCGCATATATAAGAGAATGCATTGGCACAGGGCATAACTGTAACTATCACAATGTGGTCAATGAACCGGTTCCAATGATATCCATATTTATATGGTGTTATTGAGACAGACCGAAGATATTTTAGGCTGTTGAAGCTTTATTTGGGCGTTTTTGGCCGTTTTGTTGGGTAAAGGGTTAAGAAAGGGTTAAACCTTTGACAACTGAAAACTAGCTGGTGAGTAGTTACTTGATTCGCATTGGTTTAATTGTAACTATCTGGATCCAGGAAAATAGATCATGAACCAGACAAGAGGGCTTTGCTCGCACTAACGCAGTAGTTTTCAGAAGAATTTTGAAGGATTAACTGTGACAAATTTACTCGTTGCGGAACAAACACGATTGTTACCTACTGCATAAAATACTGATTAAACTCATTATTCAGCTAGTCCGTTAAATTTATGTATATCAAACAACAAACTCAAATGAAGCTTTGCTACTAATTGTGTTTCTTAATCTTTACACAGCAGTTGGATGATGTTTGTTCACTGTTGGAGGGCATTGTTAGCTTGTTGACATGGGGGACCACAGTTTCGCAAAAACAAACGGCGGAATTCTATGCATAGTTACTCTCAAACGAGAAGTGAGATTGCTTTTTGCGGAATCCATTTGTTGCCTGAAAAAATCGCATGTTGTATCTCATTAGTTCGCCCCTGTGACATGTTGAGAGATACACTGTCATCGTATTTGTTCCAATCGCTGTTTTTTAGAACAACTGATTTCAGTAAGTGCTTAGGGAGGGATAATAGAGCCAAAACTATATCTATCGTATTGCTAGACGACTGTTCAATCCTTTCTTTACTAGATACTCATCGATGAGTAGCTCCCTTAGGAAATGTTTAGATAATAAGTTCAACAAACTGCCGTATTTGAACATTTCCCTCTAATTAATAGAGATTCTTCTAGACATGTACAGTATCATATATTATCTGTCATCTGCTTTGGTATATTACATGAGAACCCATCCAAATGAATAACAGACTAACCTATTGTATATTCTATAGCTAATGGCAGAATCCATTTAGTATAGAAGGGGATACTGTAGTTTGTTCTCAATAAGCTGGGTTTGTCTGTTGAAAACTAAACAAAAATATATCACACTTTAGATACATGTAGTAAATAGCAAGAGCAGGGGCGCCGGAAGCATCCAAGGGCAGGGGGGGGCAGAGCCTACAAAAAGGGCACTTTTCCGCTAAAAAGGGCATTTTCTCCGCAAACTCGGGAAAATAACCATAAATTCATAGTGGCAAAAATCCCTATTTTAAAGGTATTTGTCGGTTTTTATGGCCGTTTGTGATAAAATTGACAAATAATTAATACTCCTTGTGAAATTGGTTATATTTGGACCTAAAAAGTCACTAGATTAAACACACAAAAAGCATTTTCTGTCTCCAGAAAAAGGGCAAGTCCTGCCCCCGCTCGCCCCCCTTGGTCAAGGGCAGTGGGGGTCAGCTGCCCCCTCTGCCCCCCTCTTCCGGCGCCCCTGAGCAAGAGGTTTGATACCCTACGGTTCAATGTTAGTTCAGTGTTCTATGGTTTAGGATATTTCATGCACTATTTCATTCAGTGAGCTGTACATTTTTTCTGCTTGTAATCTTTACATTATGAACTAATTTGCTCTGGCTTCACGGTTTGCCTAACTGAAACTGGATAAATTGGTCTAAGGTTTATGCACTTGGTGTGATAATCACACAATAGTGTTTTCCACTGAATCTCATCTATACGATAATATATAATACTGTATAAACAATCCACTCTGGATGAGACGCACTTTTGCTGAGGTCAGGGATGTGGCTTGAGGATCCTTGTTTGGGGTTTTCTAACTTTGATTAATCCACCCAACGCCATTTGAGTGTTAACACTTCTATGGCTTGAGAATCCTGAAAATTTGCGAAAACCCTGTGCCAATGCTTCTCTTATATATGCGAGTCTCTCATAGGGAGCCTCGTATATGGTCATTTGTTGAACTTATTGTCTGAACATTTCCTAAGGGATAACTACTCGTCAATGAGTATTTAGTATAGAAAGGTTTAACCACCATTGGTGCAGAGTGAGAAACTCCATGACCAACATTCCCTGTCCCCCATCATGTTTTCCCCAGCACCCCCCTCTCTGGTATAGTTACACTGCAAACTCCAGGCATGCATGCCTAATAGGTTTGACCTTATAGTATCAGTTGTTATCATACCAGATTTAATATGTCTGTGATCTTCCTCCCATAGCTGATAACTGTATCATTTCTGTGGATATTATTTGTTGATCTAATCCTTAAGCTCTCAGACAGGCACCCCAGGCAATTCACTCTGCTGCTATTAGTGAACATTCGCCCAGGGGTGGCACCAGCATTTACTCCATGTAGGGTCTATGATCCCCAACAGGGGACCTATAGAGAACCTGGACCTATCAAGCCCAGTGGGAGAAAACTATAGGGATAAAAGTCCATGCAGTCCATGTTTGAATTATTTTTTACCATTTTCTGGCACAGTTTTTACAGAATTGAGCCTTGTGACATAAACTTGTCAAATGGTCTCGGGTACCAAAACATAAAATTTTATTCAAAACAGACAAAACTGTACGATATCTGACTGATGTTAAATATATATGTTGTCCCAGTATCGTTACTGATGCACGTCCCAAAACATTGATGATGTGATTTCCTGGAATGAGGCTAAATTTAGTACAACACTGCGACATTACAATCAACCCTACTTCGCTTCGAGTGCTAGCACAGTCTCTCATTTATTTCTGTAGCACATATGTCATTGCTACTCCCAAGTAAACCTGCAAATGTATACATGTAGTCTTTGATTTCCCCATTGGGGAATTTGGAAATCTCCAAAAATTTCACGTAATTCTGGGCAAATTTGGCTGTTGGTTTCTATTTACAGCGGGTTATTTCCCAGGTGAGTTTAGCCAGATTTCTCCTCAACTTGTAAAACTGACAATGTTCTGATATGGCCTAACTACTGAAACAATTATAGGCATCAATAAACCAACCATATACAAAATCTTGCTGCCATATGTATGTACATGCAAATTTTAGAACAAGGGAACTGGAATAAGTTTCTTAACTTCTGTGTGAACCCACTGGAACATGCCTACAATAACAATGATGAAACCGCTTCTTGCCAACCTATTTAGGCCTACAAGTACATGTACATGTATTCCTCAAATACATAAGAAATTTAACTTGAAGTTTCAGATATTGATGCTTTAATTTCACAAATTTACTATCTTACTCAATCAACATGAACATAATGCAAAATGTCTGTTAAAGTTTGTGCAGAACTTCTATTTCACATATCATGTTTTAAATTCTAATACATCTTCTCTTTTTGCTTTCATTCTGGAATTAGTAAAATAACTTAGAATGCCTAAGATTTTAACCCTATCCTGGTGGGAGCTGAGCTGGTGCAGCATTAAAGATCATGTGCCCGCACATTCTCTTTAATATATATATGAGTCTCCCATAGGGTCCATGATAGGGAGCCTCGCATATATAAGAGAATGCACTGGCCTTCAAGGTCAAGATTAAATATTGTTAGGCCAATGTATTCTCTTATATATGTGAGGATCTTTATGGGAGACTGGCATATATAAGAGGATGCATTGTCACAGGGTTTAAAGCTCCAGTCATGTTTTAGGCATATGTGAAAATACATGTACATGTGTGTGTAGTTTTACACTCAACTCAATGATCTTGAGTTATTAATATATTTTATGATTGCTACAATAGTGACTGCTACTCCGGTATCTTTTCCTTTGCAATTTTTCAGCTGAGGGTGTGTCATCGCTTTCAAACTGAATTAAACTAATAGGTCATTATTAGTGGGTTGATTTCTGTAATTGGCGAATTTATAAGATCACCTCCTAGGTTCTTAACTCTTATTGCTCTTAGAAGCCAGAACAACCAGTATTATTTTTTCGCTTCAATAACCAACTTACAAGCTCTACCAATTATTTAAATGTTTCCTGTCACTCCTAATATTGCATACCGGTATCATGTCTTTGGTGGACCATAATTGCACTAATTAATATATCCACCTCTAGACAGACAAACATACTTACTTCTTTTGAGTGGTTTTGTCAAAAGATTACTTATTGGTATCTGTGGCTCTAATTTGAAACTGTGGATCCTTTGCTCTTGGGGTATTAGAAATCTTCAATGCCTGTCATTTTTTCCAAGTTATCAGGGATGACATGGGGAATGAGCACATTGCTTAGTTTTGTTTTAGCATTTGTGGGGCTTTTCCCTGAAAGATGTAACATAATTTCATCATAAAATAATCATTATGCTGTCACAATTGCTCTGGAAAATTCTGGATGACACACAATATCTCAAGTTCTCATACAGTGTCATCCTCTCCTTACAGTCAAAAGGACGTATTAAAGTTACTTTTGAGAAAATCTGGATTTCACGTTTGAACAATTTCCTGCCATGGCATCAAATTGTGTCAAATGTGCACATATAGCTCAATCAGAACCTTGTTGTTTATTCCTGATAAGACATTTTACTTTGCCCTTTTAGCTCAACTTTTCAATGTAAAGTTTGAGCTATTGCCATGTTGTGCGTGTGTCCGTGTGTCAACAATTTCCTTCGGCACACCTTACAGGACGCATCCCTCATCTGGTCTTCAGCAAACTTCATACGTAGGTTCAGGGTGACCTATAGATGGAAGGTATCAAATTTTTCCGAAGTTCGATGAAAAACATGGCCGCCACCAGCCATCTGGGATTTCAATTTTGAACAGCCCGTATTTATGGCCGGATCATTTTAGCTCAACTTTACAATGTAAAGTTTGAGCTATTGCCAATGGTTGGCATCTGTCATCCATGTGTGCATCCGTGCATCAACAATTTCCCTCATCCGATCTTGGGAGCTATAAAATATTTCTGAATTTCGATGAAAAACATGGTCGCCAGCAGCCACCTTGGATTTCAAATTTGAATACATCGGCACACTCTACAGCCTATGGCTGTATATTAATGGCTGGATCATGGGAAAATGTTTTGATGAAAAACATGGCCACTGGCAGCCATCTTGGATTTTTACTCTTTGCATGACTAAATCCTTTGGCACACCCTCATCAGATCATCACCAGACTTCATATAGACCTTCAGGGTGTCCTCTAGATGGGAGCCTCCTATATTGACCGAAATTTGTTGAAAACAGGCTGCCAGCGGCCATCTTGGAATTTACTCTTTGTTGTGTGACTAAATTCTTCGACACACCCTGCAGGCCAGATCTCTCATCCAAATCGTCACCAAAGTTCATTCTGATCTTTGGAATTTAATCTTTGTATGACTAAATATTTTGGCGCATGCTACAGACCACATCCCTCATCCGATCATCACCAAACTGCATGTGAATCTTCGGGGTGACTTCCAGATGGGAGCCTCTTATTTTGACCGAAATTCGTTGAAAAATATGACTGCCAGCAGCCTTGCTCATCACAAAAATTTAACTTCTTTCCAAGTTGAGCTACAGTGTCATTGACAATTTCATTTCTTGTTGATCTATGATGAAAAAATAGTGAGATGTGTCCTGTTGGTACTTAAAAACGTCTTACATGTATCTTGACAATAAATTCAATGAAATAGCTCTGAAAACAACTATTTTTTTTGTGATTACTTGCAGCATATTAGTCTGCTATGGATAGGGTGTGTTTTTGCCTCTCTTCAGACATTAATAATTACACTTTATAAACAACAGCCAAATTAAAATAAATATATTTGTTTTGTCTTTCAACCAAAAATCAATGATTGTCCTTTTGACTGTAAGGCGACGTCATATCACATGTTACTTCCAAGTTATCATGGAGGCACCTGATGGTTTAGTCAGCAAGCTATTAATATAAATATATACCACACCAAGCTGTCGTGAGCTATCCAGCGATTGAACCTTGTTAGGTTTCTGATATTAGTGTGGATTTGTGATCCATTAAAAGTGAGAGTACCGGTAACCTAATTTCTGAAGAGGTTTGTTAGTTTCATTGAGTTGATGCATTTTCAAAAAATCTCAATTTCAAACTATCAATTTGATGGGGAAAATCATTATCCTCTATATTAAACAAATGCATGCTGTAGTACTATAACACCACCTTTTCACCCTCACAATATGAGAGATATGTTCAAATTATGTTAAAAAGATCGAAGGTAGATCGATAGAGAGTTTAACATTAAACATAAAATATTTTCAAAAGAACACACTGCATTATCAAGACCATGAACCCAACTAGGGTATGCACTCAGATATTTAAGTTTTTTGGCAGCCATTTGCGGAACTAATTTTTTTATCGTGTGAATTAAGGACCAAAACAATATAAATAATAACAAAATATTATTCAACCACTTTTCAATAACCTGTCGGCATAAACACTCAATACTGATACATCTTTTCAGACATTATTTAGTTTTATGGTGATATTTCTGCAAAAAAAAGCAGTTATGATTAAGGTTAGGGTATAACAATGCCATGATATGCGCACATTTTAATGAACCGTGAAGCCCTAACTCCCATAATGGATATGATTTTAATTTCTTCTGTTTGTACCATTGTACCAAAAACTTCTTATAAATATACAGAAACTCGGTCAACCAGGTTTCTTGTAATGTACAGCCATCACCTATTAAACCTGCCAACAACTATAATCATTTGCCCAAATAGAATAGAAGATTATTGTGAATGGTGTGCTTAACACGTTGACCACTGTCTCCCATTCAAATACATGCCAAAAATACGAGATAACCTGTAGTCGCAGTCAACGTGTTAATATGGTATCATGCAAAGCAAAAATCTCACTGTGCACAATTAGCTAATGCGCTGTTGAGTTCAATATTAAATCCTACTTGTCGTCATCATTTTTCCGAAAAGAATTTTTGGCCCAATATGAATTTTATGATGTCGAATAGCTATTAGCTGTAACTTCTATCTGTGAGTTTGAGAAACCTCTCTACTACAGTAACTTGTGACTCCTCTATAAACTGCTCTAATTAAAGGCACATATATAATACAGTGACTCCTCTTCTTTATGCCACACCATACATGTAATTATATTTTGTTCCACTCTCACTGGGTGGTTGTCATCAGAGTTAAAGCATGCCCTTGAGCAGGCGGCACATACCGGTACTTGAAGATATGCACAAAATTATGGGTGTTCTATGAAATGAAAATATTTCCTTCATTGTGTATGTTTCTCCATGTATATACAATATACACAATGTCTAACACATGGCTGGCTTCAGCTCAAGTGTTCCCTGTGTTATGAGAAGTGTTCTTAGTTAGGTATTTCCTCAATTGTCTTTACACATGTGTGGGTGACATACCATTATATTAATTCTCATTGTTTACAACTGACTTTCATGCATATCATACATACATGTACATAACATGTATGTTTATCAAGGTTTCCACTAGGGATAAAATATTTGGGCCCTTTTTAGCTCAACTTAACTTTGTAAACTTTGAGCTATTGCCGTGGGTTGGCATCCGTCATCTGTTCGTCCGTCCGTCCATCAACAATTTCCTTTGGCTCACCCTACAGGCTGCATCATTTGATCATCACCAGGCTTTATGTGGACCTTTGGGTGACCCCCAGATGGAAGCCATCGATTTTTTTCCGAAATTCGTTAAAAATCATGGTCACCAGCAGCATTTTGGATTTAAAAATTTGAATCCATTGGCACACCATGCAGCCCACATATATTGGAGAAATGTTTTGAATTTTTTTACAGGCAAGTTATGGATCACCTCTAGATGGGAGCTATCAAATTTTAGTGATTTTTGATGAAAAACATGGCCGCTGGCAGCCATCTTGGATTTTACTCTTTGCATGACTAAATCTTATGGCACACCCTACAAACCACATTTATCATCTAATCACTACCAAACTTCATATGGTTTTTCGGGTTGACCTCTAGATAGGAGCCATCGATTATTTCTGAAATTCGTTAAAAAAAACATGGCTGCCAGCAGCCATCTTGGATTTTACTCTTTGCCTGATTAAATCCTTTGGCACACCCTACAGGACACATCCATCATCTGATCATCATCAAACTTCATACAGATTTTCAGGGTGAACTCTAGATGGGAGCCGTCAATAATTTCTGAAATTCGTTGAAAAACAAGGCCACCAGCAGCCATCTTGGATTTCCAATTTGAATCCAAAGGCACACCCTGCAGCCGCATACATGTACATGTATATCTAAAAAAAAAAAATTTGGAAATTTACAGGCATGATTAGGATCACCTCTAGATGAGAGATATCAATATTTTCGGTAATTCGTTGAAAAACATGGCTGCCAGCACCCATCTTGGATTTTACTCTTTGCATGACTAAATCCTATGGGCCACATCCCTCATCCGATCGTCACCAAACTTCATAAGGATCTTCGGGGTGACCTCTAGATAGGAGCCAACGATGTTTTCGAGAGAAAAAAATTTAAAAACATGGTTGCCAGCAACTATCTTAGATTTTACTCTTTAAATTCTTTGGCGAACCCTTCATGCCTCATCCCTCATCCAAACTTCATATGGTTCTTTGTTGTTAGTTCTAGATGGAAGCTGTCCAATTATACCGAAATATGTTAAAAAACATGGGCACCTGGAGCCATCTTGAATTTCACATTTGAATCCATCGGCACACAATGCAGCCCACATTTAGTGGAGAAATGTTTGAAATGACATTAATTTCATTTACACAATACAATCCATTTACTGAAACTTTTTGACTTTCCTTCTTTATCATTCTATTGACTGCTCAGCATAAAATAATTAATGCCTCCCCAAGTTGAGCTGCAGTGTCATTGACACTTTTATTTCATGTGGCTGGAGAAAAACACAATTGCCATCGTCGCTGATGTTGATGAGGAACATGCACCTACAAATACAGTATAACAGGCTTCTAGTATTAAAGTTCTACTCCGGTTATTTGATATTTCAAAAGATGTGCCCAATGGACTCGCCCATTTTCGTGTTGACAGATAAATGATGGCAATCGACAGCGACTGCTGGCAATTTCACTAGTTTGAATGACTGATCGATAGGCAAGTGCCTCCTGCATTCCTCGACCCATGACATCCAAGTATGGTACGGAGTTTAACAAGTTTTGCTGAGTAGTTTCGCCAGTCACGATAGAGTTCTCTCCCTTGCTATATATGCTCAAGTCTATTCCTCTAGGGATTATACTGAGGGGGTGCTGCTTGCAGTTCGCAAGCTGAAAACTTGGCAAAGGTTGAGGAATCCAGAATGTTTGATGCCAATTTAAATGTGACGTTAACTCTTTCCATCCATAGTAATTCTTCTCAAGAACCATCAGGCCAATTTAGCTTATATTTGGTATGGAGGGTCCTTCTGTGACTGTCAGTAAAAAAAATTCAAATGGTGTCACCCGGTCAAATGGGGGCGGAGCCAGGGACATAACTCTTCCCTTCATATTAATTCTTAAAACATTTTCTCAAGAACCATCAGCCTATTTACATGTAGCTGATATTTGGTCTGTGGGTCCTTGTGTGATTGGGATCCAGATTTGTTAAAACGGGGTTGACCGGTCAAAAAGGCACCGACTTTATAAGGGACTCGATCAACACTTATTTATCCAATGAAATCACTGAGACTCATTAAAACATCTTCTCAGGAATCACCATGTTGATTAATCTGACATGGTGTCAGGGGTCTTGGGTGGTAGGGAATCAGATTTGTTCAAATGGGGCCGACCTGTCAAAAAGAGGCAGAGCTAGTGTTACACTCCCCCGCCCCATTTATATGTAAAGTAATGCTCTAATTAATCGACTTCTTTATAACCACAGAAGAATTATGGGTAACTTTTCAGGATTTAGTCGGAAATATGGCTTGTTGCCATTCATCGGAAAGCTCTCGGGGATTCTGCTGTGGTTAAGAAGTCGATTAATTAGAGCATTACTGTATGTTCATTATTTAGTTTTTCTGTAGGAGCACAGGTTCCACATGTTATGAGATGGGATTTGTGTTATGAGATGGGATTTGTGTTATGAGATGAGATGGGATTTGTGTTATGAGATGAGATGGGATTTGTGTTATGAGATGGGATTTGTGTTATGAGATGGGATTTGTGTTATGAGATGGGATTTGTGTTATGAGATGGGATTTGTGTTATGGGATGGGATTTGTGTTATGAGATGGGATTTGTGTTATGAGATGGGATTTGTATTTTCATATTCATGGACTGTTGACCTTTCTCTTCTGAAAATGCAGTTCTTGTGAAATTTTCAGCTTCACATTGGTGAGAGTGACTGAGAAGTTGATAACATGTCTTAAAGTCATTTTGAATTCTACAGACTGCAGTAGACTTTAACCCTTTCAGTGCCAAATCGGATTTTTGTATCAACCCATATTTCCTTGATCATTTTTCAAATTTATTGATTATAATAATGTGATACATTGATGGGAAGAGCTCTAAAATGATCAAGGAAATATGGGTTGATACAAAAATCCGACTTGGCACTGAAAGGGTTAAAGTCCAGTACTCACAGTCTCGATAGTCGGGTGAGTGACTCCAGTCATTGACTGTCTTGTTTTTGTCTGGTGACGTAATACTATGCATACAGTACATATTTGTGTTCAAACAAATTATAGTACTACTGGTACTTTGTACATGCAATTCCTGTGGTTGTCCAGAATTAAGCTATATTATGTACTGTTCTAGTACTTTTGTTCTGTACTGACAGAGCCATATAAAGTTAGAACACTGCTCTTGACAGGAGCTGTTTGAAATATTTTCACATCCATCTAAACCAGGTTGGTAATATATGCACCATCTGGTGGGCTGTTGTAATATAACTTTTCCACCATTGCCTGGGTACTGACACCTGTATCTGTTAGGAAACATGTGTTTCTGTAATTTATATTGTAGTAGAATGTACGCCCATGTAGGATCATGTAGTAGCTTCCCATGATGTATGTAACACCCTCATATGTCACAAGTCTCTTTGTGGGAGATCTGATGAAGTCATGGTGGTCTGCCAAGAGAACAGTGGGTACTGGACTAAAAGTCACATGACCACAATGTCAACTGTATATTATTTTCATTCCTGGCCTAGTCCGCTCCACTCAGTACTCCATTCAGCTCTGGGACATAATACTTACGCTTCTGGGACATAATACTTATGCAGACAGGGTCCAATTTTGGTGGGGTCAATGCTATTATACTGGCAGAATTCCATCTACTACTACTTTTATGCCCCCATTTAAAAAAATGGGATATATTATGTTAGTTTCCAGATATAATTTTTTTATTGTGACCATTTTTATTGCATGATACTAGTATGTATTTACATTATACAGGACAGTTGTTATAACATGATATGTTATATAACTTAATAGAGAACTTATATAAGTTAGGTAATACAAGGTAACATGAATGATTTAATAATTGATTTATGTCAGTTTCTCTGTTAAAAGAGTAAATATAAAATTTCATTGCAACCAATATATGATAACTTTAGTTCTACTGTTGTGTAGGTTCACTTTGTAGGCCATTTGTTGAAATTTGGGGTAAATTTCTTTTTTCCAGATGTTAACTAGTTACTGTTGACTGAATGGAATGAAAATTGTTATGCAGGTCTACAACCATTAAATACAGGTCAAGTTCGATTTTGGATTCCATCTGCCCATATTTCCCAGAGTTATGGACCTTTTATGACATTGAAATTCAAGTTTTCTTGGTTTCCAGTGACCGAATGGAACCACAAAGTTCAGGTCAATTTGGTCCTTGGATTCTGTCTGCCCATTTTATCAGAGTTACAGACCTTTTTTTACTTAATTTCAGCATTTTTTTATTTCTGGATTATCGATAACTTCAGTCAATGTTGACTGATCGGAATGAAATTTGCTATGCAGGTTTGAAACCATAAATTACATTTTCGATTTCTGGAAAATAGATTGGTTTAAAGGCAGATGAACCTGTGGACCTTTGATGTCTAGATTATATTTTTTGGCAGAGTTATTGCTCTTGTCCCATTGTGTTTTTAGACTATGATTTTGACACTCTACTCCGGAGATTTTGTCCTTGCAAAAATTATATGCATGTATTCAGCAATCATTACCAATTTATCCAGCCCAACACATGTCTCATTACTCTCATATAAATTGGCATGATTTCCAATAAACTTGAAGGGTAGTCTTGCTTAATTCTAATTAGTAGTCTTGTTTATTTCTAAAATAATTTGATAATTTTAAATGAAAGTTATGCGAGGTAACGGTATATTGGGTATATGCAAATAAGATTCTTTCACAACACCCTGAGAAATTTGTTTACTAAAATATTCAAATGTATTGAATAACTTCAATTACAAATGAAAAATTGTGGCGGGATCGCCTGCTAAAATCCATCCAATTATAAATGAAATGCAACAGATTAGCTCTAACATGCACTAGCAGCAGATTTCTTGTGTAATATAAGGCAGTGGGTGTTCATAAATTTGAAAAAAGGTTCTGATTAGTTCCAACATGCGAGAAGAACGATTTCACTCCTCACGTTTGGTCGAAACATCAGTAAATTTAGAATTATTGGTTACCAACGAAGATTTCTCTTCAAATACATGTGTGTGACATTAGGTCTTTGTTCTGATGCTATTTGCACAACACAATATAACCAAACAATTGGGCATTACAATAACAACTTCCCCAAAGAGTTTCAGAGTTAGGCACAACATTTTACTTTATAAAAGGAACTGTAAACGCTTCATCCTATCCTATCCAGTACCTTTCTCTCCATGAGAAGCCTTATCATGCTGGCCTACTAGATTTACCAATGAGAATAGAGATCTATTAACTTATGTTGGAGATGAGGGGATATTGGGTTCACCTTGATTGACACTGACCCCATATGGAAACCCCCAGGGGGATATGGATTCATATTAGGGTTGCAACGATTCACCGCGGTTTTGGTGAATCACGATGTTTACCGGCGGTGCGATAAGCGGTTTGTTTCGTAATTATTCCGGTACATTTTCGATCCGCATTATTGTCGCCCAAGGACACTTTTCATTGGCTGTAACTGCAATGATTCCGAATTTTTCTTTTCTGTTAACCAATCAAAATTGTCCTTCCGCTATCGCGAGGGTCAGTTGAATATATTTGACATTTAAAATAAATATTCATATTTATATCTGTTGGAAATAAATTTTCTACAACTTTACCAACATAGTACCATGTACCGATACATGCATCTGATATATTGGACAAATTTTAAAGATGCAAATATTAACTATCAAACTCAATTTGTTACCAAACATCAGATGATGAGCCATTGGCTTTAGTGCATTGACGTACTACCTCCATGGCACGTCATGTTCCATAATAGCCATTGGCGGCACATTTAGCTTACTGGTAATTCAATTTCTCACATCGAAAAAATGGTCAAATAATGCTGGCTTCAGTATCTTGCGAGAATCAGCAAGATTAATATCGCACTTGGTAGCGCCTCGCCCGATTTTAATCTCACTTCGCCTCACATGACACCATATCCGACAACTCATCACCCTGTAACTTTTTGGACTAAAAAGTGCAGTAAAAGATGTTTTCTAACAATAAATATTTCTATAGTCTTGTTGAATTTCAAAATCGTTTGCCATTTTATATGAAAGTTATGCTATTTCTTCTTCATGTAGTTTTAGAAAAAAACATTTCTTAAACAACTTGAGAGACGAAACTACTGAAAAATGCCAATGCATTTTAAAACAGAGGCAGTATATTCAATAACAAACAGCAGGTTGTTGAAACAATCCATGCCAAAATATATCTATTTTAAGATGAACTACACTGATTAGTTCCAACATGCGATAAGCACAGATTTCCATTTGTTAAAGGCAGAGGGTGACCATAATGGGGCTTCTTGGTTTGATTTATGAATAGACAAACTGCCCCAGCATGAGGCATGTCATAATTAATGTTCATGTAAACAAAACAGCATGCAGCAATAACTGTCAAGTGTTCTATATAGCCAAACCACTTCAGAATGCACCAGCTTAAAGCTCCACTTGATTTCCTGACATGGGTTGCTTTAACCAGTATCGGGCAAATCTCAGTATTTAGCGTGTGTGGCCATGTAATATTATGTACATGTAGTATAGCTAGTCTGACTACAGCACAGGGCCTTTATATATATATCTAATCTATTTAAAATATCCACAGTTTGTGCTGAGCTCTATAAATGTACAAAGTTTATGTTGATATGTATATAAGTTTTCTTGCTACTCTTATGTGCTTCCTCTGCCCTTTGTCTGTGAACAGGTGCCCTTGACAATTCCACTTCACATGCCACTTCAATGCTATCATTGCTGTTCATTGGAATTTGTGAAATATTACCTAAGATGTAGTTTAAATGATGTAGTCTTCTTTACAAGAGCCTAGCATAATCTTTTAGCTAGGGCCCTTCAAATATCAGATTTTAGGTCAAACCTAATCTTGAAACCAAATCACCATCTTGGTGACGTCATATTTCGCACCATATAAAGCATGGAATTCGAAATGCTGGCTATGAATGCGATCGCTGGCTACATTTGTGATTGATTTAAAAAGCTGGCTACGAATGTAACCGGAGCCTTGTGACAATGACCCCATCAGCATTATTTACATGGATATTTCCAATATGGAACACGTGCGCGAAGACTATTGAAAGATGTATTATGTAACGTAATTTTAATGACGTTTTATAATGTGTGCGCAGTTTACTACTGCATTTACTAATTTACGATCGCTCGGTTGTGTTTTTTCTGTTCATTTTGTGGTACCAAAGCAAAGGTTCAATACAACTGGAATCCTGGTCAAAGGTTTTGAACCAGATCGAATCAATGCGCCGAATCGAACCTCAATCAGATCTCAGTGCCCTACTTTTAGCCCCATATGAAGTTTTAAATTCAGAAATTTGCATCATATGTAGGTAAATAAACTGGTGATATAAACCTGGCTGTCTGGACATTATTAGACTTTCACTAATAAGCTACAGACAATTGACTCTACTTGCAAATGAATTGGAATGAAAAATACTTCGACAAAATTTGGCCAATTGTCAGCTAAGATCAGAAGCAAACAATGATCAGTCCATACTTTATCTAATATCAGCTGATAAATCAGTAGACAAATTGCATTTTTGTGCCAAAACTTTCCAAATTGGTGGAGATAGTATGTGCAGTATTTTCAAATATCAAAGGAGTGAAGCCACAACTTGGCAGCACGATAATTGTGTTTGAGAAATTATAGGTACAAATCCGATATATTTTTCTTGCCATGAGCCAAATGTGCAATACTCATACAGGTGATTAGCTTAAATACCCAAATGATTCACAAAGAACTGTTTAACACTTCCTTTCTTGATCGGTTATGTAATTGCCTAGTGTAATTTTTAGTTGGTGTAAACTCCAACAGTTAATATAGGGTATTATTTGTTGATATATACACGCATGTGTGAATGATTGACAACTTAGACAAGGTGCTGTGTGAATCTGGCATGTTCCCCTCTGTGAATGAGAGATTTGTATGCTGGACATTATAATTATAAAGATACAAGAACTGAGAAGATAGTTTGAAGAATTAACTTTTTGGTTTAAATTTAATGTAAATTTAGGTATTTCTAAAAGTTGCATTAAAAAAAAATCAAAGTCAAGGGGTGAGAGAGGAGGGGGGTGTTGGTAGAAATATGAAGTCTATAGTACACCTTCCCATCCCCCAATTGAGAGAGAACCTCTAGCTATGTTCCTGATTATATATTATAGCTACATCACACCAAGGATAAATACTCAAATATATTCAGTAAATGTTCTGTATACAGATATTAAATTAAATCTAGGTCAGGTAATCATTGAAGTGGGGGGGGGGGGGGTTGTTCACCTCAAATTTCTGGCCATGAAATTAGCCACATGATTACCACTTTTTTTGACACATTTAATATGCAAACTTTCAAACTAAAGGAAATCTAACCAAAAAATTGACATTTTGAATTAATATGAGCTTGACAAAATATTAATCTCAAGTTATTTAGCACATTTCCACAATTACATGTATAGTGCAGCTTCATCATTAAAAACTACTCTCCACGAAATTGACTTATCTCAGTGTGAACAGTTCCTATTTAGTTCATTTATTGTCCTGCAGTATATAGTGCAGTGACTAATAAAATATTCCCATAGCACAGTGCTGTAAATAGCTATCAGCAATGTTCACAGTCTCATGCATTATTAAAGGGGCTCCATTGGTTCTCTTCAAGTCTGGATATAGTGTGTCTGAAGTTTGCAGTATATGAGGTCCCCCAGTGACACTATCCCAGATGGCTGGCTAGGGTCACCAAAATGACCCTCTGGGAACCTCATTCTGCTTAGGCCTCAACTGATATGGGAGACCTAGGATCCATTTATATTTCCCCAGTTGAAGTTGGTGATGTACACCCATTAGTTGCCTTAATTATGCATTTTATCTTCTGCTAATTAGGGGGTAAAGAAACTGTAAAGAAGGGAAAAAGTAACTAAGAACAATGTTAATTTGAGACTATAGATACTAACCAGAAGATGAGACCTATAAGCAGAATGAGGTCCCCAGAGCGTGAATTTGGTGATGTTAGCTGCCTGTGCAGGGTAGTATCGCTAAATTCACCCTCTGGGGACCTCATTCTGCAAATGTCAGACACACTATATCCAGGCTTGATTCTCTTAATCAGTATAGATGTCTTCATCTAATTGCTTTTCAGTTACTGGGTCATTGATTCTCACAACAAATTAATTCTCTTCAGCAGCTAATAAACCTCCAGCTCGCTCCTCTGTTGACATTGTCAGATGACTTCTGTTGCCTAGGAGTGTTAGTTCACACTAAAATGACTGTTCAATGTTCGACATGCAAACCTAGCATATGGAGGGCTATAAAACTGGTTATAAGCAATTGGTCGATATGTATCTCAACTAACACATTGACGAGGGTGAAGACGTATCCATTTGCTTGTCAAGACTTTTGAATGTAGCTGGCAAACATGCCTGGATGAAAAAATGGCCATATTTTTCCTTTCAAAAGAGGTAGTTTTATGATATATGTCAATCTTTCCGAGGATATTAGCCCTTTCTTTACTAAATACTCATTGACGAGTAGTTCTCTCAGGAAAAGTTCAGATAGGTTCATTTCCCTCCAATAAATAGGATTCCTTCTTACTGGTATGATCTTTTGTCTACTTAGCTTTCTTAAAAAAAAAACCCTCTAGATGAATAATAGACCATACCAATGTGTACTTGTGTAACTGAGTGGGAAATTCCAAGGTCTAAGGTGCTATAGCTTCTGCGTTCCTGGCAGGGCCCAAGTCGCCCAGCTTGGGGTGCTCACTTCTGTGATAGGATCACCATGGAAATTTAAAGCGACCTGTTGACTGGTCACCATAACTTTTCCGTTCGCCTCAAATGTCATGCCATGCAGATGTAAAATGTTACTTTGTTATCTGACTTTTTTTTAACTCTTTTCAGATGGATAGAAGCTTGTACAAAGGAAGAACTCCCATCCACACCAGAATTAGAGGAAGGCCTCAGAAATGGGGTCTTTCTGGCAAAACTCGGTCATTTTATCTCACCGAAGCATGTTCCTATGAAGAGGATTTATGACAAAGACCAAACTCGCTACAAGGTATGCTTCCTGTTGGCCAAAAAAATATGTTCAGTTTTTCTGCTCATTGATACCTATTGTTCAGTGCAGGCCAACGCTTGTGTTTAGCTACAGGAAAATAGACTGATTTCTATGCTATATTTTGCATTCTGTGTATCTTAATATTTTGAAATTTCTGTGATAATTTGATTTATCTATTTCCATTTAATCCATTATTTCTTAATTATACCATTATCCTGTCACGTGAGAAGATCCTTATTTGCTGACATTCACATTCTGTGGTTCAGTTCAGGGCTGAAAATTGTTTATTTTAGTAAAAAGAATTAGTAAAATAGAGTTTGCAAAGGGTAAAATCTGCAACTAAAGGTACATTACATGGCTATCTAAAATAAACAGTGAACGATGGGACCATTATCAATACCAAGGAATGTGACCCAACATACTAGTATACAGTATTTGAAGTACAATACTCCCTCCCTGTTTGGCTAAAATTGCTGCAAACTGTGTACTGAAAATTATTAACAGGGCTCTATAAAAACTCCATGCAGCGTCCTCTCTGTTATTGGTCCGTCCCGGGTTTTAGGATACGCAGTCAAGCAGGCTATGCTAGACCGTCCCGTCTCCCGCATCAGAAAAGTCCTGCAGTTCAATAAGGAGTATTGAACCGTCCCGGCGGTAACAGAAGAGAACACCATCCTGTACTCTCTTAGCAGCCCGCAGTCCAATGCCTCCATTGGAAGGTCCCGGGCGTGGACAACCAACTGAAAATGCGCAATCCAGCGTCATCGTTGGATCGTCCCGCATTTTCCAAGATGCCGGAACAATGTCAAGGCAAAGGCAAAGATCAAGGCATAGATCAAGGCAAAAGTACAAGGCAAAGACCAAGTGAAGATTCTCAAGACAAGATTCGAGACACCTACGACGCTGACCAATCCCGGACTCAAGACTTCTCCACCCGATGCGCGGCCTGACTGTTGAAGATAAAAGACACAAGAAGATTCAAGACAGGGCGTAAGGGCGATCTTTGGATGAGCCCACCACCGTCCTCATGAAAATGCGCAATCCAGCGTCATCGCTGGATCGTCCCGCATTTTCCAAGATGCCGAAACAATGTCAAGGCAAAGGCAAAGATCAAGGCAAAGATCAAGGCATAGATCAAGGCAAAAGTACAAGGCAAAGACCAAGTGAAGATTCTCAAGACAAGATTCGAGACACCTACGACGCTGACCAATCCCGGCCTCAAGACTTCTCCACCCGATCCGCGGCCTGACTGTTGAAGATAAAAGACACAAGAAGATTCAAGACAGGGCGTAGGGGCGATCTTCGGATGAGCCCACCACCGTCCTCATGTTCGGGCGGGCACGCAAATCCTTTCGCTGCTGCTCTCTGTTATCACTTTGATAGTTCACTGCCATAAGGATGGTACTTTGCAAACCGATACATCTATGTTTACGTATCGTCGGAACTATATTTAGTCACCTGTTATCTTATTTTGACCACCACAAGTTTGCAATAATGGTAATTCTTTCAGTATTGATTAGAACAATATGAACTGAGCCAGACATAGACAATTGTAATCCTGAAACCACAGGGGCCTGTAACGCGCTCCGCTGTCCGCCGCCTTTTGCACTGCCCATATACGCCGCTCTCTATACGCGCCTTCTTCGCGTTAATGGAACATTTAATATATAGACAAGGGGCTCTGTAGAAATTCAACGTTTCACCATCGCTCGGGAGTCGCACAAATTTAGCCCATTCACCCCAGTAATGATAACGATATATACACGGATGGATCGGCAAAGAATTCATCTTTCAATAAATACCACAAACTCCCATCAGAAACATTCATACACGTTGCATTTGATAAAATTTAACCACCGAATATTGTCTCCGGAGAGCGTATTTTTTCGATTTGATCCGGCTCAGACAGCAATGGACGCATGTGTATCGAAATTCACCACCCATGCAGTTCACTATCATTAAAAATCGTTCAAACGATCAACTAAATATCTGGAACTTAGGGATTTATTGTCGGCTAATAATTTATTTACTCATACAAATCAACACATTGTCAGTAGACAATTCTAATAGAGGAGAAATCTGTCAATAATTCCAACTTTAAAAAAGAAATTTGTCAAGTGACACAGTTCCTAAGTTTAATATTCATTGTGACCTGACCTTTCCATGACTGACAGAGTAGAAACAGCCAATCACCGCTCAGTGTTAGAATCGAGGTCAGGTCATAATGAATATTAAAATGAGGACCTCGATTCTAACACTGAGCGGTGATTGGCTGTTTCTACTCTGTCAGTCATGGAAAGGTCAGGTCACAATGAATATTAAACTTAGGAACTGTGTCACTTGACAAATTTCTTTTTTAAAGTTGGAATTATCGACAGATTTCTCCTCTATTAGAATTGTTTACTGACAATGTATTGATTTGTATGAGTAAATAAATTATTAGCCGACAATAAATCCCTAAGTTCCAGATATTTAGTTGATCGTTTGAACGATTTTTAATGATAGTAAACTGCATGGGTGGTGAATTTCGATACACATGCGTCCATTGCTGTCTGAGCCGGATCAAATCGAAAAAATACGCTCTCCGGAGACAATATTCGGTGGTTAAAATTTTATCAAATGCAACGTGTATGAATGTTTCTGATGGGAGTTTGTGGTATTTATTGAAAGATGAATTCTTTGCCGATCCATCCGTGTATATATCGTTATCATTACTGGGGTGAATGGGCTAAATTTGTGCGACTCCCGAGCGATGGTGAAACGTTGATTTTCTACAGAGCCCCTTGTCTATATAATGTTCCATTAACGCGAAGAAGGCGCGTATATAGAGCGGTGTATATGGGCAGTGCAAAAGGGGGGGGGCGGACAGCGGAGCGCGTTACAGGCCCCTGTGCCTGAAACATAAGAACTAAGATCATGTCAGAAATCCTTACCAAATGTTCTTGTGGCAGTGGTATCTCAGCGGAGCGATGGGAGCTATGGGAGATAACTCTGTTGGGCTCAATATTCTTCTCTTTATTCCAGGCATCAGGTCTGCATTTCCGACATACAGACAATGTGAACCACTGGTTTACAGCTATGGAGGAACTCGGGCTTCCTAAGGTAATGAAACTTAACTTTCTGCTTCATTTTAGAGGACAGTTCAATTTTGAATATTATTAGATTTCAGACAAAAGGATAATTATATTAGGGCATGTTATGTATCTAAGTATGTTATGGGCTTAACCCTTTAATGACAGGAGCTGTGCTGGCGCAACATTAAAGACCCTGTGCCAATGCATTCTCTTATATATGTGAGTCGACCATAGGTCGCCTTGCATATATAAGAGAATGCATTGGCCTAACAATTGTTTATCATTTTTTATAAATTTTTCTTACATTCTTTGACAATTTTTATAATTTTAATATTTTTTTCTTGCATTCTTTAACAATTTTTATCATTTGTTCTCATATTCTTTATCAATTTATTATCATTGTTGTAATCTTTTCTTACATTTTTTAACAATTGTGAAAAATAATATCAAGTTTGTTAGGCCAATGCATTCTATTATATATGCGAGGTGACATATGGTCAACTTGCATATATAACAGAATGCATTGACACAGAGTTTTCACAAAAAATCAGGAAGCTGTCATCATAAAAGTATTAAGGTTGGTCTATTGGATTATTATCATCGTTTTAGTAGCAATGCCATATCACGATGTTAGTTTTATGGGTGGAGAAAAGACGGGCAGCTCCACAGACACACGGAATGCAACTGTCAAAACTCCCCAGGTACACCAATTAGGTTATCTTCATTCTGTGGGGTGGGGCAAAAGATAAAAGCCAAAGTGCACAACCAGCCGGTATTTCAATATTCAAACCCAGGTGGACCTATCATGACTATAACAAGTATTAAATGAAAAATATCAATTCAAACAGACTCCTTTACTAGTTCAGATTACTGTAATTGGTAACTATGTTCATACATTTATTAAACATGTGATGCATTTCGACTGTAATCTCAGTCAAAAATGCATTGGTCATCCTTGACTGGGTGATTTTTGATGAAATAAATCACATTCCATGATGATGAATTTCCAATAATGGGCAACTGAAATTAGACCCAGATCTAGCCGATGTGGAGGTGGAATGCTTTGTTGGCATGTGCCCCAGAAATATATAATAAAATAGAAATACGTGTGCTCACTTTTATTAGCTCACCTGAGACGAAGTCTCCGGTGGAGCTATAGTCATCACTCCTCGTCTGTCGTCCGTCCGTCTGTCAAGAATCATCTTCTCCTCCAGAACCGTAAGACGGAATGGGTTCATATTTGGTGTGGATGTTCCCTAGGTGAATCACATTCAGATTTGTTCAAATGAGGTCACCCGGTCAAATAGTTGCGAAGCTAGGACCATAACTTTTTCCCACCATAGTAATTCTTACAACGACTTCTTCTCAAATTTCATTGGGCCGAATGGGTTCATATTTGGTACAAAGGGTCCTTGGGGGACTGTGATTCAGATTTGTTCAAATGAGGTCACTGGGTCGAATGTGGGCGGAGCCAGTGACATAACTCAAAAAACTATTTTTTTTGTTAAATTCAGATTTTTGGAATTTTCACCTTGCTCAATTTAACAAACAAACGAATTATTTTTTAAACATGTTATAAAATTTGAAAAAAGTGACACCATTATAACATCTGCAGAGTTATGAAACTTTAATCTTTAATGAAATTACAGAAATATTCCATTACCCATCCCCCCTCCCACATGGCCCAGACCCACCCCCATCCTGCACCCAACCAACATCCCTTCCAACCGATATCATCTCCAACTTTAATACCTGTTCTATCCAGAAGCAGATAGATATATATCTGCAGATAGACAGAGAGAGACACACAGGTCATTAATCTAGATTATAATGATATATGTCATCTGGCAGCTTGTGTAAACAACACTGCTAGCAATTTAAAACAAACTGCCTGAATTTAGTGTGTTTGACATTTGAAGAATGAGGTCCCCAGAAGGTGAATTTAGTGTTGCTACCCTGTACAGCAGGCTAGCATCACCAAAACACCCTCCAGGGACCTAATATGCTTAGGCATCATCTTCTGGGAAGCATCTTAAGTATCAAATTTTGTTTTAGTTAGTTTTTGACTTTTTCCCTTCTGTTCAGTTTCTATGTCCCCCTAATTTGCAGAAGATAGAATGCATAATTGAGGTGCTCAATGGGTGTGCATTACAAACTTCAACTGTAGAACTTCAATCTGTTCCTAGGTTTCCCATGGCTGTTGAGGCCTAATCAGACTGAGGATGAATCCGGTCATGTTAGCCTGCCTTGCGGAATATTGTCATTAAATTCACCTTTTGGCGACCTCATTCTGCAAATGCCAGACACACTATATTCAGACTCGGCTGGCATATTATTTTCTTAACCACTGCTTATCCAGATGAAATCATACCCTGATTTTTCAAAGAAACATTGGGGGGTATATTGGATTGAATTTGTCTTCTGTCTGTCAGGCGGTCCTTCCATCCGTCTGTCTGTTGGGATGTCTATCTATCCATCCGTCTATCAACAATTGTTTTCTTCTCCATATTAAAGACCAAATATGTTTACATATTTCAGTGTACATGTTCCCTAGGTGACTCACAATCAGATTTGTTCAAATAAGTTCATCAGATCAAATAGGTGCGAAGCTAGGGCCATAACTCTTTCCCTCCATAGTAAATCTTAAAATAATTTCTTCTCATGAATCATTGAGACTATATTAGCTTATATTTGATATGGACGGGCCTTGGGTGACAGGGTTCAGATTTGTTCAAATGGGGTCGTTTTTAGGAAATGAGGTCCCCAGAGGGTGAATTCGTTGATGCTATTCCACCTTGGGGAATAGTGTCATCAAATTCACCTTTTGGGGACCTCATTCTGCAAAGGTCAGACACACTAAATACAGACTTGGCTGTTCCAATATTTTCTTAACCACCACTTATCCAGGTGAAATCATACCCTATTGGATATTGGGGGGTATATTGATATTACTAGATGAATGGATCTCATAGATGGAGATTCACATTTGTTCTAATAGGGGCAGAGACAAGAGATTTAACTCTCCTCTATCCTGTTTGGTACTGGTATAATAATATTGATTTCTAGGCAGCTTGGGTGGGGGCAATGTTGGAGGCAATGGGGAAGGAGTGTAGAGGAGGTGGAGTTTTGACCCCTACTTTGATCAAAATTTAAACAGTTGAAAATTTCATGCCTGGTATAACATTAGTTGTAGATTAGATGTTCACATCAAAAATAGGTTAGAATTGTTCTCATAGTTTGGTTTTATTTTCCAACATGTATGTTTTTAAACCAACATTCCATATGTTCCTACTTCAGGTTAAACTGTTGGACCAAATTGGCCACAAATTTTAACTTTATGGGGTTGGTAATTTTTGAGAGCTTGAATTACTGGTACCAGTTGTAAAATTCAACCTAAGAGGGATGTGCAAAAGGATTTTTGTGAACTTAGTACTGTGGTATGGTTGTCTTCTTTAAAAGGTAAGAGGTTGGAGATTTGTCAGTGGTGTGCAATTAGAAATTTCAAGTTGAAGAGCCCTGCTCATCTGAGAATCTCCAGCTATGTCCATGTTTAGAACTACTTGTCTTAAGTGATATTGTCACATACTGACTCTTGTAGTCTTCAGAGTCCCAGTCTTCTCAGTCTTAACAGTCTGTCTTGTATTCAAAATATTTTGGCCTGAGAAACGGAAAATTGACTTCGCAAGGCCTTATCTATATCTATGTTTGCAAATGTCTGTCTGTCTGTCTGATATATAGAAATTAACTGGGGACCATCTAGATGGCTCCACAGCTGTCTTATAGTTGTAACTTTTTACGAGGAAGATAATGGTGCAGGTTCAAATTTTCTAAAGTGACGCTGTTGGTGTCAGGGACAGAAAAAGGGGGAGGGGTAACAAAATTGATATTTTTTGTCGCTGCTTTCCACAACCTTTAATATACATAATCATCTCCATGAGATAAGGAGCCGTTGTGTTGAACATTAAAAGATGACAAAGGTGGCGCCGTTCGAGCCAGGGTTGGGGAGGGGAAGAGCACCAAATTTATCGAAATATTTTAAGCACCAATTTCCACCAAATTGATACATATTCTTCTCCATGATACGAGAAATCTAATCGTGTGGTTTAAAGATGCCAAATTGGTGCTGGTCAGAGATGAGTAAGGGAGGGGGAGTAAATTTAATAAGAATACAGGGCCTTAGCCAGCGACCCGACCACCCGGACGGGCAGTTTACAGAGTGGACAGGCAGTTAAAATTTTCTTTAAAAAAACAAAACAATTCAATTAAAAAAAAAAAAAAATTAATTATTTTTCGTCATGTTTTTACTGCCAATGTCCATAAGTATTAATGCTTATTAGTGTGTAAAACACATGGTGTCTATCATATCCCCATGTAATGTGTAAGCACATAGCATATAGAGTAAAGTCTGCTTTGACTTCGCCAAGTAGATATAAACTACATTTAGGGAAATGAGTAGCTGATCCTAATTTCACCCAATGGGTGAAATTACATGAAATTTTTAGCTCAACTTGACAAAGAAAAAACTTGTGTATGTATGTATGAAATGTGACAGATAAAAGTACCAGATCATCCATGTGTTCAATAAAGGTATTCATATGTTTCTGAGCAGGAGCACATCTAGGGTCACTATGTAGGTGGGGGTAGGGGGACATCATGACCAGTGCAGAACATTAAATTTATTTTAAATATTATATAATAAAAATGGAATAAAAAACTCTTCCTGGCTCCTTTTGTGTGTATGACAGGGAGGGGGCAGTGTATATATAGGCCTGCTATTGGAGAACAACGAAGATAATCTGATATGTGGTGAAGTGACACCACAGATACCTAAAATTCAGATATTCAGCATCGCTGTCTATACTAAGAGATTTCTTTATCATTATAATGACTATCATTCTATAACATTTACATATTCATTCTATTCTAGGGTTTGTTTGTTGTCGCAGTATGTACAACATATTATCAAAAATCAATTTCATATGAAAACAAATTTATCAAACAAGATATGTTGCTTTTGAAAAATAGTGCATTAACTACATGTAAGGAAAATCATCCTTGCTTATATTGTTTCTTTCAACTCTATTAATCAATAAATTTCATCAACTGACAACTGGATTTCATGACTTAAATTACCACACACAAATACATGTATACCCAACATTGCACCATATGTTACTGTAAGATCTATAATTCTCATCATGTGGGACTCATGATGAATCTTCCCAGGAAAGCCATCAGAGGCCATCTTTTGCAAGCTAATTTTAAATCCCCCCCCAGGGATGAATGGATTTGCACACCCTACTTCCAATTTCTCTGGCTAAGGCCCTGTAAAAGTGTGTTTAGTTGCTGATATCCACCAACATTATATATAGTCATCTCCATGGTGTGAGGAGTCTAATTTGTTGTGGTTTAAATATGTCAAAAGTGGCACCGCTTGAGTCAGGGATGGGTTCATGTGAGAGGGGAGGGGAACCAAAATTTAGAAGAAAAGAATTTAGCGCTCTTTTCCACCAAATTGATACGTATTTTTCTCCATTATATGTGGAATTTAATAGTGTGTTTTAATTAAAGACTCCACATTGGTGCCATTTGGGTCAGCGATGAGGAGTGGAGGGAAACTAATTATACCACCAAAGTTATATATACTAATTTCTATGATACGAGGAATCTAATAGATGTGGTTTAAAAAAAACAAAGTGGCCCTATTCGAGTCAATGATGGAGAGGGGAGTGGTACCAAAACTGTGTCACCGATTTTTATGTTTACCCATACCATAGTATGGTAAACATAATGTCGACGTCCGGATTGACCACTCGTCGTGTGTCCGTCCGTCCGTCTGTCTGTCTGTCTGTCTGTCTGTCTGTCTGTGGACACTTTACGCATGGTGCGATAACTCAAAAATTTTCTATCCGATCGGAACCAAATTTTTTTACGGAGTTATGGCCCTTTTTCGACCTCGAATTCACGCATGCTGTCATAACTCGAACAATTTTTATCTGATCGGAACCAAATTTGGTATGCGAGTTTCAGAGCCCAAAATACAGATCGAGTTCGAATATGGGTTTGATCCGATTTATTTTAAAGGAGTTATGACCCTTTTTTCTAAAATAAAATTAAAAAAACAAAATCCGATGCTAAAACCGAAGTATATTTTGTCCGATTGTGTTCATATTTGATATGTAGGTTTATGATGACATGCCCCTCATCTGTATAGTTTTTGGTATTGATTGGTTGATCGGTTTAGAAAATAATTAACCCTTTACACACATGCTATCCAATGCAATAAGTTGAACATATTTCTTCTGATCTGCCTCATATTTCTTACCTAGGTTTTTCTTAGCATGTTCTTCGTTTGTATGGTTTTTGGTGTTGTTTAATTAACCCTTTTCACTCTTATGTTTACTTAGAATTCACCCAAGCTGCTATGACTCAAAACATTTTTCATCTGATCAGCACCAAATTTGGTATATGAATTTATCACCCCTAAATACAGATCGAGTTCGAATATGGGTTTGATCCGATATATTTTAACAGAGTTATGGCCCTTTATAATTCAAGTAATTACTGCTGGGAATTTTAAGAGAACATATCTATCAGATGATGTGTGTAGTTGAAATGAGTTAATTATCACTAGGGACATGCTATAAAGCCTGATAGTGGTACTCTTGGCTGGCAGGATTTGTTATCATATTAATGTCAAATTGATTGATGGCTATCTGGTGGAGTTCTGTTTTCTGTGCAATATTAAGTTAACCCCTTTACTGAAACAGGTTCATTACTAAAGTTTATGTAAACACTATAGGACACCTATTCTAAAATATTAAATTGGAATAGTCCATTGTTACTTTGTAGGGATGTTTTACAGACATTGTTGTCTACATACACTGTTGTCTTATCTTAGACAAAAATTAATCCACACATTCCCAGTTCCATGATATGATGTCATTGCAAATGATTAACCCTCTCCACACATCATATGGTTTTGATGCTTTTCATTTGATCATTCTCCTATATTATGTCCGGGTTGATGGTGATCCACTTTTGATTTGCATGGATTTGGGATTAAAATTAAACCATTCCATAGACACATATTATGCGATAGACAGATATAATATTATCCATTTCACTTTGATCCAGGTTCAGTAAGGGTTTCAATAAATCACCAATTATATATTCATCATTAGAGGAAATGTCTTATTTTGAAATTCCCTCAATTGCATTTGGGCTCCAGGGTAATATTAATGGTGCTAGTATTCTTGAGACTGACTTATTGTATGGGTTTCTAAATCCAATGACATGCTTTGTATAGACTATTTTGTGTTTATCAGTTCATTAGTTTGGGTAAGATTAACCCTATTTTATCCGATTTGATAACTCAAATATTTCCATTGATTATGTTTATACATGTAGTTCTTGGCATAGTTGACAAGAACACACCCCTAACCTGCATAGTGAGGGTCATTTGGTTTATTTGCTTAAAAATATTAACACCCTCCACCAATCCTGTTGACACAATGTGATAACTAAATATTTTTCACATGATCACTATATTAAGTGTGAATTGTTGAAACTTTAGCACTCATGAAAAGGTTGATGTAAGGATTTATAAAATTTATAAAAATAGCTAATCGCTATCGCCAATGTATGGGTTAAACATCTGCCGATCGTGATCGGCCTCTCGTTGCTTATACATCATCATTTATACAATGATCTAATGGTGTGGGCAGCCTAATGCGGTGCTGTAGGGGCAAAGGATTGGAGACAGGAGAGCACCAGTTTGCAGGGATAAAACATTTTATCGCAAATTATTACCAAAATTAGACATACATGTAGGCATCCCTATAATGGTGTTGTTTTTCAGATATATCAGCAATATTGAGCCAATGACTATTAAATGAGCTCTCCCAATAACTCGTGGATACTTCAAAAACCCACATATCGAACAGATTAGTTTTTAGGAAATTTTGGAGTTCAAATTTCACAACTCTTGAAAAATGGTGACCGAATTAAGTCACCTGAACACTTATACAGGATCTTCTCGAATGTCATGATTATATGGGGACCAGAATCACGGCATTCATAATTAGCTAGCAAAAACTGATACATAGCTCATTTCTATCTTTTTTTGCTTGAGTTATTTATATAGGTGAAGAAAACATGTGAGACATCTTGCTGCCATTTCCGAGCAATTTATGACGCATGTTCCCAGCCCTGAGTGACATTGGGGATGGGGAGCAAGGGACACCCAATTATAAAAAAACGTGTTGGTTACGAAATTTCTTCTAAATTGATATTAGGCATTTTGATCATATGAGGAATCTACTGGTGTGGTTTGAAGATGCCAAAGTGGCACAATCTAAGTTAGAGTGGGTCGCGGCACCAAAATTGATAAAAACAATTGCCAATAGAATATTTAACAATATAGAATGTTTGGTTACTTTCTAAAGGAAAACTGTGTGTCAACTTTATATATAATAGCGAATCATCACAACTTGATCAGTGAATACTCAGGCATTATCAAATATGATCAGAGTACTCAGGCATCATCCAATCTGATCAGTGAGTACTCAGGCATTATCCAATCTGATCAGTGAGTACTCAGGCATTATCCAATCTGATCAGTGAGTACTCAGGCATTATCCAACTGATCAGTGAGTACTCAGGCATTATCAAATATGATCAGTGAGTACTCAGGCATTATCCAATCTGATCAGTGAGTACTCAGGCATTATCAAATATGATCAGTGAGTACTCAGGCATTATCCAATCTGATCAGTGAGTACTCAGACATTATCCAATCTGATCAGTGAGTACTCAGGCATTATCCAATCTGATCAGTATTCAGGCATTATCCAATCTGATCAGTGAGTACTCAGGCATTATCCAATCTGATCAGTGAGTACTCAGGCATTATCCAATCTGATCAGTGAGTACTCAGGCATTTTCAAATATGATCAGTGAGTACTCGGGCATTATCCAATTTGATCAGTGAGTACTCAGACATTATCCAATCTGATCAGTGAGTACTCAGGCATTATCAAATATGATCAGTGAGTACTCAGGCATTATCCAATCTGATCAGTGAGTACTCAGGCATTATCAAATATGATCAGTGAGTACTCAGGCATTATCCAATCTGATCAGTGAGTACTCAGGCATTATCCAATCTGATCAGTGAGTACTCAGGCATGATCAAATATGATCAGTGAGTACTCAGGCATTATCCAATATGATCAGTGATTACTCACATTATCCAATCTGATCAGTGAGTACTCAGGCATTATCCAATCTGATCAGTAAGTACTCAGGCAATATCAAATCTGGAAGAATGTGACGATCATCTACTATTGCCAATACCAGCCACGTGGATTGTACAATTAAAAAAAAAAGATGATGTCTGAAGTACACACAGTTGTAAATGAATACTTCTTTACTCACGAGAAGAATTAATCGTGATAAACAAATGGCAATCATTCCTGTAAGGTGAGCCACTGCTTATAATCCATGTATGGGAAAGATGGGTATATAATTTATGAGAATAACACTTCGAGCAAGAGTATTCTCTATTGCTGCCAAATGTCCACAGCGGAGGGTTCCACACCACAACACTGGGTCACCCTGCTGGTGTATTTATAAAACCAAATATGGGGGTAAATGCCATATTTGCTAAAATTTATTGCGTAAGTTGTGTAATTCAACCCATAGACAAACAGAGTTCTCTTTTATACAGATGATTCTATTAATACACTTTCGTAATCGTTACAAGATGCCCAAATCATTTCTTGGTGATCTGTGGTGAATCTGCATTCAAAACACATTTTAGAACCACACTCCCGAAACAAATTACATCCACACTCCAGGAACAGATTAGGACCCAAGGGATTGTGTTTGCATTGACTAGTTGTTCCATTCAATTAACATTTGTGCATCTATCAGAGGCAGGATACTGGAGCACTGCTTAGTGTCCCGCAGATCAGGAGTCTTCTCTGTGCAGCATAACAATTTACTGGGCAACGTTATTTATCTGGGGTGACTCATGAAAGACCATTCACTACAAATATTGGCAAATAATAAATTTGCTGTCAGTGTAGAGACGACCTTGGAACTGTGATATAATTATATCGCTTTGATCTAAGTCTCTCTGATTTATTTGTGACTCTTTGCACCCATTTGATGAAAAATATTTATGTTAAGTAGTCCAAAACACAACCGCCATAATTGTTTGCCGAACATCAAAAACATGACAATATAACACCCATTTAAAAAGAATTATATTGGTTGCCTGTTGAGTATCGAATAAAATTTAAAATTTTGTTGCTGACATTCAAGGCGAGATAGAACATTGCCCCAGTATTTTTTGCAGGAACTTGTTATTGATAGAACAAGCTCAGGTATAGAACTTCTTTCAAACAGTATGAACTATTTGCAAGAGTGCAGAAGCTACATGAGATCGTGCCAGGGAGCAAATTACTTTTGAAATTTTGATTAGCAAATAACCTCACATTGACGTAATTAGATAGCATTGTTCTAAAACTATATATAATTCATACCAAATTGCATAGCTATTATCCAAATTTGGGTAGCAAATTGCGATGCGATAACAGTTAATTTGCTCCCTGGATCGTGCATTCAGTGTCTGTGCTATATCACCTTGGAACTCGTTGCAGGATGACATTCGTAGCTGTCTGGATATTCTTGAATTCCATAAACTTTTGAAGACACATAATTATCTTCTAATTAACTTAGTCTAACGACTAAATTGTATCTCAGGGACATATTGCAAAAATTTATTTCTGCATTATTTCTTATGTATGATGTTGTTGCTCATGTGAACAGTTTAATACGTAAAATGTGCACTCTATAAATGCATTAAAATTATAAATATTTAATAAGTACTGTGTGAAGCCACATATCCTGAGATGCACCGTCCTTGACAAAATTGGCAAATTGATAATTTTCTTAAAAATGCCAAATGAAATACCTAGTTAAAGATCTGCCTTTAATGTATCGTGAATCAGCCGAAAATAAGTCATGACATGCTTCATGACTATCACCTTAGCTTTAAATTGAAAACATTAGTAGGCAGTGACTTGATTCTCATTGATTCATTTGCATGGATATTTTGGAAATATGTTCAACAAACAGCATTTGATATACATGTAGAATGTTTATCAAAATTATTATCTGATCATTCCTACAAGTGGATCTAAGTGTTATGCTCTGCCCAGTGTCTGCTTAATCCTTCCATGACTGGAGCTTCTTGAAATTTTGGGTAAACCTTGTGCCAGTGCTTTCTTATATATGTGATGCTCCCTATGACTGGCATATATAAGATAATGCATTCGCCTAACAATATTTACATTGACCTTGTAAGCCAGTGCATTCTCTTATATACATGTGTGCGAGGCTCCTTATTTGAGACTCGCATATATATGAGAATGCACTGGTACAGGATCTTTAATGCTGCATCAGCGCAGCTCCCTTCATTAAAAGCATGCTAGTACTATGCCATCGCCAAAATACTAAATATTCACAACGAGATAACACTAGTAGTTTGATTATGAATATCCAACCTTATCATATACCTAGGCTCTTTATTATTATTATTATTTGAGATGAATCCCAAGCTCTTTTCTGCCTGTTCTCTGTTTATATGATCTGAACGGATGACACCAAAATAGTTTATGGCAGTATAAAAGTGCAAATAAGTGGTATGCTAGGCCTTCGACCCAAAATACTGAATGATCACAACCCAGCATTGAGCAACGAGGCAAAGCTTGCAGTGCCAGAACAAAACCCTGACCTTATCAATATCAAACCAGTAGTCAGGGCATTGAAGTCAACTTGGTAATTACATAAATTATGCTATAATATGCAGTTATACACTCTGTCAGCTGATTAGAAAGATCAAAGAGCGAAATAATTGATGGGGAAAATGATGGTTATCCCAGGCAGAGTCAAAGTAACTGGGATCCTGGGATTGTCACAAACTGTTCTTATGGTGCTAATCAAGAGAACTATATACCCCTGAGAGTTTTCATCTGTTACCTGGGAGTGGCTAATTGTATTTCTAATGCAACTATATTACTTTTACTATATTATGTCAGAGTGTTAACAGGTGGCGTAATAAGCTGTAGTCATGTGAGATATTACATCTGGATATTAAATCCTTGACAATAATGTGAAGCCTATTACATCTATGTAGCACTTTCTCTTGGAAGTCTTGGATGATTAGCGAGCTGTAAGGCAGGTAGTAAAGATGCATGGCATTTATTTGGAACATATTCCTTTGTGGAAGCAAATTAGCAATGTATAGAACCTTCCATCACTAAATGGATTCTCCCACTCAATTATATAGGCATACACTGTAATAGTCTATTATTCATTTGGAGGGATGTTTTGAAATACCAGTGTAGAAAACATGATTCCCATTCATTTAGGAAATGTTCAGTTAATCAGTTCAACAAACAGTACAGTCATTTGTTGAATTTACTATCTTACTGCTACAAATGAACTACTGTGTGTGCCATGTTATGCAATTACATCTTAATACAGGGCAGATGGCAAGGTCAATTTATGACTCATGAATTTTGGTCTTCTTGAGTGCGGCATGTATTATAACTAAAAACTTTAGTTTTGAGCTCAGGTTGTGTGTAGTGCTTCATTTAACAATGGAATCACAATTACCCCTGCCCCTTCTCTCCATCAGTGCTGAATGATGTTGTGTGCTGGGCCATGGGCATTTTGGACATAGAAAATCAAACAAGAATATCATGAAAATCCTAAAACTAACTAAATTGAAAGTCTATTGTCATTCACTATCCTGGAACATCATACACTGTTTGAAACGTCAAGATAAAATCATTCCGATGTACTAACTTCTGATTTCCAGTTAATACGAATAATGGCTGACTGCCTGCATGCTGAAATAGGGCCATATGTATTATGGAACATATACAGCACATGATGTGCACTTTTTCATCCGTAATAGTTACGGACGACATAGCAGCAAAGAGGTTAAAGGATAATTTGATTTAATCTCTTGAGTGTGGTGATCATCTCGATACTCATTGAATGTCATGTCGTAATTTCTGTAAGATTAATACGGATTTTTTCGCTTTCAACAATTCATGTTCACAGCATTGGGTGACTCATTCATCCACTGTTATCATGGGATGTTACATTGATGTGTGAGGTATTTTAGTCCATACATGTTGTCAACTTACTTGCTATTTAGGATGTAAAGTGGCTGATCAAATAGGTTTCCGTTGTCATTGTCTATGTTATGTGTATAGAGTCATTAGTGAGTCTGAGCTCAAAGGATGCACACTCTCCCCTCTATGTTTACATCTGATTATGGAAGACTTTACATCTCCATTACTGCTATGGGTGCTTGTTTAATGCTAGCTCACACCACACATTAGAATATCTCATGCAACCTTGATGAGGATTGCAATGCAGGAATAAATGCACACCAGAAGACCATTCCATATTAAATTTCAACAGTGATTTTTATACTCCCATTGAAAAACAGTCATATATTGTAGTCAATCAGTCCGTTGGTCTGTCTGTCTGTCTAGGCATCCATCCATCCGTCTGTTAACATTTTGGTTGCCTCATGATAAATTTAGTATTTGTTTTGACACAACACTAGGTTTAATTACTATAGATACTCATTTTTTGGGGAAATACTTGATAAAAGTAAATTTAAAGAAAAATTGAATTAATATGTGCCTTTTGGCAACATAATAGCATTTTAGATAATATTTCTGAAGAAAACTGAAACTTTATGCCAAAATTAGCAGTCTCAAATTTCAAGTTACCTATCTCTGAGGTAAAGTAGTCCTCGGGTGAGAAGTATTTATATTAACAACATTTTTTTTTTGACAGAGGGATTATTTGTCAATATTACCAGTAGGTCTTCAATCATTATGAACTGAGAATGGCAATATAGTTTGAATATGGGGTCTGTCCAATAAATTCTGCCTGAGTTTTAGTTTTTGTTGGACTTATAATACACAAGATTGATTGTGGATTCTGTCTGTCCTCAAACACTTCAGATTACAGTTTTTGTTTAATATCAATCTTTATGAGCAAACAACAGGCATATTAAGCCACGCTCCAGTGGTGCACTTTTTCTGAAGGAATTATTGTTTTCATTTCTTCGATCATCCTGAGTCACCAAAAAACACTGATCGTTGATATTATGATGTAATACAGAGGCGAATTTCTGAAGCCCTCTGGACTGGATAATGCATCTAGGTTTCTTGGACCCATTGAACTGACCATATTTCAGTCCAGTGCAAACAAAATTAAATATCACAAACTGCTTGACTCTTAATGCTTTCAGAGATTTATTTTACAATGATGTTAATTTTCCCAACTTTATAGTCCAAATGTATGTAGGCTCTGCTATATTTGTAACTTTCATTGAAAAACAACCCCTATGTACTGGTATCATATAGCACCTTTAGGATGACATAATAAGGATGTTTTCCTTAACTAATCTACTGTACTATTAAATGCTATGACAAGATGTCAAGCTGTCAAACACAACATGCATCTCAGTTGTGAGGAGTATTCAATGGATACATTTATGACAGAACATCTTCAGATATTTTACTCCCTAATTGTCTCAACAGGATATAGTGTTGCTAAAATTATACTGTTGTTTTGTATTATGTACAGATATTTATGAGCAGATATTACATGTATATATATTATGTTAAACAATGCAATTACAGAGAGTCTGTCTTCCTGTTGAACATTACAAAGAAAGTTAACTCGCTGATCTTTTTTTATACCGGTATATATTATGGTGTACTAAATATTAATTCTGAGCCATGAACCATCATTTGAAAATGAACTTTTAAAACTATTTTGCTGGGTAAAACTTGATACATGCCACTATTAAATGATTATATGTGTTCAGAAGAGTGTTAGGAAACAATACGGCTCATTGGCTGATAAATAACGATCAAGACAATAATTTCATTTTGATTTGTAATATAAAGAGATATTCATTCACAGCAAAATCCAATAATTTATTGTGGTGAATGAAAACTGTCCATTGGTTGGACATTATTATCACATCAAGAGTGCATTTATATAAAAGGGACCCAATGCCTGAACCCTCTCTTTACTAAATGGATTCTCCCATCAGATATAAAAGTATACATCGGAATGATCTATAATCATTTAGAGGGGTGTTCAGTAATGAGCAGACGACCGACAGACTAAAAGATGATGAAAGTGTCGAAGGATTCTAAACACATTCAGTTGGAAGGATGCTGAGCTAATAATATAAGCAGACTGGGAACAGATAGAACAAGTACTGAAGGATTCCTATCAATTGGTGGCAAATGTTTAGAAAATAAGTTCAACATGAATATTTTCTAGGCGAACTACTCGTCAATGAGTATATAGTAAATAAAGGGTTACTTCATTCCCTCAATAAATCACTGTCTTCTAGTTTCTCTCATAGGAACTGTAATAGATAATCTTCTCAGTCTGTCAACAGCAGTTAAAAGATATTCTTTACATTTTACTGACAGCAGTCCAATTGAGTTAAGTGAAAAATAAATCAATAAGTTCAAATTAAATTTCTTCACAGTTGTTTTATTGTAATGAGATCAGACATCTGGGGACAAAAACCTGTTAGACAACTCAAGGTTATCTCTGGTTATATCACAAAAATCTTATCGGAAGTCATCTACAGTAAGGGTAGTGAAATTCTAGAAAAAATAACCCTCTTTAAGCATTCCACTTACATGAAACAATCAGTTGAGTAAGATATAAATTAATTGGAACTCTAAGATACCTTCTGTGACCTGTTTTTTTTTTGGAGCTGGGCTCACACTGGAAGCAAGAAAGATGGAGAATAATGGATCATATCTTGTGTGGATGTTGCCCAGATGACATCCCCTCCACATCCTCTCCCAATTAACCCATCCCCTGCCCATTGCCCTGTACTGTACACTAATTTCAGCCATTTATGGGACCATCTCCATTTATACTCAACATAATATGTGCTACAAATGAATGAATTTGAGCCATGGATGAGTGCAAAATACACTCAACTGCTCTGTGAACAATGCCAACAACATGGTAATTATAATGAAAATGAATTTATTACTCCAGCCATGAATTAATTTTCATTATAATTACCATGTTGTTGGCATCATTCACATGAGTGTATTTTGCACTCATCCATGGCTCAAATTAATTAATTTGTTGCATATATTCTGTTGAGTATAAAAGGAGATGGTCCTATAAATGGCCGGATTTAGGGTACAATTCCCCTTTAAGGTAAATGTCTGAAATATATTCTTTCAAATTATATTTCTGTTTGGATCAGTTTTGATTGTGTTAATACTCTATTACAGATATTCTTCCCAGAGACAACAGATGTATATGACAGAAAAAATATGCCACGAGTTATCTACTGTGTGCATGCACTCAGGTAAGTTATGATGTACAGTAATGCCCTAATTAATCGACTTCTTAACCACAGCAGAATTATAGGTAACTTTGCAGGATTTAGTCGGAAATATGGCTTGTTGCCATTCATCAGAAAGCTCTCGCCGAGAGCTTTCCGATGAATGGCAACAAGCCATATTTCCGACTAAATCCTGAAAAGTTACCCATAATTCTGCTGTGGTTAAGAAGTCGATTAATTAGGGCATTACTGTAGTAGCAGAATGATTGCGTTATTTTTCTGAAATTGTGGTTTATAGTCTACCATAATTTTAGATTGTTTCATGTCAGGAATTCAGACCACTTGTTTTCGTTTCACAAACATTTGTTTTGGTTTCAAAAATCATCTGAGATTAATATCTCATCATTACCTAGGATGTGGGCATGGACAAATCTCACGCTCGTGGCCAGATATTTGATATGGACACCCGACAACGCTCGTGTCTGTCACAAATATCCTACCCCAAGCGTGAGTTAACATAAATACATCTCTATAATAAGAAGACGGAGAAGAAGCTTGTTACTCCCACCCCCTACACATTTTAACACCAGCAATCCATGTGAGATAGCCATGTGATATATTCCTCTCTCGCACCACACGTGACTGCTGTCTCACCCCACCCACGTGGCTGAATTACATACCTAATTAATAGCTGGAACTATTTTATCCAGTCATCAGCATGTCTTGTGTTAACTAAGACAATGGCGACAAAGTGGAATGCTTCACATTTCTAGTCAATAAATAGGGACAAATTTTTGGATGCTAATGAAATACACCGGTTTCTTGGAATTCATGCCAGGTGTAAGGATATGATGATATAGCCATGTTGTTTCATGAGCTTTATTGATTTCACTCAAACGTTTTAACTCTGCTTGAGCGGCTAATGCGCTTTGTTTTTCAGTATATACCTTTGGTATATACTGAAATCATCTTCGATAATCACATATATAAAAGTATTTCATGTATTTATGAATCACTGTTGATCTCTGCTTTGGCAAAGGCAAGAATTATTAGGCTTGTTTACTATTCCAAACAACCACTTGCCTTTAACCCTTTGTTTACTAAATGCATTCTCCAATTCAGTTATAAAAGTTCAAATTGCAATAGTCTATTATTCATTTGGAGGGGTGTTAAGGAAATGTAAGCTGACGACAAACAGACAGATGAAAAGATAATACAAGTGCAGATGTTTTCTATTAATTAACGTGAATTGTTCAGATAATAAGTTCAACAAAATGACCTAGGTTAAAACCACCACAAGGCTTTAAATAATGTTCACATCAACACCCTAAATACATGTAGTACATAGGTACATGTATCTAAAAAAAAAATGTCTATTGCGCAGTCAGTTCCATATCAGCTGAATGAGGGTGAAGTTTACAGCATTTGTTGTGCTAAAAAAAAATTCAATTAAGGTTTCAAATTTATATTATATATTTATCATCTGTTTATGACCGTGTGACAATTTGTAATGTTTATGATTGAGTCGCTGCACAAGCACTGTATCTTGTTCATCAAGTTAACTTTCAACAGCAATAACAAAGCTATCCTAGTTGTGACAGGTGACTGACTAATATAGTGATGTAATTGTTGTTCCCTACCTTTATGCTTTGCTATTCATCTGTCAACGTATATTTGCATGAAAATACTCAATTTTATGCAGCATTTTATCCATTACAGTTATAGCCAGAACAAATTGGTGCTCAAGTTTTATAAGCAAATTGAGATAGATATCATGCTTTAGCTGTTACTGTACTCATAGTAAACACGATTTAAGTCTTGTATGATATTATCATGTTTATGAATATTTATTAACTGCATTTTATTTCTGTCTTCAATATGTTTGCATAAATTCCAAAGTAAACTCAGATCAGATATGATACAAGTTCAATGGCAAGATTCGTATTATCTGATAAATCCATTCAGGTAGAATTGTCCTTCAATTGAGCAAATTGCTATTTTGACATAATTAAAATAACTTGAGTTGTTTTTAAAATGAGGGACACTACTGAGCCAGGTATTATTGCATGAAACCTACATAAAAACATTGAATGTTTTTATAGTCACACTGTAATAACTTGAATGCGGCTTTGTGTCACGTCAGGTAACTCAGGTTCTCGGTAGTTTAATATATGTCCCATTCTTGGTGTGCATTATTACAACGCTGCCAAATTTCAACACAAAATGGAGTGTATTTCAAAATAATTCTATTATTTATCCACGTTTAATATCAAGTTGACCAAAATATTCAGTCATAGTGTTATTGACAGAAATGGAGTGTAGATGCAGTTTTTTTATGAGAAATATGTCACACAAAAGTACCTACGAAATAATCTATTTGAACATGGGAGGGGGGCTGGGATTGGGGGGATTCATAGTCTTGTCCACACGTAACATATAAAAGTGGTATTTCAAGAAGAATTGAGTATTTATTTCAGTTATTACACTCTAGTGCCAAATAAGCATACATGTACGCTTATTAATTTTCTGGATAAGTTTTCTCCTGTTTGGTCATTATTTGACCCTGTATGGTTATTATTTTTTGGCTGCGAAAGACTGCAAAACAAGCTATCAATCTTCAATGGGAGTGAAAAAACTGGAGTACCGTACAGAGTGGATCAGTTTGTAAAATTAACGGTATGTTACTCTGACCATGTCACAAATGAAAACTCCAATACTGTTAATCTGCCATGTAATGTTATTTAGTTTTGCAAAATTTCCCACCCTATGTTAATCCACCCTATACTGTTATTGCACCCTGCATGTACTGTTATTTGACACTCATCAGTACATGTACTTGATAACTTGGAGAAATAATAGAATTACTCTGAAATACATTCATTTTATATTGAAATTCGGCATCATTGAAAAAATGCACAACGAGAACGGGACATATAACAACTGAGAACATGACTTTACACCGAACCACATTCAATTGATTACAGAGTGTGATGGTGTTCATAATGTTTTCATATGTGACAAACAATTGATTCTAGCTAACAAATTTATTCCTTTAAGTCAAGAATAAACAGATATTTAGATATAAAAATAATCTACATTCTTTGTACATCTGTCTGAGATTGATCATAATGGAGAGAAATAATAGTTCAATTTCTCTACAACAAAACATGTTATAAAATGGAATGACATTAGAATGCAATAATATTATAGTTCTTCACTCAGTATAGTTTGAATAAAAGCGATGTAAAGGCATGGTGAAAGTGTTAAATTCATCACTATTTTTTTTATAGTGTCCATATTCAGAATGAGCAATGGGTGATGCCACAGTGTCCTGGATGAATTTGTCGATTCATTTATAAAAGAATGCGTTCAAATGGTCTATTATTCATTATATATAGGAATTCGAACATCCCTCCTATTATTTCACCATTTAAGCTGATTTAAGGGCAATTATCTGAGTTTTATACACTGTATATCTGACCTTTCTCACTCAGCTATCACATACATTTCTATTTTATCTTCACATGGCTAGTAATTCTACTTTATTATCTCTTGCAAACGCAATTTGGCAGGAAATATAGAAATGGTTCCATCCTTGCATCAATATTTCCATTGGTTCTATCGCAACAACTTTGGAGCTCTGGATCTCAGTCATCATAAGCTGGATTTGAACAATCTTATGAACCACAATGAGGGAAAGGATATTGTACAGGTTTTGTCCATTAATTTTTTTTGTAGAGTTACATTCCTTTTAGTTTCTGCAGCTAAGTTTAAACATATTTTATTATTCCAAATATATAGACATACAATAAATATTAGGTTAGTGTACATAATATCGAGGAAAAATGGATATGGCATGAAGCAATAAAGCTGAGTTAAAGCCATATCCAGTAATATCATATGACCCCATTCATGAAGATGTTAAAGTGATGTGAAACACTCCGGTAGGGTGATCAAATAGAACCAGAGAAAAATATTGTTCAAAGTAGTTATTTTTACGAATATTAATCCAAACTTACAGTACACACACGTCATTCTTATATATTAATTAAATGCAATGACTCTCGATGGCAAAATCATTTGCGTTAGTTTATTGCCGATCGCAGCGTCCCGAATCGTAAATATATACAATTAAGCGTAGTTCAGACAATGATATCTATGGAGCGTTATGGTTTATTTCTTTAAAATTTTCGGTAATGCTGGTAGAATGCTACATTCCCATACTTGGCATAGCACCTGAGTACTAAATTATCAGTTTCTCGCACTGAACAAGTCCATCATATGTCTTTATTAAGTGGATTTCGAAATGTCATTTCAAATTAAGTTAATTATAATGTATAATTTTCCCGGTTCGGATTTATGGCACACAGGTAGGTTCAAGGGGTAGAAATATTGGGTGTAGTTATGTTGTGATCCATATTTATGCATATTAATTTGGAAAATAAGTCTGTTATAACAGTTTGTGTCTATGTTCATTCAGGATTGATGCAGCTAAAAAGAAACCATAGTTCCAAAATATCTCTCATCATTAGATGATGAGATGAGAATGCGATAATTATGTTCTAAGATATACCCTAAAATGATTTTGGTTGGCATATTATTACATAAATCTATACAGAGACGGGGAAACAAACAATATATTTTTATTATGTCCATCCAATTACCACCAAGTTAAAAGCATACTCTTTGAGGTTTAAAGCCCAGACATCAGCCTTTAAGAGAACTGCTTCACGTTAGTGAAAGTACTAATATCTGTCAGAATAATCGCACATAGTGTGTTCACATATCACTTATCCTGCCATCAAAATCATCATCCAATGAACAGATAGAGAACAGAAAAAAACACTCATTGGAATGCAAGAACTTGTTAACAGAATTAAGTTTTTCTATCTGTTTCTACCTGTATAAACAGGTAGTCTTTGTGTATCACCTATGATGTTAATTAGGTGTAAATAAATGTATTATTTTTGCAAATACCCAGGGTTCTATGACTAGTGTTCTCTTCATCTAATAGTAATACCTTGGTGATGCTCCAATACCAGTGTGTAGAGTACATTTATGTGAACTTGTACTAAGGAAGTGTTTGAACATTCAAACTATCAGTGGAATTTACATTGTGTTTCCTCATTGATGAAAAGGTAAAGGTTAAATAGCAATAAATACAGGTGAATATATTAATTAAGTTTGTAGGTCATCTGGTGTGGTGAAAGGGTGAAATGTGTTGGGATCAGTTGGGGGGGGAGCAGAGATGGCAGAGCATGGTGACAGGGGTTCCAGCCTTCCTTGCCCTCAATTGACGCTTGCAAAATGAGAAAATCTCCTTTCTGGATGCTGTTTGCCCAGCCCTGCATGTGCCCATTAATTTAAAATAAGTCATGGTTCACAATTTCACAAACATGCTAGAAATAGTGGCAGTCATTACATATTGTCTCATTTCATTCACTCAACAATTTCAAGAAGTATTATCACCATCATTTGTGTAGTGATAGCTATATAGAGTTAACCCTTTCTATACTAAATACTCATTGTTGAGCATTTCCCTCCAATAAATAGGACTACCTCTGCACTTTTTTATACCCCCCCGCAACGAAGTTAGGGGGGGGTATACTGGAGTCAGCTTGTCCGTCGTCCGTCCGTCCATGGACACAAATTTGTCCGGAGTTTTTCTCAGTCGTTTTTTGATCAATTTCCGTGAAACTTGGCACAGGCATCAACCACCATGGGAACCTGTGCACCTGCAATTATGACGTCTGTCCGACTATTTTTGTTGGAGTTAATCCCCCTTTTTCGACTTAGAATTTTTTTGCAACATGTATAATTTTGTCTGAGCTTTTATTCCTACATTTCTAGGTCAATTTGTTTTTAACTTGGCACAGACATTTAGTACCATGGGAACCTGTGCACCTGCGATTATGATGTCTGTCCGGCATTTTTTGGTGGAGTTATTCCCCTTTTTTTACTTAGACATTTTTTTGCAACATGCCTAATTTTGTCTGAGCTTTTATTTCTACATTTTTAGGTCAATGTTTTTTAATCTTGGCACTGATATTTAGCACCATGAGATCCTGTGCACCTGCGATTATGATGTCTGTCCGACTTTTTTTGTGGAGTTATTCCCCTTTTTCGACTTAGAACATTTTTGCAAAATGCATAATTTTGTCCGTGCTTTTATTCCTACATTTTTCGGTCGATAGGTTTAAGATTAGGGTTATGGTTGTACACCTGCAATGGGAACTGTTATTTTATTATTTTAACTAAATGTTTACTGACATGTGAAACATCTTAGTATTTTTAAAACAGGGGGGTATCCGTAGTCCCATTGGGACAGTCACACCTCTAGTTTTATCTGCTGTATGCTTATTTTTCCTGAACACCCCTCCAGACGAATAATAGACCTTTCCAATGCATATGTTTATAACTGAGTGGGAGAATCAAATTAGTATAGAAAGGATTAATCCCTTAATTACTTGGTTCAAATAATGTTATTTTAGGCTTGTATGGCTTCTTCATTTTGTCACTCTTACACTCACTTGTGCATCCAAAAAAGTTGAGACTTTGTTCTCATATATATCTGACATACAATCTGCTACCAATGAATAAAAAAACAAGAACATGATTCAAACAGGCAATTAGAGCTATTAGGTCTTTGGTGCATACGTGTTATAACAATGAAACCCTAGGGGTACATCATACAAACCTAGTTTACAGTGCACCATTACTGTACATATACTTTTAAATTGTGAAATATTCAAAGGTTTGTTTTCCCAAATATAGAACATTTTTACCTTTAAAAGTTTCACCCTGCCCTCAAACAATTGAATTCCTGCATTTTGCGTCATACCTTCACACTCAGATACAAAGTTATTCTCCTTTCAGTTTATATATGTTCAAGCTTGGCCTGGCTCCCCAAATTCAAGACTTATATGGAAAAATAGACTTCACAGGTAAATATCTTATTTGATTCACAAATATTATTTTACTTCTTCATGTGTCATGTAAGCCACCTGGGCTACTGGCAAATGGGACAGCAATCTGTTGTTGTAAACAGATCTGTGATGCATGACTTTTGTGATTCTCTACCCTTATAAACAATAGCTTTTGTGAGGTTTGACCAGTAAAAGAGCACTGAAATTTAAACAACCTGTTCGACCCTGGTTCAACTGTGAATGGGTGATAGCTAAGGTAATCTCGATGTTTACCAAAAAAGAGTTGGCTTACTGTTGTGAGAAATCACAGAAGTTTAGTCCCTTGAAGACCCTCTGGCATGCAGTTGCGATCCTTGGTTTTTGAAAACCTGGATTAACCTTGAATCTAGTAAATATCCATTTAAGAACTGGAATTCTTTATTGCTGTGGAAGCCTTGATTTTCTGCATTATTTGTAGCACTAGTTAATTAGTCGCATTTTACTGTAATTACAGTGGTAACTTCATGCTATGCGTCTAAGTGATAATTTTAAGAATTGAGAGTCAATGGCTCAGCAGTCACATATTGCTTAACTAAAACGCAAGCCACTGCTATGAAACTCCGCAGTCCACCGGCAGGTGTCAAACTCATCTCTGTGTTGACAGCATAACAAACCTAACCTCTAAAGGTTCTAACCATTATTCTGCCAAGCTCTTTTTAATATACTAAATCTCATGTGTTCAGAATTAATAACAAATGACTAAGAAGTAGGTCTGTTATCATTTCAGACATTTTGAAAACAGCGTGACAGTTATCTCTGTATTCTTATCCCTTTCTATACTGAATAGATACTTCCTTTCAGCTATAAAAGTATACATTGGAACTGTCTATTATTCATTTGGAGGGATGTTCAGCTAATAAAGCAGATGACAGACATAAACACAAATAATACAAGAGGCGAGAAGAGCAGAAGGATTCATATTCATTTGTGGGAAATGTTCAGACAATAAGTTCAACAAATGACCATAGGTCGTTTGTTGAACTTATTATCTGAACATTTCCTAAGTGAACTACTCGTCAATGAGTATTTAGTATAGAAAGGGTTAAACTCATTTCTCTGTTTGGGCAAAACAGGACCCAAAGTAGTAGAAAATGCTTTGAATATCAAACAAGGCCTCAGTTTGTTTTATTCACTGTTTCAGAGGAAGAAATCAGCAACATGAGAAAGGAACTTGAGAAATATGGAATTCATATGCCATCCTTCGGCAAAATCGGTGGAATCTTGGCCAATGAGGTATTCTATGACTTAAAATAACTCCTTTTACTTCTGCTGTAAACTTACTCTTTATTATTTCTACATGATATTATCTTTTTCTGGCTTACACATGTAGGGAAATGTACTAACCACGAGTCACCATATATTGAGTTTATCATCGACACTCACTCGCTGTTCAAAATATCCTGAAATAAATATCTAATACATATTTTGGGACTTCTGTCTGTCTGTGTGTTAGCTATGGCCGGGAATACTGCCAGACGGATTTTGACGAAATTTGATACCTAGGGCCAAAAAACCACGGGCAGTGTTTACCGCCGTTTTGGAGAAGCTCCGAGCACCCCTTCTCCACACAGTCACCAAAATGACCGTCCTTGGCACTGTGGGGTTAATCGCGTTGATAGTTAAAGAGCGTTCGTATCTGCAGTGTCGTTGATAAAGAGCGTATGTGTGTAGTGTGATTCTTATGTCTGGGGCCAGATGTGAGTGTGTCTGTATCCAGACATGAGCGTGTTGTGTGATTCTTATGTCTGTCTTCGTACTTAGGGGTTTCAAGGAACGGGGGAGATTTTCATCGGTAAGTTTTTCTGCCCGATGTGATCTTCACCTTGAAACGGGTACGCAGTGATTGCGTTTGGCTAACGAAAACGACCTTCTCATATATATTTTTTGGGACTTCTGTTTGTTTGTCTGTTTGTTTGTCTGTTAGCTATGGCTGGGAAAACTGCCGGACGGATTTCGACGAAATTTGATACCTAGGGGTAATTTTGTCCAGGAAGTGTTTTGGACGGGTCAAATCATGACCCCGACCTGACCTTGACCTTCAAAATGGTCAATTCATGGTCAAATCGGGTAAAACTTACGGATTTTCGCTAGGTGTAATTTTGTCCGGGGAGTGTTTTGGATGGGTCAAATCGTGAATCCGACCTAATCTTGACCTTCAAAATGGTTAATTCAAGGTCAAAGCCCGGACAAAGTCGGGTCACCTGCTAGTATACATATATATATGTATAAGTTGGTATTGATGTGAGTAATGGTAATGAACTAAATATGATCATTAGAGTGGCTTTTAGTTGTAACTGGCTGATACAAGAACTCCTGAATCAGACAGGGATCTTAATTAACATATTCCAATTAGTCAATAGTCTGCGCCCTTATTCATTATTCTTATCCAAGCAGCCACCAAAAGAAGTGGATGTAATACTTCCAGTCAGTTTTAAAGCAGAAACAATTCAAAATGAATGATATACAAGTATTCCTTGTTCTACATGTAACTCATGCTATTTTCCTGCCACATTGAGCAACCTGAAAATCTGGTCGCATAATTATTATGGACATTCAGAACGGAGCAACTTCAATCACTATGAATATTAATATACCTCTCATATGTCCAACCTTTCTGAAAAGAAGAGAAGAGCAAAGTGACTTCAAACTTGTGTTGTGCTGACATATTACCTAGACACACCTGCCATTTAATAAAAACATCAATGGAGATTGTGCATGACTAAATTTAACAAAGGAGGAGCCTGATGTATAATTGTTATGTATATACCTATCGCCACAGGCTTTATGTACCAGATATGCAATATTAAAATCTTATTCTGAACAGTTGGGAAACTTATTTGTTAGAAGCCTCAGGCTGTTTCCATACATAATATTCAAAAGAAAGAAGTATTTTAAATTTTGGTGTGAAAGCGAAGACAGTAAAACATTGTCTGTATAACAGACTCCTGACTTGGATAAGAATATTTGTTGCAGCTACAACATACCACAATGGGATTTAAACACTTTGACCCACAAATAAAATAAGATTGAACCCAGAGCCATTTGTAACACATGATAACCACATGCCCACAACCCCAAATTAATCTCAAGTTCTCAACCACCTTAATAATGTCAAGCAAGAAATGATGATCTGCTGTTGCTTGCAGACATGTATTGATGAGCTTGTGTGTCTAAGCTACAGTTTGATATAGCTATTTTTAAAAAAGCTGTCAGATCAAAATCTGAATTTTGTACAATACCAAAAATATTTGTCCTTTATATTGGTGTCTATACCTTATAATTTAATGACTGCAGCTTGTTGTACATCATATCATTTTAATCTACCATATTTTGTATATTAAATTGGGCGTTAACATCTATATATATTTATTTTATAGATGTGAGAAGAACACATCAATCAAATCTTTAAATTTTCATAGGTTTTCATGTCAATATCATGAGCACTCATAAAAATATGCAGTGAAATTTGCAACAAATGATCAATCATATATCAGTATACAGAATACACTTCAACAGATCTGCATTTTATCATGAAGCCTAATACTATTTAATAAGATACTTCTTAAAGGGGTAGGCCCAATTTGAATGTGATAATTGTCAAAATTAGTGTAATATTTCATTGAAAAGTTCAAATGTAATCATTGCCATAGACCAACTCCAAATTTCAGTTAAGGACACCCACCTGAGCCGGGGCCATAACTGGGCGTGGCCATAGAAAAATCAATAGAAAATTCACATATAGAATGTTGGGCTAACTGACAGTGCTACATGGTATAATACCCACTAATTGCAGATGGGTTTATTAAACAAATTCAGCTGAGTTTTTAGAACTTACATGTAATAAAGAACAAGTTTTATATATATATAAAATATGAATGTTATTTGAGTGTATTTTATTGAAGGGTATGTCGCTGTGGCAGCTGCAGCGCATTTAGGTTAACCTCGAAGCCACAGCTCCATAGTCTGTAACCCTTCAATGACTGGAACTTCCTGAAATACCTTGATCTTGTAATTCAGTGCATTCTCTTATATATGTGAGGCTCCCTATGGCAGATTTGAATATACATGTATAAGAGAATGCACTGGCACATGATATTTAATGCTGCACCAGCGCGGCTCCAGCCATGAGGTTAATTAAATATACTCAAATTACATTCATTTCCTGAAATGAGACTTAATTAGTGGGAATATCCCAGTGCTGTATATCACACAACTACTTCCACATGCTCTAATTAATCGACTCCTTAACCACAGCAGAATTATGGGTAACTTTTTCAGGATTTAGTCAGAAATATGGCTTGTTGCCATTCATCGGAAAGCTCTCGCCGAGAGCTTTCCGATGAATGGCAACAAGCCATATTTCCGACTAAATCCTGAAAAGTTACCCATAATTCTGCTGTGGTTAAGAAGTCAATTAATTAGAGCATTACTGTACTTCCACATGCTCTCTGTTCCATATAAAACTTGAAAAATGCCCGAAATGGTCAGTAGACTACGATATTATATAAATAATATTAATTTATCGTGGCCAGAATTATATTTATTTGAAAATGAATGTTATGATGCTAAATATCAGTTGATGCGGGAAACCTGCAACTTTCCTGGCTTAAATGTAATAGCATTGAGCACAGGAGTCATATGAATGATAAACAAGGGGCGCAAAAGTCATATGAATGATAAACAGGGAGCACAGGAGTCATATGAATGATAAACAGGGGGCGCAAAAGCAGACAATCTGCCTTGAATTATTTAGAAGTAGATCTAATTGTTTCAGTAACCGAGCCGACAGTTGATATTTGATGTATCAATAAAAAGATCCAACAAATAAATCAATATCATAGAAATAAGCACTTAACTAACTGGGACAAATGCGATTGGAGCACAGGTTCTGGGCCATGACAGACAGCAAATATTACGACACTCTAGTCAACTCTCTAAGCTGGCCACTGGCTTCTTTATAGGAATGTCTGTGATTAAATGCACCAATCTCGATTGATTGCTCTGTTCCATTGCTCTTCAATCAACTGATGACTTACACTGATGAGATGACATAAATCTTGATTAGTCAGTTATGTAATAGCTAAGTTTGTTACATAAGAATATGAGATTATTATTAACCCTTTAATTACAGAATGAAGGAAAGTATAGATTGGAATGGGAATGAATAGTGTTCATTTTGATTGGTATTTTGATAGTAAAAGTGCAGAAAACATAGGATTCCCATTCATTTAGCCGGTCATTATACCATCAATCGAAGATTGGGGGGGGGGGGGGGGGGGGGGCGTATACTGGATTATATGTGTCCATCTGTCTCTCTAATGTGTGACTGTGTGTATGCGCGAGCGAGCAAATATATGAGCCATGGGTTGTTGGATCTGAATTTGGTGTGGAGGTTTGCCATCATTAGTGCTTTCAAAAGAGAGCTCAATGATGTTCATGTTTTCTGTTCTATACTTATATATTTCTTTGTTTATCTGAAAATGTTGGTTTTTGTCTGTCTGCACAGATATCTCAGCCATTGGTTATACTATCTTAACGAAATGTCCGGTATATTTTCACCATCACATTAGCTTCAAGAAATATCAACTGGTAATGTTTGCATTGTCTCTTCTATATGCTTAAAAAATTTGGTCTGCGTTCCGTTCATGTTTCAATTTGGTACGGTTGCTGTTGGGGTATGCCAGCACCTGTGGTGCAACCTCTTGTTCTTTCATTTATTCATAGGAAATATATAGATATTGAGTTCAACATATAACCTTAGGCTGTTTATTGAACTTATTATCTGCACATTCCCCATGTCAATGGCTTGATGGCAAGTTTCCAGCCATCATATGTTTTTTGGCCATCATCGCCCATTTTGATCCAGACACAAAAATGACCATATAGACGGCCATTTTGTGTCTGGATCAAAATGAGCAATGATGGCCGAAAATAAATGGCTGCTCTGCAAATTGCTTTAAGGAAATGTCACCTACTGGTAACCTTTGGGAATTCTAATTTCCGAGTTTGCAAAATGCAGCTTGATAGGAAAACTATTCCCTGACATTACCTACCTTTTCCTAATAACTGCGATCAGAATGTCACTGTGTGAAGCTAACCATGAACAAGTTGCCGGACAAAATTCACTTGGAGAAGATGTTTATGGGCAAAAACTTGCTACTGACAGGGTTAAAGAGATGCCCACTTAACTCGTTTGGCATCATTGCCGAGGCCTTAATCATCAGAACAGAACAAAGCGCTTCCTCTGAAATTGGGTACTATGTATAAAGTGATGATCACAACTGACACTTGTATGTTGATATACTTGATTGAATCTATAACTGTAAGGTACTGGGTCAGCATGAGTTATTCAATGCTTCATGACATACATGAAAGGATTATCATTTCTTCTCAAAATGGTCATATTTTAATGAGATTGGCACACCGAGATGTACTTCAACTTAGATAAAGTATCAACGCAGGGCCTGAATTATTTCCATGTTCAGGATTTGAACCCACAACTGCCTTGCTTGGTTTTGACAAGGTTGGTGATATAGCACCTGACTTTCTCACATTGGCACTTTGAGATGTTGACAACTCTGATATTTTGTTTGAAAAAATATGAAGCAACATGAGTTGCTATGTAAAATCAGCTTAAAATTATGAAATTGGGTAAATTGTTTACCCCCCAAAAAAGAAGCTCTATCAATATGTGTACTTGTGACTCAATATTAAGCCTTTCAGTGCCAAGTCCGATTTTTGTATCAACCCATATTTCCTTGATCATTTATCTAAATTTATTGATTATAATAATGTGATACATTAATGGAAAGAGCTCTACCAATCGCGTCCAATCACTACAATCTACTGTTTACCACTCAGATTAGCACTTAGGCTGAGGAGATCAGCCTATAACTTTGTTAGTCACCGACAACGCAGTTTAATAATTTACAGAGCATATGATTGGCTGTACCAAATGTCCCTGTAACAATGCTGGCCTGAAATGACTCCAAGGAAGGTCCCGCAGAATGTCATAGAACAATCATTATTCCTCCTATCTGAACATCAGATGCAGGCAATAAATGTCCTATAAAAGATAGATGCGCTAGTGATTACATAAAACTTGTATCAGTTGTAGCCTGGCTGCAGGTATTAACATTGGCTTCACTGAACATGTTATGCACTCTTGTGGGTTGTATATTAATGTTCTGGAATGGAATGAACTAACAGTGTGGATTGAATATAGAATTCAAGAAAACTTACTGACTTTGTAAAGCTTCTGTGCGATACTGAAAGTAGAAAAAAGTTGAAAGTTTGGTGGATAGTTGGTACTTTTAACCCTTTCATGACAGGAGTTGTGCTGGTGCAGCATTAATGATCATGTACTAGTGAATTATCTTATATGCGAGTCTCCTATATCGCTTACAAGGTCAAGGTAAATATTGTTTGGCTAGTGTATTCTCTTATATATGTGAGACTCCCTATGGGAGACTCGCATATATAAGATAATGCATTGACACAGGCTTTTCGCAAAATTTCAGGAATCTCCAGTCATGGAAGGGTTAATATTTAATAAATCTGGCCTGAAATGATATCGAATGTCCCACATTATGTCATAGAACAATCATTATCCCTCCTATCTGAACATCAATTACAAACAATAAATGTCTTAAAGATAGATATGCTAGTGAAAAATATATAAATTGGTATCAATAGCAGTAGGCTATATGTGGTCTGACTGAACATGTTGGCACTCTTGAGGGGTTCTACAAAAGATAGTACAGGGCCGGAAACATATGTCATTATTTGCGCAATGGAGACAAGATATCACACTGGCAATTTCAACATTCATTTTGTTTATATGTTCAAAAGATATCAGCAGACTATTATTAAAGCTATACCAACTACTCATCTTGGATACTAATAATGCAAAAAATGGACTAGATGTGTTTTCAAGGAGATTTTTGATGTTCAAATTTCGCAACCCCCGTAAAATGGTGACCAAAGTCACTCATATTTCTCAACAGTCATATTTATCAGATGATTGATATATAGCTCATTCAATATCATTTTTGGTTGAATTTTATATCGGAGAAGAAAACCATGAATACTCACTTCAATATGGGATATCTTGCCACCATTTTCAAGCAAATGTTTGAGGTAGGATCCCAGCCCTGTAGAAGGCAGTCACACATGACTAGATGATCCTGAGGTTAACATTGTGGATTGAAAATAAATTTTATGGAAGATTTTTGCCTTCATTATATGCTATGGTGTTGTACTGAAATTAGAAGAAGACAAATTCATATAGTAGTTGGTGTGGTTGTTGTTGTTGTTGTTGTTGTTATTGTTGTTGTTGGTAATACATATGCAGCTTTTGATGAAAATTAATTTCAAGTTGGAATCAAAGTTTGGTTCAATGATTTTTGCCATAATTTAATTTTCTTGTTTTCTTCAAAAAGAGCCAATATTCTTTTTAAGAAAAAACAACCAACAGGCCTATATACCATTCCTGGCGGTGCACTTGCTCAGTTAGAAGAGTAAAGTAACTATCCTAAATGATTCTAAATTTATCTATAACTTTTATCAGATTCCTACTTTTGTAAATTTTGGAATGTCTGAAGTGGAATACTCCTAGGATGATGAACTTGGGGCATGGTAAAGCTTATTTACATAGTTTCTGTTTTGTTTTCCAGATGACAGTTGATGATGCTGCATGTGAGTATACTGGTGGCTGTGAAAACTAGAATAGGACCACCTGACCCAACCCGTGTCAACCCAACCCAAATCAAGAAATAAATATAAATTCCTTAACTTCTTAAATATGGGGAAAACATGGGATAACAAGATAATAGATGCATGAATGACATGCTTTTTTCTAATGGTTTCTCATGTATGTAACGGAAAATGTGAGATTGATGACATTCATAGGAATGGAGATAGTTAATTTCTTGCACTCAGACCTACCCTCGGAAGTGTCAAAACAGATATTGAACCAGAAAATCACATTTCTGAGCCTGTGTTAGTTCTTGATAAAGAAATCAAGTAAAAAATCAAGTAATTCATTTGTTGTTCAAAATATGAAGCTCACATTTGGAAGAACAATGCTGTATACATGACAAAAATATAGAGAAATATATTGTAACAAATATATTTAATACAAATTTTAGACAACCCGACCCTGAAAATACTCCCGAGTTGGGTTGTCGCTGTGTCAGTGGTCACGTTTCTTAAATACTCCAAACCTGTCCCAAGCATTCCCAAGCTTTATAGAAGAAAATACGAATGAAAATGAAATAGTCGTAACCAATCTGTCCATTATCGAGAGCTTGCAAATTGATGTTCTAAATATTTAAAGTTTTACACCCTCCCCTTGAAATCTTAATAGTGTGATTTGTTAACCCTTTCTATATAATATAGTCAATACTCATGATGAGTAGTTCCCTTAACCCTTTCATGATGGTAGCTGCGCTGGTGCAGCACTAAAGATCCTGTGTCAGTGCAATCTCTTATATATGTGAGTCTCCCATAGGGCTTACAAGGTCATTGTAAATATTGTTAGGCTAACGTATTCTCTTATATATGCAAGGCTCCCTGTGGGAGACTCGCATATGTAAGAAAATGCATTGGCACAGGGTTGTCACCAAATTGTAGGAAGCTCCAATCATGGAAGGGTTATGAAATGTTCAGATAATAAGTTCAACAAATAATCACAGGTCATTTGTTAAAATTATTATGTGATAATTTCCCCCAATCAATAGGAATCCTTCTGCACTTATATTATCTTGTCGTACATCTGTCGTTTGCTCATTTTTCCTGGACTATTCCAACGAAAACTTTTATAATAGGGTGGGAGAATCCATTTAGCATAGAAAGGGTTTAATCAGTCAAACAATTGTTAAGCTTACAATATATTGTTAGGGTGCCCCTCACATTTTTGTCCTGGACTGTGTAAATTCACGATGTGTGTTTATTTGCTATTCTGATATGCATGATTAACACTAAATTAAAGGAGGCTAATTGATCTCGGTACAAGGTCAAATAAAACAAATTGGATCACGATATATGTCATTTGAATTCTCATGTTGGTTGCATATTTTGAATGTTTGTAATTGATATATACTGAACTCTACCCTATGTTTATGTAAGTTAATCATTGATGAAGATTTTGTTTAATTGAGTGCATTGAGACGCAATATCAATTTATGGGTTGTTTTTGTGACCTAGTGTTACACATTAGGAAATGATTAGCAAAAACATAAGTTCAGAAGTCAACCTGGTAAACATGCCACCTTATATCGGTAAATGGGGTTCAACCAGAAAATCAATTGCATAGTTTTACTCCTCATCCGTCCATCCATCCATCAACAATTCTTGAAACATCTTCTTCTCCAGAACCGTAAGATTAAATGGGTTCATATTTGGTGTGGATGCTCCCTAGGTAACTCACATTCAGATTTGTTCAATTGAGGTCACTGGGTCAAATAGGTGCGAAGCCAGGCTCATAACTCTTTTCCTCCATATTAGTTCTTAAAACGACTTCTTCTCAAGTACCATTGGGCCAAATGGGTTCGTATTTGGTATGTTCGTATTTGGTATGAAGGGTCCTTGGGTGACTGGGGTTCAGATTTGTTCAAATGAGGTCACTTGGTCAAATGTGGGTGGATCCAGGAAATAAAATTGAGATTGAACTCCTTGCACAATTTAAATTTTTTTTTTTTTTTTTTAATTAAATAAATTAAAAAAACTAATTTTAAATTTAATTTATGTTTGAGGGCGACGTCATAATTATTCGGTATTTTTCGGGTAATTTCCCAGTTGTTAGTAATGTTGATATTACCGGTGAATTCGGTAGATATTACCGGTAAGTTAATTTATACCGGTTGTTTTTTTTTCCGATATTACAACATCCCGATTTCTGAATTATTAATCGAAGACCGCGCAAAATGAAAGATTGTCGAAATTGGTTAGGCCAAAGATTTTTATGTTATTCGTTATCCTGCCGGTAATGTGACAGGTTTACCTTCAACTGTTGATGGTGCAGCATAGCTACAGTCACTCTCTTCATTCAGGATATTATGTTGTATTTCTCATGTTTTAAAGTTGATTCATACCATTGCATTATTTAATTATTTAACGTTAAAGTTGGTACGTTTACCGGTACTCATAATATAATCTCATTCATGGCTTTCCATACATTTGGAACATTTACCAATTTCTATTAAGTCAAAGCATACATTCTTCTCAAAATATCGTAAATTAAGTTACATCTATGTTTGTATTATCTCATAATATATCTGTGCTATGCATAAATAATTCCTTTCATTTAACTGATAGCACGATATTGTGGTATTTATGAGTGTTTTTGTGCAAGAATTTACAAGTTTTAACATTGATGGTCGCTGTTGCGTGATTGGCCGGTTCACCCGTAGCCCCGCCCATAGCTGTCAACTGCTCTAGCCAAGCATTGGGCTGACTTTGTGCGACTTTGGGACGAGCAATCAACTATTGTACTATCGAGCATATTGTACAACTAAGTAATGTGTGTGAAACGTTTCACATGCGGTGTTTTTTGAAGATTACATTACTTAACCATTTGCTGCAGTGATATGCTGATCAAATGCACTATAATTAGTTTTGTGTGAAATGGTGTATGTCATACTTACGATAAACATACTATCCAATTACACAGTTTTGAAAGGGTGTCATACGGGCAGCGTATACATACTTCATAGATTGTCATTCGTGTACAGCAGTGTTAGTCGTGTATAGCGCAGTTCACCTCACCATGTATAGTGGAGCATGCCAATTTATCATACCAATCGTTATGTTTTCAGAACTCTGGAAAATTACCAGACTACTAATTAGTGACATGCTCTTTGATTTCCGCCGTCATGATTGTATCGGTAACATTTATAACGTAATCGGTAGATTACGATGTAATCGGTAGATTTTACTGGGAAGTCGGTAAGTTTTATGGGAGATTCGGAGTGTGTTTCGGTAGATTCTACCAGAAAAACAAATAATTCAACACGTTGGTAAACTTTTGGGAAATTACAGGGACGTTTGGTAATATTAATATTGGTAATTAAATATGACCCCTTAGAGATACTCAGCTATCTGAGATATAGGAGAATATTTAATGTTTAATTAAGAGCATAGAAGTCACAAAGGTCATTATAAAGTAATTTATAGCAGCTGTGATTGAAATTAAATCTGCTTGTTGTGACAGCTCTGTGTGGAATATTCCATACCTCTGTGTTATTAAATAACCCACATATGCTATGTCTGTGTCACAATTTGAGCTGTTTGTATATAAATGGCCCAGAATGGCTATGATAACTAACAATCCAAATTCTTAATTTTGTTTATATTCACAGAGACCTATGATGCCCCCAAGTGTGAGCCTGGCAGTTAGGCCATTAAAAATACATACCTGTGTTCTAACACAATTAAATATGGGAAACTGGATGAGGGAGGGAGGCTTTTTTAGCTCACCTGAGACCAAGTCTGTGCATCAGCAATCTTCTCCAGAACCCATGAAGTCAGAATTGAGTCATATTAGGTGACTGAGATTCAGATTTGTTCGAATAGGGTAGAGTCGGGGATGCAACGTGTTCCCTCTCTAGTATTTCTTAAAACATCTTCTCAAGAACCATCAGGCCTATTCAGCATATATTTGGTATGGATGGTCTTTGGGTGACTGTGATTCAGATTTGTTTAAATTGGATCACTGGTTCAAATAGGGACAGATCAGGGACATAACTCTTTCCCTCAATAGTTATTCTTAAAACATCTTCTCAAGAATCATTTAGCATATTTAGCTTATATTCTGTATGGAGGGTCCTTGGGTGACTGGGATTCAGATTTGTTCAAACAAGGTCACCAGGTCAAATAGGAGGTTAGACCAGGGACATAATATGGAGGTCCTCAGTTGACTGGGTTACAGAGTTGATAAAATGGGTTTGACCAGTCAATAAATGGCAATTGGTGTGTAGGGTTCATGGTAGGGCTGGCGATATTGGCCGGAAAAAATATCGCGATATTATGGTGACGACATCGCGATAAACGATATTATCGCGATATTATTTTGGTATATAAAAATTGGTAAGTACAATGTATAATATACGCAATATTTCATGAATAAAGTTTGCACAATACATCCCTACGTTTTATTTACAATTTGTGGGTCATGAAAGGTTGAGTAAATGTGTATTGAACATTGATTGTGCTCTGATGTTTTAAAACTTTTTTGACTGAGCGTTTCCTGGAGGTTTGGGACTATTATTATACATACTCTAACATCCCTGTTTGTTGGGACCATATGATGGGTTTCATTCAACCTACATGAGGAATATTATAATTTGGGATGGTATTACGATATTTTTATTTCAGACGATATTATTGACGATATCAAAATTAAAACTGGCTATACCCGATATATCGCCCAGCACTAGTTCATGGAAAGTTTGGATACAAATATGTTTGAATGGGGTCAGCCATTAAAAAAGGGGGCATGTCAGATTGGAATTTCGCAACAGTTGGGAAAGCCTGAGCTATCAGTTGTAAAATTCCAACATGTGCAAAGGAATTTTTACAACCTTGAGAGTGTGTTTGCTTCAGTTGGCAGGGGACAGACTATGGACTATATGGGGTGGAAGGTTATCAGGGGCATGAAGTTGAAAATTTCAAGGTGGACACCCCACTGCTTAATGGAGACCCTCTAGTTATGTCCTTATTTAGAACTACTTGTTTTTAAATGATATTGACAAGTACTAATTGTTATGGTCTTCAGAATCCCTGTCTTCTCAGTCTTTATAGTCAGGTGGGCGTCTCTACAGTCATTGACTGTCTTGTTTGTAATTAGGTCTTTAGATTTTCTTTTGCACATGAAATGTATTAATATTTATATGACCATCAGCAATGATTTGATTAGAATTCAAGTGCTTAAAGTTGTTAAAGGGGAGTGTTCTAGTTATTATTTTTAACTTAGAGATGAGGTATCTTTTTCCCTGCACCCTTTGTATAGCTTCCGGGGCAATAAATCAATGAGTTTGTATCATCAGACACCATTCAGCAGAACCTTCTGTCATTGAAGATTTTTCTGTCAATGTTTTCTGCACACTAACTTAAAACGGCAAATGTTACAATTTTAGAACACTATGCTTTTTGATTAATGTCTGTGTGTAGTTTTCAATTTAACCCTTTCATGATGGGAGCTGTGCTGGTGCAGCATTAATGATCCTGTACCAGTGCATTCTCTTACATATGCAAGCGTATTTAAGAGAATGCACTGGCTTATAAGATCATGGTAAATATTGTTAGGCCAATGTATTCTGTTATATAATGCATTGGCACATGGTTTTTTTTCACAACATTTCAGGAAGCTCCAGTCATGGAAGGGTTAACACTTCTAATTTAATCACTTTTGATTTGTATGTATGTGCCACTAGATGTTTCTCACATGTTTTTATACCCCCCGCAACGAAGTTAGGGGGGGTATACTGGAGTCGGCTTGTCCGTCGTCCGTCGTACCGTGGACACAAATTTGTTCGGAGTTTGTCTCAGTCGTTTTTGGAACAATTTCCGTGAAACTTGGCACAGACATCAACCACCATGGGAATCTATGCACCTGCGATTATGACGTCTGTCGGACTTTTTTGGTGGAGTTATCCCCCCTTTTTCGACTTAGAAATTTTTCGCAACATGTATACTTTTGTCCGGGCTTTTATTCCTACATTTTTCGGTAAATTTATTTAAAACGTGGCACAGATATTTAGTACCATGGGAACTTGTGCACCTGTGATTATGAAGTCTGTCCGACATTTTTTGGTGGAGTTATCCCCCTTTTTCAACTTAGAATATTTTTGCAACATGCATAATTTTGTCCGAGCTTTTATTCCTACATTTTTCGGTCAATGTTTTTTAAATTTGGCACTGAATATTTAGTACCATGGGAACCTGTGCACCTGCGATTATGACGTCTGTCCGACATTTTTTGTGTGGAGTTATTCCCCTTTTTCGACTTAGAATTTTTTTCGCAACATGCATAATTTTGTCCAAGCTTTTATTCCTACATTTTTCGGTCAATAGGTTTAAGATTAGGGTTATGGTTGTACACCTGCAATGGGAACTGTTATTTTATTATTTTAACTAAATGTTTACTGACATGTGAAACATCTTAGTATTTTAAAAACGGGGGGTATCCGTAGTCCCATTGGGACAGTCACACCTCTAGTTTTGTTTGTGGTTGGATAGGCATGGATATGGATATTTGTATACACAGCTGATCTCCCATGGACAAAAAAAACTGCATCTAAACATGATTTGTTCCTTTATATTGACAAGACTACCATATCACATTTGCAGTGTTACATCCAACGAATTAAGTCAGGCCTTGACATTTCGTCCCGGGCTATTCTGGAAGCAACTGTAAACCTGATTAGTTATAGCACCTACTTCTGCAATTAAGTTTGTTCTGAGTGAGAGAGTCTGATTGAAGTGTTTCCTGATTGGCTCTGTGCCTTGGGCTCTTCACAAAGCAACATTTTGATATAAAAGCTGTGTATTTCAGAGACATTATTACTCTGCTTCCGTTCCTGTTTTAAATTGTTCCTATATTCTATATTGGTCTGTCTGAAATATCGAACAAAGTAGTCAGTTTGTGCAAAGCAATAATAAAATTACTTGGTAGATGATTGTCCCCAGTTTGTTTTATTCTCCCCCTAAAAGTATGTTTTCTTCGGAGTCAATATATACATAATTGGACCAGCATTGATATCGCTGGATGTTCTAGGACGACCTTATGCACTATACACATTACTGACTGAGGCAAAATTTGTCCGTAGTTGAATTCATGGAACAAATAAAAAATACTAATTATGGCGTAAATATAATACACTCATTGTAGCCGAGAGTAAAAAAAATTTACCACTCAGGTATTGTTGTTTTAACCCCTCACCCGAAAGCTTGTGGTGAATAATTTGGTACTCGCGGCTACTTTAGGTGTATTCTATATTTATACTGACAACTGCAAGGGGTTAAATCTAATTACTAACTAATGAGTATAATTGAAGCAAACATACTGATGCCAAAATTAATATAGTTATTCCATTGACAATTAATCCAGCAAGAAACTTTGTAACATAAAAGTTTGTAATAGACCCAGTGTTATTAGAACATAGTAGGTCCAATGCATGATATTAGATGGGAATGCTTTTTTTGACGAGCTTATTATTCTCAACAAAAAACAAATATCAAAGCTGGCTTACTAGAGAAATATCCTCACCTTAGACGCCAGTGCAACAAGTAATGAAAAAGACAGACATTGTCAGTACAGTAAATGCACGCACTCCAAGAAAAGAGACCACAAACATGATCGGTATAAATATTTCTTTAAAAATTTGTTTGAAATGAAAAAATGGAAAAATCATCCAATGATTTTGATATTTTACTTTTCTTCTATGGTATTCCTTTAGAATTGCAAGAAATGCTATATTGGCTTCTACGGATTTTTCTACAACATTGCCTTTTGCTGCAGCTAATTTTGAGTGCTGTATTAATTATACCACATTAGCTCAGGTTTTATGAATGGATATGCTGTAAGGATTGTAAATGGATTCAATTTATGAAAGGGAAGGATCAAGGTTGAATGAAGAATGGGTGCTGCAAAATTTAAGAAACACACGTCAATAATTAATTAGAACAATTGGGCTTAAAAACTCAAATTTTGGGATACATTTGTATATTAATTCTCAATGAAGAAAATAGAAAATTGAATAGAACCGTAGAATTTAGAAAACAAACAGGGGATGCAAATTCTGAATCTTGCATTGGCAAACAATCTAATTATTTGCAACATTGTATTGTAATATCAAGATGAAAGCAAATACAAGGCAACCAAAAAAAATTTCCTCAGCAAAATTGCTAAATTTATCCAATCTGTCATGTGAAAATTACCATGTAATTGATCATTGGATCACATGCAGGAAATAACTTTTCCTTGTTGCTAGAAGGAAGATAGCTGCACAATGAAATAGAGTCACGTTCCATCAAGTAGAATTAAGGTGGTAATCACACGATCACTAAAAAAATATTCCAACCTTGTAAAACTCAAGCTCAAATTCTAGGTTTTAGCAGGCTCATTCAGCCAATTACTTAGTTGCACTAATTTGGCCAACTAAGCCACCTCATTTTATAAAACTGATGTGATATTGCCTAGCGGCTGAAATTTCAGTTAATCCCAACCAACTAATCGAGCAAAATCTTCTAGAGATTGGCACAATTTTCAGGAGAGAAATCGTCTCTAGTACAAAGTTTCCGACCTTTGGCTAATAACGTCCATTTCCAGTTGTGTTGCAAAGGCAGATCTAACGCAAGGTCACATATTAGCACATGAATGTGCACATAGGCTACATAGTAGTAGCTTATGGTAAGTATTTTGGAATTTAGTATATGCCTCATGAACAAAGAGTAATTCATGCATTCTACATATAAAACGCTAAAATCCAAAGTAATTCATTTTGCGCACAGACAAAACTGCACTTTTCTAGAATTTGCTTGTATAAACTTGCACACTGAATAATGGTCATATCGTAGATTTCAGGCTCACAGCTAAATCTACGGTGCCGTAAATGAGAGCCACATGCTTCTTTGTATTGACTATAGAGGCAGAGCATTAAAATTTCTATATTGTTTCCATTGTTATTTCCATTGTTGTTTATGTTGATGATTAGGTGTTTTACTTGCCATTTTATGAAGCCCCCCCCCCCCCTCCCAATGTGCCCCGTAATCAAGTGCGTGCCCCTGTTTAAGCTTTTTAAACATATTTGTTAGATGTGCTGAGCAGTAACATGCCACTCGTCACTGATACACCATATCGATCTGTTAACACCTGGGAAGTATAAGCTCACATCAAAACAATCATTAATAATTGAATAAGTTTGTCTTGTGATTAAATCAAGCCAGGTATCTTGTCAATGATTATTGATTTTTTCCTTGTTTTCACAGTGCACGCTGCGATAATCGCGATTAATGAGGCTATAGATAAGGAAGATTCCACAGAAACAATCAAGTCACTCGAGAATCCCTCGGCGATGCTTGTCAACCTAACTCATGAATATGCAGATGACTACCAGAATCTACTATATGATGTCAAATATACCAAAGCAGAGAACATTAAGAACAAGGTTAGCTTGAAATGTAGAGGACAAATGATGTCACCATAATTCTTGTTATCGGAAGATTTATCAGTTTTTTATCTTTTGTATAACACTCTGAGAACAATTAGTCTTATACCAGAAGATTTCAAAAAATAAATCCGTCCGTCCGTCCGTCTGTCTGTCTGTCTGTCTGTCTGTCTGTCTGTCTGTCTGTAGACACTTTACGCATGGTGCGATAACTCGAACATTTTATATCTGATCGGAACCAAATTTTGTATATGAATTTGTCAGCACCAAATACAGATCGAGTTCGAATATGGGTTCGATCCGAGTTTTTTTCACGGAGTTATGGCCCTTTTTCGACTTAGAATTCATGCATGCTACCATAACTCAAAAATTTTTTATCTGATCAGAATCAAATTTGGTATGCAAGTTTCTCGGACCAAAATACAGATCGAGTTCGAATATGGGTTTGATCCGATATTTTTCAATGGAGTTATGGCCCTTTTTCGACTTAGAATTCATGCATGCTGCCATAACTCAAATTTTTTTTTATCTGATCAGAACCAAATTTGGTATGCGAGTTTCTCAACTCAAAATACAGATCAAGTTTGAATATGGGTTATATCCAACATTTTATACCAGAGTTATGGCCCTTTTTCAACTAAGAATTGATCAGATAACCATAGCAGTCTACAATTAATTACCAGTGGTATCAGTTTAGCTCTGAGAGCAGTAAATCTGTATTATGGGAATTAGAGTTATTTTTTACTCCCATGTTTATGATGACACACTCCTCACCTGTATAGTTTTTGGTATCGATCGGTTGATCGGTTTAGAAATTATTAACACTTTGCATCCGCACATAGGCATGAGCTATCCGATGCTGTAACCAAATTAATTTTTGTCCGATTGTTTTCATATTTGATATGTAGGTTTATAATGACACACCCCTCACCTGTATAGTTTTTGGTATCGATCGGTTGATCGGTTTAGAAAATAATTAACCCTGCACACAAATGCTATCTGATCCATCTAAGTCAAACTGTTTTCTTCTGATATGCCTCATATTTCTTACCAAGGTTTTTCTTAGCACGTTCTTTATCTGTATGGTTTTTGGTATCGTTTAATTAACCCTTTTCAAACTTATGTTTACTTAGAACTCAAAACATTTTTCATCTGATCTACACCAAATTTGGTACATGTGGTCCTCACCCCGAAATACAGATCAAGTTCAAATTTGGGTTTGATCCGATATATTTTAACAGAGTTATGGCCCTTTATAATTCAAGTAATTTACTACCTATTGTATATGCCCTGTGAGAATTTAAGACAAACAACTTTACACAGTAATCTGCTTTATTGGGATCAGAAAATGACACTCCCAGAGCTGTCAAATTTAAGTGATTGATGATACTTTACTCCAGTTTGTGTGCAATAGTAATTTAACCCAACCTGTTGAGACATGTTCATGGCATTAATACAAATAGTCCATTGTCCATGTGAAGGATTTTCTGGAGCATGGCTGTTTAGAGAATTGTTGTTTACAGAGACACTGTTGTCTTATCTTGAGAAAACAATTTATCCACACATTAGTTCCATCATATGATGTCATTGAAAATGATTAACACTCTCCACACATCATATGTTCATTCTCCTATTCTATGTCCAGGTTGATCGTGATCCACTTTTCACTTGCATGTATTTCAGGATTAAAATTAACCTATTCCATAGACACATCATATCTGATACGCAGATTTTAAATTATCTCTTTCGCCTTAGGCCAGGTTCACTAAGAATTTCTATTAATTATAAGCCACCAATTGAATATTCATCATTTGAGGATATATCTTATTTTGAAATTCCCTCTATTGCATTTGGGCTGCAGGATAATAATAATGGTTCTGGTATTCTTGAAGCTGACTTTTTGGTCATATATTTTTCACCCAATCACTTTTATAATCTCATTCAGGTTGATTGTGATACATTCTTCATGTGTATAGATTTTGGTATTGATTGAATGGTTTTGAGAATATTAACCCAATATTTAATAATATTTCTGCTGTTACAGACATTGTATCTTTCCAATGATCAGCTTAGAATAAAATTAAAGGTACATGTATACTGTACGCGATCCAATGTTATGACTCTAATATTTTCAATTTGACCCTTCTCATATCTCTCCTTTAGTTATCTGATAATTCTGTATTAAAATATTTTATATCCAACCATTATCAATCATATTTAATATCAAGGTCTATACACCCCTCACTTATATAGATGTTCAGGTGTTTGTTGGTCTCTAATCTCAATCATCCCATAACTTTTACTATGCAGCTTACACAACAACATAATCTGTTATGACTCAGGTTCCATTGTAAGAATTAAATAAATAGAGTTATTATGATGTTAATATTGTAACAATTATATCTTTAACAGCTATGGTGCATCTGTCTGACTGTGTTTGGGTATAATTATCTTTATCAATCTATCACCCATACATGTATCTCTGTTGGAGTGACCGAATAGGTTGAAATCGAATGTCATATCCATCTTCCTATTGTGTTTAAATGAGCAAGTTGCTCAATATATCTGATTCCACTATGAAACTAATAAATAATAGTACGCTGTGAATTGTTGAAATTCTTGCACTCATAAAAAGATCGCTATCGCCAAGGTATGGGTTAAACATCTGCCGATCGTGATCGGCCTCTCGTATCTTTTGTAAAACACTCTGAGAACAATTAGTCTTATACCAGAAGATTTCAAAAAATAAATGAATAGGAATGAAATGCATAGGATACTGCCAGTGCAGGGTTTCCGCCAGGCTGGTTGCGGGTCCGTCCCATGGACCCATTCCCCTCGCAGATGATGTTTGATTCATACATGTACCAAAAGTCAGTAGCAATATGTCATAAAAATCCAGCTGCAACAGGAGTTCGGGCGGTTAAACAGAATACTGGTGAAAAAGCGGGTCAATTACGCACAGTGCATGTATTACCGGTACAGCGTAACCCTTTGAAATCAAAATAAATGTCGCGGTAACATCAAAGAATGTCGGACTGCTCAGTGAGTACTGATATTATTTGGCACGGGATTTCTGTGGTTGAAACTACTCATGCTCGGAGATCCCGTCCTATCGTACGATTACATAATTGATCAAAGAATGCCGAATTGCTGAGTTAGGCAGAGTAGGGATCAACATACGCCAACAGGCGGTTCTCCTACCAAAGGAGGTATCTACCTCCGAGATCCCATGCTATCGTACTATTATAATACGGAACCTGTCCCAAATCAGTCTTTATAGCGGGAATTCATAGTGACAACACCATTCATTTGACCCATATTACATGCATGGAGGATAAACACAAAAAACATAGGCCTACCTCCCCCCCCCCCCCCCCCCCCCCCAATATGGAGATAAAGTCAAAGTCAAAGTACGGTCAATAATAGTTTCGTTGTCCCGCCTGGGTCCCCAAACACAAACAACGGCGCACATGTTCCCATTTCCCGCCAAAACTCAATTATATTTTATAACACGTTGGCTAATACTCTATAGCAGCGGTCGTCAGTTGTTGGACTAATACAGACTATTGACAAGCTACGCGTTCCGAGTTTGAAAGATTTCGCTACCATTCGTATTTCGCCGCTATAAATATCTCCTGCAGACAAATCCTGCAGTATATATGACGTCACAGCGCACAAATAGTTTTACGATTGACAGAATACATGGAATATATCAGTTTCATTTTCACGGAAGATACTTGAAATTCTAGGAAATACTTAATTCAATTCTCCCAGCTAGGTATTATTGGACAATGCATAGATGCTTTTTAGCTCAACTTACTTTGTAAGTTTGAGCTATTGCCATGGTTTGGCGTCCGTGTGTGCGTGTGTCCGTCAACAATTTCCTTTGGCGCAGGCTACAGGTCGTACTGTTTGTCTGATCATCATGAAATTTGTCATGGATGTTAATATTGACATGTAGATGGGAACGAGTCATTTTGGGGTCGTTCGGCCCAAAAAACATGGCCGCCAGCAGCCATCTTGGATTTTACTCTTTGCATGACTAAATCCTTTGGCGCGGGCTACAGGTCGTAGCTTTGATCGGAACTTCATGAAACTTGTCATGAATGTTGACATTGTCATGTAGATGGGAACGAGTCATTTTGGGGTCATTTGGCCATAAAACATGGCCGCTGGTGGCCATCTTGGATTTTAAAATTCAATCCATTGGCGCGGGCTACAGGTCGTACTGTTTGTCTGATCATCATGAAATTTGTCATGGATGTTAATATTGACATGTAGATGGGAACGAATCCTTTTGGGGTCATTCGGCTAAAAAACATGGCCGCCAGCAGCCATCTTGGATTTTACTCTTTGCATGACTAAATCCTTTAGCACGGGCTACAGGTCGTACCTTTGGTCTAATCTTTATGAAATTTGTCATGAATATTGACATTGACATGTAGATGGGAACGAGTCATCTTGGGGTCATTTGGCCAAAAAACATGGCCGCTGGCAGCCATCTTGGATTTAAAAATTCAATCCATTTGCGCGGGCTACAGGTCGTACTGTTCGTCTGATCATGAAATGTGTTATGGATGTTAACAATGACATGTAGATGGGAACGAATCCTTTTGGGGTCATTCGGCCTAAAAACATGGCCGCCAGCAGCCATCTTGGATTTTACTCTTTGCATGACTAAACCCTTTGGCACAGGCTACAGGTCTTACCTTTGGTCAGATCATTATGAGATTTGTAAAGACTGTTGACATTGACATGTACATAGATGGGAATGAGTCATTTTGAGGTAATTCGGAAAAAAACATGGCTGCCGGTGGCCATTTTATAATTTACTCTTTGCATCACTAAATCCTTTGGCACACCATAATCACCTCATCCCTGATCCGATGATTATAAATCTTGTCATGAATGTTGATATGGACATGTACATCTTGTCTTAATTAGACATTTCAATTAGCACCTTTCCTATTCCTCCATTTACTGTCAACCATAAAATTATTCCCCTACCTAAGTTGAGCTACAGTGTCATTGCCACTTTCATTAGTGTTTAGTTTCATTATACCTGTCGGAATCTTATTGTAAGTTATAAATTTTTAAACACTGTAACTTGTAGCTTGATATAGTCTTCAATCAGACGGCAGTCTTGCGTGTGTAATTACATGATTAATTATCTGGATACCATCAACAGAATTAATGCACCCACGGAAAATGATCGACTTGCGTAATATACGTAGCTTTGGATTGCTTTGTGGGACACTCAGGTGCAAGGAAATGGCTATTTTTCAGTGTCAAATAACAAAATTTTCGCCCAACGGGACGAACCATGGTCGTCCCGTCGCGTTATGTGTTTCCCCAATACGGACTCATTAATTTCCACTTGGTGGAAACCCTGTGCCAGTGAGACCTTCTCACACACTTTACAGGCAAATAATAGCCGGGTTTGGTCATAATACCACTTTAACACTTTCTTTACTAAATACTCATTGACGAGTAGTTCCGTTAGGTAATGTTCAGATAATAAGTTCAACAAATGGCCAACTTATTATGTGAACATTTCCCTGCAATGAATAGGAATCCTTCTGCACTTGTATTACCATTTCACCTGTGTGTTGTCTCATTGACAAGCAGTTCCATTACCTGCTGTGAAAATCCATCCCACCATGCAATTTCCTGAACATCCCCCACATGAATAATAAACCATTCCAATGAATACTTCAATAACTGATTGTGAGAATCCATGCTGTAAGAAAGGTTAACACTTAGCTTTGGCTGTTTCTTGAACTTAAAAGCTGATCTTTTCACAAATGAGTCATTAAAGTACTGTTCTCTGCTTGTCATCTGTACTTACATTGCATAAACACCCCTTCAAATGGAAAATAGACCATTCCGGTGTATACTTTTAGAATGGAACAGGAAAATCCATTCAGTTGTCAAAGGTCTGAAAGAAGCCAAGGTGATTTTTAATAAGTTTCTTTTAACTTCAGAGCCTTGACCCAGATGGAAATGATGAACATGATGTGTATGATGAACTCCTCACACAAGCTGAAATTCAAGGCAATGTCAACAAAATCAACAGTAAGCATGCATATTATAATCATCTCATAAATAACTTAATAGGTTAAAAAAAAGCAAATTATTGAGATTATATTGCTGTCAAGAATTAACGTAAATACATATATAAGCAGACTTAGCTCTCATATTTATATACTTAAAATCCCTCCAACTGAATAATATACCCTTCCAATGTATACTTTTATAACTGAATGGGAGAATCCGTTCAGTTAATTTTTATTCAAGGCTACTGATAAGATGTATGGTTGCGCAATATAAACGGATATCTAATATTTTGAATTAGTGACGAAATTATTGATATTGAAAAATCATCCATATCATGCATATATCGGACACATATTAATAGGCTTATTCAAATATTTTATGTAGGATGAGAAAAATCTTTATTCACCTTCATTATTATAGGTGTACAAGCCATAGATAGTATACATCATGCGCTGCAAAAAGCTGACAAGACGTCACTCCTCACTTTCCTGAAGTCCTCACATCTGGGCCTCAGCAAAGTTATTGATGACAACATAGACTTCTACATGGAACGGCTAAGAGAAGCACAAACTGAAAAACAGGTTGTTATAAAATTATTATCTTCATACTAATTTATATAGTACTTTGCCAGTTTGGCATTAAAAATTAAGTGATTAATGAACAGTTTGATTCAGTATAATGCCTTTAAAGGTACTCAATCCAATTCAATTGTCCCCATATAAGATTCCAACAACAACAACATTTTTAGAAATGCCGCTTCAGTTATCAGAATCGATTAATAGCCCAAAAATAATGCTAACCACTGTCGACTATAGTACAAAATTACCCGAAACGTGTTATTTATCAACATGTTGTTCGACGAAATTTGGCCTTATTATCAACAGAAAGCCTCTTGATTTTAGAGTTATCCATCTGCATCCGCAATTTGGTCAGAGACTGTCGGCTGATCGACTGTTTACTGGGCCATTAATAATTCTCGATGGTGAAAAGTAATAGATTTCAAACATCGATATCTAATAACTCTGAGCTTTGATAGGTGGGTTCCTTGACTTGAATCAAATATCTTTTACCCCAAATCCAAATAAATAGTAATTGATGGGCACTTAATCAGATTCTGCATCTTTAAACTGTGTAATTATTTGAGGAAACTGAGATTATTACTTATAAATAACTGTGATTATCTCATTATAAAATATCAATATCAAAGTGCATTTTGAGCGACGTCATGATGATATATTGTTATATAATGATAGCATCAGTCAGCTACCATTTTTGAGCCATCTTCTGGCTTCTGGCTGATGATTTCTAAGTTCACACATCTGTTGGTTTAATATATAAAAACAATCCAATGGAATAATACTTGTACAGTAGTTAAAGTAAGTGGATCGGTGGAATGATACATGTACAGCAGTTAAAGTAAGTAGCTCGGTCGCAGTCTTTGTCAATGTCAACACACAACCTTAAAATTCTTATAAATTTGCATGGGTACCATATCGGGCATAAATTCCAATACCCCACCTCAGATGAATTGGTGGACCCTCTGCATTAGCATTGCTTTACGAATCTTTAATTGAGTTAATGCCATTTGTCAAAAATATGATCATTGCATCTATTGATACCAGAGTTATTTTCACAATTATAGGATTGTCCCCAATTAGTCATAAAGTTGGTCGACATCTTCATCAGTTGACACTGAGTGATACTGCAGGCTGTAACTGCATCATTGCCATATTGTAAAACTATATTTTAAAAATAAAATGCCACTAAACCAGTTTCAATTTAGTCAATTAGCTAATTATTTCACTGTCAATTGTACTATTCTTTCAAAATTATGACAACAAAATGCCAGAAAGGAATCTATTGAACGCGTCAAATCGGGCGGTGGCGGTAAATATCATGACGTCGGGCTACAAGATATCTCATCGCCGATGCCAGAGAATTAAATAGGATTATTATGTTATGATGCAAATGAATGTTGAGCAAAATAATTTTTTGGCTGAGCACCACATGACGTGGCACTGTAAAGTTTCAAATATTAAATGATATATCTAATCTAACTTAAAATTGGTCACTTTTCCACATATTCAAATCAGGAGGCTAATGTAAATATCGAATTGAACTGGCTATCCGCTGTGCATAGTGTATGTCCTCAAAGTTGATTGCGAATTATTTCCTACAATTATGACGGTGGCGAAATTTCAATGCTTAAAGTTTTTTGAAAGAGCATAGGATGTGCATAATTCCAGTTGTATAATTTATATTCGTATCTATTAAGTTTAAGTAATGAAAAGAAATGTAGTTCAGTAGATATTATTACCATATAATATGCAGATCGACATATTTGTGCCATGATCATGCAGTTGACACTAACTATATAGCGACATAATTACATGTAGACCAACTGTTGCTGTTTGCGAAAATAGTAAATAAGTCACACAAACATCTATAAAGATCTGTATCCATCCTGATAGCGCAATTAATCAGCAATTAAATGATTGCTGATAAAAGACTAGGCCTTTAGTTTTGTGAGAGCTCATATCTTGCACACATTCTGACATTACATATATATAAGTGAACCAACAATTGGGGCAATAATCAGGATAAATTTGATATTTGAAAATGTTCAAATTGGAGGCCCGATTCAGTATTGATACTGAATCACACTGGCAATTTCAATATCAAATTGAATCTCAATTATTCGCAGGGCCCTACCTAAAATCTATTTTCAAATTATTAAATAAATGTAATAATTATTAAAATATAGAATAATCTTCATCTCCTGATATTATTAGACAAAATAAACACAGCTGCCGATCATAAACTTACATAAATCGTTTTGTATTGTTTATGTTTTGTAATCAGCAACTTTTATTACTTGGCTTTGTTTGCATATTGAAAATCTTTTCAATCTCCACATATTGTGTCTTTTCAGAATAACAACAATGGTGACCCGGTTGCACTGACCAAGGAAGAGATTCAGGAAGCAATAAATAAAGCAAATTTAGATGCAGATTCAGAATATCAGAGTAAGTGTATATTATATATATGATTTGTAATTCAAGTTGAATGTTGTCATGAAAACATGCATTATGTTGAAGGGGTCGTTTCCTGCTGTGAGAGTGCTTAGGCCAAAAAAAAATGTCTCTGTTTCTGGTACCGGTCTGGCTGAGATTTTCTTGCCGGTCTCAATTTTTTTTTTCCAGAAGTACATAGTAACCTGTCTGTCTGTGAGTTAATAGCTATGGTTTTCCCCAATACCAATAGCAGAACTAAACACCCATCGGATACACAACTGACGCATGTGTAGGCCGGTGTATGCGATCGCGCATTCTAGATATAAATAAGACAACCCGATCGGCCATGCTACGCAATGAATAGCGTGGCGTAAATCAAACTGTACCCTGACGAGTTACTAAGGAAATTCCCCCATCTTTTGTGGGCTGTGTATTTTAAATATTACAATGTATTATACCGGTAGCGGAATTGGGCGCAAACCATGCTTGAAAGACAACTCTGTTCGTGACAAAATTAAACAGTGAAAAGCATGTGCGTTTTGGTGGGAAAATAACCGTATTCTGTAATCAGTCCTGGAAATTAGCGTCGTCAAAATCCGAAATCGCCCTCACCATTGACCAGAAGAAATCATTATCCAAGATTAAAATGCATTGGCATCCTTAAATATTCATAGAAATTTGAGTTTAATCCACCTTAAATAAACAAGTGTCTGTTATGAATTACACACCAACTGTGTCACAAACCAAATGCCTCAGTGGGTCACACGAATCAACTCCGTGTAACTATTTACGGCAGGCTCTTTGATGTTACCGACGAAATAGCAAATACTACTGTGATAGAAACAACTCGCACTGTATTCAAATATTAAATACACATTTCTGATCATCTGATGTGCATACATGTACTGTAAGTATTTTTTGATAACTTGCTGTTAATCACACTAAAAGTTGGCCGGTAATCAATTCTGCTAATTAAAACATTCCGGGATTGAAACGAAATAAGTCGGAAATATGTGACTTTAAACCACAATACAATTAATTTAGTGATTTTGTAATATGGACAAGTTGTCATTGAAAAATAATGATCATCTGTGAAGAGAAATAAGAGGGGATGAAAATACAATAGGTTTGATTGAAATGGCAAGTATTTATTCCATAAAACGATCTATCTTTCAACACCAACACGTGGAAAATTGCAGTAATTATTAGAATGACATAAAATGTGTAACCTCAGGCCCAATCTTCGGAAGGTCATTTAGGGTCACTTCACTTCTGGTTACTAATAAAATTGAATTCCGTACTCGTTTTTTTCGTACTGTTTTGATTAATAACGGAAAGAGAGGTTCCTTATACGTTTCGACATACACGCAAGCGAGTAAACCATATAGTTCTGTGTGTAAGTGTCTACTGCAGGAAATATATGTTATACTTATGAAAATAAGATATTTGGTATAAAGGGTCCTTGGGGGGGGGGGGGGGGGGGGGACTGGGGTTCAGATTTGTTCAAATGACGTCACTTGGTCAAATGTGGGTGGAGCCAGGGACATAACTCAAAAAAAACAAAAAACAAAATCGCTCAGTTTAACAAAAACAAAACAAAACAAAAAATTTGAAACGAAAAAAAAGATTTATTTAGATTTTTTTTTTTATGAATTAAATTTTTTATTTTAAATTTAAATTTTGAAAAGCTAACCATGTTATAACATCCCCCAGGGTGTCTGCCTGCCATTATCTCCAATGTCTCTTGTGTATGAAATGAAATCTTATTTTATCTGACAGTGCTTACAAACAAATAACAGAAATGGCTGGATAACGTTTATTTGTGTCATTCATTTCAATATAAACTAGATTAATTCCTATGTGCTGTGTTCTATGCAGTTGTGCAGGCAGTTGTTACAATATTGTTTTTATATAGGCTATTAACTCATTTTCATCTCTGATAATGATGTGTCTTATTTATTATGCTGATGGTTTAAAGGAACAATTATCAGATTGTCATGTTGTAACCCTTCCCTAAATTTTGTAACTTATTTTAAGGAAAATGAACTCACTTCAACTTCTATAATATACCCTTTGAAAATATGAGATCAATGGATCTCATAGATTGGGATTTCCATTTGGTTCAAATGGGGCAGAGATAGGAGATTTAACACTCCCGCACCCACCCTATCTATGCTATGAATTCATGTTTGGTACTTGTATATAGATTCATTTTGATATATACCGGTATTATCAGTAAGATTTGATAAATTTCCAACAGTTGGAGATCTTGAAGTACCAGCTGTAATTTAGTTTGGTCCTGTTGGGAGGTAATGGGCAATGATCCATTGGGGGAGGGGGAGTGGTGTGCAGTTAGAATTTCAAGGTGGACACTCACATATCCGCTCCCACCATTCAACGAAGACCCTCTACCTGTGTCCCTGTCTATAACTACTTGTTTTAAAGTGATTTCACAAGTACTGACTATTGTAATCTTCAGAGTCCCAGTCTTCTCCGTCTTTACAGTCTGGTGAGCGTACCAGTCATTTACTGTCTTGTTATATTCGGATTCTGGAATATCCAACTCAACATTAATCTTCTAATTATTCCTTCAATGGATTTATCAGAGGAAATTATTGTAATCCATTGTAATTTGATTATTTAACACATCAACTACCGACTACAAGTTATCTCATACTTTTTGCATGTAATTGCAGTGAACATGTTAACTAATCATTTCAGTTCCAGTTTCCTATAAAATCTTTAATATCATGAATTTGTCTCCAAACTGTATTGTGATAACTTCATAAACTGAACGGAAAAATGTTGGGTCTAGCCTATGCCAGATTTCAACAGAAAAGTGACTTCTCCTTGCTAATGATAAGGAAACATAATTGCCTCCTATTGTGAAGTCAATTGGTAGTTTCTCTGATAAAAGTTTTTAAAACATGAGATGTGAATACAAAAATAAAAGACATGACCTTCATATAGGAATGGTTCTGTCTGTGCATCCTTATCAGAGTTATCAATTTTGTTGTCCCTGGATATTTTTTATCATATATCACAATTTTTTCTCTGGGCCAACTTGTATTTTTCACAATTCCAAAATGTTCTATGTTGACATTTGCCCTTGGTATTGCTCTTGTGTGTTCTGATGAACAAACTATATTATTATAACTGGAAACACTCATGATGTATATTTTTTTAAACTTTTATTTAATAAATTTATAACTGTTCAGGCAAAGTACTAAATACTCATTGGTGAGTAGTTACCTTTGAAAATGTTCAGATAAAAATTTAACATATATGCAGTTTGTTCAACTTATCATCCGAAAATTTCCCTCGAATGAAAAGCAATCCTTCTGCACTATTATATGTTTAACTGTCTGGCATCTGCTTATATTTCCTGAGCTTCCCTCCAGATGAATAATAGACCATTCCATTGTATATTTTTTTTAAATTGAATGAGACAATCCATTTAGTAAAGAAAGGGTTAAATAGTAATTTTGCCCAAATATGGATTGGTGTGTTGTCCCAGTGAATAAGGGGTCACACAGGGTTTCTGCCAGGGGGAAATAAATGAGTCCGTTTTTCAGCCGTATTAGGGAAACAAATAACGTGACGGGGCGACCATGTTTTGTCACGTGGGGAGAAAATTTTGGTATTTGTCACTGAAAAGTAGTAATTTCCTTGCACCTGAGATACTCACAAAGCAATCTAAAGCTATGTATATTATGCAAATTGATCATTTCCGTGGGTGCATTAATTCTGTTGATGGTATCCAGAGCAGTGATTACAAAATTAAGCACATGAGACCGCCATCTGATTGAAGACTAAATAAAAGAACAAGCTACCAGTTATAGTGTTTACAAATTTATACGATTCCGACAGGTATAATTAAACACTAAAAGGCGGCTATGCATTGACCATTAATACCTAACAAGGACAATTGAATTACGTATTTCCAAAAATTTCAGCAGGTAGCTCCCTTGAAATGAATCCGAAAGGATATATTCTATCAATTGTAAAACTATGTGCTGTGACATCATAGTGCAGAAGATATTTATAGCGGCATAATATGAATGGTAGAAAAATCGTTCAAACTCCGAACGTGTAGCTTGTTCAATAGTCTGCATTAGTCCAACAACTGTACTGACGACCACTGCTATGGAACAGAGTTTTAGCCCGTATTATGAAATATAATTGAGTTTTGGCGGGAAATGTGAACACGTGCGTCGTTGTTTATGCATCTGTGTTTGGGGTCCCATGCAGGATAACGAAACTATTGACCATACTTTGACTTTATCTCCATATTGGGGATATGTTTTGCATGGGATCTCTGAGCGTGAGTTGTTTCATGCACAGAAATTCCGTGCACAAAATATCCGTACTCAGCAGTCCGGCATTCTTTGATGTTACCGCAACATTTTCATATGTGTATTACACTGTATACAACGTCACTATTTGACTGCACACCAAACATTGCGTTGTAGTTTTTGCGCTTTTATTTTAAAGGTTTACACTGTACCGGTAACATATTGTGCTCAATTGACCTGTCTTTTCACCAGTATTCTGTTTAACACTCGAACTCCCGTTGCAGTCGGATTTTTTTTTATGATAGATTGCTATTGACTTTAGGTACATGTGTCTCAAACAGATCATCAGCGAGGGGATTGAGGCCGTTCCATGGATGCTGAGCCATAGTAACGGAAACCCTGGGTAACACCAATCATGTAATATTATTTTAGCTAATTCAGCTTGCTAATTAAATATTGCATTAATTTTCCCTTTTGGACTTATTTCATATTTTATTTTTATATTTAATTTTTCTTCAGAGACTGCAGCAGTTGCAAACATTAATGAAGCGCTAACAAGTCAGGATAAAGAGCAGTTGATGAGGATGTTACAAAATAAATCAGCACAGCTTCCAACAGTCTATCCATTCGCCGCAGATCTCTATTTTGAAGAACTGAGCAATATGAGGAATGAAAAACAGGTTTGCTTGATGAATTTAATTATATCATGACGTGAGCTGCGATGGTGCATCATTAAAGATCCTGAGTCAGTGCATTCTCTTATATAATCGAGTCTCCCATAGGGTGCCTCGCATATTTAAGAAAATGCATTGGCTTATAAGATCAAGGTAAATAATGTTAGGCCATTGCATTCTTGCATTGAGACTTCCATATATAAGAGAATGCATAGGCACATTTTTTTGGCAAAATTTCAGGAAGCTCCAGTCATGAAAGGTTAACTTAACTCTGTTAATTTCTTTATAATCTGTATATGTATGAATATTTGTTTTCCTATTTTGCTGTTTTAAACCATCTCTTATCAATGAGGTATAGTAATGACAAATTTACATTTGGTCAGTTTTGCAATTTTACTTGAGTTCTTGATAATAGTAATATCAGAACGTTCAGAAGGACAGTAATAATGCTTGGACAATAGTGAAACCTCCAGGACATATTTGGGGATCTTTGTCAATAGTCAACTATGTATAGATGCAGAAACTTTTTCCAACATCGATTTCAAGTTACCAAAATCAATCTCAATGACATCTATAAAGGAAAATGTTAATGTTAGATCCATATCGCTGCATATATCTTTAATCAGATTGAATTCTGTCTCTCATGTTATTCATACTAGCATGGTGTCTTTCAGGGTGATCTTGATTACAATGAACTCTGTGCAGCTCTCAAAAGTAAGTCTATGTCAAATGTAAAGCAAATGTCCATCCAGTAAAATTTTGTCAAATTCACATGCTACTGTTTCTTTAACCCTTTCTACGCTAAATGAATTCTACTTCTCAGTTATAAAAGTATACGCTGGAATGGTCTTTTATTCGTCATGATGGTTTTTCAGGAAAAAAAAACAGATAATAAAAGTGCAGAAGGAGTCCCAATTTATTGGAGGGAAAAGTTCAGATTATATGTTCAACAATTGATCTATGGTCTTTTATTGAACTTATTATCTGAATATTTCCTATAGGAACTACTCGTCAATGAGTATTTAGTAAAGAAATGGTTACTATGTCATTATGTATCTGAAAACACCTGGAAGAAGTTGGTGCTCTGGATCTCCTAAACTTTGATCCAAGATTTCTTAATATACTAAAAATTAAAGCGCTTGTACACAGAATTGGTAACAGGTTTTATGTAACTTGTTGACTGGAAACTTGGGCAATTCCTCACTAACTTTTTATTATGGTCATTAGTTATTATGCTGTGTACTTTTTATATGCCCTTTTGAAAAAAAGGTCATACAATATAATCAGTCTGTCCATCTATCCATCCGTCCTTCCGTTAACATCTTTGGTTTCCGATCGATAATTCTAGTTTGGATTATTTGATTGGAACCAAAGTTGGTTTGTGTATTTCGCAGCTAAAAATACAGGCCAAGTTCGAATATAGTTTATGTCCAATTATTTTCACATGAGTTATGGCAATTTTTTCACTTAGAATTTGACTGCATTTTGGCATTGAAATTATGGGTATATCAGATATTCTTTGTAAGCTCAAATTATTATTTTTATTTCGGGTAGTACAATTAGAAATGACTAAAGGGCTTATTTTGCCATGCACTAGCAATGCTCTTGTTAATTTCTGTAGGAAATTCCACTAACTCAGATGTTACAAAGATCGCAGTGTTTTGTTATTGGTAATATTTGTTTGGGTCCCACAGCCTTAGTTTGTCTTTAGAAAAAATATTCTTGTCACTGAAGCTTCTGTATATTGGTGTCCTCGGTTCAGAACTATTTTTATTAGTGAACAATCTTTATAAAAAGTAGAGAGAAAATTTATAAGTAGTCTTACAGAGTATAATATACTTTTCAGTTTTATCTTCCGTTGCCCTGGTGAACAAAGCAATTGATGCTATGAATTCAGAGCAGACATTCAACGCTTTGTGTAATGAAGATGCCAGGATTCCAGAACTCGATGAGCATAATCAGGAGAAATATCAAGCATGCCTCTTTGGAGCCAAACAAGAAAAATCAGAGGTAAATCGATGTAAATAGATTGTCGATTTTAGTCATGAATGATATAATTGCCAAAAATGTTAGATCTAATTTTATCATACATGTGTCCAAAGAAATTCATCATTTTATAGATAGTTCCCTATGTACTCCTTCAAATTTCCTCATGCAGTTCTTATATTTCATTTCAACTAGATTTCTATTGTAATTATAATAACCGCGAATATTTAATAATAGTGATATAAAAACTAGCTCCTTCACACTACCCTGAGCATGAACTTGATCAATTATACACTAAAGTTATTTGGTCTGAATGGGCACCAATTATTATCTTTCTAATATTTTTTTTTATAATCTGCTATTGAATGTATAAAAAAGAAACTATTTTATTACATTTTCTCTTTTATTCCAGTCTCCATGCAGTCTGCTGACATATCATGAAATATCAGCTGCTGTCCAGCAAGTTAACATCGATGTGGTTGAGCAACATGAACGTAAGTTTTAAAGATTGTAGAACTTGGTATATATCGCTATTAAAAATGCTTTTTACTCTTTGCATGACTAAATGCTTTGGTACCCTCTACATGCCACATCCCTGATCCAATCGTAACCAAAATGTGTACGTATCTTTGGGATGACCTCTAGATTGGAGCTGTCAAATTTTTCTGAATTTTGTTAAAACCTATGGTTATTCGTTTGTTGAAATTATTATCTGAACATTTCCTTGTTGTATAACTACTCATCAATGAATGTTTAGAACAGAAAGGATTAAACAAGTTCACAAGTCATATGATATATCACAGTTCCATTAATTTAATGGAAAAACAGAAACATCAGAATAAAATTTGACATCATAAAGCGGGGGTTTTCCAATGGCTATAAATAAATATGACTCGTTGCAAGTATAACCTGGAACAGAATTTTTTTTTTTTGGGGGGAATCTGGTGTACGGTTCATATGAGTGTCTTCATGAGTTTCAGTGATCACAATACTTATTCATGACTCCCAAACATAGCGATGATTATTATATGCTACATCAAGAGATCGTTCTTGGAAACTGCTAATTCGCAGAATATTCATTCCAATTTTTTTTTATAGTTTTGTGATGACCACGATATATGATTTATCATCTATGGACTATGGCATTAATTCTGTCCATGTTCTAAACTTTATTCTTTAACAATGTTAATAGAGGCATACATTTGACAAGTACACCGTAAGCATGAAATCATGTACAGAAAGTGAGAAAATTATTCTAAAAAATATTGTTCATTTGTCAATTTGAGCTTATATATTTTTTCCCCTATATACACTCTATTTCATAATGACCAACTTCTTTTTTTATCAGAAATTTTAGCCATAGGACAAATAAATGAAGCAGTCGATCAAGGTGATGCTGAGACGACATTAGCTGCCTTACAGACACCTAAAGCCAGACTTGATGCAGTAGATCCTCAACAATGTCATCATTATCAGGTGCTTTTATCTCGGGCAAAACATGACAAATCACAGGAGACAAATGACGAGGGTGCTGTCCTGTGGATTAACGAAATACAGTCAACACTAGACAAAGGGAATTCAGATGCTGTGGACGGAATCAGAAGTATGATACATCTTCACACGTTCATAAGACATCTATCGTTTAACCCTTTCATGATGGGAGCTGCGCTGGTGCTGATTCTCTTATATATGCGAGTCTTCAATAAGGAGCCTCTCATATATAAGAGAATGCACTGGCTTACAAGTCCAGCCTGAATATAAGCGGCCGGACACGGACATTGTCCGAAACAAATTACCAAATGTCCGATGGTTTTCAGTTTGCGTCTGCCGTTATGTCCGGCGGCATTTTATGTGTGAATTTGACTTCAAACTAGTCTTATAGGTTATATGTCAGAAATATACAAATTAAATGTTTTAAATTCCTATTAAAATAAACACAAAACTATCTAAATTTGTCAAACTATACCTGACTATACCGGAAGTTTTAAAAATGCTCGTCGGATTTCCCCAACAGTTATATATAGAACATATTTCTCAGAATACAAAATACGAAAAACTCAGAATGGAAATCATTGCGGAACGGAACGCGTGATTGGAATCGTAACGGACAGTAAATCATTTTATTACATTACTAATCTAATTTGCTGATCTAACTTCAGTTCTTTATTATTACTTTACATGGTAATTAGTACTAATTACAGTGCTTGGTGTAATTACATGTACACGTACCATGTAAAGTCTTGAATTACACTCCAGGATTCAGGCCACATGTGTCATGTCACCACAAGTTACCAAATTACGGTAGTTAGTTTACTGTTTAGCAATATAAGAGAATGCTTCGGCACAGGGTTTTTGTTAAATTTCAGGAAGCTCCAGTCACGAAAGCCTAGAAAGGGTTAATAAACAATGAATATTATATTAAGTATAATTTGATTTATCTAGCAAAGAGAATATAGTGACTTGATTGATCAATGATCATACACTAATTCAGCTTCAATTTTTGTTGAATGTTCTCAACAAATTTAAAAGCAAAACGTTTTCGACAAAATGTCAGATGCATTTTTTTAAATGTCAGACAGACCTGTGTTAATGCCTGACATTTGTCAGGTGGTGAGCAAAAAATTAAATTCAGGCTTGTTACAAGTTCAAGGCAAATATTGTTAGGCCAATGTATTTTCTTATATATGCGCCGCTCCCTATGGGAGACTCATATAAGAGAATGCATTGGCACAGGGTTTTCACAAAATTTCTGGAAACTCCAGTCATGGAAGGGTTAACAATTGTTAAAAATGAAGCATTGTGATTGTAATAGCTCAAGACAAATTGATAATAAATCTCCTGAAGATGGATGAAAGCAGATAGTTGAAATAATTTATCAGTATTTTATATTACATTTTGTGATAATATCAACACAAATTGGCTCTGGCTTGTATTCAATGCTTGGGAGGCTGTAATATGTATTCAATGCTCAGGAGACCATAATATGTATTCAATGCTCAGGAGACCATAATATGTATTCAATGCTTAGGCAGGGTTTCCGCCAGGCCGGTTGCCGTGGGACGGACCCATTCCCCTCGCAGATGATCTGTTTGATTCATGCATGTATCAACAGCCAGTAGCAATATGTCATAAAAAATCCGGCTGCAATGGGAGTTCGGGGGGTTAAACAGAGTACTGGTGAAAAAGCGGGTCAATTGAGCACAACTGTGTGTTACCAGTACAGCGTAACCCTTTGAAATCAAAGCGCCAAAACTTCCATGTAATGTTTGGTGTGCATTGAAATAACGACGTTATATACAGCGTAATAAATGTCGTGGTAATATTAAAGAATGTCGCACTGCTGAGTACGGATATTATTTTTCACGGGATTTCTGTGGTTGAAACTACTCACGCTCGGAGATACCGTGCTATTGTACGATTACATAATTTAATCAGAGAATGCCAAATTGCTGAGTTAGGCAGAGTAGGGATCAACATACGCCAACAGGCGGCCCCGGTTCTCCTACCAAAGGAGGTATCTACCTCCGAGATCCCGTGCTATCGTACTGTTATAATACGGAATCTGTCCCAAATCAGTCTTTATAGCGGGAATTCATAGTGACAAAATCATTCATTTGACCCATATTACATGCATGGAGGATAAACACAAAAAACATACCCTCCCCCCCCCCCCCCCCCCCCCCCAATGTGGAGATAAAGTCAAAGTACGGTCAATAATAGTTTCGTTGTCCCGCCTGGGTCCCCAAACACAAACAACGGCGCACATGTTCCCATTTCCCGCCAAAACTCAATTATATTTTATAACACGTTGGCTAAAACTCTATAGCAGCGGTCGTCAGTTGTTTGACTAATACAGACTATTGACAAGCTATGCGTTCCGAGTTTGAAAGATTTCGCTACCATTCGTATTTCACCGCTATAAATATCTCCTGCAGACAAACCATGCAGTATATATGACGTCACAGTGCACAAATAGTTTTACGATTGACAGAATACAGTCAGTTTCATTTTCACGGAAGCTACTTGAAATTCTAGGAAATACTTAATTCAGTTCTCCCAGCTAGGTAGTATTGGACAATGCATAGATGCTTTTTAGTGTTTGGTTTCATTACACGGAATCTTATTGTAAGTTATAAATTTTTAAACTCTGTAACTTGTAGCTTGATATAGTATTCAATCAGACGGCAGTCTTACGTGCGTAATTATATGATTAATTATCTGGATACCATCAACATAATTAATACACCCACGGAAAATGATCGACTTGCGTAATATTCGTAGTTTTGGATTGCTTTGTGGGACACTCAGGTGCAAGGAAATGGCTACTTTTCAATGTCAAATAACAAAATTTTCGTCCAACGAGACGAACCATGGTGGTCCCGTCGCGTTATGTGTTTCCCCAATACGGACTCATTAATTTCCCCTTGGCGGAAACCCTGGCTTAGGAGACTGTAATATGTATTCAATGACTGAAATTTCCATTTGATACATTTAATGCACACCATTGGTTTATTTTTGCGAGATACAGCCAAATACAGAATATTTCAAAACGTTAAAAAAAAAGTTTTATTGTCCTTGGACAATATAAACCGAATGCTTTGACAACATCGTTGATGACATCAACTGAAGCAGAAATGTATTCCCTATTTTATGAGGTATAGTAACATAAATACAAGTTTGTTCAATTAAATCAATATCAATCAAAATTTCTGTACTTTACAAGCTGCAATCTTCAAAGTTCAAAACAATTGTGTGAACATGTTAACGTTATTGTCATTCGTTTGTTATGCTTTGAGTTAAAACTCAAACATATGGTTCTCGTTTTACCATAGCGCCACAACAAACAATGTGCAATGACGTTAACCAGTTTACAAACTTGTTTCGTTCTATCTATGTCATTCACACTAACAGGTATGTAATAAATTGTATTTGCTTCCAGACTCCATCAGTCAATTTAAGCCACCTATAAACCATTCCACTGAGATCCTGACTACGTGCTTCAATCGGAATATGTCCATGTGCCCTTTATCAATGATTCTTTTTTTTTTTCAGTGTCAACAAGAATTGGTTTGGTCAATGCTGCATTAGAATTGAGTGACCTAGACATGTTACAGAGTAGCCTACAGTCTTCCGACACATATCTCACATCAGTCAGTCCAGACTGTATGCAGCTGTATATGGAGAGACTGCAGGCACTGAGAGAGGAGAAGATGCTGGCTGGAGACTCTGGCAGTCACTGGATGATGAACAGAACAAAGGACGGCTTCAAATTCTTTTACAACACAGAATCTCAAGAGTACTCATGGAAGCGATCAGATGATATCATCAAGGATCATTCTCTGCTCACTCATGATGAAATTCAAGTAAGTGTCACATTTATTTGAAGATCATCGCAGTCTGGGCTAGATGACGTTGGTGCGGGTTTGAACCCGGACATTAGCGAAAATCAGGACCGATTTTGATATGAGTCGAGGGACATCTCAATGTTCCATTCCGATCAATACATGTCCTTTTCGATAAGAAATGAGAATTTGTTCAGACTCATTGAATCAAGCACAATTGAAGCAATGAACTCTCATACTGACTCTGGGCCTCCACAAATCCGATATATATATTTATCCACTGCTCACTTCCTATATTGCCTACATAAAGCCTGCCTAATAAACGTCACCTTTATTATGTCAATGTAGCTTTATTAGGTCAACCTAGCTTTATTAGGTTAGTACTACTTTCATGACATAATTGCATATGCAAATTGCGAGGTAACTAGGGACGTCAACGGACCTGAATGACGTCATTGTGATTTTGGGACATTTTTATTGTCCATAATTCACCGCAATTGATACAAAATTCGTAAACGGTTATGTGTTTTCGCTCTAAAACATCTATAAACCTTTAGTACAAGGCCAGCTTAGAATAACTATAAAAAAAACAACGAAATATTTCGCTCTAAGCTGCACTCCGGTTTTTGCACGTCATGAATGCTAATTAGTTTGCTTGACCTAATAAATGCAAGGACGTCATCAAAATAACGAATGTAAAACTGAGGAAAATGACAGATTTACCTATCAAAATGCAAGTTTTTTGTGATGGATAAATAAAATATGTAGCTAATGTTGTCGCTTAAACTGTTTATATCTGCTCGGGGTATTTGGCATCTATTGGACTCGGCTAATAGATGCTCAAATCCCCTCACGCACATAAACAGTTTAAGCGATGACACAAGCTACATATTCTTTACATATATATATATATATAGACAAAATTAGTCTCTGTCTGCCTATCTCTGTGTCTGTCACACTTTTCATGCATCTGTAACATTTTATCCGTATGTCCAATTGGAACAAATTTCAATCGTCCTGCAGTTTATCTCAGAAGACCTCCAACCACAACAAAAACAAGACACCAGAAAGTAATAGAGTGTTTAAAACCCTTCATTTTTCATTTTGGACGGGCAATCATCTTGTAAATAATATTTTATAAAAAAAATTATTCTGATATATTTTAGAACATGCTTTCCAGAAATACAAGAAGTAATTTTATTACGAAGTTTTCAGTCATCATAGACCATATAAATGGTATGATTCAATGAACTACATAAGTCTTATGATACATAGTCAATAGTTAGCTAGCTACTTTCAATACTGGTAATTTATGCTGGAATTTTTCGGAAAATGAGCAATTTCTTGTATTTTTGTCAATTCTAAAAGATGTCTTGTGCACTATGGACATGCCAGTCTTAATTCTTTTGAGATGAATTAGTCAAATTTGTTGGGAATTGGGAAACACAAAAGGTGAAAACAATTAAGAATATTTGCTATCAATTTAACGCCATGATTCAGATTATGACTAGGAAAATGTACCCCAGTTTTTCTATTCATTTGTGTTATCTTTGCAGGGTGTTATATCTGAAATAACTGCAAATCACGAACGTGAACTGCTATTTGAGGCCAATGAAGACATGATCATCAAAGTACAGGCTTTGATCAGGGCATACCTCCAGAAGAAACACTTTGCCGAACGGCTGCATTATATCCAGGAACAAGGTTCATCTGTTACTAAAATACAGGTATGGAAGAGAGACACATAGCGAAGCGGAATGGATATTTATTATACATACTTCACTTTATTAGCATTGTTACTATAATCAATGACAATAACCTTGGTAATTTCATATTAGATGTCAAGTACAGAAGGCTGACAAAATCAGACAACTCACACACATTATTTAAAGCACTAAATCAATAATTAACTTGAAAAGTACCTTTACCAACTTGGCCCTGTAAACTTCTGCACTTGCATGGGACGCCTATTTACTAGCTTTGAATCTATGCCTGTTCATTATTAAACCCACATTAGATGCCATTTATAAAATGTAGGCTTACTTATACAACTGTAGCTTACTATTTTCTACAGAACTGAGCTAGAGTTGGACTCGGTGTTGGGAGTTGTATGCATATACATGAGCGCGGGAGTATAGCGAACTGAGAATCACTGGATTATAGTGAGATATTTTTTGCATTGATGTCTCATGCCGAGCATGGCTTTTTAGCTCAACTTGACAAAGTCATCCCTCATCTGATCGTCAATAAACTTAATATGGATCTTCAGAGTGACATCTAGAAAGAAGATTACCATTTTTCCCGAAATTTGTTAAAACATGGTCACCTGAAGCCATCTTGGATTCAAATTTAAAATCATTGGCACACCCTGCATTTATCAGAGAAATATTTTGAAAATTGCTGGGTGTGCCGATGGGTTCTAATTTCTAATTCAAGATGGCTGCTGGTGACCATGCTTCCATTAAGAGGTTACCCCAAAGATCCGTATGAAATTTGGTGATGATTGGATGACGGATGTGGCCTGCAGGGTGTACCGAAGGATTTAGTCATGCACAGAATAAAATCCAAGATATTTTTCAAAGAAATTTGTAACAAATTTATGTCTCCCATCTAGGCATGTTTACGATCACCTCTAGATGGGAGTTATCGAATTTAATCGATTTTCAATAAAAAACATGCAGCCATCTTGGATTTTACTCTGCATAACTAAATGCTTGGCACACCCTACAGGCAACATCCCTATTAGTTGAGAAAACAGGGCCATAACTATATTCCTCCATGGTAATTCTTATAACGACTTCTTGTCTAGAACCATTGGGCTGATTTAGCTTATATTTGGTATGGAAGGTCCTTGAATGACTGGGGTTCAGATTTGTTCAAATGGGGTCACTGGGTCAAATAGGGGGAGCCAGGGACATAACTCCAAAAATAAAAATAATAAAATTCAGATTGAACTCCTTGATCAATTTAACATGCAAAAAGAGTTTTTTTTTTTTTTTTAAATGTTAATGTTAAAAAATTAGAAAAACTAACACCATTGTAACATCCGCAGAGTTATGAAAATCTTTAATGAAATCATGGAAAATTTCCATTTCGATCACCCCCCCACACATGACCCAGAACAACACCCTGCCTCCAACCAACATCACCCCACCCCATCTCATCTCCTAACCAAATGTTATCAGGCTGACAGGTGTAAACATCTGCTTAGCTAGCACTCATGCCAGTGTGTGTCATTAAAATCAAATCAAAAACAAACTGTTGTAAACCTGAATTTAGTGTGTCTTGACATTTGCAGAATGAGGTCCCCAGAGGGTGAATATAGTTATGCTACCCTGCACAGCAGCCATGCACCGACGCTATGCAATAAAGCGAAATTGACTGTATCCAGTTGAACTCATTTTGCAAAGAAAACTTGGGGGGTTCATTGGATTGAATTTGTCTGTCACTCTGTCAGAGTGTTCTCCCGTCCATCTGTCTGTCAGGATGTCTTTCCACCGTCCATCAATTGTTTTCTTTTCCAGATACATATTAAAGACCGAATGGGTTTATATATTTTGGTGTGGATGTCCCCTAGGTGACTCACATTCAGATTTGTTCAAATGCGTTTATCAGGTCAAATAGGTGATAAGCCATGGCCATAACTCTTTCCTTCCATAGTAATTCTTAAAACAATTTCTTCTCAAGAACCATCGGGCCTATTCAGCTTATGTTTGGTATGGAGGGTCCTTCGGTGACTGGGGTTCAGATTTGGGGTCATTTTGGGAAAATCAGTTCAGTTCAACTCTTAAAATCGACCGTCTGAAATTACTAGATGAATGGATCTCATAGATGGGGATTCACATTTGTTCAAATAGGGGCGGAGTTAAGAAATTTAACTCTCAACCAGCCACCCTACCTGTATCTATGCTTTTTTATACTGGTATAATAATATATAGATTCCTATTGATTTCTAAGCTGGCTGGGTGGGGGGGGGGGGGGGGGGGGGGGGGCATTGGGATGGAAGTGTAGAGGGTGTGGGGTTTTGATCAACCCCCTACTTTGATCAAAATTTTCGAACAGTTAGAAAATTCATGCCTGATAGTGTTACATTTGATTTTTCAACCGGTAACAGTCCATATGGATCTCATAGATGGGGATTCACGTTTGTTCAAATAGGGGCGGAGATAAGAAATTTAACTCTCAACCAGCCACCCTACCTGTTTCTATGCTTTTTGATACTGGTATAATAATATATAGATTCCTATTGATTTCTAAGCTGCCTGGGTGGGGGGCAATGGGACGGATGTGTGGGGGGCAATGGGACGGATGTGTAGAGGGGGTGGGGTTTTGACCAACCCCCTATTTTGATAAAAAAAAATTGAACAGTTAGAAATTTCATGCCTGATAGTGTTACATTTGATTTTTCAACCAGTAACAGTCCATATTTTCCTACTTTGGGTTAAACTGTAGGACCGAAATGGCCACAAATTTTAACTTTATGGGGGGTGTCAGGTTGGAAATTTCCAAGTTCGAGAGCTTGAAGTACTGCTAACAGTTGTAAAATTTCATTTTAAGAGGGATGTGCAAAAGGAATTTTGTAAACTTAGGACTCTGGTCTGGTTGTCTCTTGTTTAAAAAGGGTAAGGGGTTTGATATTTGTCAGTGGTGTGCAATTAAAATTTTCAAGGTGAAGAGCCTTGCTCATCTGAGAACCATCAGCTATGTCCCTGTTTAGAATTACTTGTAAGTGAATTTGACAATTACTGACTGTTGTAGTCTTCAGAGTCTCAGTCTTTACAGTCAGGTGAGCTACCCCAACAGTCATTGACTGTCTTGTTTCCGAAGTTCCTTAAAACCATGGCCGTCTGCAGCCGTTTTGGATTTTATTCTTTGCATGACTATTCCTTTGGTCCACCTTATAGGCCATATCCCTCGTCCCATCTTCACCAAACTTTATATAGATCTTTGTGGTGACCTCTAAATGGGAGCAGAATTTTTTTTCCGATATTCATTAAAAACATGACTTCCAGAAGCCATCTTGGATATCACATTTGAATCCAACAGCACATCCTGCAGCCCACATTTATTGGAGAAAATTTTGAAAATTTACAGGCATGTTTAGGATCACTTATAGATGGGAGCTATCGAATTTGAACAATTTTGATGAAAAGCATTGTTATCGGCAGTCAACTTGAATTTTACTCTTTGCATGACTAAATACTTCAGTACGCCATACAGCCAATATTTTTGTTCCGATTGTTCCCAAACTTCACATGACTCTTCGGGATGACCTTTGGTACTTCTTTAAACATTTAAGCTTTCCATATTCCTTATCGCTCTATTGACTTGTAATGTATGACATTATCCCCTCTACAATTTGAGCTACAGTGTCATTGACACTTTCATTTCCTCCCTCAAGGATTAAATTGAAAATAGACAAACATTATTTTCAGGCATTCTGGAAAGGTTTGAAACAGAGGAAGGATTATCAACAGAGACTGCATTATCTCAATGGCCAGGTTCAACCCACTGTCAAGGTAGTTACAGTTATTAGTTGTGGCATATCTCTGAGAACCATATTATACATTTCGAGGGTCAGTATCCCATTTACCATGTCAGACTATGAGTTAATATATGTGCACATATACTGATTAAATAGTTTTAAGTAGTAATAATCCAATTAATCGATCCGCATAACTTAATAAATAATACATGTCAGTGTAATATAATAAAATACATCAATTCAGAGTAGACATACCTCCCTATAACGATAATCTCAGTGCAGGCATATGTGTAGAAATCCCCTATTAATCCCATAACTATAACATCAGAGGAGACATACCCCGCTTAACCCATACAACCGAGCTCGTGTCAGACCACCATGCACTCCATACTGATAATATGAAGAGCAGATTGCTCAACCTGTTCTGGATAACTGATCATCTAATGGTCCCACATGTGCACATGCAATTTTAACAGTATCTCGTGTTTGTTGCGAGTACGCCATGCAGCACTATATTGAAGTGGGCATGGCCATTTTGGTCAATATACCATGACGTCATTAAAAAGTGTGTACTTTCAATGTTTAGTTCGCACAGCACATTACTTCTTTCCATTTGACATGTGTTTGCTTTTTGAAAGTGAGATTAAAATTGGTATTGTGTAAGTTTGTACACTATAAACTTCCCTCTACACATATTAGTATCTATAGATAATGTGTGTAGGCTGATTTTGCACGTACATACGCAGGTACTGCACTATGGTAAAACTATTAAAAACAATATAAATGTTGTTTTACCCACCATCAGCTGGAAATTAGTCAATGCCTGTACATTCTGTGGTTGTTGCTGTATTCCGACAATGTATTTAATAACCCTATGGGGGTAAAGTGCATTGAGTCAGCTTGGAAAGAAGTTTAATTGAGCTATTTTAACTTTTATATTTCAGATCCAGTCATTTGTGAAGATGCACATTCAAAGGCGGAATTTCAAGAACAGGTTAAAATATTTCAAAGATAATGTGAGTTTTAATTTCTAAATATACATATTTTCCATATTTACTTTAGTGATCTAATAGTGTGCAATATCTTGGCATAATGATATGTGCGATTCACTCTTTCTTGCTGCCGTTCTCACAAACACTGCATTGGCCATCTTCGTCAATTGACCATGTATTATAATTGTAGGGGTGGGTTGGGGTTGGGTGTCAGGGCGGGCAGGTAAATCACCTCAATAAGTCTGGCTTAGGGCTGAAACCCATGATCAGAAGTTGAGACACAGTTGCTGAAGTATAGCTTATGTCTAATATGTCTATGAGGCTAATAATTGATCCAAGCATTGAAACTTGATGTCCAAAACATGTTGTGATATTGATCAGATATCAAAATTAGGTTGCAATTCGATCCCATTCCTTTTTTTTTCTATTTCATTGGAAATGACAAAACTAGTTGTTAAATTCATTTTGATGAAAATGTCATAGATATTTATATCATGAGGAATTTGGAGACCATTTTGATATCTATGTTAAGATTGCAGCACAATGCAGTTCAAGCTTTCATTTTTTGTGAACAAATCTTGTATATCATCTCTTTATTCTGATAAAAATTTCCACATTGTAACATTTTCAGAAGAGTAGCGAAACTAATTCAAATGTCAGCCCTTTTATCCAGAACATATATAAAAACTCATCATTTAGTGTACTAACTACATTTGGACTTTTTTTCAGCAAAATTCAATTGTTAAAATCCAAGCTTTCGTCAAATCAAATCTGGCTCGACATGATTATAAAGCTCTCAGTAAGTATATAATTAGATTGTTGTATACCCACCTTTTTGTTTCTTTTAACGTTGTGCATTTCTGATAAATTTTTATTTAGCCTTTTGAGAATTATGGTGAAAATAATTTTCTGGATCTATTGCGGTTAGTAAAGCATTCCGAAAACAATAATATTTTTACTTTTTACAAATTGAAACCGCGAATTGAAAAACAGGTATTTGTTTGATAACCTGGATAAATACAAATTTTTATTCACTTAAAAGCATAGGTATAGGTAATGTGGTCACAGTTATGAACATTTTATGATATTTGTTTAGGAGACACTCAGAGACTCCAAAAATTTTGAAAATAGGGAAATAAATTTGAAATACTTTACTTTCTGATATTACATACAAGGTCATGTGCATGAGGGGGGGGGGATATAATATTGTATTATTAAATATTGTATTATTAAATATTGTATCATTGAAAATTGAAATAGTTTTACCTCGTGGCATGACAAACGAGTGCAATAATGTCAACATGTTCACACAACTGTGTTGTGTAAATATAATTATTGAACACTCTGAGGATTGTACGTTATAGTACACTGAAATTTAGGTTGATATTGCTTTATTTAATGAAGCAAACTTGTGATTTATGTGAAAGATACCGCATAATTTAGGGAAGGTAATTTTTGTTACAGTTGATGTCGTCAATGATGTCAGTATAATCAGTTTGTACGCTCCAAGGACAAGAGTGTTTTTATTGAACGTTTTGAGATCTTCTGTATTTAGCTGTGTTTGCAACAATAAATCAATGGATGTGTAATAAAGTATATTACTGTATATGGCACTATTCTTTGCAGTGCATGATGAGAACCCGAGCTTAAATGTCATCAGGAAGTTCCTACACCTGCTAGAGACAAGTGACTTGGATTACGCTGAAGAGCTAGGTATGTCAAACCACCAAGTCATTATCAGGCACCTTTCTCATTCTTTTGTTATTTAATTTTTTATCTGTTCTGCAAAAAATTAGGGTGCATATCAACAATGAGCATAGAGAATAGTGCTCTTGGAGCAGAATTCAACTATACCTCAAGATGAAACACATTTTATATCTGTTTGTATACGATCACCAAATAATTTAACATGCCCCATATTGTTTACTGTTTGTAGTCAAGAATGATCTATTATGTTAATGTAGACTTCCTGTTTTGATGCATATTTCTGAAATAAAATGATGTCTTCTGGATTTCTTCCTAAAGATGGCTGCAGAACCAAAACCCTCTCCTGCCTCTACGTGAAAAAAATCTTCTACTTTACAATATACATTTGTTAAATAGCATGTATTATCTTTTTGCAGAACTTCAGAAACTACGACAGCAAGTTGTCACTGAAATCAGATCCAATCAGCAGTTAGAGCAAGATTTGGATCAGATGGATATCAAAATAGGTTTACTGATAAAAAATAGGATAGATCTGCAGGTTAGTGAGTGGATCAAATAAGTAGCGAGTGGGACATGGTAAAAGGGGGGCATAATGCTTAACCCTTCCATGACTGGAGATTCCTAAAATTTTGTGAAAACCAATGCATTCTCCATTCTCTTATATATGTGAGTCTCCCATAGGGAGCCTCGCATATATGAGAGAATACATTGGCCTAACAATATCTACATTGACCTTAAGCCAGTGCATTCTCTTATATATGCGAGGCTCCCTATGGGAGTTTGGTGTTCGATGCAAAGGGAAGGTAACTTAACTTGTATATCATGGCAAGTCTGTTAGTTGCTTTTCCTGCATCACTGATTTCTGTGTTCAATGGAGTGATCTCCCAGTGAAACTAGAGCTGGGCTGTTTCCCGGTACATAACCCCATGCGGCATTCTGCCTAGGGTGTGCATACCTTATTAGCAGAAGTCACAGGACCGAAACCAGTTTCGATCACATCAATGGATTCTTTTTTCTTTTTATTTGAAAGCTGTCCTTTGTGACTGATGGACCATGGTTTAGACAAAATATCAACATTTCTATATGAGAAAAGATAAATAACTCTATAATTAAGAATACAAACAAAAACAATTAAAACTTCTGTGGAAGTCCTCATCATGGTGAACCTTCATACCAAATTTCTTTGAGATCTGGTAACCCATGACTGAGATATTTGTAAGGGCGGACAAGAACAAAACATTTCACGAAGGAGAATAACTCGAGAATTGAAAACACAAACAACACCAGTTGATAGTTAACATACATGCCAAACTTCATCAAGATCCTATAACCCATGGCTGTATTCTCAGGCAGATGGGGAAAAAAATCAATATTTCCAGATAAATAAAAATGAATAACTCGAGAACTGAGAATGTAACAATAGTGTTTGACACTTCGTTGAAAGCCCTTATGATGATGAATATGCATACCAAATTTCATCAAGATCATATAACCCATGGCTGAGATACTCAGGACGACGGACAAAAAAATCAACAATTCTAGATAAACAAATATGAATAATTCCAGAAAACCAGAACAAAACGATTGAACTCTCCTCTGAATGTCCACATATTTGTGAACATCCATTCCACATTTCTTTGAGATCCAACAACCTGTGGTTGAGATATCTGAAGGGACAGAGGGTGGATCGGACTCATGTAATCCAGTATGCCCATCATTTCCATCATTCATAGGGGTACAATTAATCATCTATGCGGTCTTTTCAACACCAATAAAACTGAGGTCCTGGTATGACATAGCAGTTGAAATATTTATTAACCAAAGATAGGATACCACAACATTTGGCCCTAAACTGTTTCTGGATCTTTAATGCTGCAGTGTGGCTCCCGTCATGAAATGGTTAATATGTTTTTTTCAGGATGTTGTGTCCATGAACAAGAAACTGAGTAGTCACACAGAGAAGGGTACGCGAGGACTGAAGGCCCTGAGTAAGGAGAGTCATGAGAGAGTCGATAACTACCAGCATTTGTTTTATCTGCTACAGACGCAGCCTTGTTATCTCGCCAAACTCATATTTGAAATGTCTCAGGACAGAACCACCAAATTCATGGAGTCTGTTATTTATTCATTATTCAACTACGGATCAAACGCACGAGAAGAATATTTATTAACAAAGCTGTTTAAAACTGCTCTGGAAGAAGAGATAGAGTGAGTATTTATTATTTAATTTATGTATTGTATACTTGTGTTATTCAAATAAAATGGGAATAATAACTCTCATTGCATGGTGCATAGTGGTTATCTTTTCTACAATAATTAACTACAGACTATATTGAAAATACAAGCTAGCCCTCCATAAAAATAAATTGTTCATCATCCTCACATGCCCCTGGAATTTCCACTCTGGTGCTTTATTTTTGCACTCATCTGCCTCATGCATTTTTAGCTCAACTTGACTTTGTCAAGTTTGAGCTATTGCCATGAGTTGTCGTCTGTCTAGCCATTTGTCCGTCCGTCCATGCATGCATCCATCAACAATTCTCTCGAGCACACCCTACAGGTCACATCTCTCATTCGATCATCTCCAAACTTCATATGGATCTTCTGGGGTGACCTAGATGGGAGCCATCAATATTTTCCAATTTTTTAATAAAAAAACAAGCCCACTTTGGTTATCTTGGATTTCACATTTCAAATAATCCATCATCACACCCTGCAGCCGATATTTATTGGAGAAATATTTTGAAAATTTACAGGCATGTTCAGGATCACTTCTAGATGAGAGCTATCAAATTTGAACAAATTTGAAAAAAATGGCTGCCCACAACCATCTTTGATTTTACTGTTTGCATCACTAAATACTTTGGCATACCAATATTTTTCATCCAATTGATCCCAAACTTCATAAGGCTCTTCATGTTGACCTCTGTTATTACTTAAACATTTAAACTATCCGCATTCCTTATAACTCCATTGACTGTAATGTAGGACATTTTTCCCTCTCCAAGTTGAGCTACTGTGTCATTGACACTTTCTTTCTATGACAGCATGAGCTTAGTTCTCCTTAATCAAGTGAAGCTATTCATAGTGGACATTGAAATAAAGGACTGCCAAGTACTTATTGATTATAATTTGTAGCAATTTACATTTGTATTATTGCTGTCAAATCCAAGCCTGAGTTTAGTGTGCCTGTCATTTTCAGAATGAGATCCCCAGCAGGTGAATTTAGTGACGCTATCCCACATAGTGGGCTAGCATCACTAAATTCACCCTCTGGGGACTTCATTCTGTTTAGGTCTCATCTTCTCTGGAAAGTTTCATTATTATCAAATTTCTATAGAAACTTCTTCACATAGATTCTATTTCTTTTTTAGTTTCGTTTCTCTATATCCCCAAATCGGCAGGCGACACATTGCATAATCAAGGTTCCCAATGGGTGTACATCACAATATTCACTATTTGGGAACTTCAATCTGAGAGTAGGTCTCCCATAGCAGATGAAGCCATGCAGAGTGAGGTCCCCAGAGGATGAATTGGTGATGCTAGCCCACTATGCGAGATAGTGTCACTAAATTCACCCTCTGGGGACCTCATTCTGCAAATGACAGGTACACTAAACTCAGACTTGGTCAAATCCTGTCATGACATGTCCTTCCAATCCTCAACATGTGTAGCTGTTGATCATGAACTACATTCTCAATTGCAGCTATTCAATGGGATTAAGGTAGAATAATTAATTCTCAGAATACTGGAAAGTGACTTCTGATAGACAACTTTCTTATTGCTATGACCTTTACCTTAAACTGAATTCAGCATACCTGTTTCAGATTATCACATCAGTAATCTTGAAATATCTAAATCTTTAAAGACCTTACAGACGACGTGCATCTGATGTGCAATTAGAACAATTGTAGAATCTTTAAAGATTTTGCATGGAGTGTATCCTGAGCAATTTTAGCATGGTTTTATAATTTGGCATTGCTTGCAGTGCATTTTTTAGCAGCTTCCATCTTTCACAACCAGGGAGACTGACAAAGATACAACATTTTGGTCCCAACATTTTCACTTCTGATTGAAAAGTTTGGGCAATGTGCTTCAAAGTTGGCGCATTTAAACAATAACAAGATCAAAACACAATCCCGGAAGTATGGCATAAATCCACAACAATAAGCTTGATGCTTTTCAGTTCAAGACAGAAATCAGATGACATTACGCATGCAATGATGTCTGTAAGGATTTTGATGAAAAAGTTTGAAGAAATTTCTCTAAATTTTCAGTTCCTCATCCTTGTAACCTGTCACTTCTTCACACATGTTTTAATAGCATGTTGTCAAATGAAGTCATTATCTTTTTATTAAATTATTTTTCAACTCGATTTGGACACATATCAGGAAGTGGTAGTTGATTGTAGAATACAAATTTACTAAGGAATGGATGCTTGAAATTAAAATTTTCCTTACATCTCTGTGACTTGTTTGTCTCGTCCCTCATGTCTTTTCATCTAATTGGTACTAATAGAGTTAGCTGAGTTGTCAATACAATACAGATTTTTTTACTTTCTGCCCTATCATCTACTAACTTACTCAGTTTATTTTCAGATATTGTCTTTAATTCCATCATGCTGTAATTTTTTTTAATATAAAAATTTGTCACTTCATACATCAAATTTAAACTATTACTAATGGTTCCCTACTAATCAGTTTTATCTTTTATTTGTGCATTGAATTAGGCGCCTGTGAGTATCTTGCATGAAAAACAAACATACCCACAGTATGCATTGAGGTTAAAGGAGTTATTTCAACCACATAACATGTAGTTCATGAGTTACTTGAAAATTTTAAGATTTGATGTAAAAAATCAGTATTTAAACACATAGCTGCATTAAAGCCACATGGCCGTTTGCTCTCCAAATACACCTTATAATATTCGCTTTATAATCTTTCCCCATATCAACATAGGTCGATAAATACCTGAACTACCTTTTTGTGTGCATTATATGTCCCAGATAGATGCATTGATGTCATAAAAATACAACGTTGAATACCATGATTGGATCCCAATCAAATATTGTACATTTGTGTTCATTACAATTCTCGAATTGAAAACGGAATAACGTGCAACTCAGCTGTGCAACTTCCAGAAAATGTATATTGCGTTATCTTAACATGAAGCAATTTTATGTCAAAATTTTACTTTCAATAGCTAAACTTTGCTCCAAATGTACAAACAAATGGTATGCATGGCTTGAAAGTTTGCGATTAGTTCTAATTAGTGTTATATCCCACTGGAAATCTTATTAAGAGTATTCCATATACCCAAGTCTCTAAGTTGATCGGTGATCAGTCGTGTTCTGATTGAGTAACTAATTTATCAAATATGGTCTAACAAGTTATTAAATACTTATCAAGTGCTGGTTTTTAATAAAAAATGTCAAGATTTTTAGTAAATTTTCAATGTTATTTGGTTGGTTGAAATAATTCCTGATGTTGTGATGTCTATGCCTGCAATATTACCTGGTATATTTATCCATGGACGTGTAACATCATCGCAGAATAATCATGAATGTTTGTCACCATCACATTGATTCACCATGAGCTCATTTGATTGAAGAGACATTTATACTCTAGATTGCATGTTATCAACTAGGAAGACTTATCAACAGTTATATACATAATCAAACCTCCATTAGAATAAAGAAGAAACAAGCAGAAACATTTCTCTGGCTAAAATTTTCTTGTTACAATATGTGGTATATTATAGATTAATGTTTAAAAATAAATTGTCAAAAACTTGACTGCACAGCAATGAATTGTAGAATTTCAGGGTTCCCAGCTTTTCTATATTATTTTCGTTATTTAACCATTCCATGACTGGAGCTTCCTGAAATTTTGCGAAAACCCTGTGCCAATGCATTCTCTTATATATGCAACTCTCCCATAGGGAGCATCGCATATATAAGAGAATGCACTGCCAGCATCTTTAATGCTGCACCAGTGCAGCTCCCGCCATGAAAGGGTTAAAATAATAATCTGATTCAAGATTTTTTGGCCAAAAATCTATAATTTATTTCAAATAATATCAGAAGTGGTGCTAACTCTTATTCAGAAGATTAAACCTCATGAAATTTTCAATGATTTGGCTACCAAAGCTTCATGTCGATCAGTATTTAAAGACTGTTTCTACCACAGTGAATGCAAAATTAACTTTTCATCCTATTGGGTTCAATTATTTTCATTATAATTTTGATATTCGTAAGCAGTGGACTTTGTTTTTATTATAATAGTAATTAAAAGTTATTCCTTAAATGCTAGCATGAGGTGGAACCCTGAATATACAATGTACATATATTGTGTCTCAGAATTGCATATGGTGTAGGTTTGACTCATCTATAGAAGTATATCATATTAGTATGAAACATGGTTATGGAAATCTAGTCACCATACAGATAACTGAGTAACTCAATGATCTGTTAGTCTTTTTATTTAAAAAAAAGGGGGTATATTGTTTTGCATCTGTCTGTCCATCCGTCCATATGTCCATCCAATGTGTGTTCATGTCATAACTTGAACAATAGTGCTCGGATCTGGTATGGATGTTCGCTACTATGGACATTAAATAGAGGGTTCCATGGTTTTGTTCGGATTTTCCATTCTAGAATTATTCATCTTTGTTTATCTGAAATATTGGCTTTTTGGTCCGTCTGATGTCTGTTCAGGCCATAACTTGAACAGTAATGCTCGGATATCAATGAAATTTGGTATGGATGTTCACCACTATGAGGACATTTAATGGCGTGTTCAACCATTTTGTTTTGGTTTTTCGCTCTATAGTATTAATCTTTGCTTATATGAAAATGCTGATTTTTGGGTTCATCTGTCTGAGTATATCAGTCATAGTATATAGGTTATAGATGTGCCCATACTAGGCGGTATGCCACAAGGGGTATGCACCAGACGACAGTCCATCTCTTGTTAAATGTTATACAAATAATTTTATATTTTGCCGCCCTTAACCCTTTGGCGAGTAGAACAACATATATGACGTTTCAGGAAGTGTTATTTTATGTAGACATAACTTCAATATATCATCTGATTTATAAATGATTTGTATAAGAGTTATTTATCCCACAGGGTTAGAGTGAAATACAACAACTGGAATGCGTTTATAGCTACCTGTTCAGAAAATCATAATATTTACAGGAAGCCGATACAATAAATGTAGTAGTAACCAATACAAACATGTGGGTGACAATTTTTTGAGGCACAATAACCGCCTATACAGATGTAAGACAAAAGGGGGAGACACCAATCGAACGCGTATGTCCCAAAACAAAACAACAGGGAGGGAGGGAGGGTTGTCAACACAAGCGACTGTCTTCAGCAACGAAATTATTGGAAAGAATGTTTAACGCAGTATAACTGCACGCATCCCCCGGCCAAAGATATAGTTCCCATTATTCTGCTCTTCAAATTATCCCCATTCTCAAACTAAATAGCAATACTGCCAAAAATACTTGTACTTTATAATTATGTTTTATTTTCGCCTAAGTACTCCGCAATATCAGTGTATAGCTTACTTATCTGAACTGTCATGCGGTATGGTGTTGTGATAGATACGAGTGAAAGATGTCGTGATCAAACATGATTATGTTTGTACCAAATTTTTTGGTTTAAGTTTACGCATCTATAACCCTGTGCGATAAAATACGTCGTTTTGTACGACAATGTTTTTGATTAATATAATGTCCCAAATGCATAAGTGCAATCGATTATGATAACACACATTAACAAACAATGCACATAAATTAAAACGAATTATTGGACCCTTTTGATCCGATTTGTTAATAAGTATTGCTATGACGTTGACGTTAAATTTACTTATGACGTCATGTATATGACGTTACAGATACTTTTCAAAGGGTTAATAATTGGCCATTCGGACCATTCGGCATTCGGAGTGTCAGACCTTTGGATTAAGGGTTCTTGGGTCTTTGGATTATGGGACCTTCGGAGTATTGGTCCTTCATAATTTGGGACCTTCGTAGTATTGGGCATTCGTAATATAGGGACAACCACCCTCAAGATCTCCTTTCTGTGTTAGCATCATTACAAGCCTTTTATAGCTGCATGCAATAAGAAAACAACATTTTGATTGGTCACAATTTCCTCTCGTAATGATTAATGCCAATTTAACTACATTTATTACAGGGCAATTGGTACATTTTCATAATTCTTATTTTTGAGATGGAGATGATCGAAGTGTCATCTCTGTCGCCATAAATATAGCCCTGGGACTTAAATCTATGATGTGACGTAAAATCTATGATGTGACGTCAACATGCACATTACACTATGACGTCTGCAGGTTTCATTTGGTTGCAATGGTGTCATGCATGTTAGTTTATGTTCGCACTCCAAATAATTATATAAGCAGGTGCACATGGTAGGTGGTATACCTTACACTACGTGTTTGGAATTCAATAATCCACTCAACTAAAGTGGATATAAAATGCAAATTTTATTCACTTCATAATTGTACACAGAGTAATTTCTTGTAATAATAAAATTGTTTACTTGTGTAAAAGTCATCAACTTATAGGTAAAGACATCATTCCATAGATTTAAGTCCCAGGCCTATATCAGAGACTTCATAAATTGAGCCATGGCCAAACACGATAGCCTGATTGTTAAACAGGTCGGGCACAGGTGCCAAATGAGCTAATTAGCTCATTTGATCTCACGTAGCTAAATCGAGCTCAATTTTTAATGTGATTTAAGTCCATTTCCTCAGTTCAACACAAGTCCATTTCCTCAGTTCAACACATGCATCGAATTACCGCATTGCAAATTTAATTTTACTGGACCATCCTAATATTGAGCTTCACAAAAATAACCTGTGCTCATCTACTCACAACAGTCTTGACATATTTTACGTGACATTTGCTTAAGCGGCAGTTTTATGCACACAATTCGTAATTCGATCAATCTCGTAAAAGTGTTAATCAAATCGCCTTTGATCATGCCACGGCTGTTTTAATACCGAAGGTGTTTCTGTGAAGCTTGAATGGGGGTCTAACTATTGAAAGTAAATTTGCAATACGATAATTTGATGCATGTGTTGAACTCAGGAAATGGACTTAAATCACATTAAAAATAATCTTGATTTAGCTACGTGAGCTCAAATGAGCTATTTAGCTCATTTGGATAGCTCATTTGGCACCTGAGCCCAACCTGTTATATGTCTTGCAGGTGCAAACAAATCACACACTGGGAACATGACAATATAAGCAAGATTCGCCCCTATATTCACATGTACTGATAACTTTTATTGCTCTTGTTACAGAAATTTTGTTATCATTTCCAAACAAAATGTATCTGGAATTTCATGCAGACTTTGTTTACAATGTTTCTATGACTACTAGAATTTCAAAATTGGGGCAATAATGCAGTATCAATTTTTTTTTAAAGCATAATTTATTATATGCTTGCCTATAAAATAGTGGAAAATTACATAAAGTAAGTCATTGTATGTATCTCTTAGAAGCTACAGGGAAATACAATTTTGTTATTTCATTGTAGCTTTTTGTTATCTCTCTGTAGCTAGCCAAATGATGTCATCACTTGAGAGCAGTTTAATAATATCAGCTGATCGCTGTCAGAAATTTAGGTCGACAAGTGTTGCTTTCCGTGTATTGTTTAATTTGTTGTGATATTAAAAGTGAGAATGCTGCAAATTTTTTTTAGCAACTTTAAGCAATAATAATGTGCATATCATAGAAAGAACACCTACAGCTTTTGCTTGAATACCTGAAACATCTCATTCATGTCTGGAAAGAAATCGTAGCTTTTTGTTATCTCACTGTAGCTAGCCGAATGATGTCATCACTTGATAGCGGTTTGCTACCTATCAGCTGATCGGTGTCAGAAATTTAGGTCAACCAGGCGTTGCTTTCCATGTATTGTATAAGGCACATATAATAAAAAGAACACCTACAGTTTTTATGTGTACCCATACCATGTAGTCGTTTTTCTGTCCGTCTGTCTGTAGACACTTGCTATCCGACGCGATATCTGAAGTATTTTTTTCGGATTGTGTTCAAGGAACATGACAACCTGGTACAGTCCTATACTTTGATGTGTTATTAACCTGGTGTTTGCTGTACCGCAGAAATTAAATGTCTTTAATAGCCTTCTGTTGTTTATCACATTTCCATAGTGTGTGGACAGAGTTTATCAACTCCCACATTGGTCTCTGCTCATACTTGTATCTCTCCAATGATATCATATCAATGAAACATTCAAGTGACACACATGGTACAGTCCCATAATTTTATGAGTTAAAATCATTAACCCTGGTCATCAATTTTATGCTTTTGTGATATTTTTCATTTAATCATTTCCCTGTTATATCGCCAGGTTTCTCCTCTTTCAAGTGCATGGATTTTTGTAGTTAATTAAAAATGAATCCTTCTCAACATTCCTGATTCTTTAACGGAATACCTTTCATCTGATATATCTCATTTATATTGGACTAGCAGATTAGCACGCCACTGGCGGGATTGGTCCCATGGCTTTGTTATGAGCGTATATGAGCAAGGACACGGTCGCATGCGAAATTGGACCCGATTTGACCTTGAGTTGACCATTTTGAAGGTCAATGTCAGGTCGTTGTCACGATTTGAAATGTCCAAAACACTCCCCGGACAAAAGTAACCCTAGGTATAAAATTTCGTTGAAATCCGTCCGTTTTACCCGATTTGACCTTTTGAAGGTCAAGGTCAGATCAGGGTCACGATTTGACCCGTCCAAAACACATCCCGGACAAAAGTACCCTTAGATAGCAAGTTTGGGCTCAATCGGTCGAGCCTATCTATTGTGATAACACACTTAACTAACAGTCAGGTGACCTAACGATCAAATAAATATGAAACCAGATAGCCTAAAGGTGTCCTAAAGATGTCTAGAAATGATTTCTTAACAGTGCAAATAAGGCGATAAAATAACGACAGTGCGTCTCACCATGGGTCGATTAGCGTTGTCTCTAGGACAGTTGCTATGTCGCTCTGCGACCGGTTGATTGGTCTTTTGTTGTCCGCAGTCAAGGTGGTGCAAGCTGTGAGATCAAGCGATTAACCCATCAATCCCCATTGCGGTGGCAGTTGAAGGGTGAAGGAGTGGTCGCACGGGCTCGCGAATGGTCCGAGTTTACTGCCTGTGGATTTTTACCCTTACACAGCAAGTTTGGGCTCAATTGGTCGAGCCGTTTTCGAGTCTATAAAGGATATATATATCTCATATATATTTTGAAGACCTCTGTTTGTCTGTCTGTCTGTCTGTCTGTATGTCATTAATACAAATCTACGATTCTCGACCGATTGGGACGAAACTTGGTACGTGTGTGTAGTTTGACCAGGCGGTGGACGTTGTCATATTGGCGAGCCTGTGCGGCGCCCGCTTCGCGCATGCGCAGACGAGATCTCGGAAACGGGTGGAGCTATCGACTTGAAATTTGCTATGCGAATGTATCTTGCCCCGGATACGAATTTTATCGGGTCGTCGAGCCCGTGCGACGCCAGCTTCGTGCATGCGCAGACGAGATTTCGGAAACGGGTGGAGCTATCGACTTGAAATTTGGTATGTGAATGCATCTTGCCCCGGATACAAATTTTATCGGGTCGCCGAGCCTGTGCGACGCCAGCTTCGCGCATGCGCAGACCAGATCTCGGAAACGGGTAGAGCTATCGACTTGAAATTTGGTTTTTGAATAGCCCGGACAACGTAGCCCGGACAACGTCGGGCTCATCGGCTAGTATACATATATATATACGGAAGTCTCAAAATATATAGGAGATTATTTGACACATTTTTTCCCCATTTTGATTAATTAATTTATTTAGATTTATTTAACTGATCCACCAATCCCATAGATATATACATGCTATGAAAATTAACTTTTTCTATAC